>OY720633.1:144875199-146075199 GCA_963169105.1 Ceriagrion tenellum | reverse complement strand
TTGACTCCCCGCTCTTTGGTTACGACTATTTCACCAGATATGCAGCCTTGCGCCCTGGAAGTAGAGTAGTTGTCGTATTTCAGGTTGTTGTTGCCGTTCTGCAAGAGGTTGCCAAAGAGGTCGCGATGCCATCTCCACTTTTCCGTAGTGTGTCCGGACCTCGGTCTCGCTACTTGACTCTATCCTGCGTTTCTCTTGCAAGTCATATCCTTTTCTTAGTTAATCAGCTGATTTCGTGACCATAAAACGGGAGTCCAAACACTTGACCAATCGCCGATTCGTAAAAGGTGAACGACTTCAATCACCTTGACCAAATTTCCTTCACGTCAGTGAACTTTATCGACTGTTTTCGTTTCTGCGTCTATTTTCACGCGTATGGAACATTCAAACTAGTAGGAAAAAATGTTGACTTCAGTGATGGCCATTTTTTTTCTTTACGCGGTTGAATGTGTGTAAAATGAGTATAATTCATTTCGCTCTGGGCGGAGTGAGGAAACAGCAAATGATTCGAAGAAAGGTGACTTGAGTAATGGGTTTTTGAAATGAATTGTGATTTATTAATGCTTGACCGAAGAGGTTTATTTCCATTTCAATGAAGTGACGCACATGCTGCCTGTTCTACAGCATCCAGTCGTTTGGATAGAATACAATCAGTGTAAATGCTATAATCTACTTTGAATGGCTTAAATGGATTTATTGAAGATTAAGTCAAAGGTGAAAAATTCCTTTAAAGGATTAAGTTTCTCTTCGGTTTAATTACTTCCTTTAAGTTTTGCGGCGTTTTTAAGGAACAAATGGCACTTTTTGCTGGGAAAACATGAGGTCCATCGTCCAATAAACAGCTAGCTGCTATTTGCAATATATTTACTCTGGGATATTGGGTGACCTACGGTTAGTGAACTTTTCAACTTGTACTTCATAGCAAATATCTTTGGCATGGAAAGGAATATTGCCCATTTCGCAGTCCTGACAGAATACATTACCGCCAGCTGAGCATCAACTTTCGAGGCGTCGGCGCATACTCGGGCGATGTGTTTAAGTACGTTTATACCTCATAGGTGAGCGTGTGGATTGTGATCGCGGGGGATATTTTAATCTGTTAACTTGACTTGATGATGCATGGAAAGTGAAGTGGATTCCGCTGGGATGCCAGTGGGAAGAAGTATTTCGCTTTAGGAGTGATGCGAGACTGTGGTTGAGCCTCAGGCACCTGAAAGGTTTTAAAATAGGCTTGAATCCAGTTGTCCAAAAATAGAATAAGGAATTGCTTTGCATGTCAGAAGAAGATTTGCCCATGGCGTCGCCCTTGTTCCATGCCAATCAGGGCTGGCATCGAATTTATAATCGTTATCGGTATTGGGCGTTCAAATATACGACCAATAGTCTAAAGCTGATGGCGGCAAGGTATTAATGGTTGGTATTTGTGGCATCCAGTGAAAATAAATGATTTATATTTGTCTGATTTAGCAACATGTTTGTCAATGTTTTTGCCGAATTAAGGGCGTCGAACTGTTTTCTCACGCTGAATCAAAGGTCAGTCCCATTGCGAAAATGTATCAAAAAATTGTCAAATATTTTCGCGAGTGTGAGCAGACGTGAGTCAATATTAATAGCAGTGGCTCTCAATGCGATTTATTTTTTGTTCCATCCCTTTCAACTATTCCATCTAGACAGTTTTTTTCTTAATTTTTGGTTATTCAGATTTATAATGAGGATATTTATTTTGAGGGGATGCGTATATTGCTTATTTTTAAATGTATAATATGTTCTTGGTCCATTAAGATTGGAAAGTACCCATTATGCAGGATGTCCCCTGTGTATCTCTCATGGTTGACTCAATGTTTCTCTCTCCTCATTCCTTGTGAAAGCACGCGCTATGTGGGCTCTCTCGTTTTAAGAGATAAGCTAGATAATATCTTATGCCTCTGCCAATGTCATTTATATCTGAGTCTTTGAGGTGTTTGTCGCTGAGATTACAGGATGCAGAGGGGGTAATAAAATGGCATGGAATTTTTTCATGGACCTCCGCATGTTTAGATCGAAATGTGAAACACTAATGATTTATTCGGTGAAATTCTTTGTTCTCCTAAGATGTTATGGCGTGATGCTGAGATTAAATTGCCTAAAGTTTTCTCATTTTTAAAGAATACTTCCCTTTCATTGAGTGTATCAGAAAATTTGGAAACTTTACGTTCTTTTTAATGCTACAGCAAGTTTATTACCATTTTACTAGTTGTGTTAAGGAGTCACTTGTACTCATGTTGGTCAATTTCGGCGAAAATTTCGTCCCTCTTTAGGCAGTCCCTGGATAAATGCATATTCACTGGTAATCATAACTACATATTTTATCGCCAAGAAAGGACGTCAATTATGCTGTGGAAATGGTTTTGTTAGCTTTTATAACTTGCACAATATATAATTGAAATCAAGGTGGACATTTCTTACGGAATCGCTCAGGATGTTAGTCTAATCATTTCAAAGATTTTCATTCGATAATTTTCAGACTCCGAATAGTTGTTGTCCACATAATTTAATGCTCTGGCTAATTCTTCCATATTTTAAGTACTACCATAATCAGTGATTGGGCTACACCGTTATTCTTGCTTTATTAACAGTAAGTCAATAGTTGTCTCTCTGGGCGCTTAGTGATGGATAGTATCGAAATAAATTATAATTTACTATTTCCTACGCACTGGACGACAATAATAAAGCTACCGTCCAGTGTAGTAAAAAAATAAAAGCTGTGATTTGTGGCTAAACTTTGAGGAAATTGTATACGTAACTCAATAAATTTGTAATTTGTATTTTCCACTTTCCCCATATTTTTGTAGACAACGATTTAATTTACCAAAGTTTATCTATGTGAAAGTTTACTGATTATTTGAACTCCTCAGTTCATCAACCTTTTTGCACTGTCTCTTTTTCACCTTGGCCCGATAGCTTTCGAAACGGACGTTCAAGTGTTGCAAAGTGTTATCATTTCGCTTCTAGCTGTATTGTCACCATGCCAAAATGGGAAGTCTTCCTGTCTTATCGAAAGTGTGCGGTGCTTGGCTTGTGCTCATGAATTAGTAGTTTCGTTTTTCTTGCATCATTGAGGGTGAAGTAACTTCATTATTTATTTTTTACGAAGTAGCCAAACTTGAAAACTCGTCGTCTCGACTCGTCGACAACTTTATACGTAGAACTAAGTATCTTTGACCTGATTTTGGCATCTGAAACCAGTGGAATTGTGGCCATGTCAAGTTCTTCTTAATGGGAGACGGTAATGCATTTAGATTGTTAAGGATAGCTGGTTGTCTTCTCCTGTGTTTTTCAACTTTTTCCTCATTATCCCCCTCGATCACAATCCACACGCCCACCTTTGAGGTATAAACGCACTTAAACACATCACCCATGTATGCGCCGATAGTTGATGCTCAGCTGGCGGTAATGTATTCTGTCAGGATTGCGAAATGGGCAGTATTCCTCTCCGAGCCTCAACCCCTTGGTTCCACTAACTTATACCGTAGGCTATGAAGTAAACTTAGATAAACTACCGTAGGAAGACTGTAAACTTGAAATCTCATATAGCATGGCTAAATTAGGAAGATTTTCGATAAAGAGTTAAAACAAATATAATTTAATGCTTGTTTATTTCAAATCCACCGGATAGTTAGTTTATTCATTTCAGGACATTTATGTATAAGGGACCATTCGGTCAGTACCCTGTCTCCAGCACCCCCACGATTCTTTTCGCCCCTAGATCGAAGTACCTTAAGGGTCGTTAGAACCCACTTACAGAACCACCCGTATACACCATTTCGTTAGAAGCATTTGGGAATATCAGTAAATACCCATTTCTTATGATAAATTTCTTGCTGCATTCCTTATCTGCCTCGAGGTGTGGGCCAGAGTTCCATCTGGTTCATCCAACTCACATTTTATTTGCTCCTCCAGCGATATTTAAAGCGGTCTGTTTCTAACGTCATATTGTCTGAGTATTGCCTTTATTTTTCATTCCTGTATATGAGGCGGATTTTTGTTTATCTCCGACTGCCTTCTTACTTTTTTCGTTTTCAAATTTTTGGTTTCTTCGTACGAGGTTATTTTAGCATGAGGCCTTTGCTGTGAAGGAACTAAATCCTTGTGGCTTGAAAAATCTTTAAACTGCCCTCGGTGATGGCTGTTTTGGATTTTCCTCTTGGCGATGATAATGTTGATGCAAAACTCGGAACCAGTGTGGGAAGGAAGTTGCGTCTTAGGTTTGTCGTTTGTGTAAATACCTGATGGTCGGTTTTCCCTGGGCTACGGCGCATCCGGACAGTGTTTCGGATGTGGACATTGATATTACCAAGTCGGTTTTTCCTTGTTTCCCGAATGAATAATGCCATCACTTTATTTCCAATGAATCCCTTCAAGCTGTGCGGCAACCTTGCAGCTGATGCACACTTAGAAAATTATACAGTGAAGATTCCCAAAACAATTTTGAATTCATTTTACGCATTTAATAAATAGTTTATGGAATATTTGTAAACAAGAGTGAAATTGTGATTTCTCTTGGCTTCGTCCCCCTTTTATGAAGAATAATATCTCGCTTAAGTTTTTAATTAAAAATATATAGAAACATCAGTTTCCTTTGAATACTTGCCTCACATTAGCTCGTAGAGACTACAGATGCACATTTATATAATCACATCTAAAATTTCCGTGCGCATGTGGCAGGGAAATGTTCTCTGATGCACTGAGCGTAATCGCTGGCGGATTAGGCGACCGGCGGTTTGTATCATTCCGATTTAAGTAGAAACTTATTACTGAACAAAAAAACGTTCAGGAGTGCGGGTGGTGATATGATTCTATTATTTAATATTAAATGACGGGCGATTGTTACTATTACGTATACTTAACGCGACGATGTAAATTCCTACTAGTAGGGGTTTGCTAACCGTTGCTTTGCGACACGGAGTAAAGGCTATAAATATCCGAACGTGGATTCTGTCCTCGAAAATGCTGCGTTGTCGGTGTCTTCGTCGTGGTTGTCGTCGGTTTAATTTAGATACATAAATCCCTGACAATCTCTTCTACTAGTGCTGCTCCCCGTCTACTGTTTTTACTTCGGGCGCTTTCCGCGAAATCCTCCTTGTCATTCGTTTGAATTATGCCCGTGACTGGTTGTGTGTTTTGAGTAAGATTTCTATTATTCATTTCGAATTTCAAGCCTCAACGATATGCGTATTTTTTCTTCCATCAATTGTGCAACAATTTGCCTGAATGAGTCACTGGTAGAATAAAGAATGCTTGTCATCGCGATTCCGAGTTTGCCGGCTCCAAAGGTGAATCTTGGGCAAACACTGGAGGAGGCTTATCTCTTGTGTTTCCTCAAGAAATCAATGTGTCAAGCGTGGCTCGAAGAAAACCGCCTAGGAGAAATAATTGGTTCTTGGGAGGATGCGTCTTTACGGCGATGCTCTGAACTCCAGTTTGTGTATTTTCTTATTGGCTTTGGCGGGATGTTTCTTTTTACTCCCGCAATCCGTTTACTTCCGAAATCCTTTTAAGCGTGGAACCCGTGAGTCGCCAAGAAAGCGGTGGCATCTTTTCACATGGTACAAGGGATCATCGCGCCAAGGCAGAGTATTGAGATACGAAGGAATGGTTGTACACCCCAGAACTTCATAGTTTTAATCTTGATCGCGTTTAAGCGGTTTTTAACGGGATCGTATCAAAAGAAGGTAAAAATCCTTGAATTCAATCTATGCTGTTCCACCAGTAAGAGTGGTTATTTTCTTACCTCGTGTATATAATTTATCCCAGTGGTTCGAACTAAAATGAGAACTTATGACTACATGCTCCACCGAGAGCTGTCATTACGCTGGTTAATATTGTTATTTATATCTTTTAATTGTTTTTCTTTAATGTAGTGTAAGATGTAGAAGCATATGGTTCAAACAACGTGATACTTCTCTGTACAATTTTTATGCCGTTAACCGGGGCTACCCACTGGGCTACTTTGTGACAATGGATACTGCATAGTGACACATGCCCCTCTCATCTATTTTAGATTTTCAGGGTTTTCATAATTGGTTGAGGTAGAAAATGTTTTGGTGTTGTATTCCTAGAAGCCTCTGCTTGGTCACCCTTGGAATTAAATGCATTGAGGCGGGAACAGTCTTGTTAAATTATTTTAGGTTACGAGGTGTGAGTGATTAGCAGGAAAGTGTGGGAACTTTGTACTGGTGAACGAAATATGAAGCAGCTTGGAATTTTTAAGTCAATGTATTTGAATACGTACTTATTACTGCAATCCAATGTAAGGAATATTTTGATACGATTTGAAATTATTTGGTAACATTTTTCAGGATCGAATGTGTGACTTGCAGAGATGTAGCTCAACATTGTGACAGCTTAAGTCACTGTCACCAAGTCGTTCCATGATATCTTATTATGCTCATTTATTTATTTAGGGCTCGGAATACCTAGAATAAATGGAAGGTGTAGCCCCATATTGCAATTATGCAAACCATCTGGCACAATTAAGGCCAAAAGGAACTGTCGTTGGAAGATTGAAACATAATTTTTTTAATGTAATTGTAAAGCGGAGTCTGATGTTTGTGAAACGTCAGATGACAGTTGATTTGAAAGAGGCTCTTAATCAGAATTGAACGTCATCCTTGCGATAATGGAGGAAAATAGATAATTAGGGATCTATGATTTTGTTGTTTTGAGGTTAAGTACTGTCCAGGAATGATCACCAAAATAGGTAAACAATGAACTTCAGTGAATGTGATGGAGCGGTCAGGGGATCACTAGGGATGGCTAAATGAGACGGCCGAAATCTGGTGCGAAGAAAAAGGAATAGTGCGCAGAAAGACAAATAGTAAGCAGCGTACAAAGAGGTATGCAAAACCCTAAATCTCCCTAAATTATTTAAAATTTGTTTTCTTTTGTTCGTCAAAGTCCTAAAGTAACGAGATATAAGTTCAGCTCTGTGACACATGTCAATGTATAGACTATAATAGAGGACAAACTGACCGTCACAATGTTGTACTATATGAAGGGGTAAGTCTGTAAAAGGTATGTAGTGAAATACTGTCGAATTAATCATTAGTCGAAGTCGAAAAGCGAAGCCATCCCTTGGTGGAAGGTTGTCATAATAATGGACAAAACGTTTGTGACATTCACAGTAGGACTGTGGAAGTCACAAACGCTTTGCCGATCATTAATCATTAGTTATAAGACTCAACGGTAATTAAAAGATTAGTGATGATTTTGACCAATAACAATGTTTTTTAAATTCACCTAAAAACTTATCGAAAACAGAAAAAATTCACTAAGTACGGTTTACGGTAAAAAAAACTCATTCATTGAAAGTTATCAGTGTTTGTACTCCATGTGGTGACGTTATTTAGTCAGTGGTGTGCCGATGTTTAAAATCTGGTTTGGTCAAATTAAGGACAAAGTATGGAAATATACGACATTGTTGTTATCTTAATTGCCATTAATGATTGGCTGTAGAAGTTACGTATCCATATGCATAGCAGTGTGACGACTAGTTTAGCATATAGATATCTCCGGAATAAAGAACCGCGAAACTTGGTCGGGGCAGTTAGTCTCTGTAAGAGTTCCTTGTGTCCATCATCTTGATCCGAGACCCGTTAAAAGAAGCAAGCATTATCCAATATTATACGCTTTTATTTTGAGCGCTGTCGCGGGCAATGACCCAAATACTTATTTACCTCCTCCCCCTCCCGGCCGGGGTTTTCGAAAATTGAAGAATTAGATAATTCTCGCTCGCTGTCCAGATCGAAAGGGCTAGAGCGTTAGTTCCTTCTACGCGGAGGCGGCGCGCGTCTGTGAATGCTCCATGCCCGTCTGTTGAGTCAGAAGACGCGCGCTCTCGTGTTGACGCCAAAGGCTCGGCGGGTGAGTCGTGTGGGAATGTTCGGATTATATTCCCCCTCCCTTCTTCTTCAGCGGGAGGGGTTGATGAGGGAACGCAGAATAAAAGGATTTCTGCGAAGAATCGGAAGCGGGCTGCAAAAACAGCCGATGTTAATGTGGCTTCCCTCGTCACTCCGCACCAAATTCCCCGCCTCATCACAATCTCTCACACTCGTTCTCTTAATCCACTGTTGATTAGTGCTGAGGAGAAATACTGGTAACTACCTTTTGCGTAATAGTTGTTGTATGCTAGTTTTTTTAAATACTAGAAAAATGCCTGAAAGGAAATTCCTTTCGCAAGTGGGAAGAGCCTTGGAAAAAACTCTAGTGTATGTTTGTGCGCGGCATTGTTCGGTGTGCTAACTGGCATGTGAATTGCAACATTTGATGGGCAGAATGCTGATTCTTGGTTGAAGGAGCTGTTTTCCCAAATTATAGTCGTTTATAGAATCAACTTAGTGTTGAAGCCATTGTGGCTTTAAGTGGGTTTTGCTCTTTAAAAATTATGTTTCTCTTTTGTCTTTACTTACTGATCCCGTCACTAGAAATAAGGAATCATATCAAAACACAACTCGTTTGATTATTTTCATGGATTAAACCGTTTTTTCCCTCACTGACTGATTTAGCCTCTCAGAGATTTTTTTTCGAAGTTTTTCTGTATGGATCTTTTGTACTGTTTACAATCCTGCCATTTAATTTACCCCTTACTTGAGCAGTTCATTCCTTAGATAGTTTGAACTTATCCAAAGACTCATGCCCACGACGTTGCAGTCGCGGAAGTATTGCCATTTGTGCCCAGTTTTACCTGTTAAATATTATGTAGAGATCAATGTTGACTCCCTCTGCTGATTCTACATTTATGAAGACGAGTCGGTGGTGTTCAAGTTTCGATAATACTTTCTATTTTCTCGTTCTTTTCCTCTCTAGTATCAACTATAGTCTGTGGAAAAGTTTTAAGTAAGAAATTTTTTGTGCAGGCTGTCTGCACTGCAGGCATAAGCCCGATGTCCGAAGTATTTTTCCTATGGAAGCAGTTTTCATATCGATCCGACTGTTTGCATTTCTTTAACTTTGGCCCGAGCCTTTATTTTTGCTATGCCTTATCTTTACAACCGTGCAGGTTTTTCACTTAGTTTCTCGCGTCGATTCAGAGTAAAGGTTGGCTGAGATCGGTCTCGCACCTTACATAACGGACCGTTTTAAAGTCGTCTCTCCCTTTAAGTTTTGGAGGCGTAGTTCTCGTAATACTTTGGCTCCCTTCAGTCGTGGAATGCTCTTTTCAACGAGTTTTGATCGATGCGCTGTCGATGGACGATGTTCCGCTGTCTGAGACGCAGTGGTGCCCTTCTCCAAGCCAGTCTAAATCCCTCCCGTCCTTGTTACCCACGACCACCGAGAGATATGTGCTCCCCCCATCCTCTCCTCTCCATTCCCGTCTATCCCCTTCCCCATTCCTCTTCGTCAATCGTCTGAGCCTGGAGGATGATGGACTTCTGCGACTCAAGAGATCTCGGCATTACCTACGTCATTCGTGTCGTCGAGCTGAAAAATATTTCTCGTTACACTCTCAATGGACTGGCCTTCGCTCTGATATCGGTCGTAGATTAGGTCGCAGAGCCGACTTCTTGAGAGTCGTGACTTCAGGGACGGAAACCACGGAATTAACGTGTGATAGTAATGAGCGATGATGTTACTCTTTTGAAATGACCTAGCGTAAGGTACTGAAGTTTTATTACTTCCATTTTCTCATTGTGAACATTTTTCTTCGGATGTTTGTTTTTTTTTGCTAGCTGAAATGCCTATTTTGTTAGATCCTTGGCCACATTTGAATTAATTCTGGGCGCAGAAATTGTTTCCGTGTCATCCATATAGTCAAGGACAGCATTTCCACCTACGTTCTAATGCTCGACTCTGCAAGCTAAGTCAAGTATCAAAATATTTGTCTTAGCAGAGCCTCAGGACAGATAATGGTTCTCGATTACCGCAGAGGCTTGGTCGTGTATCAGAACGCTGGAAAAATGCAGCTCTTGGCCCTGTGGATGATGCCTGATGAATTGGCGCGTCTGATACGCTTGGAATGCAGTTGATCTTGATTCAATTTTTCCTAATGATTCGAACTTTGGAATTTCAAGAATAACCTCCGAGCAAGTTCTTAAGGCCGTTTTACACGGAGCATGTAATTGCACGAGCTACTGTATGTGCAATCGTGAATTTCAAAATGCACCGTGTAAAGCGGCGAAATTCAAGAACGCATGCACGAATGCATGAATGCGAGACGTCAGAATAGCCCCTGCTCTAATTCGGTGGTCGCATTCTTGCAATTTGTACGAATAGCACTCCATCTAGCGGTCGCAGAATTAACGACATCAAGTTCACGGGAATTTGACTGACGAAAAGGTTCGATAACCTGAGCGATGGGTGTTTACAGTAGGGAGTGTGAAGAAGTCATCTCTCATCTTTGTGTGGGAGGATATTTGCAGTTACTTATATTTTTATTTATTTAGATAGATATTTTATAGCTCGTTAAATTGTTCCTCTGTCATCCGCATAAAATTGCGGTAGCCATTCCTGTCTTCTACAGCCGGCTCCTGTTGGACCATATTAAGAATGCCCATTCCCTCCTCTCGCTTACGGATCCACTCCTGCATCCAAGGTGCTCTTCTGGCTATTCTCCTACAGTTACGACTTTCTATGAGCTCTGCGGCCCCGATCATAATTCCCACTACTGCTAGCTCTGCAGCAATCAATGCAGCCTCCTCCTGATCCATTATTTTTCTCACAGATAGAGTGTGACTATATGTCAATATCACAGAATCCCACAATCACCACAACCTTATTTTTCACTGAATGTCAACAACGTCGCGTACAGAATATCGTATCTCTCCTGTTTGAACAAAACACTCGCTCTTAGCGTACTTATCAGACGACTGGAATTCACGAATGAATGCATGCTTACGACCACCGTGTAAAGCAGTCACGCATTCGTTTTCGCAATAATTATTGCACGGCAGATTGCGGAATTAATGCAGTGTTGAGTTGTGCAATTTCGTGCCCCGTGTAAAACGGCCTTTATACTCGTCTTTTCGTAATCGCGTGAAAAAATACTTCTTGTTCTTCGGAAGAAGTGCCTGCCACTCACGGTCCCTTAAGTATAGTCGAGTGTTGATTATAAGAGACGCGGTGCATCCCGTACGTGTGGGAGCCGGACCACCGGTTAGTGCCGGTTATAATTGGCTATTACCCGACTCAATCTAGATATTTGTTTGCCTCCAAGCAGTATTTCACTTTATCTTAAAAGTTCAAGTGATGAATGTGGACGTGGAAGATGATAAGTTGCTGTCTTTTTTATGCGAATAATTCAAGGTTATTAGAAGTAATTTATGGATCGTAGATTGGAAAAGTTCAGAGATTTTTTCGACGAATCCGTAACCCCAGCCCAAGCAGGACCATATTTGTGGCTTCATTAACATAATACATTTTCATGTTTTTCATGAGTTCTCTTTTCTCCGTTGTTGACTGTGTTTCATCTGTGGATATTGATGCATGTTTCACTATCGCAGTTTGACTCGACTTGATAAAACTGTTAAACTAAGGCATGAAATTAAACGTTTCGCATTCATTCATTTTCTGTGGATTCTCTGACGTGTCTCCTAGATTTGGTCTCTCTGTCCTTATAAAAAATGTGAGTTGAATCTCCTGGATGGAATTCATTCTGTTATTAGAATTTTTTTAAATCACTGCTGCCATATTTCTTGAGGAAGAAAATATTTCATGTTACCATTCATACGCATACGTCCATGTCATTTTCGTCGCTCACGAAGAGCTCGAAGAGAAAGGGTGATGGTCGACTAAGTATTTCTTTATACTTTTTAAAAGTGAGTACGGTAAATAATTTATCCGCCAAAACTTATTCTATGGTTTTTTAACTAGTGACTACTAGGAATTCATGAGGAGAAAACCTCTCTGCTAGCAGAAAGGACTTGAGAACTATAGGAAGGCTAGCCAAAATTGATATCAGGCGTTGACTTAGAGAAACCCTTGGCGGGATCCCCTCTTGAATAAGATTATCGCCTATTTTCACTTTCCCAATCATTGGTCTAAGCCACGAATGCGAATTAATTTTCCCAACCGCCATTTCCTGCCTGCGTTCTTGTTTGTATATTGATTTTGAGTCCTCAGGCACTATTTAACTGTCTTCTTAAACATATCCTGCATGCATGTAAACGTGATAACAAAAATGCGTCATATCGGTCTTTGGAACGTTTTAATTATTCCAATTTACATCATTGTCATTGTATCTTGGTTTATTGAATCGTGTTTATCGACCAAGAAGCGCTCAGCTTGTCCTTTGTTTGAATATTAAACTGCGACGCCTCCGCCACCTTGTATAGTTTGCTCTTTGATAACGCAAGCGACTCAAACATGTAACATTGAAAAGTCTACCTTTGAAATCTTTTATTTCCTCTCACAGCATTGCGTTTCTCAGTGAGATAACCACATGTTTTCTTCGCCGTGGTTGGATGTAGCTGTAACTGCGTAGCTGAAAAAGGAGTAGGATATCTCCCATCTTCTTCGAGTTTCTCTATCACGTCCACCTTCCTGTGGTGAGCCTCCGCCAAGGAGGGGGACTGGAGTTTCTCTCTGCCCTTTCGCCACCGGATAATTTCCATTTACTTCTCTTCGCCCGCGGCGATGCCGTGGCGGACATACCAAGCAACAGGCCTCGTCCCATTGATGCCTGCGCAGCGGCGAGCCCCCAATCAGGAGCTTAACCATTCGTCGTGTCTCGAAACCGAATCATAAACTTCCGGTTTGCCGCAGCGGATAAGCTTACGGCGTGAGCTGTAAATAAACAGACGGGGAGCTGAAGAAGCACTAGTTTGATGAGAGGGGGGTAGGGGCATGACGGAAGTCTTGCTTATCGTCGTCTCAACCCTTTAACGCCCCTCCCGGCTTCTTGCCCCTTCCCGCCCACCATCGAGACCTTTTGCAAGTCCCTCTCATCACCCTCCCCTATTCCCTTCGCATCGCCCCATAATTTTTATCTTTTTATTCTGCTCGGATCTTCTGACGCACTAAACATCATCCCACCGCTCCCTCTCTACTATTCAACCATTCGCGCCATCGTTTGGAGGCCGTTGAGAGAGACCAAGGTCGCTCGCGGATAAATGATGGAGAGGGGGAGTGGGGGGGACAGGCGGCGTAGGTTTAGCGTAAAAAGCGCTCGGAGAAATTGAGCGTCTTTTCTTTTTCGTTCGAACAGAGGGAGCGGCTCGCGCGCCTTGGCCTTAGGGTCTGTGAGGGTTGAGGCGGCGCCCGGCTAATGACGCCTCAAACGTGGAAAGCGGCGTAGTTTAGAGCGCGGGAGTCTGGCGATGCGAGGTGTTTTGTTGTTGGCGTTGAGTTTGTCGTGGGAAGGTAAGGGGAGAGGGAGGACTGTTTTTGTGTCCGCGGAATGCTTGGACGAGATCTAGTCGCGACTGTAGAGGCGGGGCTTTCTTTAGTCTCTCTGAAACATCTATATTCGATTCTATGCCGGCCATAAATAGAAAGATTGGTAAAATGATAGGTTCTTTTTTACATTGGGTGAGATTAATACACTTTGAGTCCCATAACCCCCATGATCACTTGTTGACCTCGGTTGCATTGGAATGAAGTCCTCGTCAATCTTGAGGTTGCGGGTTCGAGAGAGAGACTGTTGAATTTTAATCCTTTGGAAATTGTATTCGTCCAATATTCAATCTTAAAAGTTTTTCAAAGTGTATTTTGGCTTTTTTTAGGCGTCGCTGATGAAAAGAAATTAAATTAACGGAAGTATGTATGTAAACGCATAAATAAGTGAATTTAAAACGAGTAGACTGTGAACTGTAATAATGTGTCGATGAATGTTTCGGGATTTAATGCGTTTTGTATTTTTAAAATATAATTCAACGTTCCGCGTATTCAGCTGGGCGCTTCGTCAGAACTACGTCAAGATTGACGGAGCGCCCAGCCGAATACGCGGAAGTAAGCGAATTGAAGGGTCTGGGCCAGCAACCAATACATCGTCCAGATATATTTAATATCTGAAAAATGAAAAATTTCAATCGCCATATGCATTTCGTTATAGTTGTGCATTAGAAATGAAAGGCAATGTCACGACGATGCAAAGAATCGAAGGAAGATAGTGGAAGGGGGTTTGCTCGCGAATATATTTCTACCTGGCAGCATCAGATCTACAGGGTTCGTTACGCATCAACAGTCTTGATGGTTGGTCATTTCCCATGGCAAATGTTCATACTACGACGTAGGAAAGGTTTTCATTGTTGCGTACTTCAGGTGTTTGGCGAGTGAATGACGAGGTCATTTTATATCCGAAAGGTGGAGAGAAACCCTAGGCCAGTGCATGAGTACCACGGAGGCGTAAACATTCCTCCTGGTGAGTCCGTTTACGGAATTACGTCGCGTCACCATGGTTAGCATCGGAGGTAAACACGTAAAGGAAGTCTCTGCCAGGACTCGAAGGACAATCCGTCAGCACTCTATGACAGCACGCCAAACACCGTGCTAAATCTTCTGCTTTGATTCATTTGTGGGTCGGCGATGACAGCAATGTCACAAACTTATTACGTTCTTATTGCATTCGTTTGCTCGCATTGGCGGTTAAAATGTTATGTAACAAACTTCTCAGTGAGGAATGGCGGGTTAGGGACTCGCTCGCACTGTTATTGCGTTCTTGTAAATTAGGCTCGAATGGAAATTAGGTGGGCAAATTCGCTGACATTTATCCATCAGCGTGAAACGAGGAACACGAAAGTCAGTCGGCCATCCAGAACTCAGAATCACCTTAAATAATTGGCTAATTAGTGTTACGGCAAGGTCTTTCTGGGATCTTTGTCGAATATCTCCAATGCTCTCTTCTGGCAATTGGATTATTTCAGTGATTAATGCGAATGGTACGCCCATTATTTTACAGCCAAAATCTTCCCAGAAAGTGTTCTCTTTCCCTTTTTTTCTTGTAGTTTACGGTAGCAGGTTGCTTGAGTTCAAATAGGTGGCCGAGCTGTGAAAAGTTATTGCATCTCGGCGTAGTTCTCTTACATTTTATGTCCTCTTTTTTAGTCAATTACTTTTCAATGTCCTCTAGGGTGAGACTTTATAGTAAAAATTCTCAAGTATTAGATTTGATAATGTTAATCGATTAAAATATATTGTTTCAAATGTTAAGAGGAATGGGGATATTGCATTTATGTAATAATGGTTACAAATGTACGGCAATAAAAAATAACGTAGGTAAGTCAAATTGCTTTATTAAAATTTTGGATTACTCCAGCAACAGCAATGAGCAGAACCATTCGCCCCTACCAGTAGGGATTGAAATACATGTTTCCTCACATTCAGATAATGCGTGTACTGTTGTTTGGTATACTGAGCGAGTTTCATTGAAATAGTTTTTGACCTATTAAGAGTTAAAGTTTCGTACGGTCGTAAAATGGATGTAGAATGCCCTATGTGGATGTAGGTATTTTAATTTTTTAGTTCTTTGTGATTTGGCAAAATGAAGGTGGAGTAAGAATTTACCTTCCGGGAATTGGACAGTATGTAATTACTGCTTGAACGGTACTGTCGAGGGTTATTCACGTGACGAATGTGCTAAGTTATGGCGAAACGGCTATTCTGCTCTGGCAGAAGCATCGTCTGCTCCGTAGCGCCGCAGCGTCCCGCCCTCCGTTGTGTGTGTGGGAGTGGGACGGCGGCGTATGTGTCGGCGGAGGAGGGTTGTTATGGTGGTGGGTGTGGGAGTGGAGGCAGGATCGCGCTCGCCTCTTGTTGTCGTCGTCTCGCTTACTCACACGATCGCAGTGTCTTTTGGGCAGTCGTCCAGTGGAGTGGGACACGTGAGGGAGGTCGAGAGTGGCCAAAAATCTTCTTTTGTTTGGCGGGTCCCGTAGTTGCGGGGGATCGTTCGCGAAACATTTCCCCGTGGTCTCAATATCTTGCTGACGCTTCTGTTGTGTGGTTCGCCGCGGCCGGTTTTGAGAGTGCGGAAGACTTCCGCCTTCTGCAGCAGTTCTCGCGGAAGGAGTTCTCGCGGCTGGTATGAAACGGGCTTGAGATGATATAATCCTTTCCGACACTCTTAGAGGGACGCGCTTTACGACTTGCGTTGCATGATTTCTTCTTTCGTGATCGGCGTTTTGTCGTTGTTGATACGTGTCATCGTTTTTCGTTGCGAGTGGATGCTATTGTTTTCAAAGGCTATGATTGTTTGAAGGTTAGTTTTTGAGCGTTTCCATATCCTAGCGGTGTTATTTTTGCTGATATCAGTCATAATTACGTAGTGTGTGAATATTTAAGCCACGTCTTGGACAACTTTTTATGTGAAGAAAATATGTTTACGAGAATCCTTAATAGTTTGTCCATGCCATGGATTTTATTCCTTATACTACTCCTTTGCTGCTGGCAATTGCCATCCTGTAATTAACCAAAAGTTGTAATACTGATGTACTAGTCTCCCATTTCATGTGGATAGTAAATATGTGCTCGTACTCATTTAAAATTAGTTGTGACCCTATGAATAGGTGTCAGTTAACATAAGCTTTTTTAGGTGCTTCTTGTATCAATACTTAGAATTATCTGATCCTTGGCGTAGTTATCTTTTGAATGCAGATACAGGTAGTCATTTTACGCTCTTTGGATTACTGCCGGAAAAGGTATTAGATGTTGCGCATTATTTGCTGCAGAATGTGAAGTCGCTATATTCGGTGGCTTTGCTTTGATGATAAATTCCTATTTATGTGGCGCGTTGTGTTGAAGTAAGAGAGTAAACAAGGTGGAGACACGACCTTGAGGTGAGCCGGATGAAGCTTTTTGAATTGGCGGTCTCGCACGAAAGTTTGTTCAATGGGCTTCTCGTAAAGTCGCTTGGGAAAATCGATTCATCGAGTTTCATTGTCATTCGCCGTCGCAGCTTTCAGAGTCGCGTCGTAGGTTGTAAGGGAGCATGCCCGGGTCAGCCTTGGTCTTGGGAGTTGTCAGACTCATCTTAAATTCGAGATGAGAAAGAGAATCGCGTGAGACTCGCCCGTTAAAGATATTGCCGATTCTTTTATCGTATTCGATTTCTGATTATGAATCATTAACATTTACTTTATTGCCTATTATTTTTAGTGTTGTATTGGTAACTTAAACCTGATGTTCGTCACATCTTTGACCGTCGGTATTGGATAATCCATTGATGCTTGTTTTGGAGACTGGTTTGGTTTGATTTGGTGCTGAATCATCAGTCTCGTCAATTTATAAGTTGTTTCGACTGAATGTTTCACCACTCACTTTTATATCTTAGAATTTCTCGTTAATTTTACGCTTACTGTCCTATTTTCTCAAAACCAATTTTACCTATGGTGTAAGTTAGTAGGTACCTCTGGTATCGAACGTGGCGAAGCCTTATGTGTGTGATATTAGAAATACTTTGCATCTCTTGAATATTTTTTCTGTTCATTATTTGAATGAAGTGTCTCCTCTCTATAAGGAACCCCTATTGGCATTTCGTGTCATAAGTGACGAGTAATAAATCTTCGAAAGTTGTATATATTTAAGTTTATATCAGCAATAAGAAATACATGTTGACTTATATAATAAATCATGAAATTAGTTTGTTCATTTGTTGGATATAAGAATTATTACAGATTTTCCGGTTCGTATTTCTTTAATACTAGTTTTATTCCTTACCATACTTCTTATCAAAGTAACCCTTTCCGTACCAAAGACCCATTTTCGTATTTTCTTGACCGTGGAAGATAAAAAATTTAGCCTTTGTCATTTCCAAAATATTTCAATCGTGTTCATCTTTTGACCACTCGCATTTAAGTTATCCTAAAGGATTCCTTTCAGCATTTATGTTTATCACTCCTCTTGGTGGCGCATTTAGCTATATTTATATTTCCGAGCTATGTTGATACGAGCAAATTATCATTCTTTGTGCATTCTCAAATCCATCGCGACGACTAGAAGGATTCGTGCGCACAGTAGCGACAAAAATAATTAGCACTCACCTTTACCTCCTTTTGCGACATGTCTGAGGAGAAGTGATTGGACGCCTTCCAAGCGAAATGATTTCAGATGCTGGAACCGTGCCTCCTATTTCCGCTTCGGACCATGGAGAGGAGCCCCATGCACCGGGACCGGTCCGCGCCATCCGCTCTCCTGTATGTTTAACATCATTTTGCCATCAAATTGTATTCTTGTCTCAATTGATTAACGCTAAGGCTTGACCCTTATTTCGTTCACTGCCTTATCTTGCTTCAACACATGAGACCGTATGATTTCAAAAGTTGTGATGGTTCCCTCGTCCTCCGAGAAACCTTTAATTCATGCCTTCACTGTTAGGTGTTCGTTTTCGGAGGTGGGAAATATGAAATTTCAGATGTCGATAGGGCTCTAGGCAATACGGGTGTACAAAGTACGAATTTAGGTGATCAATTCTTCATTTGTGTTGAATGTGAGGTTTCTTAGAGTACATTATTAAGCCTATTTATTAAATATTTTTTGAAATTTCCATCTCGTCCCAATTTTTTTATTACTGTTTTACTGTTTTTATGTGTATAGACCAGTATAAGATGGAAACATTTTATTCTTGGAGGTTCCGAGTAACGTCTGAATTTTTTCCGTCGAACGCATAGTATATACTTCAAGGTTGTGGTGAGATTGTTGAATCAAATTCTGTGGAGAGAGCGATTAGTATTTGTTTACAGATACGTTTATTCTACCTTGTGACAAGTTTCTTGCAACTTATGTTGTTCTGCGTACCGTTATATTTGTGACATCGCTAGCGTGAAGTTAGGATATTCTTCCTAAAAGGCGGAATGGTATATTTTCATACATTTTCTTCGTAAGGAGTGGATAAGTAGGCTCAAATAAAGTACAGAACTGTTTCAGGTGTGTTGCAATTGGTGGTGGTCCATTATAGTTCTTCCCTTCTTAAACGAGCCGACGCGACCATCCTGGGTCCGCGTCTCTTCCAATTGAGAAACTTTGATTCGGTATCTTTTTTGGCACTCAAAGCCTTTCACTCCCTATTGGCCGCGCTCACTCGGTGCGGTTTGAAGCCGTCCTCTTGGCCAGCACTTCCTAGAAACCCCTCGAGGATAAGTTTCCTTTGCCAAATATAAAAAAACCTTTTTCAAGTTGAACCCCGTTTAAAAATGTGTACGATTCGAAGGTCTACATATCGCCAAACTCCACTGTAAAGTAATGTTAAGGTAGCAATAACAAGTAAAATAATGCTTTGAATTTTTATGCTAGATTGCATGTTAGTTCTCAGTGTAAATATTAATCGAAAAAATTACTGATTAGGAAGGCGGTTTAATGTATTGTTTGTGAGCTGGCCGAATCAAAAGTTTTCGGGTTTTTAAAATACTTGAAGAAGAGCGCGACTTGGTGCTTCGTGTAAATATATTTGCGAAGGAAACTGCTCCGAAACTCGGTTCTCTATTTCAGGCACGACGTATGAACAGGCTGATGATGTTACGGTCGAATGCAAGATTTCTATGGAATAATTACGATCGATGAATGGTTACCGAAAGTGTATTTCACGTACAAGGTGTTTGATTGTAATTATTTGCGCAGCATATCTGGGTTAGAATCTCCGATTAGCGACGGAGCGAGAGATATTTTGGCTAACATGAGAAGAAGGCGCCTTGTTGACGCCCATGTCTAGGCAGCCAGCCCATTCTTGATCCCCCTTGGTTATTTATTTCTTCGCTCTCCGCCCGCGAGCATCCGAGTTCTTTCATGGATTTTAGCGATTCAGACTGGAACGTACTAAACTGAATCATCCTGCCCTTTCCGATTTCGCATGGCGAAAGTGAAATATCTTTTTAGAGAAAGTACGAAAGGGAAATAATTAATTTGAGAAGATATATCTCCATCGTGGTGGTGAAGAGATTCATCGCTGTTTTCTTGTAAAGGCAGAACTTCTAAAAAGAGCAATGTCTTTTTTGTCATCCGTGAACTAGAAATCAGTGTAACTCGATATTCCTGAGGACAGTGGAGTTTATTGAACGTAGCGACGTCATGGACAATATCATGATGTCCAAGCAATTAAACGGACTGATACGGACAAGGGCGATTATCAGAATCCAAATTAAAATAGATTTTTCTCCTATTTTGGTCGTAATTACGTATTACAACGCCATTTCTTGGCAATAACGATGTCATGCACTTCTGTGTAATGCCTGGTTTGTATTTTGATAATTTTAAGGGGTTATGTTAGCCTGTATTTCATGGTATTATTTTCTCTTTCTGCCATTCTGAGACTTTGCCTAACCTTCTAATCGATATGCGTCTGAGGGCGAGATATATTAAAAAATCGTAGAATTCGTTCGAACAAATCGGGTACTCTGCATAAGTGGGCTAACAAAAAGTTTGTTTTCATGTGAAAACTTCGTAATGTATTTGAACTGTTGTATGCTCAATTTTCCGCTTGAAAATATACTGCTCGAGAATTTGGCTGCTTAACACGAAACTTATTTATTTCAGCTATCGAAGAATGGTCACAAGAACGTCGGAATGACCACATTTATAAAGATGAAAGTTTTTCATGAATACCAGTAGAATTTTTCCACCGTGGATTTGCAAGTTACGAGATATAACTGCACATCTATCGTTAACTGTTGCTAACTCGTTGCCATTCATTATACTTACTCTCACTGTGGTGTATTGATGATGAATAAGTCGAGGTTTCTGCCAAAACAGATTTTTAATTGGCCTTCGTTTTAGGCTATTTACCTATTTTTCCTCGACTCGGACCTTGTGCACATCAGCGAACCGGTTAAACCTCCTTCGCGGTATAATTTGTGAACGTAAACATCCAGAGCGTGACATAGTCTGGTCTTTTAAGATTGCGATGCTAATATCCCATGAAATGTGCATGACTTGGAAAATTTTAAGTATCCTGTGACACTTCGTTTAAACATCGTCAAGAGTACAATAAAAAGTTGAAATATAAACCCTTAAGCGTGGTCAAAGTTGTTTGCTGGCTGGATTTAAGTGTCAGATGTTTCATAAAATTAATCGGCTGTACTCTTGTAAGAAACTGTAGCTGATTGAAATTATCCACATTTTGGGAGCCACTTTATGTAAGCATGTTTTTTGTTCTTTTCGTGGCTTAAGCGTGGGCGGCTGGCTCTTCAGCCCTTGGATGCGTGTCTTCTTCTGTTGAAATTAACCTAGGCTCCCAAATTGTGTGGGGTTGAACGTCTCCCCCGAATTGGCGACGGACCCCTTTGGCTCTGCCAAACGTAAAAAATGGGTAAAAAAGCAGCTCTTTTCTTCTTTTTTTCCTTCCAAGAGTCAACTACCTTCAGTCTATTGTCCTTGAATTGTTTTAATTTTTTAAATGATAGCGTTTGCGTGTCGTGAAAGCAGGAATGGGCGTGGTTCATCGTGGTGCAACCGTAGTTAATTGTGAAATATATGAGTGCGTACGGAAGGTGATAAAACATTTTCCTGCTACAGTGTGTTCCTGCTGGCAATGTGTGTATTTGCTGGTTGTCTATGTTCAGTGTTGTAATATCAATACTCTAGGTGATTTTAATTGATTTGAGGATCCTACTCAGATATCTGGTAATTTATTTCTCCGCATTTGTTAGGCCGGCGCTTGTTATATAAAGTGCTATACTCGTGAAAAGGATATAGATTCAACATTGTGGGTGAAATTTTGGATTTTTTTCAAGTGTCAATTTCATTATTACAAGCTTTCTAATTTAAATCAAGCTTTCGAAAATTCACTTTCCCAACTTACAGCGGAAGCTTTGAACGGTTCTGTCCAGAGCGTTATAATGGTATGATTAAAATTTTGGAGATTTGTTCAGTTTTTTTTACTTCGCAAAATGTATTATGATACACTCACCGTTGTTTTGCTCGGTATTCATTCCCTGCAAGTAAGTATTTTGCCCATCGCGGTCCCCTACGGAGGTCTTCGCTGTTCAAAAGCAGTTGCGCTCTTGACCAATGGTCCAGCATATTGGTAAGACTGACGATACACATTGTGTACGTCTTTCATTGTCCCTCCGATTGAAGTATGAGTGTAAAAGATTTCTCTGCATGTTACCCATAGTCTTAGGCCTCTTGCACCTGTTTCGAAATACGTCCCGAGATTTCAATGCAAGATGTTTCAGTTGCGCCATCGTTTCCTTGTCTCAACTTTTTTCTTTGTCCAGTGGCTCTGCTTTCTTGGTTTAACATACCCTTGGTACGCCAGCTATTCCATGGTCTTAACAGAGGACTGATTAAACGAAGACATTACATTGGCTAGGATATTAGTGCTCTCCTTGTGTGTTTTCTCTTGCTTGATTTCTTGTGACAATATTTTTCGTTCTTCTTCGTGTGGCTTCTCGGTTCTTCCTCTGAGCCCGGTTTAACCCATAAATAGAACGATTTTCCTGTTTAAGTCCTTAATTCAAGTACTAGTCGTCGACGTCTTATCTTAAGGAAATAAGTTCGAAACCCTTGACACGGGGTTCATTTTTGCTATTTCGGAGTAAGGATAATTATATAGAATCTAACATCATGGAACCTTTATTTAGTTGAGGTGTTATTTTTCGCTTTAATGACAAAATATAATTAGATGAGGATTTTCTTTGTCCACCTAGCGAGGCATGGATTTTGTATGCACTATGTCCACATGCTATTCCAACTGTAGCAGTGAATTGGAAGTCGCTTGGTCCATGCTGGCGTTATCTTCGTATTTTTTTCGCGCCTAAATTCTGCACGAAAAATTTGCGTATCCTTGAGCATTTGCGCCGCTCACTCTCCGAGCGAGGCTTCTGGAGTGTAAACAAGCTCCCGTCCCAAAAATTTCCGTCGAAGGCCGGCAAGGAGGCGAAGGCCTGTTGGTCGGTGACGAAGCGACGCCCTTTTTATGGCATTCCTTCTGCCAGTGGACCGTCTGGAAACACGGAAATCTATTTCTCTCCTCGTGCGTCTATATTCGGTTGACTTTTGATCGTATATGTTTTCAGTAGAAATGAGGTCAATTGCCTATTTACGACCGATGAGGTCAATTCGATACGTTGCACTGATGTGCCTCTCTCTCTTTAAGTGCATCACACTTCGTAATCGGACACTGGCTTCGGGGGTGGACGTTGCCCTCATCTTTGGTTGTCAACAGTGGACAGTACTCATAGGACTTCGAACGATTGTGTTCACCGATCTTTTTCATATTCATGGACCCATCTCTCTCTCTTGTCTCGAAGCTTCAAGTTGAAAGTCCTCTGAAAACAGTCCTTAAACGTTTCGCACTGTATAGCGTATTTTTTGTCGCTCACGTTTATGCAGTAACTTATTTTCTTCGGAGTGACTTTCGTGATATTTTGCCTGACTCGGCTTTTAACCGAATGATTTCGTGCTCCAACCGAGTAACATATTTATCTCGCGACTTATCGAAGAATCAATGAAAATGCTTCTTTGTGTTAATCACTGGAATTTTATTTCGATGATAAACACAGAATCGTGTTAATTTAATGGATGATAAACACACATTTATCATGTTAATTTAACGGGTTGAATAGGCGGCAGTTGGTTTTGTTTTGCCATATGGTCGTCTTTGGTGACTGCTTATGTGTCCGATTTTCAAGGTAGTTCTTTCATATTTGATTTATTGAACTTAAGTTTTATAGAAAAGATCCAAAGTTTCAAGTCCTGGCGGCGGTGTTTTTTTGCCTCTTCGCCGGACCCCATTTGAGAGTGACAGTGTTATAATTATGATCTATCAGACTGACGTTTCCGTCGTATCCTACGGATGGCTTATCGTGAAGTAGCTGACTTTGAGGGAAAGTGCCTAAGAGGAATCACGATTCTTGCTAGTTTTTTAAAGAATTTGTTTCTGAAAAGGTTTAACTCTAGTTGGACGTCGCTGAGAGAATTAGAATGGGTTAATATATCCTCTCTAAATGACGACATTTTACATTGCCTTTCCACTCATGTCTCTACTTGCAGAAAACTTTATTTAACATTCCTTACGAACTCCCATTTTTCATAATGTGAAAGATAATGGAATAAGCCTCCTCAGGTATCGTAAATAATAATGACTCTTCACCGAACACTGCGGCAAACGTTTCAGAATTTTGTCCATTTCGCTTTTAAAAATCGTCCATTGTGTATGAAATGGAGTAGAAGTCCAATGCGTAAATTAATGTGCTTTTGCCACGCTGTCAACATGCTGATACTTTGCTGAGCGTAGTAAATTTTCATAAGCGTGGTAATTTCAATAGGTGAAGACTACATTGTTGGAAATTGCCCGTGGGAATATATTTACCGATTTCAGCCAGTTAGAGAAGATGCCATGTTTTCACAATAAATGTTTTTGTTCACTTTCCACCAAAATTTTATTTCACCGACCAAGATTTCGACAAAACTATGTTAATTTCAAGGTTTAGGACATAATTTTGTCGAAAAGGACATAGTTTAATTCACATAGTTTATATGTCTAGTCACACACGTTAATGACATAGTTTTGTCGAAACTTTGGTCGGTGAAATAAAATTTCTGTGGAAAGTGAACAAAAACTTTTACTGTGCAAACATGGCATCTGTACTCTATTTCCACAAGATATCGCCTGATACGCTAAATTTAATTCAGTTAGAGAAGGAATTCGGGAAGAGGTTTTACAAAGATGATAATTTGTAGAAAATTGTCATAGCTTTATAGTAAGGCAATATGTTGTTTTTTTTTATTAAGGGACGCGTGCTAACGGCATGGCGCCGGACTCATATGAGATCTCTCTGAAGTATTGTATTTTTTTGCGGTGGTTATTTTAAAACTTTGATCCGGGCTGTGGTCATGGTGTATTAGCCAAGCGTCATGTTTTCTGTCGTTCTAATCATTAATCGAGTGAAATCGATTTAGTTATCTGTTTTGAATGCGTTTACGCTCCACATGGTTCCCTTGATAAATATTGCCGAAGTAAGATGCTAGTGTTTTCTCGAGAGACTGTAGAACAAAGATTCCTCAGGCCTTCCTCGGGACACAGGCCGGAGATTGACTATCGTATAGGTTTCCAAAGTGAATTAGCATCCTTGTCACGCTCGGTTAAGCGTCTCAAGGGATTGTAATGAGGATTTTTCAACAGAAGCCACGAAATAGTTTCTAAGAATGCTATTTTTTACAACTCTATTTCGGCATAGTTCCTTAGATTTCACGTTAGTTACTTTACGCATGCTTTCAGTTGATTTGCCCCATCAATCACTTTTGAGATGGCTTGTAGGCTATTTGGTGGGTATAGATGGAATAGGATATATGAAAAACTTAATTAAGAATAGTAGTAGTAGAATCTTCTTCCTGCTTTGTCAGGTTTACTGCAAAGTTTTATACATCTAAGGCTGTATCCATGTATTTTTCCAACGAGGCGTAAGCAAATTCTTCCGAATATTTCATTTTAGCAGCGTCTACTTAATTTCATTTGTCCCCGGATGACGTTATTACCAGTAGACTGAGTATGAAGAATGTTAAACCTACTGCTGAGTTAACTTTGAAATACCTAATGCCGAGTTAACTTTGAAAATTTTAACTCACTTCATGGTCGGATACAACTTCATGCCCCAATATAATCCACGCATATTCCTGGACTAAATGAAACGTCTTCAACCTGTATTTAACTTGAAATCCATACGTGTGGATCTATGTGGAATGCTGGTTTGGGGCGTCAGAGCCTCTGTAGCTGATTTTGTAATCAGAATTATGCACGATGGAGCATTTTGTCGTCCGATGCTGGTTCATTTTCAGTCGGTCCACATGGCATGCATTCAGTTTACCGTCATATCTTTATCAGCTGATTTTCCACCTCGCAATTGCGTCGTATTGTGGAGAGAATAGTTCATTTGCGCTAACAGACGATAACTCGATCATGCTTCGCTCGCAGTTCTCTTATAACGGTATGCTGCGTGCGTCTTTGCCTAGCCGCTGCGTAATTTCGCGCCTACATGTCCTTGAAGCCGACTCTTCGCATTTCTCTTCCTCTCCCACTCTCTCAAAGGTGCAAAGTAGGATATCAATTCGTCAAATACGCTGCGTGAAAGTTCCCAGTGCGGCGGAAACGAAATGACTTGTCAACTCATGTGCTGGAGGCCTCCTTCGTTTTTTTTCTTTATATCGCATTCTCTGGGTCATCCACCATCCTTGCCTTTGCGTTGATTGAATCATTATCGCGGTTATGGTGGGAAGAAGATTTCGCTGAATCTTCGACCTCTGCCTTATCGAACATTCCAAGCAGTTGCTAACCTTGGAGACAGCTTTCTTATCCGTTCCGAAATTTTCTATTCAAGGACGCTGTGGCTATTTTAGCGAATTCTGATGTCCGCTGATGTATACCCTTTAAAGGCCGTAACCTTGTTGTTTTCTTGCTCCATCTTAAACTGCCACAAACAACTGATAAGGCATTTTGTACGCACAAAAGCATTGGCAGCATGCATGAAATGGCTTATTGGGCAATAATCTCACCGTTATCGTCATGTCTTAATCAGAGTGAGAGATAAATTATGAAATCTCGCTTTTCGTAAAACAAGTGCTTTTCGTAACACACTATTATTTTCTTTCGGTGGATGAAGTGGTTGGTAAAGCAATTTATAGCTATCCATATCAGCTAAAGCAAGCAATTTCTCTCGCCGCGATGGTATTTTGCGTGTATTTGAGTAAACATGATTGAAACAAATCTGAAAAAAGCAGATGTAGGATAAAAATTTGAGCTGTATTGGAATTGCAAGAAATCGAAGCGAACGAAAACTTTGTGAACGCGTATCAGTTGTTACAAATTCCTTCCACAAAATTCCTCTTTTCTAAAAAAACTAAAATAAGTTGCTTGCTCTGAAGAAGTGCGATAAATTCACTTTCTTTATCGGTCCGAAGAGTTATTTAAAAATCAAAAAGCGAAAGATTCCGACCCTCATTTTAAGTCTCTATCCTTATTCTATAGAGGCCTGCGCAAACAGATTTGCTCTTAAGTCGCAAAGCAGAGTCGTTACACAAATGCGCGTAGACGTCAGCAGAGGCAGTTTCGGCCGTGGTATTCCACCCCATTAAATCCTCCAAGTACTTAAATACTTATCGCTGGGGCCATGGTATCAATCACGTTGATTGTCGTAAATATTTTATTTCAGCTGTGTGTGTTAAGAATTGATCTCTCGTATTACTAGTAATTAATTAGATGGAATTTATTACTAGCTCCTACGTGATTGATATAAGTTTCTCATCACTCTTCACCCATATAATTAAACGATGATACTGGATGTGTGTGATTAACGCAGAATTTTGACAGAAAAAGTTGTACATGTGATTACAAAACGGCCAAAGAGTCGCCCAACTCGTAGAATATGCCAGGGTAAGATTGGTGATTGGTACTGGGTGTTTTATGACCCTGTGACTTGATAAATTGCATTGCATGTCGATAATTAAGTTTATAAAATCCCATAAGCCGGCGTATTGACCGATTGTTGTGGTTAAAGGATAACAGTTAGGTGCCTACGATGGGTATATAAGCAATTCTATTAGTCCACTGTTAGCTCCAGCCACTTCCCATAGTTACTCGGTTTGATGGGGCCTAGCTACATCAACGGTTATTAGAGTCTTAACCTAGAGGTATATGCCCAGTAATGCTATTGGACCAAAAATATTTCTATTGGAAAACGTAAACGAATGACTCTCGTTCAATAAATGGGAGGCTATATATCATAATGTTTTTCAGTAGTTTGAGATTTTGCGTAAAGTCACTTTTTTAGTACGTAACCGATTTTTTAGGTCCCATAATTGCTACATTTGGAAACATCGGAAATGTATCAACGTGACGCAATCCCTTTGGGAAAATGAATTTCGAAAAAGGTACAGTTTCTAATCCGCCGAAACAAAGCTCATGGACCATACACGCTTGGCAACCCATGTCGCTCCCATTTCCACGGAGCCAGCTGCTATGGGATCGTCGCTCCCTGCACCTGCCGTCCTTATCTGCGGAAGTGGATCCTCTTTTGTTGTATATTTTTGCCACTGAAAAGCTAAAATGTGGAGCTTGATATAAAAAAACTGCTGTGCAGCGGCATGCCCGATGAGTTTCTTTTCCAGCTGCCGCTCTTAGCTTTCAGTTTTTCTTCGTTAGATACTTGACCTTCGATGTTCCAACTGGTTGACACATCAAACGTTGGTCAATAGATAATTTTCTTGGAGCAGGGAAGCAAGCCCATGACAGTGACGATTGTATTGAGAAATTTTTATCTCTCTTGAATCTTTCGAGGCAAGTGTAATTTTGTTCGAATGAGTAACTCCATTTACTGAACTCTTGTCTTCGTTTCGAGAATGAGAACCAAGCAATCCTGTTTTGTTCTGTTGGATATAGTTATTTCCTTGCCCGGTTTTTCTTGTCATGGCGTTATAGAGAACCGAATGCTTTTGTACCGTGATAGAAAATTTAGCGATTTCTTAAATTTATTCACGAATTCTGTGTTTGGGGTAAAAAAGTTTTCGCTTTTGAAAAAAAATATCCCCTATGACTGTGTACTTGTACGAAAGTGATAACTTGCTCGTTTAATTTATCGTAATTCGTTCCTGTCTCATACAGAAAGACTTGACTCCATGCAAGCCAACTGTCGTCTGGCGTCTTATTCCTTTTCACTGAAGGTGTTAGCTCTTCAGGGTTATGTGGCTGAAAGCTCGCTTAATATGGAATCGCGTGCGGGGAAACATGAGTCTTAGCAATTTTTTTCGTAATTCTAAACGTCAAATTAAAAGAAAATTGAAGGACGAACGAGTTTGATAATAGAGATACATCGCTTGTTTTCTTCGTGTCATAAATTTTCTTTTCTGCTCATCGCTAGTTCATTAAAATCCTTATAATTCTTATTTCCTACTGCCATTCATATTTTGGCTTCGAACTTGAAGTGAGCTTCGAACACTTGGACATCCTCTTGAAATCCTCCGTTCTCTTCTTTCTTCTGTTTTGTTCACAATGTCGTCATATCTTATGATATGTCCGATCCACTTGGTTCGCCTAAGTCCAATAACTTTCAATATTCACTGTGTAATAACTTTCACTGCGTACTTCTTCCTCTTTTATTTTTACTTATCATTTGATATTCATCGTCCTTCTCCAACACCTGTCACGTAGGATTTTATTCTTTTCTAATCAGCCTTTCAGATGATCTAAATGTGTGAACCATTGAGAGCCTAGCTACGTATGAGGGTTTTGACGAATTGATTTATCGTTTCTTGCCGTATTTTATTTCAACAAAAACTGTTGCTTGCGTTGATGTTTATGAAATTTTCCACTCGCTTGGGATGCTCAGTTTGCAGGGAATTGGGAAAACTTCCTCGTTTAGTGTACGTCATTGCTTCGATTTCGAGTCGCCTCATGTTTGGGTTTGTGGCGAGACAGGCGATTACGCGTCGCATGACGACCAATACGGCGACAGATAGTCATCGCACCACCACAGCCACTCTTCCCGTCATCTCACACCAGTTTTCTGGCGTTCGGTGTGTAGTGGGGGTTGCGTGCGCGCGAAGTGCACGCGGGGTTTTTGAAGAGGGGGAGACGACGGGGAAGGAAGCAGCGGCGCTCGGTTTCCGTTTCTCGTGCCTCCTCCCGAGTCACTGACCCTCCTCCCCATCTTCGTGGTCACGTACGACCCGAAACTTCGACGACACATAAGAGTGCTGTCCTTCCAGTCATCCTGGAGATCCTCTTCTGTGCCATATTCATAGCTGGTTACGTCGACGATTGCCCTTCTCTCAGAGTTTGGGAAGTTTGGTTTACGTCTTCGTCTACTATTAACCTTTCGACCCAATCCCTAAAGGTAGCTCCCGAAGCAGTCTTTGATCAACATGAGCACTCATCAAATGTTGCAACTCACTCTCGAGCACTGATTATTTTCCTCGTGTATTCATGGCTGGCTTTGCTGTGTTGACATTACTCATATTACTCAGACCCACGGCCAACCATTCTGTTGTTTCGATTTAATATGGGGATACTTTTTTTCGATTAAGTAGTTCATTCGTCGCGAGTTTGGGAAATAGAAGACTGAAGATTCAATGGTGATGTGTTATGCGATGTGATGTCCACTGCTGCGTTGTGTAATTTATGTTAAATGAATAGTAATTATCCGTAGTAGTTACGAATTCATTTTCCACTCAGTGAAAACGTTCAAACGGTCATAATTTGCTTTGAATACGCAAGAGGAACTGCTGTTCAAGTCAGTTCCCTTTCTAAGTGTATCGCCTTTCTCATTTCGCTGAGTGGACACTCCGCCGATATTACGCGTATGCATTTCAGTTTATTCGTGGCCGATACCGGTTTTGTTGAAAGGTGCAACAATCCCGAAAAGCTTGCCATCTTTCCCAGCGCAATAATCGCCAGCTATTCAGCCAATGTGGGTCGAGATACTTCGGTGGGGGCTGTAATAATAAATAACCCAAAACTACTGTTGATAACCCATGTTAGTAGTTAATACGTCTTAAGAAATTTCATAGTTGGATTTTATCGTCTCTTTTGAGGTAACTCGGTTTGGCCGGAAAGCTTGAATCGATTCCCGTGCGAGGCACTAAGTCATGCCGGGGTTACTTACAATTTTCATGCTGACAGGAAATGTGGGGCGGGTTAGAATGTAGGACAAGACAAAGATGACGTCGTGGGAGTATGGCCTATTCGTGAGGATGGGATATCCAGCTGTGGCGTGTACTCCATAGAGTAAACTTGGGTGAATAAGCTTCATATGCTAGCGCTCATAATCCGCACTGACAGGATTAGGAGGGGTGAAAGAAAACGCAAAACACGATTCCTTCTTCCCCACTTACCGTATTATTATTTCCTCGAGTGAATTATCGCTTGATTGAAAGGCTGAATGTACTTTATACAAATTGAGTGCTGAAGTAATAAATAACCTTATAGTTGCAAGAAAAACGTACTAAGTTAAATCGCACACAGTTGTATTTTTGCCGCGATAACTTGGAATTCATTTTATAAAATCATCCTGTGAACACCAGAAGTTTTTTTTTCTCCGTTGATAATTTCGGAGCGGTTCGCTCGTTCCAAGAAAGTTCCACTGTGTCATGTCTAAAACCGTGAAAGTTAACTAATGCTTATGTGATTTAAGCTCGTTATTTTCATGGCGATTGCAATTACGCTTCTTCATGCGTGAAAAAATAGTTAATTAATATATGAAGAATGTTGTTGAAACCACTTTGTGAAAAGAGTATTGTTGCTCAAAAATCAATAAGAATTTGTAACCTACGGAATCCAAGAGGCGCAAAGTGAGGATAACGTTCGACATCTTGAGAGTCTTCCGCAGTTTTCTAGAAAATATAGTTATTTATTTTAGGGTTAGACTGTCGTTCACTGATCGTTGGGTGAGCTTTGACTTGGTTGACTCTTCTTTTGGGGCTGGTAATGTCTGGAATCGTTGTGTGGAGTAGTTTAACGCTTTCGTTACCATCAGTCCGTTTTTTAATAATTTTATTACAAGTAACAAATGTTAACAATTTTTCCTCTTTGTATTCGCGGATAAGTCATTTGAAAGTTTTTGAATGGTGAAATTTCTCCCTTCCTCTCCTCCATTTCCCGAAATTAATGTTGCTGCTTTTTATTGTAGAATGAAGGAGCATGTTTTACGGTCTAGTCTAATGAATGAGTTTTTTCAGTCAGCGTACGAAAAGAAGGGCATAAAAATAATCCCTTATAAAAAACGTGATTCCGCTTGCTTCTCTACCTGATGGGCTGCCATAAAGCATTAGAGTTACCTGAAAATATTCCCGAACACCAATGGTTGACACCCTTTTTCTGTACAAAAAGAAAAGATTTCGTACAATTTTTCCTTTTGTGCCACTTGCGGTGTTCAATATCGATTTTAAGCTTGGGCCTTTTTTTAAACCGCCTTCGTGCAGAGTTTTTCCTCAAAAATGGCCGGAAAATGTTGAATTCTCTGGATGTCTTATCATTGGAATACCCGTATAAACGTCTTAATGCGAAGAAAAAATATTTCTCTTTAAACGAATGTCGGTTTACCAGTGCCTGGAGAGTCTCCTCGCGTCACCGGATGAGCTCGCGGGGAAAATTAGATTTCGTTGTCTGTATGGCCGACCGGAAGTTATTCTACCTCGCATATATTTATTTATCTTTTTTGTTGTGTTTATCTGTGGTTACCGAATACGTAATATATCATTGTAACTGCTTGGAAAGGTGAATGGTGGTAGATTTGTAATCGCGGCTTTACTTCCTAAATATAAGTGGGGAAAATTAAACTCTGGTTAATTAACCCATTGATACTTTACTTTTGTAAAATACTCCTTCCCAAGCGTTGTAGCTAATAATTCGCGACGCGGTGACAACGTTTAAATATGGCCAAAATTTCATTCCTAGTCTTCAGATCTAAATCGTAGTGAAGGGAAATTTCTTATATTTGCTTCTGTTCTAACTATAAGTTGCTAGTCGGAGCGTTCTTTTCACTAATATCTGGCTGTTATACGTGCATAATTGATACCGTATTTCATTTGTGCCTGTGTGAACTTTATTTGAATACTGAGAAAATTAGTTGCTGTGGTATTGTTTGTAATAGTTTCTCCATTATCGAGTATCTTCTGTTTTTTATAATGGTCGGCGATTCTCGTCTTATGCAGAACTGCCGTGACTTTCTGATTTTGATCCGCAAGGCGTCAGTGGATTAGCGCAATAAGTAGTTATCCGTCTGGAATACACAAGTTGGTGATAAGCGGAAGAGCCACAGCAACCTTAACGAGAAGACATGGTTTAGAATTATTGGTGTGTCATGCAGAATGCAATGTCGTCATTGTGCTGTCACTTTTAACTAGATTTGTTTCCTTTGACGCTTTTTATAACTTTGCGGAAATCAGAGAAGAGTGATTATGTGTTCTAGAGCCCGGATTGCTATTACGCAGTCATAGTCGCTGATGCTCTCTACATGCTTATAGAATAATTGCGGTTTAATATTAAGGGAATTTTGAAATAGCATCTTATTTTATCTGAATAAACCTGCATTCACTCCAAAATCATATCGATTATTCCGGAACTTGCCGTCGACACTCATCTATGTGCTGTGGTTACTAATTACAGCACCCTTGATGTGTCCAAAAATATTTTCTCAAATTTCATTCCAGTGCTAGAATCCTTTGGTTAATTTACCTGACATTTCCTCGAGAATTAAAATATATCCACGTGATGAGGAGAGTTTTATTCTTTGCCGTCTTAAGTAGTGCTTTATCAAAATAAATGAAGAGGAAAGTGTATTATGAACGACATGCAATCCGAATTTTTCTCTGCTGCGTCGTTTTTCGGCTTATGTTGCGGTTTTGACGCCTCGGCACCTATGTAGTCGAAATCTGGTTTCCCTGCCTACCCTCGCCTCGGTCACTAACCCAAAACCCTCTTCCCATAATCTCCAGCCCCTCGTGGGGCATGCACATTCATCTCCGCGGAGAGGGATATTCCGTCTCCTAACCCCATCCCCTTCGGTGTTCCACCCACACCACTCGCCCCCTCGCCGAGCACCCCCCTCCCCTTCCCGCGGCCCCTCCCACCTGCCGGCTCGGCTCCGCGCGCGGTGATACGGCATTTCATTCCTGCCGGTCACGTGATCGCCCGCCCCTCCCAGTGCGCTCCCCGACTCCTGCCGCCTCGCCATCGGCCGTCGCCGCCGCAGTGTTCCTTCGGCACCCCGACGAGGTGCCCGACCCGACTAGTGTCCCCAGTCCTCCCCCCCTATTGGTATCGCCCTCGTGAGGAACATCATTCGGCGAACTCGTCAGTGTGTCCCCTGTTCGTCTTCTCCCTTCTTGGTGTCTCCTCCCCCGGCCAAAAGGGACCATTCCTCCCGTCGGCTGTGCTCGTTCCCTTGGATTTGGGAGACCTTCCGCCACGCTTCATCCCCGAGAGATCGTCGTTTTTAATCGCCCTCTGCACCCTCCCGGGGATCGTCTTCCTCCTCATCTTGGACTCGATCGTGCAAACAGGTACGCCTTCTCCTTCGTCCTCGTCGACTGCATCGCTCCCTCCTCCTCCGCTCCGCCTCCCCAGCGCCTTCCCGTCTGATGAGGATACGTCAGTCCTGTCGCGAATGCGTGCTGATCGGAGGATCTTAATTATCCGTCGGTGGCCAAGATATTGAGTGCACGATCGATGAGGGTTCACAAGTCACGCTCTCGCATTTTCGGTGGATAGGTCATCATGGCAATCTGACCTGAAAAATCGTGACCAGGTCTGTGTTTTGTCGAGACCTAATATGCACTTGGTCACGAACTTCGACTCACCGATTCGTTAACTATTTTGTCTTAGATATTTTTTTTCTTAGTCATTGCTGAAGTAATTGTCCGCTGGTGCTGAATGCCCATCTATTAATTTAGCCAGTATTATCGAATGCTATTATCTCGTCCGTCGTCACGCAAGGGGTAAACTTTGCAAGGATTCTGTGGATATTTCATTTCTCTACGTCGTTGTGTTTCCATGGAAAAGAGTCATTCCGTCGTTAGGCATTCCGTGTGCTTTCAATTTCGAATACAGCTGTGCGTGTGTTGCTTTAATTAAGAATGGTGTTAATTAATTAAGTGCATGGATGATTCCTGAATGTTTATTTATCGTCTTTACTCAGTAAGTCATCAACAATGCAACCTTTGGGTGACCTCTCTGTATCTTTATTTCCTTTGACGTTTCCGTGCGCAAACTCTTAATCGACTCATGCGTAAATACGCGTGACTTGGTCAGTTTAGTGTGAGCCGTACATCCGTCATGTCTGTCCTCGCGACATAGTGTTCACGGAAAATGCACGTGCGTGTAACGAATGATTGAGGCGTGTTTTTATTCGTCACATAATCCCTTGAGGTGGAGTGATTCGTGCGTGCGTTATCGGGAAAACCCTAGGCGAGATACACACACACGCACACTTGTCTCAGTGTCTCTCGGTAGAGGGCTTTGGTTCTGCGGGGAGCTCTTTGCATCGATCGTCTTCTCCCTCCACTGCTCTCCTCTCTTCCCCGCTCCGCCCGCCCTCTCTCCGCGAAGGAGCCGGCCCTTCGACGCCGGCGAGTGAATGGAGAGGATAGCCAAGCAGTACCACTCCCTAGTCAATTCCCCCATCACCCTATCCCCTCCCCCTTCCCATCCCTCTAGCCGCATTAGGGTGTCCCCCTCTTAATCCCTACGAGGGCCGCACTGCACTTTCCCGTCCCTCGTTTGGCGAATCCTTGGGACCGTCCATCTGAAAGAGGGAGGGGTCAGGGGCGCGTCGCCCTGCTCCTGACTGTTCCCTTTAAATGAAAGGGTAGAGGGAAAAAGTTGTTCTTTTAGTCCTCCCAATTCTATACCATTCTACCCCCTTAAAACCGATTTGCATATCAGGGTCGGGCAGGGATAGACGATTAAAGGACATGCGGTACGATGGGAGGAATGGCTACTGCAGGGGAATCGTGAAAAAAATTGTGGTAATCGTTATCCCTGAATTGTAATTAAAATATTTGATGAGGCCGATACTACTATAGTTAAACGGTATTAATTTTTTTTATAGTAATAGTTTTTTATTCTTAGGCTCTGCTTCTTTAGTTTTCTCGAAGTCTACGTATAGTCCAGCACGATGTTAAGTTCCCTAGAAAACTCCTCCAGAGCTACTCAATTCCGTAAATATTTTGCGCAAAAATGCCGCATGTATGATCCTTAACCTTATGGAAACTGTTTTAAGGGAAAGAGCGAAGTAATCCAAAGAGGCCCTCGTTTGGTGCATACATTGTTAAAATCCTAGGACTCTGGTGATACGAGAATGAATGAATAGCCAAGCCGAAGAAGAACCTAGAATGGATATTCTCTCTCACTCTCTACACTGCCAAGCATGGCTGCATTGTCCCTCCCCCTTCCCTCTTGCTCTATTGTTTCTTGTTCCAGAAGAAGAGCTGGCTCAGTCACGATTCTTGAAATCGATTCGACGGATTTAGTGCTTTGGAAAACGAAAGAGATCGTTACAAACATGCCAAAAATAGTAGAGGACTATAAAAATAGTCTCTGCCTCGGTATCTTCTATTTTTACTCTGAAAATTGAACATTCAACCTTACTCTACGGGGTAAAAGTAATGAACTGGGAAGTGTTCCGGTTCTCCTGGCCTTAAGGGCATGTATGTATATCAGTTCATAATTATCCATTAAAGCACATACTTCAACTCAAAATACCGGATGGGTTAGTGGTCATTATATCCAGGTATTCAAATCGAAGGGTTAAGGTGTGAATCTCGACTCTGGGTCAGCATCGTCAGCATTTACTCTGGAATATCAATAACCGTCACCAACTACTTCGAATTAACTTATACGTACCTAGATATCACATTTGATTTAAGGGAAGGGTATAAAATGTATTTTTCTATCAAGTTCTCGTATTATTTTCGCTATATTACTTTTCACTGCCGACCTTTTAGTACTTGATCTTTCATATAATTACTTTGGCTTCGCGAGTACGATCGATGCGAACTGAAAATCATTATAATTAGTGGCATTGCTGTGTTTTGTGGCTAATGTGTCTTCTAACTGGTATCCTTCAATTACATGTCGTTACTGAATATCTGGATTTATTCTTAAACATGACCAGTACCTCTCTTTGATATGACTCGTCTGATACAAAAATGGTCAATGTTAAACAAGATATTACAGACGAGTGATGCTGTAAGTCATCCTTAAAGCAGAATGTGTTTTCATGACTCTTCAGAGACGCTTGCTAGGTCAAATGCCAGGGATTGTTTCCAGTGAGAGAGGAGAATACCACGTCCTCAAGTCGATTACTCGATGTATTCACCTCCTGTTAAAACAAAGAATTCCAAGCTCCCTGGGTCACGATCTTTGTGAGGTGGATTGAATCCAGTCGTCCCCTTTCTGCAGTGTCCCATTGGCGATCTTACTTGAGACTAGAGACCCGCTCCTATTCTTACGCCTCCATCCTTTACTCTACCTCGCCGATGATCGTGCAAAACAGGGAGCTCCCTTCATAGTTGCGCTTCTGAAAGAGGAAACCTCACAATCACTTAGTTCCATATACTCTCCGTACTTGAACTTCGGTGTTTGAACTCCTGCTTTTCACTTGTGTATTTGAGTTTCTTCCTTGATAGATAGGGTGCGTTGTGGACCACAGTTCGTGCGAATATCTTCTGGTTTATCGAGATCTTGGCACACAAAAAAAATAATCACTTGTTTCTCCGCCTACGTGACACATTAACATCAGTGGATGAAACTAACTTCTTATAACCCGCCAAACGATGCTTGGCCATAAGAAAACTAATCATAATTTAGCTCTGGTTCCGATGATGTTTGTAATTACCTACGAAATGTTGGCTGAGAATTATTTTTTGCCTCATTTTGACACCTAAGCCTCGACAAACCACCTATTTTTCCATGATGTTCATCTTAAGTTTTATCTATTTCCTCTTTATTTTTTAGCCGTTAGCATTTTCGTTGACACAAAAGGTCGTTGTATAGCTCTTCGAGTTTCCGAACTCTTTCTCACTTGGCAGACAACAAGTTCGTCTCTGCTGTAGCGAGATGCGAACGTCAATATGTACCTCCAACGAAATCAGGTAGAATGCTTCATCTCGGCGCCTAAAGATCAATATTCTTAGGTTTCTCTGCGCTCATCCCTGCGAAGCCAGAACCACGGTGTACCACGAGCGATTAGCATGAGTTAACATTCCTTAAATGGTAGTGTTGTTCGATCTCCGTGTTTTTTCCGGGTGTCGGAACCGGTTTCCATACGCGCGGCTGTATTCCTCTCGTCTTCTGCCCGAAGATACCCGATTTCAAGCCAGTTCTTCTCTCTCGTCTGGCAGAACATAGAGAAACTGCATGCTCCCCGACCTACCCCAAAGCGGCACCGCGTCAATTAATCAATAAGTCTCCCTTTTCCTTCTCCCGTCTCCGTTTTCGGGAAACATTTCGGCACAGCCACACCGCAGCCGTCGCCGACGAAGAGGAGCCACGGAGGAGGAGGCGGTGTCCTCGTCGGGCGATGCTCTCTCTTCCTCCCTCCCTCTCTTGACGTCTTATTCCTTTCTTTTTCCATCCTTGGAGTCGTTGACTCGCGCTTGGTCACATCACCACACCAATCCCTCCCCCACTCCGGTAGCATATATCGCAGTCCGTCGTCACTCTGCTCTGGCTTCGTGATTCGGTATATCTGTGATTCGAGGCCCAGCACCGAATGATTGAGTGCGCGAACCAAGTTGAATGGGAAGGGAACCCGCGGATTCGGTAACACTGCCATGGTTGAAGGATACGCCGGGATAGAATCGTTGAATTTCGAAAGGAAAATTAAAATACAAGAGGAAGATTCAAAAGTTGAAGGTTTCACTTAGTGGAAGGTCGACTTGTAGTAAATACTAAATAAATTTATAATAATAAATCTGTGGAAGACAAAGTTTGGTTTACTGCAAGTCGACCTTCATCCAAGTGAAACCTTCAACTTTTGAATCTCCCTCTTGTATTTTAATTTTCCTTTCGAAATTCAACGATTATTATAAATAATAATAAGTCTGTGGAAAACACAAAATTTGGTTTACTACAATAGAATACACGAGTATCAAATTGATTCGGGTATTATGTCATTCTCATCCTTGACTTGTGTAGACTTGGGATATTAGTACCACTAATTTAATTTCCATTACCGGAAAGTTAGACCGTAATAGGAAGGAGTATCCCATGAAAAAGTGTTTCTAAATCGCAAACAATTTGAATAAATTTGAATTTCCCCGGTCCACCCTGCGTCTGACGAACTGATAAATGCATTGAAATGGGGGAAAGCTACCGAAAGGAGAGGCACAGGAAAATCCTACTCCTCACGCGCCATGAATTATCACTTCGAGTGAGGCGGCGCTGACCCATGAAAGCATAACGCACTTTTCTTCGTCCCTTTGCTTTCCCATTTCCTTTTGGTGGCGTGTGGGTTGAGATCTGCTGTCTCCCTCACTCCTCTCCATCGCACAGCACCGCACTCCCATCCTCGCTCGAGACGCGCCGAGTTGGAACCGTCCGTGGTTACTGCATAATCCTGACCTTGTAAGGGTAAAATAGGGGAAGTCCCCCGCACCCTCCCCTTCATCCCCCCGTGTCATAACCGGCTCCTCTTCCTCGCAGGCTCCCCACCTTTCCTCTCCCGTTAACACAAAGGGAGCCGTAACACGCATCTCTCACTTCCCGCTGCTCCTCTCCCTGTGCTGCCCACCGCCCGCCCCAGCTTTCCCCCCGCGCCGTGGCTTTCAGAAGAAGCACGCTCTCTCGCCTCCCGTTCTACCCACTCACTCACTCGCTCCCAATCCACAAACACCGCCTTCCTCCGATTCACGTAACACTTTCACTTTTTTGCCTTCAGGGGGGCCCACATTTTTCCTAGTCACTTTGTGCGTTTTTTTACCGTGCTTCCCCTCCCCCAGTCGTTCCTTGTTTTCCCAACCCATCTTATCTCACGTGTCTGAGGGGGTCGTCTTTTTGATCCGAGCTTTTCACGATCTCTCCCTCAACGTCTTGCGACCTCGTCTGCACGTGTTTTTTCGTTCTTCCAGCGCACATGTATTTTCTCTGCATTCTCGTAAGGTTTCCCATAAGAATATTGCACGCGCCTCCCCGACCGCTTTCCCGTGGGAGTTGAAAGGCTAGCTATGCCGTCACATCTTTTCGGTGTCGCGGATTAGATGAGGCTCCTTTCGTCAATCTCCCACTCTCCGGAACGGCTTTCCGAGCCCCCTGGATCGTTAGTTTGTCGACCTGGAGTTTTCTTGCTCCAGTGTCATCGCCTTATTGCGTATCCCTCCTATAGTTACCTTCCTCGTTCGATTCAGATGTGCACCTGCGAGGTCTCGTTACGCTGATAACACGAATATTCTGTTGGAGGCTCTCCCCCTCCCCCCTATATGGAGATAATTGAGCCAGCCGTACCTCATTCCGCGAGGTACTTTCACGTTGGACATTTGCCACATTTGCAGTTCCTGTGAAAATTGTGCATATATCTTAAGTCTCTCGCCTCTGAGATCGAACACAGAAATCCAGCTGATGGGTTACTCATAGACTCTTCATTGGCTTTGGTAAGTAACAGTTGTTGCTTCGGTAGCTATGTGCAGGCTAATTAATGGCGAGTTACGACATTTTCTGAAAATGAAGATAGCTTTAACTCACAATTGAATGCATTGTGCCCGTGAACCCATTTATCAATGTATGTAAACTTGTGTGTAAAAAGTCCTTTCTATAATCATGACCGGAAACCTTCATTCGGATGGATTTCATGTAAGTAAGGAATGGCGTATCCTGAAAATCTTCCAAAGTTACGCTTTGCAACCGCAGTGATTTTATCCGTTAGTCATCAAATGAATTAATTAGTCGATAATATGAGGGCTGGATTGATAGACCCATTCGGAAAAAGAGCAATCTTTTTCGTTTGCATAGTATATTTCTTTGACGCATGGCGCACGACTCTACATATCTGTAATGATAGCATTATTCTATTAAACATTAGAAATGTTGACAATTGAACAATGTTGTACATATGGGATCTCATCACGGATTGAGTTTCCTTTAATGACATATGCGGTGAATATTTTTTCTTAGGGCTGTGGAATAAAAGTTTCAACTGATTCGGATTTGAAGTCAGAAAGTCTCAAACGTGACTGACAGCGGTATGGAACATGAGTTTCTCATCACGATCGGCCCATTTGAATACTTGAAAGCAAACATAAATTGTTATTCCCCTATTCTTTGCTCTTTAGCCTTAAAACACATGATAAGTCGAAAAGCATCAGTTTTGTCATCTTTGTTCTTTTTATGTTAGATTTTTGGCGGTAATTATCCAGCGTATTTTGCGGGAAATGAGTAAAATTGATGATTGATGATCTCTTTCTCACTATTAGCTGGTTTCTTGCTTGTAAATATTGATGATCTCTTCAAATTTACTTCTTCCAGCTCTTTTCTGCTTTGAGTTTGGATTCTTCATACTTTGCTTCTATCTGAATTGAGTCGGCTTATTTTCAGTCACTTTTATTGGTGAACGTTTTTCTGCTCCGGCAGACTCTCCTTCCGGTACCAAGTTTCACTTTCCTCCCCTATTATGCAAGATTCATTTCGAAGTATTTTTTGCTGCAGTTCTTCGTTTCTAGCGTTAACGACGGGAAAAGTGCCTCTCAGCCTAGTGGGTCACATAATGATTAGTCATTTCTACGTGGGAGTAACGGGTTTATTTCGAATTTCGAAAATTATGCTTTTCGTCCTCGAGTGAACTTTCTTTGGTAGTCGTTAGCTCGAGTTGTGACATCGTCGTGACCTTCAAGCGCTCGACGTCTTGCCTCACGTGGGATATAAGTTTTATTCCGGGTCATTCATGTCCATTTTAAAATTTCAGAATGTCCATATATACAGCTCTCTTTAACGTGGAAAATTTAATTTTTTGTACTCGTATGAAATTAATCGGAATGATATGATAGCTATTGATGGCATCATGCCTGAAGCAGAGTAGCTACAATATATTCAATGTAAAGCTTTAATAGGCAGAGGATGCCTTGAATTTGGCTTATGTCACCAACCTTAAGATTCTTTTTAACTTGAGGAAATATGGTATTTGGTAGCGTTGGTACTCGGAATGTACATAAGAGGATTCAAGACCGGGGAAATGGCTTGATGTCATGAAATCCACCTTTGTTTGCAGGTTTTTTCGAAAGCCTTTGTTTTAGAGTAGATTATTGTTTCTGGCATGTGGTAATCTCACCGCTATGGGAACGATATTTTTAAATAAACGTTTTTTCTTCATTTTTGCTTATATCCTTTTTTTATTAATTGGATACTATGCTAGTTGAAAAGCGTCATTCTCTTCGTCCCAGCCCTGCATTTATAGCTGTTGATACCCCGTATAATCTTAAATGCCGGAACTAGTTTCTTCTTTGAGAAATCTTGCAAAGGCCATTGAAGAAAAGCTGCTTTTACAGTGGTCCCGTAGTGTTATCTGGCCTTTGGGAGGAAGCTATTAGATAAATATAAGTTATTCCGCTGCGCGTCTGCCGGAAATCCGAGGGGTGCTCTTGCACTGTGGCGGAACGAGCTGTCTATTTTAAAATAGACTCTTTTGGGCGTCAAATGATCTGTACTGGTGATAATTTTAATCCATATGGTTGAAATGCTTTTTTTTCAAAGTATCCGCTCTAAAATAATCTTAGAACTCTCTGCCTTAAGCCGATGAAAGCTCGAATGAGCAAATTAGAATTGAGCTTCCTCTAGTCATCAACAAACATCTCTGGCTCAGCTTAGTAGCTCCACAGGTTAGCTCTCGCCGTGGCCCTTTTATGGCTTAACATTCCCACTACAGCAAACGAAATGATGCGACAGACTTTTTCATGTTCTCCTTATTTTTTCTGAGCCCAACAATATTGTTTACTTCTCAAAACGAAAGATACGCTTTGCAACGTTGAATTCTGAACCGATTCGCTTTTCAACCTGTCTCTTCTATGTAATTAAACCTGTGCCCCGGGTATGCTTAGTAGCAGCTTAAAAATTTTAGAACATGTTTAGCAGAAAAAGTAATTTTTTCCTTTAACACGATATAGCGTTTACGGTTAACTTCATAGTATCCATTTTTTACAGAATTAATCATGATGTGTTCGTATCCACTTTACTATGCTTCCAGTTGTATGGAGTAACCTGTGAAACACATTGTGGCAAGACTCAGTGGAAATTTCCGAAATTTAACACGGTCTAATCAGCCTGAACTGATACTTTCCGGCCGGTTGAACCTACCTGAGTGAAAGTTCTCACGATCCCCTCCAAACGATCGCATGACATCAAAAGACATTCGTGGACCTTGACTGCGGTCGGACAAGTGGATGTTCATGCTGGTGGCGAGCGTGAAGGATATACGTGTGCAACTCGATACTGAGAAGTGTTTGCGAGTGAAGACTTTAAACGATAGTTTATCTGAAAAATTCCTGCGGTCCTTCATTCTTTGCTGTTGATACGACCAACTGTTCATAGAAATTACATACATGTGAGGTGAATCGCGGTGTATTTTTCCTCGTTCTACCTTGAGGATTGGTCTCCTCCAAAAGAAACACCTCCTTATGATTATTGTATAAGTTAATGATACTTTTTTTGTATTCACTCTGATGGCGCCCATGGATGACGTCGTATGTCTATGGTCATAATCTTTGACGGTTTAGTCTCGGTACTTGTGAAACAGTAGGTAACGGGCCGACCGGGCTACTCATTACGTGGGTTCGAATCACGTCTTGGGCACAATGATTGCTCCCATCGGATTCATGGGTTTATTTAAACGATTCAATGACACTTACGTTGAATGTTGAATTATTCTATCACAGTAACAATTATAAAAATTATGAGTGAAGACATTAGTGGTTAAGATTGGTTTTAATGGAAGAGAATAAGAATTAGTTAAATTTTAAGGCAGAGGCCCCTCTCACCACATCATCCACAAAGCGTATTTCCTCGACTTCCCCGCTTACCCAGCCTTTTCCCCTTTATCACAGCCTTCAACGTACCTACCCCCCTTACGTGCATTATTTTTCCTATCTCCACTTCGTTTAATCTTTTATAGCTTCATTGTCCACCCGTTCTAACTTAACATTTACACCGCTAATTTCATTTTCTTCTTCTTAGCCTATTCCTCTGTCGTCGTTATTGTCGCTGCTTTTGTTGTTACGCAAGGATTTCGTAAGATGACGACCACGGAGGACTTACTTCCATCGCTACCGGGCACGATACCCGCTCTAGTGGGCCGAATCCCGTAGTATCGAGGAATTATTTCTATATTGTTCACTGAAATGTTCAGGGAAATTGGTGGTTGAGTGGGCTTCCATTTTCCATTGCCTAAAGTATTTTTTACGTGTCATTATATCGTGGACTACCTTTAGTCTGGCCTGTGCTCTTTGACCTATCTGGCATGTGTGGCCCTACCAGGAGCAGCCATTATTGTTCCCACCAGTACAGTGTTCTAGGCCGTTGACCGAGCAGGCCCTTAAGCTGTGTCAAAATTGTTGTCCTAGAAAAGGGAAATATGATAATACGAAAAGGAATATGATATTATGCAAGGCGATCGCTGTAAATCAAATGAGATCTTAGTTTAAATATTAGGTATACATTAGAAAACGCGTGGATGATAATTTTTTTCCCGGTTAATGAGCGAATAATCTTGATGCATTCTTCCATAAATTAGATCTTTGCGAAAGACGCTCAGTCAATTTTACTGCGTGGCCTCAAACGGAGGGACTCAAACGGAGGCGATTGAAACTGGGATCCTAAATATTTTTAGGTTTGCGTTTCAGCCGAGGGGTGCATGGATCTCGATTGTTGCGCTAAGCCGACAAAATATCGACATATATCCGCACAGATGCATCGATCCTAAACAGATTGGAAATATTGGCTTGTGTTTACTTTCATTTATAATAATTCGGAGTGATTATTATAAATGTGTTCCATTCTCGCCAATCTTCGGTTATAAGCTGTGACCGAAATTACGGGTGTATGTTTATCTCTCTCTTTCAACTGCACGCAAATTTTGCTGGGATACAGTGCATTGAAATGGATTACCACCGAAGGATTTCAAATAACTTCCGACAGTGCCATGGATGTGTTTGGAAACTTGAGGATAAAACTCGAGGGAGGAGGGGTGGGGAATGCATTAGTCGGAAATGAATGCGAAATGAGGGGAAACCAAGCGACCAGCATGGAAAGGAAATGCAGCTCGGACGAAGACGTGGAAGGAATACGCGAGAGGGAAGAATTACTGAGTGGATGAGTTGGGGAGGAATGTATTTTAAATGGTAAAAAAAGGTGACGACGTCATGAGTCGAGTTGAACGTTCTCATTGTCATTGGCACTCTCGACGGAGCCAAGAGGTATGATTCTTGAGAAAGGAATGCCGATAGCAGCTGTATGATAGCGGCCCGTGACTGTAAATGTATGTGGGGGTTATGGACGGAGAAATAAAGGTAATTCTTTCGGAAAAATTTTCTTCGTGGTAGTTATATGTGCGAAAGAAAACTATTTGAGAGATTTTATGCGGCATCCCCGCAGCTCTGTTGTTTTCTCTCGTCAAATCTCACAATCTTTCATCAAGGTTTTCCGTGAAGTATTGGTATCGGTCAATGTCGCTGATTCAATGGAAGATTTCAGTCGAAGGTTTAAAGTTCAACTTCGTGGAACGTTCTTGAGATGAAAGGGGAGTATGTATGTGCTTTCAACGTAAACATTTGTACCTGAAGATTCAGCAAGCTGTGAAACGCGTTGTGCTAATGTAATAATTGTGGAAAAGCACGAAGCATCTTTTCAATGTGGATTCTACAATAAGATACTTCATCTACATCTACGTAATACCCTGCGAGCCACCACGAGGGGGTGTGGCAGGGGGTGAAGATCACCAAACATTCACTATTGCCATGCACGTAGGATATTTAAGGGAGATATGCTAGAAAATAGGGTTACATGGAGCTAGATGGTTAGTATCTACATAATAAGGAAGGGATTATTGGTTGTCATTACATGCATCATGCACTATAGACTACTCTAACTATATTTCACCTACCTATCCCTTTGCTACGCTGCCTATTGTTCTCTCTTATAGTACGCGGGAAAAATGACATTTTAAATCTATCGGTACGACAGTATATCTCTCTAATAATACGCAGGGGTTCTCAATATATATCTAACGTCATCTGTAAACAAATCGGTTTCGAATTTACTTAAAAGGTTTAACCTAAATTTTAACCTGCGTTCTGATAGTAATTCTCATCCTAGTTCTTCTATTAAGCTCGTAACACTTATACAATTATCATAACGGCCTTTAACAAACCTAGCGGATCTCCTTTGCACGCGCTCTAATTCTTTTATCATACCTTCCTCGTACGGATCCCATATACTGGCGGCATATTCTAAATGAGGCCTGACAAGTGTAAAATAACTTCTCTCTCGTACTCTCTCATCGCATTTGCCTAGAACCCTTTTTTACGAATCCTAATCTACGGTTTGCTACTCTACTTATTTCCCTGATGTGTTTCCCCCATGACATGTCTTCAGTGATGGTAACGCCTAAGTATTTAATAGATTCTACGTTAGATATTTTCTTTTCTTTGATGCAATAATTATTCCGGGGAAAGCCATTCCTTTTCCAAAAGTTCATTATCGCGCATTTCTTCAAATTTAATTCTAGCTGCCAACTATCACACCAATCATCAATCGCATCTAAATCCTTAGCTTAAGACTGGATGTCCTCTTCATTTCTAATTTCCTTATACTCTACTGCATCATCGGCAAAAAGACGAAGCTTGCTATTGCCACGAAGTTACGCCAGAAGTCGTATAGTTTCTTTGATAAATAACTGAAGCGTTTCCGTAAAATGTTGGACAACACGCTGATAACTGAAATTGGATCGAAGAAACTGTTTTCAATTATGAGTGAGAGGTATCGAGAGTCGAGGGCCTATACTAATGTTGGGATTCGTGCTGGTCAGCTCCCATAATTTAGCTCCGTGTTTTTAACTTCTACGTCGCGAATAATATATAGTATCAACATAAAATATTCAAATAATATTCGACATTTCATGCTTAATCATTCTCTTTTTCTAACATTTCCATGTCTTCAGGCAGTGCTTTGAGCCTGTCTGTTCTGGATGTATTTGACTCCATGATCACCGACTCATGATTGAGTACTCGTTGTTGTGAACTCTTGCTTCATCTACATCTACGTCTACGAAATACCGTGCAAGCCACCACTAGGGTGTGTGGCGCGGGGTGATTCCACACCAAGCGTGCAGCACTCATCCCAGCTGAAATCCCAGCGCATCCCAGCGCACACTCGCCCTGATGCCATGCACTGGCCAAAAGCAGTCAGGATGGCAATACGCGGTCAGACCATAAACTGGGATAGTGCTACGTGAACGGACAAAGCAGTTGTGAATATCGATGTCGGTCAAATATTTTCTCATCCACACGAGTGACCTTGCGTCATCTTTACTTAGGGTCAAGATGTTTTTGGTGTTATCAATTACCCCTTGGCCGTTGTGGTCTTCAGAGGATATTTCACTGGCGGTGTTGAGAGGACAGCGTACAAAAGGAAAGATCAAGAAAACCTGTAGCCGAAACCGTATCCACTCCCGTAAATCAGACGACACCTTAGGCTCTTCTCCCGTGTGTGACATGGACAGCTCTTTTACTTGGTCGCTTTGGTTGACATGGCATTCGAATTAGTCAACTTAGCCTACACCCTTCCGTGCGGTAATTGAGGAAGCGTTAATGAATTTAGTAGTTTCGCGTCTTGAGTTAGTTTTACGCAAGCCATTGCGCATAAATCGTGGTATTGATAATTTAGCAGATGAGCCTTGAAAATTTAATCGTGAAAACTCAAAATATCCCCTAAATTAATCCGAATCGGAATCATTTGTCCTCGTATGGCTTATGCAGCTCCTCGCGTAATTACGTCATTTGAGCAAGCCGGCCTTTAGAAGTATGGATGGCAAATAAAATGAATTCTATTCACGCCCTGGTCCTGAATTGCCATTACAACGAATATTTCGTTTTGTTTCGTATACACAAGAATTCATCAGTTTGTAATACTCAGGACCATTAATGGGATTCTATGATTATTTTTGGGCGATTATCTTTCGTTTTTTTGGAGCCAAGTTGTACAGTTTCTATACATGTGGAGTCACAAAAGTTTACCCCATTGTTACATTTTTGTTTTCCTGGAAAGTATGGTTGAATAGTAAGGGAATTGGGCAACCGATGATATTCTGAAATGGAAGAGAAATCCATTTTAAACAATCTCTTGTGACATATATCAGCTCCGAAAGATCAATCATATAAATACATTTTAACCCATAACGTAAATTTAAATGAAGTATGTACCTCATTTTGACGATTTGGACCAGAGAATTCCAATAATAAGAAAATATATCTTGTATACATGTATCTATCTAATAATTATATCAATGCCTACTGTTTAACGGGGTGTTTTTTTTATTTTCAGATACTTCAAAAGGCTGTGAGAAATGTCATCTGTCGTGGCCAGTTGTTTGCCCGGAGTTAGCAATGTGGCCATGGATGGAAAGGCATCACACATCAACTAAGTTCCTCTGCCATTCTTGGTTTGGGGTGACAGTAGGGAGTTTATTGGCAGTGTAGGGGAGTTTTTAATTTAATTACGAAGAGTGTTTCATATTTATTATTGGTTGAGTATAGTGCCCTGGTGGCACTCATAAAATCATCACCATGAATAGCATGAATTACATTGGGAAGTTCATCAGCAACTTCAAACACTTCTACAATGAGATCAATGCAGCTACACTAACAGGAGCCATTGATGTGGTTGTAGTGGAACAACCTGATGGATCTTTCACCTGTTCACCATTTCACGTGCGGTTTGGGAAAATGGGTGTCTTGAGATCTCGAGAGAAGGTGGTAAGCATGCCTTATATTTGGTATTGAATATTTTTACTGTAAAAAGTACGGAAATTTTAAGTAAATAATTAATTAATGTTAAAAATTAACACTTTTGGGTATTTGTGTATTTTCCTTTACTATCTGCCAATTTTGGAAGTTGAAGGGTTGATTTGAGTTTGAATAGAAATGTCTTACTTTTTTAGCCAATGAAAACCTACGTTCGACTTATACTCGAGTCAGTAAATAAGATATCCTTTTAAGGTCAATATTTCTGCATATTTGCTGCATGTGTTTCTCTGTTGCTAATAAGTCATGGAATATTCGTTGAGAAATGCGCTCGATATATGTTTTAAGTTTTCTACTAGGGCCTACCACTGCCAAATACACTTCCTCTTTGCCATATTTATGCATTCTACTTGGCCCTTTGTATTGTCTAATAGAGTGGGCCAAAATTTCCTTTGGTTAAAAATTTAAGATCTTTAAGCATGAATGTTGTCATTCTTATGCAAACATTACTCATACAAAATTGGAAATAATTTTATAGGTTGAGAATTTGCGACTTTTTTCTTTATACTCTGCCACAAATTGTAAATGTCAATATATTCTCCTCGTGAAAAATAATCCTTCTATTATATTCACTTTTTAAGGGTAAAACATTAGTGAAGAGCTGTTATCATCAGCCGAAAGATTATTTTAATAAAATACACCGCCCCTTGATGGCTAGGCACCGATCAGGACATTTATCCGAGTTCGTTAGCTTCTGCAGCATTTCCCTAGGCACTCATTATCCTTAGGGTTTTCAATAGTAATTAACGATGTAATGTAATTACATCGTATTATTCATATTCGTAAAATATGATACAATTTCTCGCTTTGTACATTCCACATTATTTTGTCACTGATTATGGTTTCCTCATATAATGCCATTTTAATGTTCTATCTTTGATGGTGATGTTATATTTACAAGGTTTGACAAGCTTTACTGTTACCTTTAGTTATGGAAGTGTCGTAAATCTTAGTAATATTTCTGCAAATAAAGTTTCACTGAGAGATTGCTTTGATAGAATTTTAAATAGGTTTCATTGCGCTACAGTGTAGGATTTCTCCTTTGAGCAATTAACCTATTGATTTACCAAATCACACTCATGAAGAACATATCTGAGATTAAAGTCAGAGCACGTTGTGTGTGGTCACACACTTAAGCTGAGTTGAAGCAATTCTTTTGAATTGTCAATTAAATTTCTTGCTGCATCTGAAAAAGTAGGTCTTCCCAGTTTCATACAGTTAAATTTTAGATACCCAGCTTTCCTTGATCCCACAGTCTTGATAGATATTGTTTTAGCCTTTTGTGGTCTTATTATTGGAATTAGGGGAAGGGCATGTCTGCTTCGATTGGTGGAAAGCATCGGAGGAAAGCATGTCTTTTGGTTGGCAGTGTGGATAGTGTTGGAAGTGGCATTCACTTCAAGAGGTTAAGTACTTTGTTAGCTAATGCACCTTACTTGGAAAATTAAAAAGAGAGTACCAATGACAGATCATGAAATTGGCTTGGAAGCACAACCTTATTGGTCCAATGCTCTAGAAGATGTTTTGATTGAGTTTTGAGATCCCCACTCTGGAATCTGGACTTGTTCATTAATGGAGTTTCATGTGATGTGCCACAGTTTGTTTATTTGTATGTGAATTTAATCTTAAACTCAATCTTCAGTATTTATGGGATCATCAAATTTCTAACTTATGAATTTTTCCCTCCAGGTTGACATAGAAATCAATGGAGAAGCAGTTGATATCCACATGAAGCTGGGAGATTCCGGTGAAGCCTTCTTTGTGGAAGGTGTTGCTGAAGGAGAGGAAGCAGACTTCCCACCGCATTTGGCCTGCTCGCCCATTCCCATCGAAGGTTACCATATGCATCAGCATCTCGGAGGAGGCAGGGCCTCCTTTGAAGGCGATGCAGCTGATGAGGTGAAGCAAGAGACCCTCGAGGATATTACCCCCTCAGATGATGGTCCCCTGTGGACACAAGGCGAAGTAATGGAAGAAAAGGGGTTGAGTGAAGGGGCCAAGGACAGTGTTTCTAGTCTTCCTGTAGCCCCGACCTTCTCGGCAGGAGTGGTTGACGGGTTGGTGCCAGCTCCTGACTTTTGCCCCATCAACAGCAAATCCGAGTCTGAAGTGAGCAATGGTAGAGCCACTGAAGAAGCTGAGGGAGGCAGTGCAAAAGTCGTTGAGGAGGAGTCTACGGCACCTGCAGCAGTGCCAATCATAGGGAACTCAGGGGGAAAACGCAAGCGCAGGCGCAAGTCAACAATGAAAAAGAAGGCAGCCATGGCAGCAGCACAAGCCCTGCAACAGCAGAATGAATCACGGAGCGGTTGGACTAATGAGCAGGAGGAGGCCGTGAGGGAGAGGCAACAGGGTACCAGATCCCCTGATGGCATGTTTCCCATGGATGATGTGGATGGCATTCAGGAACCACCTCCTCCCTCCCCTCAGGCTCCTCCTGAGAAAACTCCAAGTGCAGAAGTGACGAGGCTTCCTTCTGACTTCCACTTCTTCAGTGACACAGAAGCTACTCCAGGTTGCAGGTTGGTGTCGAGTCTAACCCTTATTATTTTAGTGTGCTTGATGTGGAGTGTGAAATTATATTTGGTCACTAATGTGGCCTTAGAGGGGGATTATGCGAATAGATGTAAGTTGTGGATCTAGAGAAGGATAGGAAAATGTGCAATAGGAAAACCAGCGAAAAAGTACTGGGTGTAGTTGGGTGAAAAGTATCATTGCTCAAGGAAATCATGGGGTGGGGAGTCAGCTCATGGAATAAAAGATAAATCTTTCTGCTGCATGTTAGACGAGTATGTGTCATAATGGATTGCATATGTTGCTATACTTATGATGAGTATGACTTGGCATGATTTTGTGTGATTGGCTTGTTGTTCATTTCTTCGTGTCAATAAAAAATGATGCTATTAGGATTTACTGAGCATTGTCCATTTCTAAATAATGTTGTGTTTCAATCCTGGTTCTGTGTGAATCATCAGGAGAATTCAAACAACACTTGCTGTGTCCTTATATTACATGCCCTTAATAAGGGAATGGGAGATTACCAATGATTTACCAAAACATGCCAATACCAGTGGAACAAATAATGATTTTAATGTTAGCACATTAGATGTCCCATTACTGTGCTTTCAGGGTGAAGTTAGAAGGATAGGGGCTGAACAGTTAGAGCTGTGTCTTCCCTTAGATGTGAAGTGTTTTGAAGTTTGAGGGATGGCATGAATATATGTATGCTAAGGATGCCTCAGATTAACTTCACTGTGAGTAAAAATGTGGAATGATATCCTGGAAAATCGGAGATTTGGCTCGCATGATGTGTGGGTGCATGCTAGGAATATGCATTCATCTTCACCATTATTAGCTGTTTATTTTCTATTATATTATCAGCTCATAATTTTCTGTCAATGCCATTGGCTATGTTTTATAACATTTTTTGCATTTGTCTTTTCTTCTTCCTGTAGCCGCCCAAACTCTCGGTCTGGATCACCAGTTCGATCAGACTCAGAGTTTGAAGTGCAGCAGCGCCACAGCATTAGCACGCAGACAGAGAGTGATGGGGAGTTGGTAGGAGTATTGGCTGATCGTTCCGCAATGGGGGCAACCAAAGAGCAGCGTCCCTCATGGAAATGGGGTGAATTACCTTCTCCAATGCCAGCGGCACGCCTCTCAATCTCAGGGGCTGGTGCAGGTGTAGCAGTTGATGGAAGTGAAACAGGTGTGACCACAGTTGGCCAGGTGGGACCAAAGGGCATATCAAGTGATGAAGATGAGTTGGAAATGGCTGCAGTTTCAAAGAAGGAGCAAGAAGGTTAGTTTTGTTGCATGAGTTAATTTTATTAGAAAACCTTGTAATTCCAATGAGTTTGCTTGCATTAAAATTGATGTTTATATTCATTGTTCCACAAGGCTGGAATTACTTTTCTAAAATTTCTTTTGAGGAAAAGAGTAATAGGAACTGTTGTGGAATAAACTAGCATATGATCATTTAGCCTTGTTTACATTTTAATTTATTTCTTCTTTCCACTTTGTAGTTATCTTTTCGTGCTCCATTAGGATTAAGGCTGGTGTTTAAATTTGCTTGTATTTTTCTGTTGAGAGTCTGCTGTGGAGAAAGTAAATGTAGGAAGTTTAAAAATGAGACATATTTTTCTATGCATTGTTTTTCTGAACAAATTTTCTCTGGTCTCACCTAATCATCCTATTAGTATGCTTTTGTGTTGATTTTTTTAGTGTGATCACTTTAGGTACTTTTGAACAGATGATCATAGCAATAAAATAGCTGGGCCAGAGATCAATTTTACTGATAAATTTTCTGAGAGGATTATCCATTGTTTCTTAAAAATTCTGGTAGGCATCAAAAGGCAATGGCCTTAATATCCTGTTCTAGACTTTCTGTTTTATGGTAGTTACATTGAAACTGCTGCAGTACTTATGTCGACTATAATAAAGCATAAATGTGAATGTTGAATGGAAACTGGAAAGCGATGTCTTTTCTGATCGCCTTTATTTCTAGGTTGAAAGTTGTGCTTGAAATCAGAGTTGAGTTTTGATATGTTACATTGATAGGGACCTGCATGCTCCTGCCTTTTATGGCAAAAGATGCTGGAAAGTGCTCTGGTGTTTCCTCTATGATGATAATATTGTTTCTTGAATGTGTGGATGCATTTATTATTGCTCTTAAAATGGATGAAAAGGATTATGAGGGAAGCATGTGGTTTATGATTAGTTTGATTTTTCTCTTGGAGGATTTTGCTGCATTTCTCATTTTAGAATATTCTGCTTTCAATTTGCTTGACTCCTTTTTATCTTGGCTCACTCAGTGTGTATTCTCACCTTTTTAATACTACAATTCTCTCTCTGTATGTTTCCACTAGTTTACTTTCTTCAGACTGCTACACTTTCTGTAATGTTTTTTCTCTCACGAGTATACTAGGAGAGTTCATCAACTCCATTTTCTTTTTTTTCAAGATTTTGTTTAACCCTTTTACAGCTGAATGTCCTCCCAATTCACGAATAATGTTATCAAAGAGGGCTGAAATTTTATTTGACTATCAAGTATATTTTACAATACAAAGGTTCAAGTTGTGGGATTTATTTTTGCGAGGCATATTTAAATAAAAACAAACATACCTAGTAATTTTAAGGGCGGATAATTTGAACCAGGACAGATTGCTGTAGTTCTGCTCTACTTAAAGCTACATTGTGACTCTCCACCTTATCATACTTCCCATTCTGTCCAGAAACCAGTGGCATTACTCTTAATAAATGAAATATAATGTTGGAGGTTGTTACTTCACCAAGCCAAAGTTAATGGTTAAGAGTATGTTAAAATAAACACTAAAATATTTGCTATGAAAGTAATGCAATGAATATGCCTTTTCATGTAGAAATATGCTTTTCCAAAGCATTGAAGTGGTTTATGATGAAATTTTAATCATTAGTGCATGCTATAATTTCTTCTACCTCATTTGTACCATAAATTGACTAGTAAACATCATGTTTTGGTCCAAAGCATGATGTTTACTTTTTATGCATTTAGTGCTCACTGTAGAAATACATGTGCTTTGATGTCTTTATTGGCTTCACTTCTTTTATTTCTCATTTCCTTTTTTGTAATGCTAATTTAGTGTGTTAACGTACCATTATATTTATATTTTATCCTAGCCTATTGAAGTATCATTAATAAATGCTAAAAAATTAATTAAGTACCTGTGAAAGCCTTACAGCAGCATTGTGGGAAAATTATCAGTGTAAATAATTAATGTATAAAAATGCAGTGTTTGTGAGATTTCATGTGTGCCAATTACTATATTTACTAATAACATTTTTAACTAATTTAAGTTTCGTCATATTTTCTGCTAAGTGTTCCCTATCCACATCAGGAACTAACAGTTAATTTAAAAAAAAATGAAATTCTGCGAATGCCTGGCCATTAATTGTGCTGCACATGTTGTATGCGTTTCAACTGAATAAGATGCTTGCATTTTTGTACATTTTTTTCAGAAAAGTATTATTTGATTGAAAGTATTTGCTTGCATTATTTTCTTTGTAAAAATATGTGAACAAATACTTAATTTATTTTTTTATGTGATAAGTTTTGTCTTTCTTACATTTTTGACTTGGAAAAAATTATAATGAAATGTTTTGTTTCATTGTGGAATCTGTTATGGATTTTTAATGTTATTACAAATTTTGTAATGTGTCATAAATTGATTGTTCATCAGTGAGTTATTTTTTTTTTACTTTGTGTATGCTTTTGTTGTGTTATTCTCATGAAGGATTAAAAGAATTGTCATCTAATCTAAGATGAATTATACCGAGTTAAAATTTGGACCTCATGCAATAAAGTTTCTTCAGGCTTATAAGTTGAAAGGAAATCAGCATACAAGAAATGATAATACTTGTAAGGTGTTCAGCTTTGAGATAAGTTTCACTTTCCCTGTATCTGGTGACATAGTTTTGCTTCATTAATTTAGGAGATATGATCACTTGCATCATTTGAATTAGGTCGTCATGTATCAAACTTCATTTGGCTGTTATCCTTAGGCATTTGGACAGGTGGTATTGATGAAGTGACAGTAATTGGTGGTAGCTTATAACCATGTTGAGGGCTTTTAGTACTTTTCCTACATGAACAGTTGCATGTAAGGTGGGGTGTGACCAAGGAATTTCTTGATTCTGGCAGTAGTAGTACTTTAGAAGAATGTACTTAGACAGCCGAGGTCATTTCAAACTGTCTGCTAATTGAGGATAAGGGCAATGGCACCCAAGGGAACCGTAGGATCACCCATCCAAATTGGAGCTGAGCCCAACGATGCCAAATTTCAGTCACTAAGTGGAAATCAGTGATTCAATTTTAGCAGGCTTATGCCCAACAACATATAGTATTGAATGAGCATGATCCGTCCGTAGGTTCACCCATCCAAATTTGAGCTGAGCCCATCGATGCCATATTTTAGTCACTGAGTGGAAATCAGTGTTTCAATCATAGCAGGCTTTTATGCCCAATACATATACTATTGAATGAGCATAATCCGTCTTATTCTCTATTTTGAGTTAGCTGTGAAGTCTACGGAGATTTCTATTAGTAGTTTATTGGAGCTTGCGTGAGGTGATGTCAAGATAGGGTTTTTGAATGAATTGTGCTCATGATTTGATTTGTCTTTGATGTTGAAATACCAGTGGAGTTTCAGACCACAAAACTTGAGGAAAGTCACATATTTAATAATTGAGCAAAGTAATCATGATTCACCTATCTGCTGACAGAAGTAGTCAACATTGATGCGATTCAAGTGTAAATACTCTCTGATGTCTGTTGCTTTTTGTATAGTTTGTGCTCTGTGGATACAAATTATGTGCTTCCTTTTTTCTAAAGGCGCCAAAAATCTATTAATCTATCTTCAGAGTGTGCTGAAATGCTATCATCTGCATCTTCCCAGCATCATACTTCAGCAGGCATATACCTAGAATGCTAAAAATTTAGATACAGCTTTTGTTACTGTAATCAGGGAACTTAAATGAGAAAATCAGAGGGAGCCTCAAAGTTAATTAATTCTTAGGAAAATTTGTTAAGTCTTTGAATGTTGTTGGGAAATTATTTTGGAAAAGTAATGTTAATTCAAATATGCGTGGTATCACAAAGTTTGTTTGTATTCACTTGTACTAATGATGTGGTCAGGGTGTGAGGATTTGATAAAAATGTTATCAAAACCAAAATTCAAAGTTCAATCAAGTCCCTTCCAAAAAGATTCAAATGCTAGTTATATAGCTGTCATAGATTCTATATGGCTGTAAACTCTTTGGTGTTCAATGTAAAATCATTTGAAATCTCACCTTGAAATTAATGATCTTTATGCTGTTGTACTACTGAGATGTTTTAATTTGTGTCAAACTTCATATCATCAAATATATGTATATCCAAAGAGATTTTATGGTTGATGCTCACGTAAAGTTTCATTTGCAATTATCCACATGGCGCTACTGACCACCGCTGTCATTACCTCCATTGCATTTTCAAAGCCAACACATGCACTGCTTGTCTTTAAACCTGCCATATTTATTGTGTGTTGAACTGATAGACCGAAAATATTTCATTTTGTTTTTAAAGAACTAAATTTTTTGCTACAGGAAGATTTACGCCTAACATTGAAGGCATTGTAAAACTTCGGTTTTATCGTGCTGCATAATTTTCACATTACCGTCTTCATTGGTTCACCATGCTAATGTTTTGCACTACAATTATAAGGTAATGCATTCTTAGCAGAGGCCTGTATCATGAATATCCCACCAAATTTAACTTTGTCTTTTCTAAGGGTTAATAATGGAGTTAATAGGTTCTACAGATGGGCATAATACAAAATGGCTAAGATTAAATTACTCTAGGTACAGGAATAGGATTTTACGGGCCAAAAGTTGAAAGAAAAGTGTAGTAGTTCTCTCATGATCACAATAAGATCATTTCAATAGAAGTCTGACTATTAGATTGACATCAACTGGAATCTGTTTGAATCCATACTACTTCGGTTCAGGATGGCAACATAAAATGTACCAGAAGGAATCAGAAAGTACATGAATGTTAATTGACCGAAGGTTGTAGTTAAGAACAAATACTAGGGGCCTTGTTACAGTTCAGCAGTGAAATAATATGATGTATATAAATGATTTTCTCAAGATTTATATGGATTTAATATGTATTTTATCATATCATATGTCTCACTTTATCTCAGGAAAAGTTATTCTAATGATGCAAGAAACTGTTTGTAGCCCTTGTTGCTATGCTCTGGCTTGCCAAGGTTGATTTTGAAGCAGTTACTACCTGGTTACTTACATTTATTAGATAAAATAAGTCAACTCTCTGAAGAATGAATAGATCCACTAATAAATTTGACAGATTTAGCATAAGAGAACAATTTTATTTGATGCTGTAATCATATTACTGACTTGTCACTTGTACATATTTAGTGAGAGTTTTGGAATGCCAAAAAATTCCTCTAAAGAATGTTTTTTAGTGCTTAAGATTTTGTCTATGTCTACATGTCACAATTTTGGAACTGGTTCATTTTATGACACAAAATGAAAAAAGTATGGAGTGATGAGTTTGAAAGGTTGCCTCTGTTAACAAATGTAATTGTTTTGACTGGATTGAAGGCCTTAGGCCCTTAACTGCATGAAATTTCACTCAGGAGTTAAGTAGACAAATGGATGGTTGGACTTGAAGCAGGAAGAGAAAGTTTAATAGAGGTCTTTTGTGGGATATTGAAATTAAGAAAAAAGGTTTGACATTGAATTGAAAATTGTATAAATTTTTAGCCTTGGATTTTGTTTTTAATCTATTTTTGAAATTATTAGAATAATATTCATTGAAATTCCTGAGAATATAGATATGTTTTAGCTGGTTTACCCCTTAGTTCTGCACTTTGATCTACTCCTCAGTTTCAAACAAAGTGTGCACCTGTGTTAACTCCCATCAATTGCATCCGTGTGTATTTACCTTTTTGCTAGTGTTCTTGGGTAATGAGTGAGATGTCTTTGTGACCATTGGATGAATGAGTCAATTTACCTTTTTTTCCATCAATATTTTAGGAGGAATATTTTGTTTGTACATTAATAAGTAAATACACTGACCTTATGGGGTGCCTAATGTGGCTCAAGGGTTACATTAGACTCACTGGTGCACCATCATAAATGAAACTTTTTTGGCATTATGAAACAGTAATTTCTAAGTTATTGAAGTCAGTGATTGAGCTTGATGATGAATATTTGAGTAAGGAATCAGCTATTTTCTTGTAATGTTATTGTCAAAGCCCCACAATATGCAAATGTGGTTGTATATATAGTAATAAAAATGAAAATCTTGTTGAGAAGAACGATTGTCTGTAAAAAAATTTTGAAATAGTGGAGCTTGATTGCATAAGTAGTTCTTGATAGCTTTCAACCTGAAAGTAAGTAATCATTGTGTTTCATGATAAACGAATTTTTACTTTAGCATATTTCTCATTTATTTCGGTGTAAGTAAAATAAAAAAAGAACATAGAAACTCTTATGTTTCCTTAAGTAAGTAGCTGTCAATAGTCTTTGCATCATCACATTTGCACTTTAGAGTTTATTTAAAACATGGAAATCCCTTGGGCTCAGAAATAGCCTTTTCAGTCGTATAAATTGATGCTGTTTTGAAATTACAATTTTTTATTGTAATGATGTTTTAAAAATGACGATTAACAGGTCTAGAAAATAATATTAAAAATTTAATAGTTATTGAATTGCTTGTATTCGTTTATGAATTGTGATATGTCATATTTTGTGGTAAAATTTTCGTGCTATGCTTAACTTCATACTTTGGGTCTTAAGCTTTCCACCAAGCTGTATCACGGTTAATTAGCTGAAGAGTTAATTTTCTGAGAAGCATGTAAAATCAAGATATTCGGCAGTGAATAGGTGTTCTTTGTCCACAGTTCTCCTCTCTTCAAGTGTTTTGCATTATTTGAAAAAATTACTCGAGGGAGATTAATGGCATATATCACTTTTTCCTTTTGTTTTGAATTAAATTAAAATTGTAATTATTTAATATTTGCTGTGATTTGACTGTTTTCTTCCTTTCAATCTGAAGGTAACTAAAGGGAATAAGGAATACTATCATCCTGATATATGGGTCAATTGAAGATACATTATTTAAACAAAATGCCCAAATCCACTCATTGAGCCTATAAGATGTAGGTTAAAACTAAAAAAGAATCACACAATGCATTTTGGATCTCTTTGCCCTCACTGGGCAGCCATGAAAACTTCATATCCATCATTTTGTTCACCTTTCTATACAGTGGGGAGGTGAAGCGGGAGTGATGAGGATTTAGGGTTTGGGGGAGGGGGAAGCATTAGCCGGTTGAGATGATGTACTGCAGGTCCTACTGTAGAAATGATTTGTTTGAGTGATTAATCATGTGGCTAAGAGTGGAAGGGGGTGAACTGTTCTTTATGTGTGCTCACTTTTTAAAAGCAATTCTGTTTTTATACACCTTCAGAGGAAATGCACATACTGGTGTTGAGTGTACATTCTAGACTGCAACCTACCTTGTATGGATCAGCTGCATTTTTATCTTGTCCCAAGTCTTTCTTCTCTCAGCTTTACTTGCTTTTAGGAATCTACATCATCGGCTATGAGAAAACTCCTTCAGTTCTTTGTTGTGAGCATTCCTTTTTACTTTTTGTGGATCACGGTTGGATTTTAGATGATAATGACTGAAGGGGAAAATTTCTTTTTACTCTTTCACTGTTACATCTCATGATACATGAGTGTCACTGGTATATTGCATACTTGTAGCCTGAGAGTTGGAAAAAACCTATATGCTATGCATTCAGTTTTGTATTTTTGCGTATGATCAATATAACTCTTGATCTTTATACTTTGTCTGTCAGATCCCCCTTACTCATGCAAATAAAGGTTCATATATAAGGTGCACATGCTGATGTAAAAGCAGCTAAGCTATAATTGGATATGCCAAATATTCAATTATTATTACATTAATATCAGGAGATTCTTATCCAACCGACAAAGTATAATTATCCGTTGTACTTACATTTGTCCCCAGCCTTCTCAGAACTGGACCCATCTTTGAAATCATTTTGCTCTCTCAAAACAATCCCCTTTCCTATAATGTAACCAAGATGCTGTGATGTTTGGTTGGTGGGATTATTTGAGGCAGCCAATGAACAAAAGGGTTCCAGTATTCTGGTATACCTAGCTCCCCTTACCTACCTCATGTCTACTCACCTTGACAGAGGCACAGAGATCAATGCTTGGGGGAATGTTTAGCTTCATGAAGAGAAGCAAACGCATGAGGCGCCACAGGCGCAATGGGGCAGAAGAGGATGCAGTTGGAGTTTACCTCGACGACCTTGATGTGGATCGATTGGACCCTGAGGTTGCTGCTCTCTACTTTCCAGTGTCATTCCAACGTACTCCAGCTGAGGGTGGTGCCGCAGGTAGAAAGAATTTGTGTGTTGCCAAGGATCTGTATTTCTTCAGTTGTGTAGTTAGATATATTAAATGGATCTTCATTTTATAAGCCTTCCCAACCCCACATGCTGCTGTGAAAATGTTTTTTAAGTTGGATCTAATTTTAACTTAAATTAACCGGCACAATTTGTCTTGTTGTTATCCATTAAAATCATTTCTTTTAAAGGGAATTTTTCAACACTGTTGTAGTGAACATTTTTTCCTTCTCTTACATTGAAATTTTGTTTTTAGTGAGGTAGCAATGGCAGTTGATGTGCTTATGGCCATTGGGGCTGAAGGTGCTTGAAATAGTTGGTTGATATATTTAAGTCATCTCAATCTTGTTAATAAAACAAGAGTTCTTTTGATACTAAAATTAGGTATTATTAATTTTTGCATGTTAACCTCTCTTGAAGATAGAAACATCTAATTTTCTCTAATATTCTATGTTATTTTATCCTTATGCTTCTCATACTCATATTCATTTCATTTTTGCATATTGATTCAATCATGTGATTCATTTCATTGATTAGATCATCGTCCCTGCCTCACAATTTATGCCATGTTTCAATCTAGCATACCTATGGTATAGGTAAGTGTTTATTGTGGCTCAAGCCTCTGCATTCTATTAGTAAATATTACAGTTTTGTTGATCTGCAGTTATACAGGCTCTCATTTGCATTTTTCCTCCTCTCCTGAATTTTCAGTCAAGAGTTTAATGGCCCTTCTGTGTTCCTGTTGCTGAACTAAAAGGAAGGCATTTATTCCAAAATGAAAACTCAAAATACAATAACGCCAAATGTCATTTTCATTCTAACTTGGATCTCTATGAAAATTTTGAACTTTTTTATATTCTCCATCATATTAATGTATTTTGATGGTGCTTCTATCCAAAATTGACATTCATTATACGTACATTCTATGTGTCAGATCTGCATGCTTTTGCAACCTATGATTTTATCCTGTGGTCTTTAATTTCCCTTATTACCTAACTCTTTTCATTATATTTTTTTTACTTGCATTTGGATTCAAGTGTTGTTTCTGATTAGTGTTTTCTCAGGATTTATGTTATTTGGGCTCTCAATGAGATGTATTTTTGAAGGAATTTTATTCCAATCATTCTGCTGCTTGGTGGCTTTTTTAGTGCCTCTGTGTCTATTATTCCCAGGTGAAAATTCCATTTAGAATGTCTCCAACTCACATGATTTTATCTGTTTTTCATTTAATTTATCTTGAGAGGTAAACTTGCTTCATCTGGTTATGGCGCTTTCATTCTGGTTTTAACTTATTAAATCAACTTGTCATAATTTAAACCATATTGTTTTAACTGGTTTTTTGTGAGTGGTTCCTTACTCTTTCATCTGTTTCTACTGAGCATGTTTATAGCTTGTTGTTACTTGCATCAACTTGATACCCCCTAAGAATAAACGGCTTGTTCTCTGTCGTATGAACTCAATCAATATGGATGATGGGCAACTAGTTTCATATTGTAGTAACTCATTTGAACTCTTTCAAAAGAGGCTTATTTCAACTTGTTAAAACCCCTTTTACATAGAATGAGAATACCTAAATTCATCTTGCATTGACAAGACTCTTGTAGGCAGGCAATTTTTTTTATGAATCCATGAGGAAATTTTACTGAAGAAACCACTATAAAGTAATGGAGTTTTCTTATCGGTACAGAAAATCACAAGGCTGCATTGAAAGTTACTAGTGGAGTAAATGAGGACAGTATGATACACATGCTTCATGGGCATTCATATAACAGAAATAAGTCTCAGTTTCTTACTTGTAAGTGGTGAACAAATGTGCTCACAAGCAGTAATTAAAATTAAATTAAATTCAGGGATGTAAAGGGCTGAATTTAATTTCTAGGTGATGACTGCTTTAAGGTTTAAATACTACTAATATAGTGTCAATTACAAGATTTGGCATCTATTCAACAATGAGTTAATGTCTTTGCATCACACCCCATATACTTAGTAACATTGCTGAAACTAACTCCTCAACTCACACTGCTCAGTTTCAGCTAGATTCATCTAGAATGTGCCTACACATTCCATATCTTGTAAATGATAAGTTAATTGTTTCATGTAGCAGTAATCTGTTTTGAGTAGGGAAAGCCAACTCATTTCATATGGTAATAACTCTTTTGGACTGTGTTTAGTGCAACTTGTTTCACTTGCTATAACCAGCTTTACTTAGAAAGCAAACTCATTTCATATCGTATCACATTCATAGAACTGTGATTAAAGAAACTCATTTCAACTTGGATCTTTAACTGGAAATACATACTAACTTCTTTCTTATTATATTTTTTTTCTTCTGAACTCTACAGGATGCTCTTGTTCTAGTTTATTTGTTTCAGATGGATTCCTCTATGACATGAGAACAATAGAAAACAAAACCATATATTACATTTTCCTTACCCCTTTCATTTCTCAGTGTTGAAATTTTCATGGGCACATCTTTGATGCTTGGTAGGGGATTTCTTGAGGTGGTTGTACCCATCGTGCCTTATTTCAATGGAGACAATGAAAATAAAATAGTCTGATAGCTATCAAATGCAATCTAAGGAAACATTAACTTATTTTCTTACAATGAGTTTTCTTAGGTCATTCTGGCTTCACTGCCCCTGGATGTAGGCTGAAGTCGAACAGTTTTCAAGGGATCCATTAATCTCTCCAAGTGAATCTGCACAACTTCCCAATCCTCATATCTCTTCCTGACTTACTCATCAACAACCATTCAGTGTGCATCATAACATCAAGCCACAATTGGCCAAAATGGGTCACAATTTCTTTCTCCAAATACCTACTTGATAAAGATATTCAAGTCCATTCGTTCTCTGCCCCTATAAATTCATAGTATTCCCATACAAAACATTGAAAGATAGCGAATCAATTCTGTGACATGACCGAATTACCAAAATGACTGTGTGGCCTGCCCACTACAGTTCAAGCATGTTGTTTTTCACTGATCTTTTAGCTTCTAAAGATCCTCACTTCAGTTTGGGAACTTCCTCAGAGGATTTCAGAGGGCAATCCTTATGTAATCTATTTTTCCTCTTTGTACTGGCCACTTCATTAGTCTATTTCCAAGGAAATTTCACCTAGCTATAACTTGTAACATTGTTATCATAATAGAAGGGTAAAGACAGCTCGTTCTTTTGCAGCTCATCTGGCGTTCTTAGTAGAGATACTGCTTTATTATCAAATTCTTTTTCGTAACTTTCCTCTCACCTGGGATTATTTCCTTGATAAGTGTCAAAATTTATGAGGTAGCCATGTGGGCTATTGAGGTGCCAAACTTAATATCAAAATCTTATGGGCTTCCCCTGAATGAGTTACATACATCCAATCCTCCCAAAATATGACATCATTGACTCATCAAGACTCAAGTACAGTTCTTCTTTGAAATTTTTGCCAAATACTTTCTATGCCATGGTCATGAGAATGTACATTTTCCACATTTTATCTGAGCCATTAACGGAAGCATTGTCACAGCAGTGAATAATGTATTTTTTTTCTACACGTAGTATCTTTTATTAAGAATTTCATTGAACTACTTAGGAAGAGAATTGCATCAAACACTTTCACTTCTTCAGGAGTTATGTGTTTATGTATTCATTATGAATGTATAAATGCTGTAGAAATGCCAAAGCCCAAGAAATTATCGCATATACTCTCCCTACATAAAAATAGCATGGGAAGTGTCAAGTGATACTGTACAGTACCACGGAAATGATAATCATAGTAACTTCCTAATGCATAAAACTGTAAGTAAAAGATTTTTTTCATCCATAGATACATGTATTATGACTTGAAATCCCCTGAAAAAATCTCGTAGATAATGATATCACTTGATAAGTTAAAGAAAATCAGAAGTTGTGCGTACCAAAAACTATTTTTGGCGCTTATTGAAAATTCCCCTAGTTCAAACTAATGAAATGGCATGAAACATGGACGTGCAAAAGTGAAATATTCAATATTGTAGGCTTATATTTATGTACATTAATGTGAAGGTAAAAAAATCCAGTAAAATTATGAGAGTATAAATAAATTCAATTTTTGTAGAATACTACCAACTGGTACTAAGCAGTTCTGCTAGGTGGTAATGGGTTAAGTATTTGTAGATAAGTGTGATTGTTGTTCTTATAACAATTCAAGTTACTGTACCTATTTTTTTAGTTTAGTATACCTGTAGTGAGTTCTGCATCACAGGAGATAATTCTAAAATGCTCCAGTAACTTTATGGATGAGCTTAGTACAATGGAAATGAGATTCACATTGAATGAGTAAATTCAAGAAGAACCAAGCTTAATGTATGAAGTAAGTGAAGGTAAAATCAATGCCTCATAGGAAGTTGCTAGCAGCTGTAACTAGTTGGCCCAATGTAAGCATGCAAAGTGGGATGTGTGTTTTAAGGGTTTGATTTCATTCAAAAACAAGTTCAATGCACCCATGCCTATGACATTTACATAATCGACCCGCAGTGCAAGTTGCAGACACAAATTTATGAGTCTATTTGAGTCCAACGTGATCAACTTCTTTTTAACTTGAAATTCTCACCAGGGTTGCAACCTAATCACATATTATCACATGGTGTTCTGTTTTTTTTCTGCTTTTTTCTAAAATTCCTAGCTCTTGTATTTGGTTCTTGGTTTTCAAGCAAGTTAACGGTTACTCATGATCTTTACAGGGAAATGTTGACACCTTTGACACACTGCTAAAAATTTAAAGACTTAGTTCTGATTTTTTTAAATATCTACATGCTTATAGATCTGGAATTTTTTATATGTTAATTCCAGAAAAATAATTCCTCTGGGTGAATAAATCAGTTTTAAACTGTTTCATTTGTAGAAAAAGTGCTGTTTTAAACCATAAAAAAATATGTTGGTGCTGTTAAGTCTCCCCAGTTCTCTTTAACATGAAAGAAAATTTAAAGCTTTTGATATGAAAATGGAACACACAATCCCTGATGCTTTTTCCTGTCCTGTTTTTGTTTCTTTAATATTTTAGAATTTTCATGTTCCTGGAACTTTTGATAGCTGTAAGTGCAGGTTGTGTCTTTGACAATATCTCTTGGAGTGATGCTGTACATAAAGCCCCAAAGGAGTATATTCCCTTGTATTTCAAATCCTCTCATTTTAAATCTTTCTTCTTGAAGCCTCATCATTCATCATTACAGCTGTTAAGTTTCCATTTTATATTTGATGAGACTTTCTTGTCGTAATCATGGGATAGAGAAGTGATGCAGCATCAATTAGTGAAAATTTAAGAATAGCCATGCATAATTTTGTTACTTTAAGTTATGTATGCTATCATTTTCTTAACATAAGACTGAATGCACTATTATCCTGAAGTCATATATTTAAGCTGTACTTAGCCTCAATTGCTTCTAGAAGCACATTTTTGTCGTGAATTTTTTAGTGTCGTGTTAGGGCTTCATCTAAAATACTAGTCCCCAAATGGCACATTTGTGAATGTAGTTTGTGATTTTGAGTTGGAATGGAATTAAATAGTGAAAAAATATGTAAATTTATTAGTGAATTGTTTTTAATTCAAGCACTTGCAGATCAGTAACTGATGTGAAGGAGATAGCTTAGTTTTTAATTTGATATTTATAGATGATTCCAGATTAGTCAGAGAGGAGGATGAAGAGGAGGATGCAGAGTCTGGGAATGGTCCATCTCTTCCACAGTCACCCCACAGTGTAGAGGGAGCAATAGGAGGCCCCAAATCTTCTTTAGATAGTGACTTTGAAGATCTTAAACAATCAGCCTTTGAAAGCAAGTAAGTATCCAGTGAACTCGGTGAATTATAAACACTGTCACTGTTAAAAATTACTCGATTATTTCATTTTTACCATTAGATTTTGAATACAGCATATTGTGACCTTTGTGTATGATTATTTGTTTTATTTTACATTCTAATGAAATGATAATGCAATAGTCAATTTCATTCATTTTGAGCATAATTAAATCCCAAGTATCAGTATTAGTCAAAATGGAAATTTTGTTTAGATTTCTCATCATTATGTTGGGAATGTTATTAATCATGTTTTTCATTATTAATTCTTTCAGGGATCTGTCTTTGTCACTTTGTGGTGGCCTCTCTGAATTTGATTGCCCAAATGAGGAAACCTTCACTCGAGGTCAAGTGTCTTATGATGACCTTGTTTCTAATCCAAAACTATTGGAAGACCCTGCTTTAGTGGTTAGAATGGGAGGGAAGTTCTATCCGTGGCGTGCTGCTTGTCCAATCATCATCAGTCTGCTGATCTTCCAGAAACCCTTGCCTCCGGTTAGTTGAGTATCTGGTTATTTATTAATAAAACATTAATGCTTGACTCTAGATAGTATTGTACAGTGAGAAGTAATTGGAGATAATTTGGACATGTATTAACAATGAGAGACATTCTGAAAAAAATTGTCACTCTCATTTATTAAGACTTTTCTTCTGACCTAACTTTGACATACCTACTCAGTTTTTTGTGTGAACGCCATTTACTGCCATGGTATTACCTGTGGATAGTATTACCATAGAGTAAGTACATACAGAGTGGCAAAGAGATAGGGAGATTCGGATATGAGATTTTAAAGAATGCTTTGGCCGATAGATGGAACAGGTGTATCGAAGTTTGCACGAAAAGCCATGACAAATGAGCTTTGGCACATGGCCACTTCATTTAGTGTCGCATAACTCACATGATGTTCTTATGATGATTTCGGTGTCTGGATGTTTACTAACCGACCCATAGCAACTAAAACAAATCTTATTGAGTCATAGAGACCAAATTAAACATGTATTTTAATGTGCCTTCAATGAGTATCGTCTATAATGAATCGAATTCACGTCAATATGATAAGATTACCAAACACGGAGTCAGCTGTTTACCGATGTATCACTGCGACGACAAAACAATTGATACTCAGTAAAAAGCACACAACAGCCATGATAAATCTACCTCTGTATGTTGATGCAAAATCCCCGAGTACCACTAGCATCTCCAAGTGGCAATCTCCGTAAGCCAAAATTCTTCCTTCCCTAAGGTGGTGGCACCTGAGAAATTCTTCCCAAAGCTCTATAAACTTTATGTCCAGTTTTTAGCATTGCTTTGCCACTCTATATATACTTACTCTATGGTATCACCCATAATTTTTTTATGAAAAAGCTATTTTTCATATATGTATCTTATGTATAGTCTGACCCATGGTTTTCAGTACTTGGGAACATGGAATGCACAAGCATCTGTCAGAATCCATATTTTTCATAATGATAGTTGAAAATCACAATCATGTTGAATGATCTTAGTTTTCATCATCATATCCTATGTACACATTTTCTGGCATATGAGATCCTTGACATAGGCGCCCCCCTAGTTTTAGCCTTAGAATCTGAAAAAGTAAACTTGTAACCGTTTTGTTACCCTAAGTTATTAAGAATACTGAAATAAGGAGGTGATCTTTAGCTGCATACCAAACAAATGGTTTAAAAAATGACTTATTGGAATCCAGTGTACTAGGACCATGTCACCAAATCGAATGAGAATTGGTGGAGGTTTTGGGACAAAATCTGACTTGAAATTGACTGTATTCAATGCTAGCAGTTTCCTGTAGGATTCTTTTGGGAAAACAGAGGATCTTATTTTCTGAAAATATAGAGCCTGGCTCCTAATTTTTTTCTCAGAAATTTAGTCCCAAAAAGTCTAGTGTGGTACATACTCAGTTTGATTATTGTTTTGATTGGTTTCTATCAATTAAATAATTTGGAGACTTTGCTATGGCTCAATAGAACATAGAATATGTATATCATGTATCATGCCATCAGCTGTACATACCGTAGTCTCTGTTGGCCTTGATGTACTTCAAAGCGTTGAATTTTTTTATAAGTTCCAGCGCTTAAAATATTTACTAAATATATCAAGCTGGAAAATATTTGTGAATTGAAAATACCATTGATAATTTCATTGGAAAGCAAATAATTTGAAACCTGAAAACCATGTATTCTGATTAATGCAGAGCATTTTTACTCCTTTACAGAAGATTTGGTGCAGATATTTGTTCTGTTATATATTAGTGTTATTATCATTCATGACTTACTGTAAATTATCCCTGAATATTTTCACTGTTTACTTCTGGAAAACAATTGAAGTACCGTATTTTCTGGCATATTAGATACACTTTTTACTGAAAAATGTGATCAAAAATTGGCCTACATCTTATGGGCCTTGGATATATTAACAATTTTTTTTTCTAAAATGTAACCTTAATAATGGCAGTGTATCGTATATGTCAGTGTGTGTAATAGGCTGGTACTTCTTATGGCCTGGGAATTGTGGCACATATACGTTGCCAGTGCTCCCTCTTTCTAGGTACAGGGTGAAGTGGTCATTCTTGAACATTGAGAATGCAATTGCTCCACCCTCGTTTTATGATATGTATTATTATATGCATAAAAGTTTACCTTATGTATACAAATTTTTCTTCACTGCATATGTCCCTGGGTTATGTGCATAGTGTACCGTCTCATATTTCATTTATGTATAGTTCATTTATGCGTCCGTGATATATTACCTGTGTGAATATGTTTGCTTTTCCCTGAAGAACTAGTTTTGGAAGAACATTTTTCTCTGAGTAATGTATGCTTTATCAACTTCTGATGATGGCTCATATATCTTTCTTTGATACTTTTCCTATTCAGGCCATGGTAGATGCTTTATTGCGTGAATACATTCCGAACAAAAAGCAGCCAAAAGTGCCTGAGGGACGTGGCTACTCTTCATGGTTTTCTTGGGGCCGGAGTGAAAGCAAAAAGGTATCTAGTCATACCTTTGTTTTCTTATTTATAAAAAAAAATATGTATAATTTTTTAAATATTTATATTATGCCTATTGATGTCATGAAAATATATTTGTTGAGACCCAAGCTTTATACTATTTAGAAACTTACTGTCATATTGTGATTCATTTTTTGTTAATTTTTTTCTTTCATTTTCTACTACTGTGATTGTAAATGTTATGTTTTTATCAAGGGTGATGGTAAAGTTGTGATACAAGAGACTGCAACTCTGATAACAGAAGGTTCTAGTGCTGACATCAAAGCATTGGCAAATGGCAGCATAACTGAAATCACTGATGTACAAGTTACGGATAATGTTCAGTCTGAGAAACCAGAGTCCTTGGAATGGTCAGGAGCAGAAACTGGTATAGCTACTCAGACTAGCTTTCCTGGCTCTCTTTTGGATATCTCCAAAGAGTAAGTTCCTTTCATAGAAATATGCCTTTTCAGGATATCCTTGCAAATATCTTGTAGTATATTTATTGAGAAATAAGATATCTTGATAAAAATGTTCCTTTGGTAGTTTCTAGAAGATTTTAAATTGGTTTGTAATCTGGGGGAGGGGCATATTAAGAAAAAGATAAATAATTCCCTGCACATTTACTTAATACAGGGCTAAAGGTGAAGGTTACAGTGGTTCCAATTCATCAGATGACTCAGATGGTGGGAGGCAGGGCATCAAAGAATCTCACAGCATTAGGATTACCACAGAGAAGAGAAGGAGCTTCCTTGATACAGTAGAAAAATACAGGAAAACCTTAAGGTTGTCCTCAGACCAAATAGTAAGTCTTCTTACCATTGATTTTTTTAGTGTTAGTGCATGCATGTCTAAAAAATTTATAAAATATGATTATCAGAGGAAAAATGTTCAGGTATTATGAGCTAATCAGTGAGGAGAAATGATGAACTGAACAGCATTTGGGAATCAAGTTGCTGTAGTGGCTGGTACTTTTCCCTATCTTTTGTTGTAATAGGTCTTAATCGTTGTAAAAAGCATTTGCCTTTCTTTTTTTTTTTAAGTATTGGGAACCTTTGAAAATCATATATATGTATGCCCAAATCAGCAAATCTGTGCAGTTTTTTTTAAAAGATAAAATATATCTATTCTTCGACAACTATGTTCGTAACTCTTTTTATAATATTTATTTTTAAAGAAGGGGGTATTTTGAGTACATACTATATACAATGCTACAAAGTGAAGTATGTGCTCATTTAGGGAAACATATAATATATATTTTTTTTGTTTGCCGGACGATTCTGTTGGCCCGTATGTCCCTGGAATCCCGATAGGCTGCTAAGCCTGTCATCAGGTTTTCCAGGGACTGGACCAACAGAACTTGACATACACCCATGCCCTGGGTGGTGAATAACCCACCCAGGCAGGACTCGAACCCGCGACCCTAGGTTTAGCTGGTGAAGACTTTACCTTGCCGCCATCGGGGCCGGCAAATGTGAATTAATAAGTATTCTAAGAGATGTTATGTCTCTGTTAGTGCTACTAAGATTTGTTTCTTTAGTCAGAGGCTAGGTGTCATTCATTTGGAAATTGAATTATTATATGTAATTCAGTGCCAGAGTCACATTTATACCTCTCATTCTATGAGCATAAATGCACCAATATGAATAATACGATTATACCAAGATGTAGTTTTGTACATCATTTCCTTTCAGATTGGTTTTGATTTTAATTTTCTGATAATCAGGAGATCTATTCTTAGGGTATCAAATGAGGTAAATTTCTTTTGCCTCATCTATGAAGACTTAGGAAATACAATATTGCGTGCAGCTGTATTACAACCTCTTTCTTTATTATTGATGAACTTTTAACATGGATCATCATTGTATAAAACTCAAGTACTGGTTTTGATTTCTATGTGCTTTGAAGCTTATGTTTCAGCATAAGTCCATCATGTAAAAACTTGTCATAATTTCAGTACTTAGTCTTCTTGTCATTATAGTTAGCTTGCCCATGGAAGTTTTCATATTCATTTTCTCTCTAGCTGATTGGTATTCCAGCGTAAGTTTTACTTCTTGATACGTACTATAAAAGTTACGGAGCTCATTGTGGTCACTTCACATTAGAGGTTGGCCATACTGTTCTTTTTGGTGAACAGTTCATTTTGATACAGTTCAGGAATCAGAGCAGTTCAAAAGAACATATCCAGAGGAACAGTCATTGCATTCTAAATGTGGGGTGGGGCTGGCTTTATGAAGTTGTAGTTATCAGAATAGCATATGATGATCGTGTGTTTATTCCTAAATTGAAGCTAAATGGAGTTTCCATCCACTCCAACTGCTTCAGATCCTCTGTGAACACCCATAGTATGCAAATTTTAGTAGCTATAATTAAATAAAAATGTTTATATCATAATTGTAATGAAAAATAGTGTTTGATGAACAGCATCTCCAATTCCTTCTACAGTCCATGTATTCTTTATCAACCTGTCATTTAATTGGATAATTGAATTTCACAATTGAAAGTGATTAGAAATAATGGCTCCAAGCAATGCAAAAATCGTCTGTTTAAAAATTAATGATGTGAACATTTAGAAATTTACTGTCATATGAGAAAAATGTGAAAACTGCCATTTACTGCAAATCAATAAATGATAATGAGTAGAAATGACACTTGCAGCGGTTTCTACTCCCCTGAAATGTCAATATGAAATTGCAGTGTGGCTGTTAGCGCTATTTAAACTGAGAAAATACATCATTTGAACGTCCGTGATGCACGTCCAGGCAGATATCACTCTGAGTATGAATACTCAATCTCTTGGTATCGAGTTTTATCATCACTGCCATTCAGCAAACTTTAGTAATAATAATTGGAAGCATTAATGCATTGATAGCTTCATTTAGAGAGTACACGAGGATAAATAGCTTTCCGTTATTTGTTGTCCAGGTTGATTGATGCTTTCGATGAATGGATAAAGTATTAGAATGCTTAAAATACCTGTATTATGGAATAATTTATTTGTGTGGTTCTGCTGTCTTACTAAATATTTTACTCTAAACTTAAGAACGAATTTCCCATGTCGAGCTAAAATTTTCACCTAATTCAACGTTACGTGTCTACAGAAATGCATGTAAATAAAACAGCGTTGCATTTTTATTTTCCTTAGAATTGTAACCCATCCAATGTATTGGCTAAGAGTGCATGGATAATTTCCAATCGGAATTGCATCGAGCATACATACCTATTCAAGTTTTTCCAAACGCTACCTTAGCTGAACTCTATTGAGCATGCTGATCTTTCTGAACAGTAAGCCATAACTGAACTCTATTGAGCATGCTGTTCAAGTTCTTTCTTTGAGCTCAAGGACGAGTGTAGGCCCTGCCCTCCGCAAGGGGCATTATCTAATAGTTGGGTGGATTGTGGCTCTTATACCCCCTCCCCTAAATGGTGCACCTCTAGTCTCACTATCTGGTCATACTTGAAGGAACTTGGTAAACACAATTTACGGCCCTCCGCTGTTTCGTTCATACTATGTAGCTTTTGGCTCTAACTTAAAATTACTGTTGGAACTGGTAGTAAGTGTGAAACGTTCATTTACTGATCTGTTCATTTCTCGGAACTGTTCCATTTGAACTGCTCAGTACATTTTGTCTCATCTCTACTTCATATCCTTGGCCTCATTGATTTGTCATTACCCCCGGCTGCCCTACTCATTATTGGAAATATATGTGCATTTAACTGTTGCTAAGTAAATAATGTTTCTTTCAGGAAAGTTTGAAACTCAAAGAAGGTGCAAATGAGGTAATGTTTAGTGTCACAACAGCCTACCAGGGCACAACACGGTGCAAGTGCCATATTTACAGATGGCGCTTTGATGACAAGATTGTTGTTAGTGACATTGATGGAACAATTACAAAGTAAGTATGGATTTTGAAGCTAATTCTAAGATTTCTGCTCTCAATATGTGTCATGAGGCCAGTAATTTGTGGATTTGATGAATCCCTGTTAATTTCATATTTAGTAGATGATATAATGATTTTTCTACTGTCATCAAAATTTAAGTACCAGTAAGCTTGAATATAATCATGTTGCTCTCTATGTCTATATATCTTGTCTGAAGGTTTCTTTGCATGATAACCCCCTCAGCCTTTCTAGAGGCAATAGTTTGTAATATGTCACTGTTCTCAATCAAATATTTCTCAATGATTTGCAAACATAGCCTCATGAACTGCTGCACATTCTATGCCATTAGAGTGGTTGTCACTAGAATGCTTTTCATTGATTTATACATATGCCTTTGGAATTATGAAATGTTTCATGAAAGTTTTGTTTGAAACAGTATCTTCTGAGGTTTCATGCCGCACCTGTTGATATTGGAGTAGTAGTTAATGCAAATTTTGTTATGTAAAATACAAAATATAAATTAAGCTTTTTTACTATTTTGTTTTATATCTTTACTTCTATCAAAGGTCTGATGTCCTGGGCCACATCCTCCCAATTGTGGGGAAAGATTGGGCGCAGAGTGGGGTAGCGCAGCTGTTCACAAAAATCAAGAACAATGGTTATCGTCTCTTATATTTATCTGCTAGAGCAATTGGTGAGTTGGCTTGACTTAATCCATTGTGATTTTGCTTTGGACTCATGAGGATGGATGTATTATTTGGTTAAAGAAATTCATAATAGGTATTGTGATTTAAAATCTGGCTTTTGATTTTGCTTAAGAAATTGTTTGAAAACTTTTATTAAAATGTACTCTATTGACATGGCTTCATATCATCATTCAGTATGTGTATTGTTTGTGGCAAATCAAGTACATATCATTAGCTGCATAAGTTGCCATTTCAGGTTAATTTCTGCATATTTCAATCCACAAGTTTTCACCCCAGGTAACTGTTGCAATTTCTGCCTGATATAACTGTAACTGAGCCTTGTACTCTCAGTTGATAGTAGATGCTTCTTAAGAAACATTGTGACCTGCAAAAGAAGCTTAATTTTCAATAGAAATGTAATTATACAAAAGTCCAGTACCCATTACTTTTTTAGGTCAACCCCAAGTAATCAGATCTCTTAAGCACAGTGAAGTCTTTGTTTTGGAAAATGATTTTCTTACAAACACTAGTAAGCATGTAATAAGTACCTTAACTCATGAGTTTTCCCCATTGATCCATTGTAACTCTGAGACTGAAATGCTTTCTGAGCTGCTTGTTGGAGAAAGAGTGGAGTTGAAAATAAACAATTTTTTTGTGTTAAAATACTTCATTGGAGCTCATATTAAACATGCATTTATGTGTGGTTGAATGAGCCATTCATTATAAATGGATTATTTTGTCTCTACTTTTAGGCCAAGCAAGGATAACTAGGGAATACCTCAAATCCATCAAACAAGGAGACCTTTCCCTTCCTGAGGGACCTCTCTTACTAAACCCCACCAGTCTAATTAGTGCCCTTCACAGGTTAGTATTGTGTTAAAAGAATTCTAGTTTATGCATGCATACATACATTTTGATGATTTACTTAAAACCCTTAGTCCAGTTACATCTAAGTATTGGAAGTAATTTCATTTTCAATAAAATTTCTGCCCAGAAAAAGGGGATTACATTTATTTTTTTAGATCCCATCAACTAGCTCATTCCATTTATGTACAACTTACTTATATCTTCTGCATTAGTGTGCTCACTCTTTTGATGATGTATTTACTTCTCAAGAGTTAGTCATTTGCCTATCTATTTAATGCTTACTTTACTGTATTCATTAATCTTGCTTCACATGGACTAAGAGCAAACCAAAAAACCTGCTTTCAAGTTTAAATATTTTTCAATGAGAATCAAATTTGTATCTACTCTTATATGTTTTACAATTCTCATATAGCTGGAAAAATAGTGTTGTAAACCTTTATAAAATGAATGTATGCTCATCTTTTAGTGTGCCTAGAAATACCCTTAATGAGAGTGATAGAGAGATAAATTTCATCGTGTCATTATTTTCAATTTAATCGTTGAAATAAAGCTATAAACGATATGTTGAAAGGTGGAGTTACATGTATTTAAGCTGTGCTTCATTCATTGATGTAAATTGCAGTCTAAGATGAATGTTTTGGTATAAGTTTTCATATCCAATGATTCCACGTTAATTTTATTATTCTATCTTCTCATTTATGCATAAATATTAACATCAGATGTTTAAAAGTTTACTGGCATATTGGCCAGGAATATACCAGCAGAAGTATCTGGTTGAATTATGCAGAGACCTGCACTGCTGCTATCACTGCTTTCAATGCTCCATAGCTCTCTATTTATTTAGAATGACAAAGTATCTGTTATTTATTGTGTGCTTATTCTTGTTATAACTTAATTCTTTGCCTTTTTTTAATTAAGGGAAGTGATTGAAAAGAAGCCTGAAGAGTTTAAAATATCCTGCTTGAAAGATATCCAGGCATTATTTCCCACAAGCTACAAACCATTTTATGCTGGATATGGCAACAAAGTTAATGTAAGTATTGATATGGGTTCTCTTGCTGGCCATGCTTGTTTAATGTGCTGACTTAAAGTTGAAACTACTTTTAAGAGTAATAGCTCAGTTATGTGGCTAATACTCACTAGCTACCATAATGTAGCCGCCTTGTTTTGGAAATATTAGCACCATCATCTGTGATTGAAATCTACTCTTTGTCTTAATTGGAAAACCTGAGCCAGCTACCTTTTAAAGTTACTTTATTCTTGAAGAAATAGCGTGTATGAGTTATTTTCTCCCTTTTACCATCAAATGATTTACATATTGAAATGGTCGTACCTACTTCTTTTAAGAGAAAGGAAGTAATATTTTCCATTCAAGGAGAGGAGAGAACCTATTTTTGTGCTCATTATTTGAGAATTGTTATAGATAATAATTAACTTTTAGGCTGATGCAGAGTAAAATTTTATATGGGTTTTTAAATGATATAGCATTTCTTTTATGAGCAATGTACAAAGTGCACAAGTCATTAATTTTATTTTGGTATCCCTCTTTGCTGAATGGCCACTTATTAATTTATTCCCATTGGTGCCTGCATGTGTCATAGTCTTCATCTCCTTCATGAACCTTAGCAATGTACATTTTTGTTTATGAAGGGCTATGATGCTCTAGAGTTTGCTCTGTTTCATTGTGGTTTGAAAGATATAGTTTCAAAATGGTTGTTTAGCTGGATAACCTCTCCAATTTTTATTTTGTTGAGATATTTTTCATGAGGCCCACTACTCATTGACTTTTTTATAAATGTTTTTCCGTGTAGATGACTCTCATTGCTGGCTGAGACATACCTGTTTATTATTAAAGTGATCTTTGAGTATTTCAAATGTAATCCATGTAATCAATTAGCCTGAAAATATTGTCACTCATAATAAAAGGCACTTGGTTTTATTCAGTTCCTGTAAAACTAAGTACCTTTTATTATTATTTACATCATATATTTCCACCAAGTGAAGCAAGAAACTATGTATTATATTGAAAATATTGTGTTGATTAATGTGTTTATTGTTTTCAGAAGTTCATAAATTATTTTACTTGCAGGATGTATGGGCATATCGTGCGGTTGGAATTCCTATTGTTCGCATCTTCACTATAAATCACAAGGGAGAGCTTAAACATGAGCTTACACAAACCTTCCAATCCTCGTAAGTTGAAAATTACTGTTATTTGGATCTCAATATTGTTTTACTCACATAAAATGGGTAGAGCACTCCGCATTCAGTTGACAGTGTGGACCTTTTGGAGAATGCTTTTGCCTAACTTATGCTCCCTGTCATCACCTCTATGCCTCGGAGGCTACCAAATCCTACTCCAAGCTAAATGAAAGTTAGTTATTTCAGTAAATGATATTTATGCATCTGAAGACACCTAAATGGCTATCATCAAACCTCTGGCCTAATGGAGATTGGCTCAGGGAATGAATCTCCATAAGAGAGATGTGAATGAATCTCCATACTGTCCACTAAGTGTGGAATGCCATTTCGTTATAATTCCATTATTGTTGCTCTGTGACATTAAGTAACATGTATCAAGCGACAATTGAAGGGGAATGCATAATTCTACTGCATTTGAAATTTATTTTCTGCCTTCTTTGGTCATGTGACCTGTATTGATAAGGTCATACTTTCATTAATACTGATGTGTGACTCCTAAATAGCTATGCTTGTAAATGAGAATAGTACAAAAAATGATGGAATATGTCATTGGAAAGGGTAACACATATTTGTTGGTATACCTGGGCTGTGGTGAATTCTGAATAGGCACCCCTGAACAACACTTGCTCAAAATATAATAATTGCTTCTAACATCCCATTTATCTAATACAAATCCTATTTTCTTTTCAGTCTTAATATTATTGGCCTTTTTTGTGGCATTTAGAATCTTTTTGATTCTAATCAGTACAGTTGTGCAATCTCATTGTAGCTTTAAGCTGCCAATTGTTTCTGCTACTTGTGTATGTATCTTCTATTTGCATGAAAAATTACAAGTTTTTATATAAGTTTCCTTTTTCTGCCACACAAGCGGAGGCGTTCCTGTTTTTCATTCAAAAACTAGATATTTTGTTGTCCAAATTATTTGGCAAAGACAGTTACATGTAGAAATATGTACTTGTGAATGTTGAGTAGCATTTTGATCCATTTAATTTAAGCAGAAAGTTTTCATGGATTTCTATTAAATAAGTTTTTCACTTTCCATTTGTATAGGATATTTCTTAGAACACAAGTTGATTTTGATGCATCAATTGACATAGGGTGCCAAAAATTATCAATGCATGCCAAACACCCTAATGGACTTAGATATATACTAGCATGCTGAATAGTAATTTTTTATCTCATAGTTGAAATATTTTTTTACATAAATAGATTTATCAAGTAGCTTCATTAATTCTTTGTATAGTGAAACTTTGCTGAATGTGGGTTCCTCCAGTACTTATTCACATTTGTGTAATACCCAAATCTTTGTCAAGCTTTGGTGAATACGGAATGTGGTTTGCATTCAAGCAATTTCCTTGAGTGGCCATGTTCACGATTATTTTCCTGAAAAGATCAAAACTTCCTATATCATAACTATTTATTTTTCTTCAAGGTAAAGATGAGTTATTTTTCTTAGACAATTGTGTGTTCTTTTCTTAGTTAGACATTTGCATCTTGTGAGAATTGCCCTTGAACCACCATCACTTAAATGCAGGTATTCCTATAACTCACCTCATGCTATGTTGCTAGGATTAATGCTGGTGGAATTTCCTTAAGCTCTCTAAACCTGGGTCCCATTCAGAAAAATGTTCTATGTAACTTACTTATCAGTACATGCTGAGGGCTATCACTTTCTTGCAGTCATTCCAATCACTCCTCTCAGCCGCCATTTCGGCCCATTCAAAGACATCTCTACATACATCTTCTACATGGAGGTTAGAGAACATTTCAGTTACTGATTAGAACACTGCATAGTAGGTCTTCAGTAATCTGGACCCCTGCATAATCCTGGATGTTCTGTATGATTCATGGTTTGTGTAGAGATGTGCATATTGGGTCAGTTAGCCACAAGCCTGTGGTTCAATTCATGGTTTCTACGCGTTTTACAAATTGCTATATGGATTTTGCAGCTTTTTTTTGCGTAAGTGGAAGATTTTATTCCAGAAATTGAATTGAATTTATTATAGTGCACTTGCAGTTAAGTGACTCTGGCATAGCTGTGTTGATACTATACTGATACATGGTATAGGACTGACTGGCACATAGTAAATTCAGGGGTTTCTTTAGATTTATTGTTTCCATCTGAGGAAAATAATTCTTAAAATTCCCTTGAATTAATGATTACTTCAATGCAGCTTACTTGCAGAGTGTAACCATTTGGTTCAGCAAAGTTTCACTGTAATCTAGGACTTTTCACTGTAATGATAAGACTTTTTCTTTAACAACCCTTGCATTATCTGTTTCTTCCGCATGATTAAGTGAGGGTTGATAAATCAGTTACTTGATGCTTCTCTCTTCTTTTTTCCTGATTCTTTATTTTGCCTATGTATGTTTTTCACAAGTCTCTTTTATTTTTTGAATGGTTGTCGCTGAAGATTGGTATACTGTGCACAAAAGATAGTGGAAGCAAGGTTTTGAAAATGCATTGCCAGTATGCACTTCATTTTATGTGCTTTTATCCATTCTTCAGTTTTCTTAAGCACATATTTCAGGTTAAATGTACTTTGGTTAAGCTCATGTGGCTGAGCTTTTGGGAAGGCTGAGACTTGGCTCATTTGGTTGTGCAAAAAGTGTGCAGCTGTGAGCGTTTAAATACACATAAGCAATCGCCCTGTGGTCCTCAACATCCCCTGAATAATTGTATCATAGGGCTAATGGGAAGGGGGGCTTCGTTTTATTTTCACAGCTACTCAGGCCAAAGTTATATTGTGGATGACCTTTTTCCACCCCTCAATAAGATGGCACCTCATGCCCTGGAGCTCAATGGGCTCCAGATACACTCATTAGAGTGATGGAATAAATGGCAATTGAGTATTTTGCCTCAGCCCTGCACGCACTTGGCCAGCACATGGGTAAGAATAGGGTGCTCAATCACGCATGGCCTTCTAAATCCAAACATTTCTCTTTTCCATTCCCATCGCCATGGTTTCCTACATTTCCCTCACATTTGAGTGCTTCAATGACACGTCTATTCAATATGGCAATCTCTCCCGTAACTTGGCTTCCTGCTAATGTTAGCGTAGCGCACTGCTTATTTCTGTGGCTAATAACTGGATACTGTTCTTTGAATCTCTTGTGTGAGGAGGACCTCTCTGGAATGGTGGTATAAGGATTTAATTGTAGATTTTAGTCTTGTTTATGTTCATTCTTTAACACTTAGTATTATGAATATCTTCCCTCAGCAATCTGTGAAATGATTGATATCCATTACATGTTTTGGGCTTGTGTACTATTTTTTAATTTATATGGTTGTTTGAATGAATATTGTGGCATATGTTGAATGGAATCTGTGGGCAGCATGCAACATTCCAATGTTTAATAAACTCTTCTCGGGCTCTGCACCAGGTGATTGGCTTCATGTTTGCCGACGTTTCGGAAAACAACTTGTTTTCCATTTTCAAGGCGTGTTACTCTGTCCGTGCCAGATTATAAACTTAAATCTTTTTATCATTCCAATGTTTATTTAATGATTTTCAAATGTGCTTATTTACGAGGAACAAAGTAGTGTGGGTCTCAGAAATGTTGAAGCTTTTGAAAAGATTGACTGCAAATGTCAATACTGGTTGAAGATTCCCATGTTTTAGATGGAAAATATATGATCAGGCTATGGAATTTTTTATTCATTTGTAGAAATTTTAACTTTTACACACCTTATGTGAATCATTAATGCATAATGATTCTTGCTCAATGTGTGAGATTGTGTATTGATGAGAAGTATTTAATCATACAATCCTTTCTGGAACATTGACACAATACATTATCGATTACATCTGGCTCAAAAGATAAAATAAAAATTGTGGCTTGTTTACTACTTATCCATTAATGCCGTCTCATTATGTCGGTATTGGCTGCCGAAGATATGTCATTAAGTCATTATTCCATGCTTGATGAAGGTGAGGTTAAATGCAGATAGGGAGTTTATGCAGCCATCATGATTGTATGCTTCATCATTTTAAATGGGCATAACAACGTAGAGCAATATTTACTACTAGAATCTATAGGCTTAAAAATCTTGTTAAAAGCTTACTCAGAAATCTTTCTGGCATGTCATAGCCAATGACACCGCAGAGTTACACTTACATTACTAGTGTTTGGTAAAACCATTGTATACAAGCTAAGAAAAAATGTATTGCATTATTATTGATATACTCAAAATAATGCAGGATGGAAAAAACTTGTAAATTCAAAGGTTCATATGCTCTTATTTCTCAGGTCAGTTACCTGTCTCTCGAAGTAGCACTCATAATTTTATCCATGTATGAATATGTTCATAATGAAATTGTCTTTGAACTGCTTTGTTTCATGATGAAATTTTGCATGTGAATGTGTTATTTTGTATTTGAATGTCTATGCTTGTTGTCTGTGAATGGTGGTAATGATGTTGTCTTTGCTGCTTTAAGAATGTCTAATAGAACAAAATATTTTTAGGAACAATGGGTTTTTAATATGGACTATCGTTCATTCTTGGGGCATTTTTTTCTTAACATGGAAAATGTGCATTTAATATTGATGAATTTCGCAACTAGGGTGGTATTCCTAGTTTCACTTAGTTGACATTTTTGGTGTATTTTTATTTCCTCAGGCTCTGTCATTTAATCTTTCTTGTGTTTTACATGTAATGGTATAATTTTCACTCAGCATGAAACAAGTTGCATATTTCTTGCTTTTCATTTGTAACTAATTATGTTAAAAAGCAACAGTTGTATTGGATAATGTGCTATACTTACAGTTTTAAAGTTCATTATGTAGCCTGAGAGTATATGTTTTCATAAAAAAATTGGGATCGTATCTCTCTTAGCACAGTTCACTTTCTCATTTTCATTCTCTCTTTCGTGTGCAAACAGGTACTCAAACATGAGCTACATTGTGGACCAGATGTTTCCCCCATTGCCAGAGGACAACACATCATCTGAGGACTTCACCAATTTTATGTATTGGCGAGATCCTATTCCAGAGATAGTTGCCCCACTGCCTAACCTCAAGTTACCTATTTCTGAGGTGACAACTAAGACTGCTACAGTTAAGGAGGAGAAGATATCTGTCCAGTGATCATTATGTGGATTGCCATAGTTATTTGAAGCATCTTCTTACAGTTCATGCCAGTATATTGCCAATTGATTGATCTCCTGAGTGGGAGGTGATTGAGGGGAGCAGTGCATTTGCAAGTCTAGAGTTAGTTTCTCTGTTCAGAGGCTCTTTATCCCTCAAACATTTGTGTGATTGCTTTGGCTATATTATTTTGTGAAGAGACAAAATGTCAAATTTGTAAGAAGCATGCTGACTTTTGTCATGTGTGTGCACCTTGAGTAAAGTGATACCTTTTTGTTACTAGGTAAACTTTTCATATTATATCGTTAACGACACATTTCTAGAAGTTGAAGTAATTGAAAGTTGTTGATCTCACTTAAAAATGTTACCATTCATCACATCAGGCAGGCAATGTTCGTATTAAAATTGCTGGTTTGATGGCAGTCAGTAACAAAGGTGAGCTTGATGTTGATGACTTCAGCCTCTCTTTTAAAAGCTGTATCAGTAGAATTACAGTTTTTTACCTGGCAAAAACCAATGAGCTACTTTATAAATGTTCTTCAATCGCATAGAATACTTCTACTTTTCCACTTAACGCATTTAGATGCACTCAAGTGTTCTGTATGTTAGAGTTAGTATTTATGAGCCTCAAAACTTAGTTCTGTGATATTTAGGATATATACCTGTGTGGATGAATTTATGATTGCTCATATATACGTATATGTATGTTGCCATTGCTTGTTATATTGCTATATAATCCAGGCCTTTGTGCAAAGCCTTGTGGATTAATGAGTCATTCTATGCTCTTTTATCCTAGTTTCTTCTCTTGTCACCATACTTATAGATTTGATAAGCTTTATGAGGCTGATAGTTGCCTGTCAGGGTATATGAACAATGCCATACACGTATGGCTTGTTATGATTTTTACTGTTGTAGGCATAAGGATATAACTTGAACAATGTACTGGTGCTCCATTGTAAGCTAAAAGTATTCCTTATGTCACTTGGTTTTATTAACTGAGTTATAATTTCCTAAGCATTTCTTTTGAATGCTTATGGATTTTTTTCAATAAACAAAGTACATGTTTCTGTTGATGATGTTTGTGAATGGGTAAATTTTGGTTGAGTTGTTCATCTTGTAGGGATTGTGTAGAGAAAATTTTATTTCCACAATTGAAGTAATTATTTTATCGATTAGATATTTATACTGATGAGATTGAAGCTTAGGTCTTTGTCTTTAACAATTTATTTTATGATTTGAAAAAGACAACATTAAGGATTGAATTGGTTTGTGCCATGCTTTTAGGATCTCTTTCTTGTTTTAAAGAAGTAGATTTTATGTGAGTCACTTGAATATTTTTTCCTTCCTAAAGGTCCTCTAATAAGACCTTGATGTAGCTTTGTCAATGAACTTGCTATAGGAGGTCAAAAGAGCACGTTATAGTAGACTGCATATATGTATCAATTTTAAGCTAATCTTACCTAAAACATTCCTTCATAAAATACATTGAATGAATTTTGTAACCCTGTATTTGGATACTTACTGAAGAATGGGAGTAAAATTAGGCGTCGTGCTCCATAAGATACTGTGACAAAATTTGAGTCATTACAGTGAAGAACTGATTATTTTTTTGGGTATTATATGATTTCCTATGAAACTGTGATTTATGTATTATAGAATAATAAAAATAATTTATGATGCTAAGTACTTACTTCACTTGAGTGGATTCAACTTCCTCCTTAAAATTCCCTGTTTTTACATTTAGCCCAGGTAGTCAGTTGAGGTCACAATATTTGCTAAGAAATTCTTCCTTGTCTTGCTCATTAACTTTTCTGTTGTGTTCAAGAATATCTGAGAATAATTGTAGTGATATATCTTCCTATGAAAATTGCAAACTTCAGTTAAATTTAAACAATTTTATGACCCAGGATCTTTTATCTAGAGCACCCTCCAACTTCATTTCTGGACACTTTTTTAAAGCATTTCTAATACTCAACAATATATTTTGGTTTGATTGTTTTCAATTTCACCCATGGTCCATGTAATTTTTTCATTTTAAATAAATGCTGGGATAGGTTAAAAAGGGATGGAAAAGGATGATAGTGAGGAATCAGAGGTGCTAATGGATAATGATGCGGCAACCTGTGGGTAAAGAATGAAAGCTGGAGGGCTTAATTCATGTTTGGGGTAGTATATATTTAAACCAGTGGGAAGCCCATCATGACCACGAGTGTGCAAGAGTATAGGCAGGGGGCAATCATGCTTTTACCCACCCTTTTGTATTGACTTTCCTCTGGGTTGGGAAATTTGTTCTTCAAACCCTTTGTTCAGAGTCTGGTCTGTTGTTTACCACTTTGAATATATGGGTATTGCAGGAAATAAGTCAGGCTTCACCATTCAATATTGCTAGAAGGTCCACGTGGTCTCCCTAGTACACACTCTTGCCTTACATAGTGCAAAGGCCAGATAGATGGGGCAGATGGCTGGTCATTTTATGGGAATTATTCTTCAAAGGGTGACATTCCAGGTCCATTTGGTATGATTTACTCTGTGATATTTTGGCATGGTGAATTCAGTTTTAGCAGTAAGAGAAGCTCCCGAAATGTAAAGCAATTGTCTTAATATGTGGTAGGAGAGCAGTGTTCTGCGTTGCAGTCAATATTGTATGAGAGAATAAAACCAGACTACATTACATTGACAATGCATCTATTAGTCATTATGCTTACTCCTATTCATGCATTCCATACTCATTATGTAGGGTTATATTTTTTATTTTGAATTGTGAAAATATGCCTTCAGAATTATTTTACACCACAGCACTCTTATCTGAATTCAATGGAAACATATTTTTTGTATATTTAATATCATTTTCACATGCAGCAACTCATGGTTTCATGTTAATCCCTTTGTTTAAAATACCCATTTTAGGTACATCAACGATTCATGATAGAAATTGATTCAGCTAATACTAGAAGTATGGAAACAATTATTTTATTCAATGATAATGTAAAAATGAAAATAATTGTTTCTTTATTCCTAGTAGTAGTGGAATCCATGCCTACCATCAATTTGGGGGCCATTTTTAAGTAATTTTATCTTCCTTTATTACTCAATTGCCAGTGCTCACTCTTCTGTTGCAATGATCTAATCATCTCCTCTCGAGCTCTCAGCTATTGTAAAAAGAAATAGCTTCATGCTATTAGCTATCCCCAAGCCAATTGTCTGCACTAGACATTATTTTAGTTGGTTTACTTCAATTTATTTTTGTTACCATCCAGAGGATAAGGCCAAAACTAGATTTTTTAAAAGTTACATACAAATTATGAATTTACTTGTTATTCATCCAGTTGAATGTCCAAACTTCCTGAAAATATGATATAAAACCACTTATGTATGTACCTGAGTACATCCAAGCAGGGGCGCAACAACCCCCCGAATCGTGGGAGGGGCAAACTCCTTGATAAATCTGTATAAGCTAGCTAAGTGGAGGGGGGAGGGGGAAGAGAGTCTGCAAATACATTTTCATCCCCTCCATATAAGATTTATTGCAGCATTCAAAATCAGAGAGGAGTCACTAGGGATGAAGGCACAAATAATTTAGCAAAACCTTTGGTGTCCATTAAAAAGTGAGCCATTGGCGGGTCTAAAATTTTGGGCGGTGTCCATTAAAAAGTGAGCCATAACCTCTGATTTTTGGGGGGGCTAGCCTCCCCCCCCCCCCCCCCCCCGCAATTGTGACTTTTAATTTTGATGGATAATGTTGTTGTTTGTTTGTTTGTCCCCCCATTGTTACGCCCCTGCATCCAAGGAAGCTTTATTTGGTTTTGAGCGAATGGCCTCCTTGTAGTGGCCAAATGCTCTTTCCTCGCTGTCTTGTCACTAGAATGCCTACAATAGCAAAGAAAATCAAATGCCATGGTCAAGTAAATAAAAGAGGACATTCATCAGGAAGCCAATATCATTCAAGTAATATGTTTTTTAAAGCAATGTCTCCAACATCTATGAAGATGAATGTGAAGCAAGGAGTCAGGTGATGGAGTCTAATTTTCTACCTTCATCTGTGACCTTTGCCTCATTAGGCTTAATCTCTTCTTTACTCACTGTGTAAATATTTAAGTGGTTAAAACTCCATTCCAAAGCAAAGCATAAGTTTCCAAACATTGTATTTAACAAATGATGTGGTACGAAGTCACTCGCATGGGTGCATACACACCAGAGTTGAAATTTGCTATGAAAAAATCATTTGACTTGACCGGGATTCAAACCCGGATGTCCCAATTGCCGGTCAGGTGTGTTAGCCAGTTACACTACCAAGCCATCTTCCTTCAAGGCGAATTTCGAGGGGGGTTTATGCAAACTAGATGTTCAGGCCTCAAGTCTACATTGTAGCACATGAGACGAAGTGTTCTTACAAAGCCACTGTCGCGGTGGATAAACCCAACATTGTCGTTATTAAAATGACGAAATTGACAAATTTCCAAACATTGCATTCAACAAATGATGTGGTACAAAGTCACTCACACGGGTGCATATACACCAGAGTTGAAATTCGCTATGAAAAAATCATTTGAATTATCCGGGTTCGAATCCCGGTCAAGTCAAAAGATTTTTTCATAGCGAATTTCAACTCTGGTCTAAAGCATAAGGTTAGAGTTTTCTTAGGCAAAAATTTGTCCTTTCATTTCCACCATTTCTTTGTGTTTTTGAGATACTGCCCTTGCATTTGAGACCCCCCTTGCTGTTGTACACTGAGAAATATTGACAAGATTTTTCTTTTCTTCACTGATTCTAGAGAAACATTTTTAGTGATTGTGATGTTTAAAATTGTTTTGAAATATATATTTTGTGTAAATTTGTAGAACAAGGTTGCAGAGCATCTTCTTTCTCAGCCATGAGGCTCTTCCCACTATATCTCCTTCTTACTTCTACATCACTGGCAGCAGTGGTAAGCTCAACTATAAATTTGGTGGCATTGAACCAATTTTGCAATAGAAAATACATTCATTACGTAAACAAGTTTCAATACATAACTAATTTTAGTATGAGTTTTATTGGTTTTTGGATTTCCGTACAAAATGAAATAAAAGTTCTTAAGGGCCAGTTAAAGTGTCTATTTTCATGATGAAAATGCTGGGCTCTTCCACCTTTACTTTAGCTTCCCTCTCCTCTTTTGTCTGAAGTGTGTCATTCATACTGATTGACAGAAGTCTTCAAATTATATAATTTTTCTAATTATTTCATTTGGTTTTCAAGTCATCAAACCATTCTACAGTATTAGTGCACAATTTTAACTTTTCCACCTCTTCAAATTCCCCTACATCCTTCCTCACAGTGGTCTGTTATCCCATACATACAGTTTTTTGGCAGTGGAAGCAAACACTCATCACAATCCACTGTGACGCACTGGACGTCACATCTGTTCTCTGTGTCTTTCCTTTGATGAACTCTTAGAGTAGCTTATCAATATCGTGACTTTCTCTCTTTGAGGCGTCACATTTACTACTCTGTGTTAGCTCAAAGAAATACTGGGCACCGCAAGGAGTTGCATTTAGGTCAATGCAGATCGGTTTAAACCAGTGGAATTATTGTGCCTTTGTGTGGGGATACACCCGTGGTATAAGAGCGCATGTGTCTTGGAATTACTTTAACTTCTGATATATCGTGGAGAACACACGTACAAAACATATGCGGCACAGAATTAAAGAAACTAGGTTTTGTTAAACGTATAATGAGGTCCTCGGATGAAAAAGTGAAAGAGAGATGCTACTTCGCTCTGGTTAGGCCACACCTCGAATACCCCGCGAGCATTTGGGACCCTGGTCATAAATATTTAACAAAAAAAATTAATAAAATACGAAGGAAAGCAGTACGCCTCGTTAAAAACTGCTACCAGCGTACATATAGTGTCTCACAGCTTATAGAGGGATTAAGATGGGAGCCCCTAGACACTCGGAGGCCGCACGCTAGGTTTTGCCTACTTGAGAAATTCAGAACAGGTGTGTTTCACAGCGACACAGAGAAGTTAATCATGACGCCTCACTACATCTCTAGGTCTGACAGAAGCGATAAAACAAGAGAGATACATTTCCGGACAGATAGGTACAAGAGCTTCCTCTTCTCGCTCAAAATAATCGATCACAATAAAAACTGAGCTCCACAAAATACACTCCCATTATACACGTCACAATTTCTCCTCTCAAAAACTTATCCCTTACATCTTTACACGGCTGGTGCCCTAACACCCCCTGCCACACGCCCATGCGGCGGCTCGCAGAGTAGTAGTACGCAAATGTTGATGAAAGGTATGGAGAAGTATGAGGAGGTAATCGGATTTCTTGGTCGTCTCAAAATAAATTAACTTCTTGAACACAAAGACATTGACTGAAACGAGTTAATGCCATCATAATATTTTCAACGACTTCAAGACTGAAGAAGGCGATAAAATGTCAAGATCGACATTGTTCGGTTTCAAACTTCTTAGTCCGAAATAGCTGGGGCTCGAAAAGGGCTGCATTCTTCATGCAATTCCATAATCCTCCGGAAATGCCTAGTACGAAGTGAGAGCTGATCCAGAAGTTACAATACACCCGTGGTATAAGAGCGCATGTAAGTGCGTTGAGAATGACTAAGAAGCGCTATAGACGCCAATTCTTAGCGAGACGTAGGAGTTAATTCAAATGTTTGATAACTGATGACCAAGGTTAGAATAAATACCTATACTACAGAAATTCGCGGCTTAGTAATAAAAGAAAACCCGCGTAAGGGAAGGCGTCTCCGAACAAACCATCTCAGCAATGCTGCTGCTGAAGAAGACGGTAAAGGCCAGAGACGTAGTTATTGTCATGAGAGCATTTAGGTTTCATATTCGACCTTGTAAATCAACATCCAATCACGGAAAAGATACTAGCGGGCAGTTTTGCTTAAGGCACAAAGTACAACTCTGTGCTTAGGGTGTCTGAATTTTTGTCAGATGGGCCAGCGCTTCGCTGTCCGATGTGGCGGACAGGCATTTTTCTGAGGATTCGGGAAAAGCTCGTGAGTTTCAAACGTGGGTGAAATCAAGAATTAAAAAAATAAAAACCCAAAATTTGTGTTCATCAATTTAAGGGTAAATACAGCAGGAACTATGAAGACATGGATGTCTTTCAAATTTATGTGGTCCTGCGATAGCCCCCGTAATTCACCTTTGAGAACAACGAGCAAGTATTTTCGTCACAGTCGCTATCCAAAGGTAAGAATGGCGGATAGAGGGACACACTAACGGGGAGAAACTCCGCGTCGAAAAGACACGTCAGTACGCGCATACAAGTGAAATGTTTCAAGAAACATCTCTCAAAGGGATAGCGGTAATTAGCACAATCTTACTTCCCCTTCCGATATCACCCAAAACTACAGATGATTGCCTTTAAATGTGCAAGTGAACTTTCTTTGATTTTTTTACAAAATAATATAGTGACCGTAAGTTCTTCATAATGGGCTCACTTACCTTATGGCCATACTTCACGCTGGACTCACCCAGAACACCCCAGCCTAAGGTTCCTAGCGTATTGACTCAAGTATAGAGGAGCTGTTTTTTATGAGCTTGCAAATAATATTTAAGACCATCTACATACATTAATTTTCTTAATTGCATTATCTTTCGTAAAAATCATACTGCTGTATGAGATACTCTTGTGAAACAAAGCTTGCGATTGGCCATTTTGGAATTACGACATTTCGTAAACAGTGGCAAGCAACAATAGTTGAAGTTAGCCAGTAATGCGCAATTTACGTTTATTGACTAAGAATGGACACCTGTGTAGGTGCTTCGTTTATTTATCTCGTTCGTCGGGAGCATGATTGGGTTTTTGAAGACCATTTGCTGTACACAATATCGGATTAGCTAATAGGCCTATAGGCTTCTTTAAATGCCATAGGCTAAATGGCTTCTAGCGCTAGAAAAAGTAAAGCTGCCTCAGAACGAAAAGGCGCATCTGATTCAGCGAAACAGGAAAATTTAAAGTTTGATCATTTCCCTGTTTGCATACAAGAGGTATCAACCGCTATTCACCTGACAACTTGTCAAGAAGAAGACGTTCTTGTAGCTGCTCTCTCCTCACTAGATCGTTATGCTGCCAAAAGTACGTTTTCTTTGTCCCACATTATTTACTAATTATGATGTATTTCGCGCAACTATTCATATCATATTACTAAGAATATCACATCGTTGTAGATGCACTCATCTTTTAAAGTCTCTTGAGATGTAGCTTTACTGTTTGGGGTATATGTGGAGTTACAAACTTAAAAAGATCAAAGCTCACAAGAAAAGGTTATTAAAATCTTCGTTTATCAACCGTCTTAATGTGATGTAACTGGAGAGGTTAGAGGAGCTGATGGATATTAAATAGTTAGATGTTTTCCCCATAGAAAAGTTACTGCATAATGTAATAATCACAGACGACTAATTCAGCGATAAATACCAAAAGAGAAGGGTGTGCCATTAGAATCCACAACTGAGAATAATTAGCAAATATGGAGTACCTTGACCCTACACAATGGTTGCAGGCAATTAAGTGAGTACGTCACTAAATTATTAAACAGTTTGAAAGATGATTTTTTTTATTATTAGTGTCAGGGAAGTTAGAAAAAGAACCAAAGAATGGTTGATGCGATAAAGATAAGCATGTAAGCTCGCTATTGATAAGTTTACACAGGCACCTGCTAATAAGCCAAGAACGGCGTAGCAGCCCCTAAAATTTTCAACTATTATTTCAGATTAGATATTTTGTTAATATAATAAAAAAATAACCCCGCAGTTCTATTGCCGAATGTACGTACTCATAAACCATGTAAATGGCTAACCAATTGTGAGATATCAAGTCACGATGCCTGTTTTCATTTAACTTCTGTCATAATGCGAATACTGTCTTATAACTACTAAGATTGAATAAGTGATTGAATTTCCTTTTTTGTTATACATTAGGGAAAACTAGGCAAGCTGCTTTCCAGTTATATTCTTCGGTCGCTTTTATGAATCCGCGACAGCATGTAATGTGACACTCTCTCTGAGTTACCCATTATCGACAGTTATCTATCTATTTGCTCCTGTCACGTAGGAACAGTCCTTGCGTTGACTACATTTTGTCTGGCTTTTAATGCTGGTGGCAACGTAACCAATCATTGGAATGTGTTAGCATTTGTGAATTTCTCCAGGTAAAACCATTATAGTTGAACTCTCTAATTTATAAAAATTAAGAACGGCAAAGTATTAACATTTGCACTGATCATGATTCTTTATCATTCCACAGTAAACACTCTTGCACGCTCCTTTTCTGATGTTCCTAACGGATTATTGCTACTGATTAATTTTATATTTCACATCCATTTTATGCGCCAAGTAACTAGACAAGACTCGCCAAATAAAATAAAAGATTGGATTTATTTAATTGGAAATCGAACATTATAAAATTATCAATTAAGTAACTCTCGGGAAAGTTTTAATTCGTGATAGGCTGGAAAAGTTGTGAATTGACGAAAAATACGGCTCTGGAGCTGTACCATGTATTTGTAGTCCGTACCGGACGGTTTTACGCCTCAGACCGGGATATTAGTAAGGGACCGATGGGGCAAATATGGTAGAATGAGTACTAGAAGTCCGCCGCTGGTATTAGTCTGCTCTTGACGAAAGGTGTCATAAGGACCGCGGCGTCCCATTCGACGGACAGAATATTGCTGTTGATGTTCTCCACCCCACATAGCGCCCATGCCGGAGTCGGACTTCCTTCAATAATGCCTAGCACATGCAGGATGCGAAGCCTGGCCATCTGCATCTATGCAGTACTCTGCCAGCCGCCGTAAGAGTATGTGACAGGAAACGTTAGAATATGGATAGGCGAGGGAATAGGAAAAAGAAATTAGGAGATAAAAGTGATTTTGAGAGAAGAGTATTTTCGTGGCCTAGTGTGTCGATTTGATTTTGCCGTAGCCAGGAATGGTTCGTGGTGAGAAAGAATCCTTAAATCTATATTCGCGCATCTCTTTCACTTTTGTCACATAAGTCAATCATAGATATGTCAGTTTGGGGTAGCGGAATGTCCTTGTGTCAATCTGAATCTTGTGAGATCCAAATTTTTCTGTTAAACTAAGCCTTGCCTAATATAACCTTCGAGTGGCACTGAACTCAGATCTTCCAATAGTTATGTACCAGCTACATTTCTTTCGACGCATCTTTAAAAAAACGCAGGGTTTCTTTGCCTTCTGTTGAGATGGCGAGTTAAATATTTCTGGGCCGCAAATGCTTATGGTGTACTTAAGATGTGGCCTGACCAGAGTGAGATAATAACTCTCGCTCACTTTTTCAGCTTCCCCTTTCAGAAATCTACTCGATAAATTCCCGTCTCGTGGAAGCAATTCCGTATGTGTTCCGAATAAATTTTCCTCACTATAGGCTCAAAGTTACGGTCAAGTGTTGATCTTGACTTCCTCTGAGTCTTTCCCTTTCCCCTATGTACGTCACTGATTCATATGTACCTTATTTGTGTGGCGTTGAAGTGATTCTTAGGGCAAGGAGTGTAATACAGTGTCTTTCTAAGATTGACTTCGAACCCCCTAGACACCCATAATTAACGCTGTTAAGGTCCTGTGAAATAGCCTCTTAGTCCGCTTACGTGGCAATTTCTCGGTGAATGATCGCATCTTTTGCCAGCAAGCTAATTTTTTGTTAATGCTGGAGATAAAGTTGATCTCATTACAGCCAATGCGGGAATCAAGTATTTATTCTCTGTGGGTTGGAATCCTGCCCCAGCGTGTAAAATTCTTTTTAGGCGCCCATGCTGTTGGGAGCAAATCGTATCCATGGTTGAGCGGTGATTTTCCAACTCTCTTTCCAGCGCCCACGAATATAGGAGTGCTGCTGGAGAAAGGCCTGAAGCCGGAATGTCTGTTGTTGATGGCTTTCAAGAAGGACGTCCTCCCGGCATTGTCTCCGGCTCGTATCTACGCCGCGAAACTCTTGGCGAGGTTCGTCAAGATCCCCCGAGTGAGGGACGAACTGGCCGAGGATGGAATGGGACAATGTCTCGACTGCCTCGAGAGGAACGAATCCGAACCGCTTAATGAGTTCTCGTCCCTCGTCCTGGCGGAGCTCACCACGGGAGTATCGGTGTCTTACGCGGCGACCCTCCTCATTTCTCCTATCACGAAGAATTTATTTCCACTGAAGGTGATTTTACTATGGGTCGATGATGTGAGAGATGACTTCTTATCCTCAAAGTACATATAAATTCTCCAGAACCAAATTATTATTATTTTTGGCTTCCCAAGTATTCGCTGCATTACATTTTTAAGACTTCAATTTTTCACAAAAATGAAGCGATAGAAGTGTAGGGCGATGTAACATAAAAACTTCTTTACAAATAAAGCTCCCTCTCTAAGGATAAACTTAACATTCAAACAGAGCAGAGAGCTGAAAAAGAAGTGAAAATATATTCAATATCTTTCAAATAAGAGTTTTTCCTGTTGAAGGAAACATTAATTTTTTTCTGGGATATAAATGTAATTATTTCACCAGCTAAGGATATAACCTAGAGATACCTAATATATTTTCATGGTTCAATATCGAGCATGATTCATAAATTGTGATTATTTGTGTAGTATCATATCCACTTCTATCAGAAAAATAATGATTTATCAGTGTTTAAACTCAAGCTTATGATAAGTGCCTACTAATCCCTATGTCGAAAATGCACTCAGAGAATTATTAATTAATCTTTGTTGCATGGTAATGAGGAAGGCATTCGACAAATGTCTGAAGATTTGATTGATTAAATTTTTCAAGAAATGGTTTCATTAGAAGGAAATTGTTATGTGGTCGACATCGACATATCTGTTTCTGATTGCTATTTGGGCACAAGTGTTGATAATTGAAAGTACGTTTTCATTAATGATCTATCTTCATTTGCATTCATTATTTATATTCTTAAAAATTCAGGGTTTTAGTGCGGTGAGTGTAGCATCAGATAAAGTTATGAGATACGGCTAAAAATTTCGGGACAGAGCTGGTATACTTTTACGCTGCTGATGTCAGGACCGATAACCCTGAACGGTGACGCATATACTGCTTAAATCTAACATGACGATAGCAAGGTCTTTCGAATGGGGGGACCCACCTTGCGTGATTGGCATTGGCATTTGAGCTAGCAATTTGACTTAAATGTTTCTCCTTCATCGCAGGTCCTGTTCAGTCGCCTGCTGTCTTCAAAAGATCCGGACGTCGTGCACAACTGCCTACGCAACATTTGGCAACTACTGATTGCGGCATCGGCTGCGCCTGATAGCCGCCAATACACAGATATTATCGACGATATTGAGGCCATGGCATTGATACCGCCGCTCTTCAAAAGCAATTACCCAGCCATACAGGTGAGTTAGTAAATGAATCCATTTGCTTTAATTTGGCGGACATGCCGTCTCTGTGGAAAATAGGAGTTGATTCGCCACCAAAATCACTTTTGTATGAAGAATTACCATAAAATAAGGTAATGACTTTGGTAACGCATAGGTGCGCGTATACCAAGAAAGAAAAGATATTCTGTGCGTAATGTATATCAAGGAAGAAAATATATTCTGCTTGGTAAGTTGATGTTTACCAAATTTAAGCAATACTTCGGTGCGAGCCATCCTCTGATGGAAACTCATGAATGTGTGAAAGCCTCAGTGAACGTTCTCGCATTCGTGCGCATGGCGTCATGGCCCGAAGTTAAGTTGAAGCAACAACCAGAAAACTTATATCAGACTAATAGGAGAATTAAAAGAACATATTTTTTCAGTCACTGAAGACTTTTCAAAGAAGATCTTACTAAAGGTAATTATTCTCTCAGTTTTAAACTGTAGAGCTGATTCGTCGTGTGAAGATGGAGCTAATACCATACTGAGCACAACTGCGTGTGTAATTTACTTGTGCGAGGAAGAGGGGAATCTTTCCTTCTTTTGACTCTTTGCTCTTCTGCCGGGGTTACCCCATACCGGTAAATGAACTCACAATTAAGTTTCATTGATGAATTGCCTTCCCACCGGTGCCTAGAATTCGTATCTTAGGTGTCCATATTGACTTAGGCTAACAAATTCTGGAATTTCTATTTTCGGTATGTAGGTCTCAAGGAATACCTAGGATTCTTAGCCTAGGTGCACGCTTTGAGGTGGCGATGCCTACCATTTATCTAGGATACTTTAGCGAGGTATGTGCGTAACCGTTTTCATTTTTTTGCTCTTCCTCATGAGTGAGATTCGAATTTGTATTCCTCGTAACTAGTTGTTTCTCTATTTCTACTCCTGTAACTCTAGTCACTATTACCTGGGATACTGTGAATACAAAATGTCAAATTGAGCCTTCATCCTTGTCATTCTGCGAAAAATAGTCATGATTCGAAGCCCTTGGACCATGGGCGTAACCTGGGGATTGCAGGGGGAGGCAGCTGCCCCACCCCCTGGACGAGACATTTCATACCAAATCTGCTATACGGAGCCGGACCGGATGATGTCTAGCCCCCTTCCCTGGCATGTATCTACAGCTATGGATGGGTGTCCTGCCACCCCCCCCCCCCCCAGCCTAAATCCTAGCTACTCCCATGCCTCGGAGTCATCAAAGCGGCTTACGATTGCACACGGGAGTAAGAGGAGCATACTTTGCCACGAGAATTGCTTTTGTCTGTTAGTGGATGTCTTTTTTTAAATTAACTGGGGAATTGGGGTTGCTTATAATACTGAGTTCTGATATGATATTTTATAAGTTGCGCATGACTGCGGCCAACGAAAAACCTTAAAAACTCGAAAGCTACCACTCACTTCGAAGTCTTGCCTTCTCTAGCCACTGTTTTTACAGAAGATATTGTAATGAATATCTTTTATTATAATTCAAAGTGCGTTAAGCACCCAAACTGATAAAATACAATACGAAATACCGATATTGTGGCTTAACACTCTCTCATGTCCTTTCAGATTCTCTCTTTGGCGGTGGCTTATGAGGCTGCAATCAGATCCTCCATCGCCCACAAATTGCTGTCTTCCTCTTTTCCCGCTCTTCTTGAGCTTCTGGAGACTCCATCGCATCGCCTCCTACACTGCATCGTCCTGGCCTTGATTCGAAGACTGGTGCTTCCCCCGGCTGCTGATTCTGAGGAGAACAATTCGAGGGAAATCGATCCTGCTCTTAGTTTTGTGACGATTGATGGCCCTAAACGCCTGCTTGAGTACCAAAGACTCTATAAACTAGACGTAAGTGTTGATTTAAAAAGTTGGTATTTGATTAATACTGCTGTGCATTGTATTGCAATGTCCTTCCCTCCAGATTTCAGCAAAAATGGAGGTCAACAGATAGAAATCCCTAAAGTATATGCAGTCCACTATCTACTTTTGGAGGGCAGTTTCATTCCCTGCACCTGAACATTTTCAGAAAAAAATATCTAGTACCCTGGAGATCCTCAATCTTGGGTTAAGTCCCAATATCTCACCTGGCTTAGAGACCAGGACCTGCCGTTAGTAACCACAACTCTACATCCACTAGACAACCGCGATGTCCACCAATATGGATATTTGATCGTTCATTCAAAAAAAGTAAGACTCGAGACATTCGAACTGGTTTCTGCCGGTTAACAGGTGAAAATAGAAGTAAAATACTATTTTCCAGTTTTTACCCTTATCTTTTTGTTCTGTTATCGAATTTACATGTATTTACAATAAATTTAGGAGGATGGTTGAGAAATGCAACACAAGAGGTAGTTGCTGCAATAGTAATAGCAAGAGTAGTAGCAATATGGTAAATACTGGCACACAAATGATGAGCTTGCGCATTGCAAGGAAAGGAAGTAGTTATCGAAGTCTAACCTGGAATGATATGGCCACAAGGTATATTTTTATATTTTGATTGTACCAACATGCCCTTGATATTTCTTAAAGCAAATATTAAAAATGCCTCGAACATCTAAACAATTTCTATATCAGACATCCTGGAATACCCAAATTTAATTTATATCTTTCAAGATCTTAGAATAATTAGCATTTTGTATGTGAAGTTCAATTTATTCGATTTTCATGACGAAAGTTTTTATCCGGCATCTAAGTCTCGAATGATATTCACCTGTCCATAGAAGACTCACAACCGTACTGGCAAGGTCTGAAGTTAATATTCTTTTTGTGACATGGTTTTAAATGTGATTTTCTGGCTATCTGATCTTTAGAATCTTTCTCAGGGAAAGACTTCGGGGTATCTAATCGTTATACCCAAAGTTCACTCGCCATATGGCTGTGTTCTTGGTGTCATCTTGAAAAACACATTAGACCTTTGAATTGAATATTAAATGGTAATGATTGGTATTATGGATCTCTTTACTCAGCCAGGAGATGTGCGCTTCTGGTCAACTGTCGCGATCCTTGCCTTGTACACATCTACATCTGCCGCTGACAACCTCATTGACCAACGCCAGCACCACCGTGAGATACCCTCCTTCATCAAGGATACAGACAGCAACATCGCGGTGGCCGCTGCCTACGCCCTCTTTTGTGTCAGAAACAGGAAAATTGCCATGGAGGAAATATTGCAATCCTCCGCTCCCCGTGACCTCGTGGCGTTGGCTGCTCGATGGCCCGACGACGAAGACGTCGAACCTCGCTATCGGCAGACTCTGGAAGGGTGCGCCCTGGCTGCGGCTGTCCTCAAAGGTCTCGTCCGCGAAAATCGAAACGTCCGCAAGGCCTTGATATTCGAGCCACAGGAGAGTTCAACGCCCGACAAAGATTCCTCATCAGGCAGCCAGAGGGTGAATGCGCCGAAAGTGTCTGAAGCCATTGAAAGTTTGAAGGACATACTAGAGAGGGTTGGAATGGTGAGTTCCGAAAGTAACTTAAGTCCTTTAGTTTAGACCACCGCAAGGCAATGTCCATGGCTAATTAGTAACAAATTGCACCGTTCCTCTCAAATTCATTGTTGACCAATCTATTTCAACGCCTTCAAGTCGAAGGAGCAAAACCAATTTGACGTTCTCCTAATTCCCAGATTCCATCTTTTGACCACGAAAATGACACCTGAAAACGTTAAGTATTATTAAATGATAGCCAATAAATTTTCGCGCCTCAAAATTCCGCAAATATTGGACAACTCACTCTTCCTTCAAGATTCTTCAGAGCTATCAATAATAGTTAGGCCACTTTTTGTTCAATATGAATCTAAATGATCAAGCTTTGGATATTTATTCGAAGGTTTCAGGCTGCTCTTCTATTAAAAGGAATTTCAGTAGTTTTGAAAAAAGAATATCTCTTGGGGATCGGGTGGGTGTGGTGGCTAGAGTACTGGCTAACCATATGGGCGGCCAGGATTCAAATCCCTGCAGAGGAAGATGTTTTTCAGAGGAAATCCGATCCCTGCTTGAGTGTCTTGTGGAGGGTACTTCAAGTACAGTACTCCATCTGTCGGATGAGATGTTAAGCTGTGGTCCCCTTGGCGCCTTTCGTTAAGAGCAGGCTAATGCCGACGCCGGGTTTCTATCCACCCTTACTCCCTTACCTATCCCCTATGGCGCAAATGACCTTCGCTGTCGGTCGCCTTCCCAAATATCCGATCCGAGGGAATATCTCTTTCTTATCTCCTCATGATCGTTGTGAGAGAGTTCAAAGTATGTTTTAAAAACGTGAGGAATATATTTAACCAATTGCTACTCTTGTAATGGTCCAGGCATGGAGATGAACTTGGTTACTTGGTGTAAAATGCGGAGACTCTAGTAAAATTTCTTTAAGTTATGAAAACATGGTCTATTTATTTTCACCGCATATGCCACAAGTACACCAATTTTCGAATTGGCCTGTAGGAAAATGACCTCCAATCAGCAATCAGTCATCAATGAGTCGCATGCACCAACATGCCATCACGAACCGATACACCGGGCTCTGGTGGCATCGAGCATACGATTCATTCTTTCCTATGCGAATGTTCACGCGTACAGTGGCTTCTATTGTTTGAAGTCTAAATTGATAAGTACAAAACAATATGAATGCACTGCAAATTGAATAAAAAATGTGACACATTGGGATATTTCAAATATAAAAACATGTCATGTAAATTATTCCAACAAAGATATGGGTTCTATTGAGAAAGTTACTATTCAATAACATAATAAATCACCGTGGTATATGATCTACTTCAGGGATGTGGAATTTGCATGGGTTCCGGCAATGATGCATTTATAGATTCAGGAAGTGTCTATTCTTTAACTTTCTCCATTTAGCTACCAGATGACTGTATAACCTCTGTGCTGTCAATCATTGCAACGGTGGCATCCAGTGAGGATCTGCGCTCCGCTGTCGCTGGAAATCATGGATTGGTTGTCGCTGTCACCAATTGCCTTGAGCCTCCTTCGTACGTCCAGTTGGATCCTCCGGTAGTGGAGCTCTTAGCTTCGTGGCCGGGAACCTCGACCGATCTCGAGAGAATGGTAGCATCTCGACTGACCAGAGATAGGATGTGGCGGCCGGAAAACCCTGGCCCCGAGCTGGGTCACTCGCTCCCGGAGGTCAAAGAGTCGGCCATCTTAGCTCTCGGAGTGTTGATGCTGGATAATGCAGCGGCGGAGACCTTCATTGCTAGTAAGGGACCCCACAAGATACGGAAAATCCTTGAGGTGAGTAACGGTTCATTAACACGATGCCAAATGTGATTAATTGAATGTACTCTAATATTATACTGTAATTGTTTGATGGATAGATGCTCTAAAGTGAGCAATTTCATTTATTTAGAATATCTTTTTGATCTTTTTGGGAGAAAAGTTTTGCCAAAATGCCGAAGTGCTGGATAAAAACAAAATATAAAGTGTAATGGATTTACCGGCGTGCTTTTTCTGTTCTCAATATATTATTATTCACGCAGAGATCTTTATGCCTGCGTTGAAAATGGGTAAAATGCTTCCTAAGCAAAGTTAAGGAACTAGGAAGTGATATAACACAATGCTGTCCTATAAATAGGTTAAGATATGCTGTCGTTTATGGAATGAATGGAATATTGCGAAAAAGCTGAAATACATACCCACAGAAAGCGTTATCCTTATAAAGCTCCAACTCAAGCTTAAAAGATTAATATAAACGCTCATGATATGTTACTCGTCGTGTTATTTGGGTGCAACTAAACCTCTCCATCAAACTAAATGATCTAACGCCATAGGGAGCGCCGGATTCCTCATTTCATGATGTTTGCAGAAGGAAGAGCGGAGGTTTGGCAGAAATTCCCTCTTGGAGGCGGCTCTGGTGCTTATTATTCAGTGTCCAACAATCGTTGCAAATGCTTTCGTGGCCGATGGAACCCTTGCATGGTGAGTGTTCCAAAATTTTACACGCTTACTAGATTTCTAAAGGCATCCTGAACAACCCAGGTATGATATCTACTTAATGGATGCAATCATTTCCGTGACCCACATCAGCGATGAGTTATAATAAATAGAATAATTACATGGGATGTTTATAAAAATGGTTAATTATAAGAAATTATAATTAATAGCGGCTTATTATAACTCTGGGATGAAATCTCTCCGCACCGGGAACAAGTATATAAACGTCATCATCCGTCACTAATCCGATTAAGGGCTTTTCATCCCATTATTCACCTCCTTCCGATTCTATTTCTTATTTCCCCATCTCATTGGTTACAAAGTATTAATACTCATCTGTGATCACCAGCTCGATATTTTTACGCAGTTTTTTCACCCATCATCAAAATGCTTCCCCTTCATCTTTCCTTCTATGTATTTATGGTGTTGAATTTCTAAACACTGACTCAGATTCATCAGTACTTGCGTTAGCTTTTCACTTCTGTTTTAAATATGTTCAGCATTAGCATTGCTCTTCACTTCCCTGTTTGTTGTGACACTTTGCCATGCGTAGTCGATCTTTCGACCTCGAATTAACGCCCTTGCCTTTCTAAACAGTAGCGGCACTGGTTCCAAATCTCGAATAACTTTACTCTCCGAATTTCTCATTGTGTCTCCCTCAAAGGATGCTGACCGAGGCTGCCTTGTCCCGACACATCCCGTTCACCGCCCAGTGGCACGCCTGCATTGCATCCCTGCTGCGCTCCAATCCCTCGGCTAAGTTCCAAGTGACGGGGTTGCTCAACCCGGAGGATTCCACTGGGGACCTCTTCTACGTGGTGAGCCCCGCGGCCGGAAAGTACGAGGCGACGCCGCCCATCGCCGAACTCATGGCGATGCCCCCGACGCCGCACAAGCACGTGTTCGCCGCGTCGTTCGCGCCCTCCCTGGCGCCGGTTGCCTGCGTCGCCCCATCCAAGTCCGCCAGATCGAGAAGGCGGGCGAGCCGCGTCGCCAAGTCCTTCCTGGTGCCGGTGGAGGCGCCCGCCCTGGAGCCAGACGAAGATTTGATGGAGATGGAGAGGGAGCTCCGAGAGGAATTGCAGCGACCCGGCGTGGGCATGCGCACGATGATAAAAGCCATCGCGAAACTAGTGTGGGAAGGGATGGCCGGGCCGGTCAAAGACGGTGGATTTAAAAAGGAACGACATTTCGAGGAATTGAAGGTAGGTGCTAATCAATGTCCTCAGAATAAGGCATGATGACGAGATTAGTTCGGAATTTTCGCCACTCAGAGCACAGCTGGGCGTGTTCGTCGCGGTTAACTTTTGAGCTACCCATTGTTGAAGGCCTTAATATCGATATTTAGGTTTAAGGAAATAAATTAAATTAGAATAGCTAGTTAAATAAAACAGCAATCTTGCTATGGCGATGGCTGTGGCATGATAATCGAGGAAAATATGTTATTTCTTTCATTTCATTCATTTCATATGAAAAAATGTTATTTATTTGGGACAGGAGGGAACCAAAATGGAACGCTGACTTGTTATCGTAAATATGAATTATATTACTCTCCTCTTTCAATATTATCATTAATTAACAATGATATCCACCCGTGTCGTCAGTGACTCATACGTATTTGCTTGAGTTATGATTATTTGGCATGGTTACAAAAGATGTTTGGTAATATTAAGACCTCACGAAGGTATTTTTTTCTTACATGGTCACGACTATTTTAACGCAGAAGCAGTAATTTTACATGATTTTGTTTAATTACAACTCCTTGACTCCTTCCCTCAACATCTAAATGTGGGGATGAGGGCAATATAAGTTCGTAACAATAATTAATGTACAAAAAGCTATATACTACCCTATGAGCCGCTGCAGAGGCGTGAGGCAGGGAGTCTTGGGACATCAGTCATGGAAAAGGGGGCGGAACTGTGAAAGGAGGGGGAGAGGACAGAGGTGAATGTGCATTAGCGATGTTGTTTTAAGATTCTTATTACCAGGGAATATTATTTTATCCCCTTTCAATATCTTAAGAATAGATCGGACACAAGAAGTGACAAAATATGAGAGATATAGCCGAAATGACAGGCACAAAAATTTCTCTTTAGGAATTTGTTACTGAACTGTCTTCTAACTGAAACAAGAATTTCTTTTCTCAATACAACAGTCTGTAAACCTTCCTTCTTATCCTCAGTCACAAAATCGAGCGAAACAAACGATGAATTGTGAACGTGTAAATGGCCTTAAGAGGTATTTCATTTAGAGGTAGTAAACCAGTTCTAAAATGATATCCACTCTACCATGTACATCATTTTGATATTCATAATTATTAGCCTTTAACACCAGTCTTAAGTTAAAAAACCTAGTGGCAGGTTGAGGAGGTACCCCCTGGTTTGTTCTCTATATTATGTGTGTAGTTATATGCAGAACAGATGCAATAATAGCAACTAAAATTCGTATTTTTAAGAAATATTTTGATTTCCAAACACCAATCACTTTTTGTCATCCTGTTAGCTTTGAGGTCCATATGAACTATCGGCTCTCCTGTCTAGCCTCACGACATGCCTTGTCTAATTGGAAATCCAGATACGCTTATCGTGTGCTTCTGAAATTTAAAACGATCATTTAGCGGGTTTACGAGAACATAATTCAAACTAACTCTGCTCTCATTTTTTGGCTTCTCCTTCAAATCCTTTTCGCAGGTCGAATTTGGCCGTGGTGACGTCATCCCTTTGGGGATGGTCCGCATGGGAGGGCCCACGGAGCGTGCCATCCTATTCAAGGTGCTCGCCGATCGCCTGGGGCTCCCCGTGGCCCTCAAGCGGGGTCCTTACGGCCGATGCTGGGTCGAAGTGGCGCTCGTCGAAATAGGAAACAAAGAGGTGGAGGAGGAGCTTTGCGCGGTCCCTACTCCCGGAGCGGGAGACGAAGCGCTGCCGCCTCCCGCAGACAAGCCGGTGGAGGCGGAGAAGGAAGAAGCTGTGAAGGAGGAAGCGGTGAAAGAAGAATCGGTGAAGGAAGGAGCAGTGGTTCGGACGAGACGATTCTCTAAGGCCAATGTCGTATCTTTCAAGGAGAAGGGCTCGAACGGCGATAGGAATGAGAAGAAGAGAAAGACCCTCGAAAAGAAAGAATGGCGGTACGGGCTAGAGGTGGGTGCTCCGTCTATTTATTTCATATATTAAAGACAAACATTAAAAAATATGCCTCTCGCAAAAGTTCCTTACGTAGACCTGCGCGGCAAGAAGAGGGGGTGGAATGGAGGGGGCGAAGGGTAAGGACGGAGGGAAAGAGGTGGAGGCAACGACAGAGAGTGAGGTAGGGAAACCAAACTACCATGCGAAAATGGCACGAAGTACACAAACACAAGGCAAGCGGTTAAAATCACCCATCACTATTATAAAGAGTTCTTAACAAATCGACTACCGTGGTAAGGATCCTATCTTGAGGTCTCATTGGGAAATATTCTAATCGGAACAGCAGGTAGTTATGAGTCATCCAACTTCTCGAAGTGTCGGAGTCCGCGGCAATTAGAAAGATTTTGTTACAGACCCTTGAAATGAAAAAAAAACTTCATCCTATATTGCAGGGTTTTGAAAATTCTGTTGATCATGTCCAAAAATCGTCCATTGCACCATGCCAGGAACTTTTGCAAGAGCTATAACTTGGCTATGACCCTTTGTTTTCATTTAGAGAAATTCACCGTTTAGGTTTGGGAAAGCATTTGCACTGAATACCTAACTGAAGGCTGCATTACTCCAATACCCACCCTCTTATTTCCTCTGTTTTCCTCTTAATTCCCTTATGTTTTGTTCATCTATTCTTCCTTACTATAGTGGCCTTTTTTCCTAGAGCAATACACTGCATTCACCAATCGAACTCAGATCGATATGAACTCGGACCGATCTGAACATTCTAAGCCAGCCGACTCGGATCGCCTGGTTTATCAATGCGAAATCGATTTAGCTATTGATTTGAATCGGTTCATATCGATTTGAAATCTCAGACTAGCAGAGAAAGCGGGCCTAGGTAGCTCGCTTCTCTTATCGATCCCACTAGCCCGTTGCGTTTACCATACTGAGCTGAACTGGCCAAATCGATCTGAGTACGATTGGTAAACGTAGTGATAGTTGAAACGGGAGACGGCCGATTACTGAGGTAATGTGCGACATTAAGGAGTCGTAGTTTATAATGTTTTTTCTTGTTCGTTTTAATGACATTGAGAGAAATATTAGGAATCAGATCAAGGGTGGGGCGAATCCTGTCATCGACATCAACGCATTCTGAACGAAAGATGAAAAGGGATCCATAGTTTTGCTCCCCATTTGAAAGATGTCACTAGTACTACTCTTGAAATCCACTCCAGTTAGCGCATCAGTTGGGACCGGGAGACCACTGAATAATTCATGGTACCAATGACCCTCAAATTCGGCCCTGGGGATGGATAGCCTGTTATCTTGTCAGTGCAACAACTTTATCGCTAACCTCTTTAGTTCCTAACATCCTCTAATTAATGATCTTCATCCCATCTAAAATGGCAGTTCTTTTCTTCCCTCTTACCACGTACACAGCATTCTACCTTCTCCCTCATTTTTCGGCATTTTCCCCCAGAAGCCTCCTTTCCTCCCGAACCATACCTAGCACTTCTTTGTTTACTTCGTAACGTGTGTATTTATAATCATTTAAAAATATGTTTTTATTTTTAACGTATTGCTCCCCAAATGGGAGAGAAAGGTTTCGATCGTGCCAAAAAAGAATACCGATTCAAATGGCTACCAAGGTCATTGGAGGGACTGAGATGAGAGTCGCTTGAAACTCGGTATTGAACTAGAAAAATCCAGACAGTACGAGCTTAAGGTGGAAACAGGGTATTATTCTATCCCCAATCTTCATCTGCTTAAAAGATAAAAGTAATTGAATTATATAAATGGGATTTCGAACAGATAGACGTACACATCGGTACTTTTTCCTCAGCACCAATTACGTCCACAATGCAAACACATTCCAACGGTAATCTGCCAAAATACACTTCCTTCTCTGAAATTCGATTCTTATCTTCCTTCCCTAATTCCTTTTTCATGGTATGTGACTCACCTCTCCTTATCCAATTATGTAGCCGCTAAGGGTAATGAGAACCTAATTTTTTATGATGCCTAGACATAATACAGGGCAAGTTGTAAGTCATACAAAACTACTGTAGGAGAGCTTCACTCGGATTGAATCCTCCATCACATTTCCTTTGACTCTGATACAAAAGAAACCTTTTCTAGCAGAAGAATTGGTTTCATCGATCTCGTATTTTAACGTTACGAATCGAATTACTGTGATGGCTAGACCTCTGGCGACATACGGAGGCCGTGGGTTCGAATCCCAGTGAGGGAGAAGATTTTTTAATCAGTGGAATACCGATCCCTACCTGGATAATTCGTGGCGAATAATTTTAGTGTAGTCAGCTGAGACTTTAAACTGTCGCTTTTTGTTAATAGTGGACTAATTCCAACGTTTCTCTCCACCCTCACTCCTATTCCTCTTATGTAAATACTACGAGGGTGAAAATGACCGAAGTTGTGGGTCAACTGCCGAAAGGAACACCCAATAATAGTTTACGTAGATGCGAACTTCTTCAAAAATATGCTTCTGCGTTTTCTTATGCCTCTATCAAACTTATACTCCATAGACTTTTTCCCGGAAACTACAGACATCCCTATACTGAAGGGCGTCATTGATCGCACTCACTCTAATTTCTCTATAATTGCCACTTATACTCCATTCACTATTATTTTTCACTACTGTTCGTTTGGAGATTCCACTCAAATCCTATTTCTACTTATGATTCGACGCACTTTTTTCTATTCATGTTCAGTACTTGCTCATCAATTCAATATCGTTTAGCTATCCGCTAATCCTTATCCCTGTGTCTCTCCTTATTATCTCTAGCAATTATGGGCAGCCTCACACATACTGCACATCGCCAGACAACTTTTCATACTCTGAGATTTTTATACCATAAATTTTCCCTCAGCAATTTTTATTTTTATGCCATTGAGTTAAAAAGGCAACATAAAATGTTTTTCTGATTAATGTGGATGAAAATAATTGTCCAATTTTAAATTCCGTTAAAACTTGTTTTATCCGAGTACGTGATTTTGTCGGTATTATTTCTTTCATATTCAGGTATCATTTTGTTTACACTCACTTATTCATGTTATCGGAGCGAGTGGTTTGGGAATGGGAGAGGGCTCTATGGGTGGCCAATACAATGAAAGATTAGGGGTTGGGTGTTGAGGAGGAGCAGAGAAACTGCCGTAACTATATATAATCGTTATTCCCAAGATAAAATTAATAACAATACCTTGGGAAGTTTAATACACAGATTGAAGAGCATTAGAGAAACCGCCATCACTATCTATATTCGTTATACTTCAAGTAAAATGAATAATAATTGCTTTTAAAGCTTGATGCACTGATACTAGATTGTTTCCTGTGAATGGTGATTGGTGATACCTTTACCGAATTCTCTGCCTAAGCATATACTCTCGTCTCCTGGCATAGGACAGCGAGCCATTATATTGCCACAGCTGCATTGAATATTCACTCTTTGTATTGTAATGGGATCTCTCCTGAACTTCTTCCGGCATTTTTTGTTATTTTCACGCTAGTTGATGTCATATTTGTTACAATGTCTTGTTTGTGCCCTCCTAGAATTACCTCACATAATTTAAGGAAATAATCTCTCCTTGTCCAGAAGCATCTAGGATAAAACCTAAAAAAAAGGACCATGCATTTATTGTTACTAACATTGGGACTACACATTTATTTTAATAAATATAGGTGAATAAAATGTGTTACTAATAAAAATATTATCTTATAAATTCGGCTGAGTGAAGGCGATGTTTTATTCTAATTCTTCTTAAATTAACAATTCATTTCTGAAATTATGTAAGGTTATCTATCTACTCAATTTGCCGGACTTGATGTTAAATCTGATCCTTGTATTTTTCACTGACATTAAAATGAGCATAATTTGAAGAATTCTTCTTCTAGAACCTGGCACTAGCATGTAGTAATTGTCCCACAATAATAATTATTATAATTATCATCACACAAAAAATGTTCTTGAATTAAGAACCATTTCTTTCGCCAGGAGTCCTCATCTCTACCACATCCGTACATACCACAGGAAAAACTAAACATTCCTGCAAGGGTGTACCACCCCAATCACGTTATCGATCTCATGAACTCTGAATGTCACTTGTACCCCATCGGTTCCAACGAAGCCAACTTGTATTGCGGATTTGCCCCTTGTAAACCTGAATTTGTGTTGGACTGGGATTGCCATTTATTGTGCGATATCAAGGACGATGGAGACGCGATGAGAAAACTTCAAGAGAAACTGCACTTTCCTCTCAGATGACTTATGGCCAGTTTGTCGAAGAGGATATGATGCCATCGCTGGGAACTGAGAAAAAGGTGGCGCGTTGTTGTGAACGAATTCATTATAAACACGACTATAACATAAGTTTCTGTATTGAAGACCAAATGCCACATTATGGTGGAAATAAAATTGTAGTTTTCTTAGGTTTATTGGCAAACAAATCAAATGAAAATGATATTCAGTTGTGGCGCTAATATTGGATTGCCTAACACTCCTGCGATCTTTTCTTTCAAGGATTCTGTGGCACACGTTTCATTAACATTTATGAGGGTTAAGGAGAGGCATATGACATTGACTTGTTCTTGATAATATTGAAATCAGAAAGCGGATGTTGAATAATATTTTGCAATAAAATTAACTTAATGAAAGTGGTAATGCAGAATTGTATATTAACCGCCTAAACCAGTGTTTTAAGTTGTAAACGTTTAAATAAATGAAAAATAATGATAAGCGCTGTTCATTTTAATCGAGTTTTCACGGTTTTACCACAGTTTTACATATCTGTATTACACCTTATTAAGTTAGTAAAAGCCAGTGATTCAGAAAGAGGTACGTGAATTGATATAGATTTTTTATTCCGCGGATTGCTTTTGTCATGAGAAATGTTCGGAATCGCATTCATCGAGGATATGAATTGATTAGACAAGATAATATCTACAACTAAGCATATTCCATTTTTTCATATCGCCTGGTAAAAGGTGAGAGACAATGTCTGTCCATTTGCGTGGACGTATGGAATTTTCTCGTTCATAGTTATTCGGTGTAAAATATGCAGTTACTATCATATTATGGCAATCCTAAGTACATATCTGGTCATTTTTAATATTTTTTATCATTCCAGGCTTTTTTAGAAATACCATTGTTCGCCCCTAAACTAATGTCTTGGAAAGGAAATCATTGACGAATTTGGAATTCTTTTGAGTTGAAGATATTACTTAAAAAAAGGTATCATGATTAAATGGTATCAGTTATATAATCAAAAATTAAGAATAGTCATGGGGATTTCTCACTGAATCAACAAATCGAAGTGGCAAGACCGGAAAGAGCTCAACATAGACACCAGAGACCTTTCAATTTGCTCAGCATTTTTCACTTGTCCCAAAATATTTTGTTTGATCGATAGCCTCTTGAAGCCAATAATAAAAGGAGAAGTTGATGGAAGACCTCCGAGGATGAGATAGAGTTGGGAAATAATAATAATGAAGAACGTCAAAGAAGATACCAATGTAAGATTGTACCAGTTAGCTGAGAGGAGAATGGGGATCTGCGTCATACTAATCTTCGGATTGAAGACTACTGATGATGACTAGCGATATCCAAACATGCATTTTAAATGCCGCGAAATCTATCAGTCTAAGTTTTATTCATTTTCCTATCGATAGATTACCCCATTTTAGAGAAGCAGTTTGAGATTACACCATAAAAGCGATTACAAGTCCAGTCTTTTAAAGTCTTAATCTCATGTTACGCCTTTTAGTGTGACATCTAACGGATATGATGAGGGGGAGGCGAAAGTTTATTCAGGATAAATTTCATTTACTGACTCAGCTAAGCAGCTTTGCACTCGTTTTTAAGTAGGTAACTACACTCGTGACCACAGCCCGTTGCCTGGTGATCATTTTTTAGCCTATTACTGTGTCTGCAATGCATTAAAAATTTCTGGTATAGTCGCGCAATTTGGGCCGCAGAACGGAAGGAAAATACTAAAATGTAGGCATTGGAGATGTGGATATGAAGAAATATGGAAGAAGTACAATACACCTAAAGGAAGACGAATGAAGAATCACTGCGAATGCTGAGAAATGAAATGAAGCCGGTGATAAAAATCAGGAGAAGGCGGAGTCGGATAAAGTAGCGAGGGGCAATGGAATACTTACGACCGTTTTTGAAGGAAAAGTATTAGCGAACAGGGAAAAAAGAGCAAAAACGGTAAAGATCTAAAGAGAGGGAAAAAGACGAATTTTGAATCTGGTAGGGAGTTTGTTGGATTGATGAGAGAGGTCGTGTGAGGTGAATTACCTTTGTAAGGGGAATAGGAGAGCAACGATAATCCATCAAAACCCATCTTGACCGGTATAACACAAAATATCAATGGAAAACTTTTATAGGCGCTAACCCGAACGCAGAAAATGCTCCTTTTACAAAATTGGAAAATTCATTAATAATTGAAATATTGTTAATTCACACCTTTGAAAGCACTAATGCGAGTTTTGCTGGCTATCTATCCCTCGCGATTCCTCTCCCTTCCATTTGGTCTTTCTCATTTCCCTTCCCTGTCTGATTAATTTCTCCCAGTCTCCATCATCTTTCAGATGAATGGATCACTAGATGAATGGAGCAGACTAGGCTCTGCTCAAAATGACTGACGTATTCGTTTGAAATGATACGGAACTGGTGCAGTGGGGGAAACTCAAAAGAGATTCCTCATAGTCGAAGCGAGTGATATCCATTACTTTAGCTGCTTCAAAAGAGAAATCATTAAATGCTTTACGGTCGAGATCCTAGACGCCAGCACAGGGCTACGGTTCTCGTATGCAGAGAGTGTTAACAAAAGAGGGTATTGATTTCAAGGGGACTGCCGTTATAATCAGCGGCGAATCACAATGAGGAGCATCATTAGGGAGTGAAATCATATCATTCCTGAATCCCTGATATATTTCTTTCTTCAATGATGAAAAGGAACTCAACTGGAAGATATAATAAAGCCTTTTTTTTACATTTTATTAAGCTTCTTATTGACGTTGGAGTCTATAGAAGTTTGTGAGGGCAAAATCTGGTTTTGCAAGTGTGTTCTGACATCCGGGAAGGTTGAAAACTTAAGCTTATCCAGTCAACTTTAAAACTCTTCTCCCCTTCTGTCGAAAAGCCATGTTGTACTAGTGATTCCACGCGATACGTTTTGTGGTTTTAATGTTTTTCTATAACTTGTACAATTTAATAATTTTAGAAATTCAGCATATTCGGTTAGAGATAATTTTTTGATAGATGGGGGACACTCCGAGCACAAGCGGCACATCATTAAAATATTTTGATGATAAGTCTTGGATCATTGCACACAATCATTGGCTAAATTATGGCTAGAGGGACAGTTTCCACTGAGCCGTATAAATATCTGAAGATTTATCTTTCAACCAAATGTATATAACAGAAGAGCGTCTACGGATAAACAAAACTTTTTAGCGCACAAAAATTAAAATGGTGGGTACACACTCTTCCCTGCTCTATTCCTCTCATTCATTTATCTATATATTTTCTCAATTTTTTTCTTTATTTTTGATTAAAACATTTCCCAGAGTTTTGAGTTACAGGACAGGAAGTTCATGGCCTAATTCGAGTGCTCATGCTCCATATCCTCCGGACACCACAGCTATTTCGTTTCTAATCTCGGAGCACGATTTTTATTATTTTCACGACGATTTCTATACAGTCGCCATCATTCAGTTCTTGTTGAATGCCTTCCACCAGTCTCAACGAGAATTTACTACTTTCATTGATTTTACAAGGTCTTTAAGGTACTCATCATTTTTTGCTAGCAGCCTTAGGAGCTTCAAAACATACCATTGTGATTCGTGAAGGATATTTCCTGAGAATTTTCGGTTGTGTGTCTGGTTTATTTTTACCATAGAAACCACTTATTGGTTTGTAAAACGTGTCTAATCGAAAGTATTTTTATGAGAAAGCCGCGGTGGAGTTGCAGCAATTTACATACAATCTCCTTTTATTTATTCACCGTGAAAAAAGAAGTTTCAATTTTAAATGCTCGGCGGTAGCAGTGAATGATTGATGGTTCTTGGCTTGGTTCATGAACTACCAGGCAAATGAGGCTAATGAGGAAATTTGTATCTATAGCAACAAAATCATTAAGTCGCTATTATCCGGGGCGGGTATCCAAACAAATATTTTAGTGTAGGACGGCCTTTATTTTAGTAGGGAATTTAGCTCGCCGCCTAAATACCCTCCCAACCTCAGGCCCAAGCTAATGATGAATGTATTAATACGCATTTGTATACCCATACGAAAAAACGATGTATTTATACGCATATGATCCTATTTTTCGTCTTCTGAAATGAACTGCACGAACCAACCATCTCTGCGTTTCGAGCCCAGCTAGCAGTGGCAGTGGTTGATGTAACCGTGACACAGAGCGTGACCAATTAAAAAGTAAGATAGAAACTCCGTTGCAAACTCAAGTTTCGTTGAATCACGACCTTCAAGCTATATAAGATAACTTCACGGACATAATTCATGAATTAGCTCATGACGACGAGAATTTATTCAATGTTATATATATTTATAATAATAATGATGAATAAATTCAATTTTATAATTGAATTTATTCACCAATCTGATATTCTTACACGTAAAAAAACGAGCACATTCGTCGTACGTCTATTATTAAGTTTGATGACAAAAAATTGGTGTGTGTCATGCATATGTTACCTAATTTTTCCTAAAACTGACTTCACAGTTAATCATACAAACTTTCACAAGCGGATTTACCTTTCTTATGAGAGCTCTTCTCTTTCCTAATTATGTATTAATAGCAATTAAGGACAGTGATGCGTATCGAAACAGGGTCGTATTTACGTGGTAAAGATAATTTCTGTTTTCCGGATAATCAGCGACATGCTCTTGATTGCGGATGAGAAAAAAATTCATTTGAATCTCCTTTATGCCCACCACTTTTATGCACAAAATTCTGCTAGCTGCAATTATGTTGGGGTATTTTAATATCATATTGTTCACCATCATTTTCTAATATCGTTGAAGTATTCATTCTCATTTTCAAACAGGCCCCAAAAGAACGATGTTTCCTGAAAAATTAATTCATATCTGGGCGGCAAATGACAAGCTACTATGGTAAAACATGTCAAATCAACGATGTGGATCGTGACTACGTCGTGTTATGAATGTAATATTAGGTGTATAACTTACACGTATGGTTGGATAACCAATTTTTTGAATCAATTTCATTCCAATTTACATAAGTATAAACCACTCAGTAAATCTTATCGCGATATCATCGAATCACTCGTAATCATTTCTTTACATTTGAGGGTGCTACAGAAATCGATCTTAATTACATGGTTGAGTTTTTAATATTTAATCATATAATGATTTACTTTTAACACTAAACTTCATCGAGTAACATGAAATGGAAAAAAATTCATTGAAAATCACATTGGTTGCTTTAGTTTATAAACGAGCATACTTGTACTATTAATCATTGAAGTGGTGAGTATGAATACCTCTACGATTCATTTCGTGGGAAAATATGAAAATATAGCCATTATTTATGCGAGAGTGATTTATAAGAACGAATACTATTGGGGCAATGACTGCAACTTCAGGGAAAGCTTCAAAAGGTGAACAACTCAGCCGTTCAGTGATCGACTCTTAACTTTTCCAATAGATGATTCGTGCACTATTATTTTGATTATATAAAGAATTATATCTCAGAAATAGCGTAACTTGAGTAAGAAAACATTCTGTGAGACTTTTACTGCGATAAATTACGGGATAGATTAGAAAATATAATACTTTATCCATTTTAATATATGACCGTATCATGATTGAGACGTTCCATGAAAGAAAGAGCAACGGATAAAAGTCGAAAATGCACTTTACGTTCATGGTTCGAGCTTCTTGATGAATGACGCGTAAAAGGTCGGACTCTTTGTTGTGTGAACGGCGGCGTGGGGGGAGGGGGAGGCATGCACATATATCTATCTATCTTCCTCGGCGCGCTGGGGATCGGAATGAAAAATCCCCACGGTCTTAAGAGCTTCGAGATTAGTCATTGACCAGCTCGCGCGTGACGTTTTCCCCGGAGGAGAGGCGGATGTGTTGTGTGCTAATGGCCAAGGTGGGGAAGAGACGAGACGGGAGGGGGAGAGCATAGGAGGATGGGTCGGCTGGATGGGATATCCCACGCTCCACCGTTCGACACACTGGCCGGCCTTGGGAGGTGGTGGGACGGCCAAGTAAGAGAAGAGGGAGAAGAGGCGTCACTTCGGTAGAAGAGCATCGCGACGCGCTGTATTAAGTGAGGACCGCCCTTGATTGCATATTCGCCCTCTTCTCGACAGACAATGCGTCTAGTTGACCTTTCCAATACCGAGAGGGAGAGAGAGAGATCTCTATGGAGTCGTGACGTCACCGTTTCTCGAATGTTTCCCCGAATGGGCAGGGCGGATCGGAGTTCCGCGAAGTGTATTCCGATCCATCCCCTCTCAATAATTTTGGCTGCACCGCCGCAGATGTCATTTTTTGAGTTCTTTCGGGGACACATGGCGGCGCGCTCTCGCTTCGAGGCGTTTCGGTAATCAGCGAGGTCGAAGCGCTTACGCGAATTTAGTTCGTTTCCTTCCTCCAAAAGTAAGTGCTTCGCCATTCAAAAATTATAACTTCCATCCGCCCCGGCCTGAATTATTGGTCGAGAAATTTCTCAATTCGGAAGAAGGATTGTGTCATTTTGGGCGGTTTTCTGATTATCTATGACCTTAACGAAGTCCAGCATTTTTTTGCTACTTTCCATCCTCCCCTTCCGTAGAAATTTCTCGGGAATCCGTAAACTACGGAACGCTTATACATACGTGAGCCTTCTTCGAGGCTCTCCGGCTTAAATTAACACAAATAGTATTCACAAGACCCTTCTTTGTGGCCAAATAGTGCGGATGCTCCCTAAGGAATGCCACTCTGATGCGAAAACTCTCCGCAGGTGTTCTGATACTCACAAAATCCAGACATATGTGGCAGCAGTAATGATCAGCCCTGAAAATAAAAGCCAATTAGCTTCTCACGCAGGTGGGAGACAGTTGCATTTTATGAACCTTCCGAAATAATAACGACACAATATTAACATAAGATAAAACAAGTGGGCGCAATGTAGAGTTCTCAGAGGACAAGTGTGCACTGGACTTACCCCGCCTTCGTTTACTCTCTCTCTCTATCTTTAACCTCTACTTCTACCCACTACTTTCCTTTCACTACCCTAAGAGCCGCCACTCGAGCGTGTGGTAGGGGGTGTTAGGACACAAGCCATTAAAGAAATCTCAAAGCATGTATTTATTGCATTTCGGCTGTTTTTCTCCAATGTGACTCTCTTTCCAATTCTCCAATGATACTCGAGTGTGACAGGAATTTTTTGTCGTAGGGGTGTTGTATATACAATGGAACTCTCAATCACAAAAATAAGGAATGAGGCATTCGGCGGTTGCAAAAATACTACAAAAGAAAGCATGTTTAAAAAGGATTTGATTTAAAAATGGTACTTCATCATCCGAGATGTTGAATACTGTTGTGAAAATCTTTGGGTGAAGCATGCTCAGAAAAAAGTGGACAAGCATACAAATTATAAACTACGATTAATATATATTATAAAATAAGATGGAACGTTAAATACGAAAGCTTTGCGAATTTCTAGGACCTCCACAATACTCCTAATTTAACTGAGTAAATTGATCTTTTAAACATTTGGATGGAAATCACATCAGGAAGGTCAAATAGTGGGACGAAAATATTAGACAAATTTGCAATTAGTATTCATGCTAATCTTTTACAGCATATCATAGTAATCATGCTACTGTTGAAATTTATCGCATGAAAACCATGTGATACCTGAATTATGAGATACGTGAATGGCTGTGTTCCAGGTGGATTCCGACATCTGGATAGTCCAACTAAAGTAAAACAGCCAGATTTTTTGGTGATTGGCATGTTGACGATGGCGTATTGAGGGCTATATCTTATCGCTATACTAGAATTTTGCACACTACTTGAGGCGTATGTGAAATGAATACTTCAAATTTATCAAACAAAAAAAAATAAATACTTCAAAGGAGTAGTAGTAGTAGGGTGCACGACAGAGGGTGAATTATCAACAACATAGCTTACACTATGCCCTATTAAAGTGAATATAACTACAACTGATAATGCGTTAGCAAAACCTGCCACTACTCGTCAGGAGGCAAAATTTCACAAATATGCGCTACACTATAGGTGTGCTTCCAACGTTAAAGAGATGTTAAATGAAGTAAACATTAAATTCTACATACCGAAGCCTGTATTTGAAAAGTAATGAAGATTTTGTAGTTGAGGCGGTATCTTAAGTTGCAAATACATAAATTAAAAATATTTACTGGATTCACGCTGTTGAATTAACACGAAATAGGTTTCGACCGCATGTGTCTTTATCGAGGTGCGAAATGAAGCTTAGTGAGACGTCACACACCCAAAAGGGGGAGGAATGTTGGGAGTGGGGAAGGCTGAAGAGGCGGTGAGAATAGTATTGGTTGTGAAAATTTGGGGGGGGGGGTTCAGGTGGAAGGAAATGAACGATCCTTGAGATGTGTTGGAAGAGCACGTGCATCATAAGAGGAGAGGGATAATGTGCCATTAGATGTGTGGATAGAACAATTAGGATGAAAAAACAACGAAGTGAGATTGTGGATGTGTGTTTCAAGTTTTGCTGCGCTTGGAGCAACTAAGGCTCAATGTTTCTCTCGCGTCTTCAGGGTCGAGGTGAGACTCACTTCGCTCCTCAACACGCTCCGTACAATGCGATAGTAACGTCGAACCAAATATTCCCCTAACTGTAAAACTCGAAAGCCGCAGCGGCATGTACGAACAACTGCAAAGTCCAGCACTCAGTGTTAATAGCTAGAGACTTTCAAGAGATAATAATTACAGTGTTTACGTTGAGTGATTTACTGGATGAAATTCGCACAGTCAAATGATTCTTCTTAGAGGTATTTTAGAATGGAATTCACCGTCATCATAAATGTATGCTTTAAAGTAAGTGCTAGGGAATAATTTACGATTTCATTCATTAATACAAATTCAGCTTAAATCCGTTTGCCACGAAAAGAAAAAGACATTTTAAAAATCACTTTAATGTCCTTTTTCCGAAATATTCTGGAAAACAGTATATTAAATTCCTGTTAAACGAAAGAATTTTAACGTCTCTTTAATCCTGTAAGCAATTCCCCTGTCCTTATGGCCTATATTTCTTCCTTTACAGTCATTACACTGAATCATCTGTACATTTGTACTTACCACTATTTTCATATTATCAATGTGGTATACATGATTGAATAGTAATTTTCCCGCGCTGCAGATTTCATTGTTACTAAAGTTCGTGGTTGGATACTTTTCAAAACACTCAAAGTCATTTGGACATTAAAACCTTGCTATTTTCAATATAATAACATGTATTCATTTTACGATACTCCTCCATTCAACAGCTGTTGTAATTATACATTTAGATCAATGAAGGGTGGCTAGTTATAAAACAATGTTATATCTCTTTTTACTTAAACAAATTTGCCCTTAAGAATAAATCCCACAGGAAAGAACTAAGCGCAGAAAATTAACTGTGACAATTAAATCAATTGTTATATTCACAGTAGAGACTAGACTTGGCACAATGAGGACTAGGGAACCAGTGGAAAATGCAGATGTGCAACTAATGTGATGAATGATTTACAAAAGGGTAATGATCGATCGATTCGCAGCCAGTTCGTTCCCAAAAACGTATGCCTGAAATTATTATAAATTGTTGCGGCATAGAACGTCGGCTAAAAAATATCAACCCCAACAAATCCCCCGATCCAGATCAAATTCCTGCTCGCGTATATAAAACATTGGCATCAGACATAGCGCCTTACTTAGAATTAATATTTACCAAATCATTAGTAGATCACGTAGTGCCTAAGGACTGGAGAGTAGCAAATGTCACACCTATATTCAAAAGCGGCGACAGGGAAGACCCTAGTAACTACAGGCCTATTTCTCTCACATACATTTCGTCTAAGGCATTTGAAAATATAATCGTAAGCTCCATTGTGAGTCATTTAGATAGGTAGGAGTTATTAATAAATAACCAACACGGATTTTGAAAGGGTAGATCTTTCGAAACCCAACTGGCTTTCTTCGTTCATGACATCTTACTCTCGGGTGAAAATAATGTTCAAGTTGACGCGATATTCCGCGATTTTAAGGAAGCTTTCGATAAGGTGCCTCATATTAAGTTACTCTCAAAACTAAAAGCATATGGAATAGATAAAAACATTATATGTTGGATTAATCAGTTCTTACATGGGCGGGAACAAAGGGTTGTCATAGATGGTATCATGTCAAACACAGCGTCACATCGGGTATTCCTAAGGGAAGTGTCATTGGTCCACTTTTATTTCTCTTATACATAAATGATATTAGCAACGTCGTTAAAATTAAGCTTAGACTCTTCGCAGACGACGCGGTTGTGTATAGGGATATTACCAATTCCGAGGATAGCGACTGGTTAACAATCGACCTACTTGCTATTCATGATGGGTGCGAAAAGTGGCAGATGGAACTGAACATAAAAAAGTGAGTAGCAGTCAGCTTTTGTAAAAAGAAAAATAGGCCAGGTAGGACTCACAGAATTAATAATACGGTAATAATCAACGTCGAGTCTGTTAAGTACTTAGGGGTCACAATTACTCATATCTTGGGGAACATATCTTGGGGAAAACATATTCGGGAAATATGCGGTCAAGCATACAGGAAGCTAGGCTTTATCAAGAGAATACTCGGAAAATGTGATGATAAAGTGAAAGAACGTTGTTATTTTTCAATCGTTTGGCCTCATTTGGAATATGCTGCCAGTGTATGGGATCCATATGAAGCGGGGTTGATATCGGAATTAGATCGCGTGCAGCGAAGAGGAGCTAGGTTTGTGAAACGATGCTATGATAATTTTACTAGTGTGTCTGGATTGTTAGAAGAATTAGGATGGGAATCGCTATCACAGCGTAGATTAAATTATAGGCTTAACCTCTTAGCTAAATTTCGGGAAAAACATTTCTCTGACGACGTAAAAAACATACTATTAACCCCCTCGTACTGCGGCAGATTAGATTGCGCCAATAAAATTAGAGAGATAGGTTGTAGAGCCGATAGGTATAAAATGTCATTATTTCCGCGTACCATTCGGGACCATAACAGCTGTGATAGTCGTCATGAATAGTGCAAATGGTGACATTAGCTAGACTGTAGATCTTTTTCTTTATATTTTCTACGTTCTTATTTATGCATGATGTAAATATTGATGTTCTTATTTATGCATGATATTTTGAATCTCTAGTAGTAGTCCTTGTATCCCTTGCATTGGAGCGATCCCATGCGTTGGAATGATTGACGATAGAATGTTTCTTGGTTAGTAGATTTTAATGGGCGCGTTGCATGTGTGGTACGCTGGTTTCAATGTAATTTCGGTGTTCTACCGTATAATTCATGCATGCCTGGTGTGGACGCACCCCCTGCCACACACCTTTTGGGTGGCTTGCAGGGTATGACGTAGATGTAGATGAATGATGGGGAAGAAAAAATAAAATATGAGGAATTATAAAACAACTTCGGTACAGCGCAACACAGACATTATAAACGACTGCTACTCAATCGAGAGCTCGAATAAAACGAGCTCTTGAACAGAATGAGAGGTATTAGATTATTGTGCGTTAAAAGATATTTCTCATGGTCATGAGATGCACTAAGTGGTCGACCAAGGAAAAGTCGGCCTGAAAGCGTAATAGAGAAGCCTGAAACTGAAGAGAAGTAAGCAAGAGGAGCTCATTGTACGATAAAGCAGAAAAAACATTTCTAGTAACACGCTGCTGGAAAGGGTTTTTTCCATCTAGCGAGAAAAGAAATATTGACGCTAATTGAGGAGTTCCTTGCGCATCAGGTTTAAAGATAGTTGACAATAAATCCGCTTGTCTCCGGAGAATGGGGGACGTCAAAGAGCCTCGAGTCGAGGATATCGGCATTGCCGCATTCCTTTTCCAGTGATTACTTTGTGACGATACGTCCTTTTCCTCTCGTCATGAAACAGAATGTGGAATCAGGATATGGAAAGAACGCGAAATACACCTCTAATGATAACTATTGAAAGTTAAGTTCTGTATGGTACTAAATGGTGATCCTCAATGGCTGGAATCTATTAAGGTAAGAAACATATAGCAGCCCTATATTTCCTCATTGTGGAGAGAATATTTTAATAATTAACCTATTGCTAATGCAAGAAATATATGAAATCAATGTAGTAATAAATGAAGATTATGTAAATATACCCAAAATTATGGATGGCAGAGGAAATCATAAAAGCGAAGTCACTATTGGAATTAGGTGGCTAAGACTGGAGCATGTGGGAGGATTTTACGTCTTGAAAGTTATCTTGGGAGTTAGACCAGCACCACCTGTAATTGAAGAGGAAATAAAAATGTGCCACCGAGCAGTCCAACCAAAAAAGATATTTAATGAGAAAGAGAGTGCTAGCTGCTGGCTACATCAGTTTGGAATTAAGGATCATATTATCAAACATATACATGGATCATGTTTTCTTAAGATATTGAAACGTGAAAGATAATGGTGTTAGAACAAAGAAAATTGAAACCAATCTAAATGTGGAGTTAAGAAAGTAATAAATATCAAACAAATTGAATAAAAACATCATTTAAGAAGTTCTGGAAAGAGTTTGAAGAACAGATGTCGGTTATATAAAAACTCTGGGTATGATAAGAAACAAACCTTTTGGAAACAATTTGCAAAATAAAAGCAAACTTCAAATAATAATGGACGAGGAAATGAATTGGATGACTCATCCAGGGACAATGTGGATGATATATGCCAGAAAAATAACGAGGGGTGTTTAAATGAAAACTAATGAAAAAAGGCTATCGGCTGAAATTATGATGTAGTGGAGATCTTCAGCAAGGAAACTTTCAGGTTTATGACCGCCGATGGTATTATGACCTAAATAAATAATTTGGGATAATAAATTGAAATAATACACGAATTATAATTTTAATTTTATATACGAATGTATCATGTCGCGATCAGGCAACTCCAGATGGTATGATTTTGCAAATTAGTAAGCAAAGATTAGCAAAGATTTTGACTCGATGAGGAGGAAGTCTATTCTAGAAGTAACTTATGATAAAGAGAAAGGAGCCGGATTCATCGTATTTCTGATATATGGATTTTACTCTCTCTAGAGCCCATTGCTGATATCAAGTGACCAATATCCCAGTCAAAGGAATAGGCCCGAAAATTGAAGACGTGGTTTGGTTTATTAAGCTGTTACGGAAGCTTATTTTAGATTGATTGTGTTGTGTTATCGACGACCCTCCAAGTTCTCAAAGAGTTTTGCGAGTGTAAAAAAACCGTCCTTCATATTGAACCTGAAATCCACCATGTAGATACCGTAGAGATGCAACGTGGGGAAGAGGTGGAGAAATGGACTTCAGCCTTGGTTACCCCAAATGAATGGATTATTCAGGCTCAGTATCACTGCTCAGAAAATCGTAATATCCTCATATACACCCTTAAAAATCAGTACTCCCTCAGTTTATGTGGATGTTTACTATAATTGCATTGCTCAGCGTCATATACTCAAGGGAATGTATCTGATTTCAGATCATCGGAGGTTTGTATGAGAAATGGGATTGTGCACTCTTTAAAACTGGAAGAATAATCGAATGTTATTTATCTTATATATAGTTAGATATCTTCTGCAGCTGCATGCAGGGCTGCACCTTGGAAAAGCTGACCAGAAAAGACTAGAAGCCTTCGAATCCAGGTGATGGAGGAGGATGCTGAAGAAAAAATGGACGGAAAAAATAAGAAATGATGAAGTTTACAGAAGAGGAGGAAAGGACCATATGGAACACCATACAGAAAAGAAGAACCAGATTGGTTGGACACACCCTGAGACACGATGAGTTTGTGAGGAACATAATTGAAGGTAAATTAGAGGGGAGAATCCCCAGAGGTTAACCCAGAAATAAGTTGATGGATCAACTAAAGAGGAAAGTACATGGGAAGCGATACCAGGAGGTAAGGGAACTAGCAATGGATTGGAACGGATGGAGGGCTGCAGTCAACCAATCTTAGGATTGACCGATCAATGAGAGATTTATTTCAATGAACCGTCTACCACTATATTTACGGCATTAAGACTTAGTTGATTATACTCAATTTCCAAAATGAAAAGTAATTTCAGTAAAACCTATAAGAAACCCCTCCATTTAAAGATAAAGGCTTAGGTTTTCATATAAGTTTTTAAATATTTTATTAGAATCTTTCTTAATAAACACCATGATAATTTATCTTGCAGTTTTTGATAAATTAGGTTATTTCATGTATGATTTTACACTTTCTCGGCGAATAGCACCTGTAGCCTTGAGAATGGGTAACGAGTCGGAACCCGAAACGTCGGCTGCCTATGAATTTCTTACCCGGTGGCGAGCCCGAGAAATTTACACAGGTTATTTCAGATATAATGGGAGACGATTTTTGTTTTTTGAATAGAGGGAAAAAATTTGGCCTTCAGGCTTCCAAGCTTCCCCGGTGCGAGTATGCTACTATGACACCCTTGCGACTAGGAAGAAACTCTCAGAAGGGTAGTCAATGCGCACATTTTAGGTACCTGATTAGTTTTCCCGGAAGAGAAATTATTAAACAACTGATCAACTGATATAACTGTCAGACACTTCAGATCCTACGCCAATGTCTGGTTTTCCCCACACGTGGCCTGCCCTGCTGCGAGTCCAAAAATTTGGTCTATTTTTTACTCAAGATTTTAAAAGGATTTTCATTTTGGGCAAGGTTAATACCCATGAAATGGGCTACCTCTTCCGCTATCGAACAGAGCGAGGCAGACGAGTTTTAGACAGTTTAATTAAACGCTTATTTATGTCTTCCCGGCCTCTTTGGCGAGCGCGAAAGGACGGTTACGTCATCGCACTGTGGCCTCAGCAAATTTAAAGTTCAACGAACTCTCTGTGGATCAGAATTTCATTTTTTGTTATAATTTATTTATTTATTAAATTTCACGATCCCGAAAACAGCACATTAAGGTTTTTTACATCGGGTGATCAACATGAACACAGACGAAACACCAACAAGTGGTGCAAAACCACTCAGGCGGGACTCGAACCCGCGACCCTGGGATTGGTATGCGAGAACTTTATCTCCTCGCCCTCCTTTAAGTCCTCGCATAATATCGGGTATAATATCCAAACTTCCAATTACCTCCATCCAATGAATATACTGTAATACTGCGATTTTAAGTATACTTTAGTCGAGCAAGATAGTGATTCACGTTTGATCAAGGTGCTTAGAATCATCCTTACGTGACATTAGTATGCGGAATCAGGTTTCTGCGATGTCTATCTTCAAATCTTTCTCCTCCTGTGGAAGGGGTTCCAATCTCGTCATTGACAGAGATTTTTCACTGGAATCCCGATCTCTAATGGCATAGTGCACCGTAAGTCTAAGGGGAAAAATAATATAGTTCCCTTGGGACCTTTAGTTTAGAGAAGGCTGACGCCAACTCCGGTTTTTCCTCCAACTTTCCTCCGTTCTTCAAGTAATTATATCGTCACTACTTTAGCCGCCTATAATAAATGGCGCAAATAACTCTTCCTGTAATTTTTACCCCGATAGCGGTAATACTACAACCTTTAATGGGTATAGATTTTGATTGACGTACGAGTAAATATATCTTTTATATTCAATCACAGCTATATGGTTAGGAGTACTAATATCATGGCAATCCAGAAATATGGGGGTAAGATGCGATGGAGGAGCGAGGAGTGACTTTCAGCGGCTCTAGGCGTTGGTAATGAATGATGAATTACTAAGTTTTCCACAAAACATTTATTTCGTTCTTACAACCCAGGTTTCATCGCTACGCGATATCATCAGGTGGTGTCGCTGATTTAGCCGCGTAGTAATGAAATTCGGGTCGTGAGATCAAATTAAATCTTTTGTGGAAGACTAAGTAACTCATCATTTTATTATAAAAGAATTCCTCCAAGTTACTGCCGATACCATTTTTTATGTTGGTAATGGTATCAAATAACAGTCTATTGTCATTCGCAAAGAAAGTTCTCTGACTAGTCCCATTGTATGTGACGATATATCCTTAACATTTCGGTGGGAAAATCATTCTTGGAATGAGTAGAGTTCGAATCGACTACTAAGGATGCGCGTCGAGTATTTCCGCGAGAAGGAGAGAAAAAGAGATAAAGAAGGAAAGTTATGGACACACAGGGCTCGTGATGCATTTCCCTCAGTCTGTCAACCGACCAAGTCCTCTGCCGGCTCTATCTCCGGCTGCCGACTGCACACTCCACTGTCGAGTGTTTTCCACTTAACGTCTGAGTGCCATACAGCCACAAAAAACATCTTCACATTTCAGTGAACTTGATTTGGAATTTCCAAAATGGTAGCCGGTATAGAATCCGCTTCGGATGATGCTTTCTTTAGAAATTCATTCGTAATCCAACCCTTGGTCATAAGTGACGTTAATGTTTCGAGGACATTTCAAAATACATCTAAACTTGAGAAAAAGAATAAAAATTTCAAAATATAGTTAGCAGCTGATAGAGTGCTTAAACTGCCAAAAGTAGCACATATTACGTGAATATTTACTTTAAATAATTATTTCGTAAGTTTATTTAACCATCCGCCTATGCTCATTTTTCATAGTTAATTGCTTAGCTTCCTTCTAAAAATGCGCTTGGTCCTTATTTTACGTCATATCATAGAGTATTACATAATTTATGCTTATATACTTATTCTATGGCAATATGTCGTCGAATTTTAAGTATCACTTATCGTTTGTTCCAATGGATATATCAAACTATTCTCCAAAATCGAGCCAAACTGGATACTTAGTTTACGTTGATTCCCCTCGTAAATATCATCAACATTGGTCGTTCAATCCTAAAATCGGTTGACTGCAGCCCTTCAACCTTTCCTATCTAATGCTACTATGTTAATGCTATTATGTTCTTCACTAACCCATTTTGCCTCAGGGTGTGTCCAATCCATCTGGTTCTTCTTTTCTATATGGTATTCCATATAGTCCTATCCTCATCTAATCTTCTATACACTTCATAACTTCTTATTTTGTCCATCCATTTTATCTTCAGCATCCTCCCCCAGCACTATATTTCGAAGGGTACTAGTATTTTCTGGTCAGCTTTTCCAATGGCCCATGTTTCCGATCCATAGAGGTCCATTTCCTATCCATGGATCCATAGATCCATGCTATTTTCCACACGAATGTTTTCACATACTGTTTCCTGGTTTGTAGTCCTATCTTCTTTGAGCACAGCTGTTGTCTTTTTCCCATGAACTCCTTCTTATCTCGGGCTATTCTCTGCTTGATGTCCGTTTTACTTTTTCGGTCTCACGTGATGGTACTTGCGAGATAGGTAAAGGAATTCGCTAGCTCTAATTTCTCTCCTATCGGGGTGACTTCTACCTTTACCTTCTATCTTCCGCATAATAGGATTTTAGTCTTAGTCTTATTAATTTTCATGTTTTATTCTCGGATAACATGATCCATTACGTTTAGCAAACTTTGAAGATCATCGCAATTCCCAGCTATGACTGCGATATCATCTGCGTAGTGGAGTTTGCTCATTTATTCTCCGTTTATCTTAATTCCTCTCAGTCCAATTTCTTATGCTTCTCTTGTGGCCTCCTCCAAGTACATATTGAACAGTGCTGGTGAGAGGTTGCATCCTTGTCCTACTCCTTTGTTAGTTTTTGCTTCTATTTTTGTTCCAATTCTCATTCGCATTGTTACGACTTGCTTCTTGCACAGTTGGTAGATTATTATTTTGTCATTGATATCCATTCCGAGATTTTCTATAAGTCTGAACATCTCGTTCCACTCAAAATTGTCGAATCTAAGAATACGACATACTGTGGCTGGTCCACATTAATTGATTTCTCTACCATAACTCTTATGCAGAATATGGCCTCCCTGGTAACCCTCTTCTTCCTAAATCCAAACTGGTTTTCCGAGAAATTGTCTTCAATTTTCCTTTCCATTCTTCGGCCTATTATTCGGGTGAGTATTTTGATGCATGTGACACCAGATTCAAGGTTCGATGCACGTCACATCTCTCATTCCTTGTCTTCATCGGTATCGCAATAATTACGCTCCTTTGAAAGTCCTTTGTAAGTGCTCCGCTTTGGTAGCTCTTTCTAATTATCTCGTACATGTTATCCTTGGCTTTACTTCCGAGCGCGTTGATGATTTCTCCATTGATGTTTTCTGCTCCTGGTGCTTTGTTTTTCTTTAGGTCTTCTACTGCTCTATCTAATTCACTCCTCAGTATGAGTGGGCCCTGACCTTCCTCGTCAACCGCGCTTTCGTTATTCATTAGGTTTTCTTCCTGCGGCGTCGGTCCTTGGTAAAGTTCTTCGCTGTATTGCTTCCATCTATTCCCAATGTCTTCATCCTCTATCAATATATTCCCGTTTGCATCCCTCATGTTGCTGCTTCTCGTTTTCCTCTCTCCGAAGTGTTTCTTCACTAGCTTGTATGCTTTTCGATGTTTCCCTTCATGTTTTCGTTTACTTCCTTGCAGCAGCTTTCGATCCAATCCTCCTTAGCCTTCTTGCACTCTCGATTGACTTGGTTACTTAGCTTCTTGTAGAGGGTTGCCTCATCTTCGTCTCTGGGGCTCTTGTATTTTCGTCTTCTATTATTTTCCTAATCTCTGTCGTTATCCATAGCATCTTCGCGTTGGTCGCCTTACTCACCAGTTGCTCCTCTGCTATTTCTGCGATTGTCCTCTTCAGCTCATCCCATTTTTCTTCGACACCCATCTCTGCTCCCTCATTTTCTAGTTTCCTGTCGACGGCTGCGGTGAATCTTTCTCTGTTTCCTTCTTCGGCTAGTATTTTCGTGTCCCACCTTGGTTCATGTTTTATCTTCTTGATTTTCTTGTATCGAAGGTGGCTGTCCATGGCTACTAGGTTGTGGTTACTGTTATACCTGCACCGAGATAGTTCTTGCACTGATTTACTTGGTTCTTTCATCTAACTCTGACAAGTAGGTGTTCTATAAAGTCTATAGTCTAAATAAATATGAGTTGAAATATTGAGTATTTCCGTTTATTTAGGAAGTGGCAACTTTTCCTTTCGTTATTTTTTCAGTGTCAAATCTCTATATGATTTCACGGGTCGAGTACACCGCGTGGCATAACTGTCTAGTATAATGATGGGCAAACTACGGCCCGCGGGCCAGATGCGGCCCCCTGAAATGTTCTATCCGGCCCGCGCGGCATTATTCCTAATCTGACGAATAAAAAAGAATACAGGCTATAAGAAAAATAAAGATTTTCCTCTTTTTTTCTTTTCTTTTGTGCTATATCAGTAATGACATACACATTTATTGACTTATCCTAGATATTGGAATGTTATGTCGAGAGTGAGAGGCACTGGCTGCTGGCAACTTTGTAGCGAAGAGTAAAACTGGCAACGGAGCTTCCTCGCAGTAGCTACCCCCTCCACCGCGTCTAGATATTGAAACGCGTTTCTTGATTCAGACCTGTCTTGACGTTGTTGGTTTGCTAGTTTTACTCTGCATATCGTGAAAAATTTTAGCCCTAAGATGTCATCTAAGAAATGTATAGTTGATTCTGAGTGCCGTGTTTTCAAAGATGAATGACTTGGACGTACCTTTTCACAGTTTTTAGGGATAAACCGCTATGTCCCATCTGCAACAAAACTGTAGCAGTCTACAAAAAATGTAACATTTCACGACACTTCAACTCTGAGCACAACGATGTCAAGATTAGAGCCATGACCGCAGAAGAAAGAAAACAAAAAGCAGAAGATCTACGCAAAAAACTATCAGACCAGCAAAGTATTTTTAAGAAAGGAAATAGTTCTCAGCAAGAAGCTACACATGCGAGTTATGTTGTAGCATACAATATTGCAAAAAGTAACAAAGCTCTCTCTGATGGAGAGTTTGTTGAACACTGCATGCTCAAAGTTTGCGATATTTTATGTCCTGACAAAAGAAAAGATTTTGAAACAATAAGCTTATCTCGGAAAACAGTACCTTCTAGAATTGAAGCAATAGATAAAAACATATTATCACAGTTGGAAATAAAGATTGGCCAATTTAAATTCTGCTCAATTACTATGGATGAAAGCTCTGATATAAATGATACAGCACAGTTGCCATTATTTATTAGAGGTGTTGACGAAAATTTCCGTATTACAGAGGAACTAGCATGCATGAGGTCGTTGAAGGGAACTACTACAGGGTCATATATTTTTCATTAATTTATGGAAGGAATTTCAACTTTGATAGTATCTATAAATTGCATATGAGTATAACAACCGATGGAGCGAGAAATATGACAAGGAAAAAATCTGGATTTGTTGGGATCGTTAATGAAAAATATCCAGATAACAACGTTATATTTCTACCATACATCAAGACGCCTTGTGTAAATCTGCTTTGGATATGAAACCTGTGTTTCACGTTATTGTGAAGCTGGTTAATGCTATTCGATATCGTGGGCTTTCTCACAGACAATTTCCGGAGTTTCTAGAATCCATGAAATCTGATTACTCTGATATATTGTACCCCTTGAAAGTAAGGTGGCTTAGCGCAGAACGCGTCTGTCAGCGAGTTTGGCAGCTGAAAGACGAAATAAAGACATTCTTCCGTTAGAAACAGGGGTCTGTAGAGTATAAAATCCTGGAAGATACTGCATGGCTTTCGGACTTAACATTTTTTACGGATCTTCTCTGCCACATGAACAAGTTGAATGTCAAGATGCAAGGCAAAAATCAATTGATTGGTGATATCTGGGGCCATCTCAAAGGTTTTAAACTACAACTTGTTCTATACGCGAGTCAGCTTGCTAAGAATAGCTTGTCCCACTTCCCGAGGTTGAATTCAATAGCCTTGGTGATGAAGGAAAAGCTTAAGAGTTACGAAGATAGTCTGCGAAGACTCCATGGTGAATTTGAACGAAGATTTGAAGACTTCAGTGTCATTGAAAAATACTTTGAAATTTTTCAGTATGCCTTTTAAAGTGAACTGTAAAACAGTGAAATCAGACTTACAACTTGAATTGATTGAATTGCCATGTAACACTCAACTCAAACAGTTGTTTCTTAATGTTCCAAATTTAGAGTTCTACATGTCCTTGTCGAAATCCACTTTCCTAAATCTGATATCACATGCTCAGAAAGTTACTGCTATGTTTGCTTCATCATATGTATGAACAGGTGTTTTCTACAATGAAACTTCCAAAGAATTGCCTTAGAAACAGACTGACAGATGAGCATTTAACTTCTCTTCTAAGAATAAGTGCATCCCAGTTCGATCCAAATCATGAGAAGCTTTTAGAAATGCAGTCACAGTTTCATTCATCACATTCTCCTTCATAATCGTTCAGTCATTAATAGGTAATATCACAAAAAACACAAGAATTTTGTAAAATGTATCATTTTTATTTTTTAATAAATTATATTGGCCCGCCTAAAGTTTTTTTTCCTTTCCTTTGGCCCCCTCTTTAAAAAGTTTGACCATCACTGGTCTAGGAGGTAGTTCTTTTCCCCAGTCATCACCTTTCCTACTTCAGGTACTTTAGCTAAAAGGAGGCAACCGCCTTCTAGTAACTTTACGAATAGACTGCGAGTGATGGAATCCATCACAGGTAAAGAGTGAACCGGTATCTTCTTCACCGGATATCCGATATTATTTTTGTGTAACCGACTAAACTCCTCCAAAGAAACTGCCACTGCTACCAGAGTAAGATTGGGATATATTACACTTAAAGAATTTAAGATTCTATAAAGTTAACATTCAAATAACAATAATAGCAATAGCATTTAAATTTCTCGGAATATTGCCTGAGATGTCTGAGCATAATCATTACCTATCCTGAGTAGTTTCTCGGCCATTATTCTTGTTAAAAATTATTGAGTTTTTTGGTCAGTATAAAATTTTAATTAAACACTCTGCTGACGTTTTGGTTTATTTATAAACTATCCTCTGGGCATTCTTTTTACATTAAAATGCAAATTCACACAATCAATCAAATTTGCGCAACAAAATTGTGGTTAACATGAAATAAAATAACAGAAACCATTGTTTAGGAATCAGCAAAGATGTGTCACATAAAAAGGTCACACTATCATTGTTTCTGGATTTGGTATAGTTTTATGAGTTAATAAGGTTATTTATGTCCTGGGAATTTTTTAAAAACAAACCTTAACGTAAGCGATGAATGTTTATTTAAAATTTATCATTGATAGAAAACTTCAATGATGTAATAATACTCATGGCATTTCATTAACATATTTCGTTATTAAATTATAACGAGATTTTGTGATGAGGATCGAGATTGTTCTCGCATTTGGTCGTAAAGGGGGGAATTAACTCACCTGGTGACTCACCTTTTCCGCCTATGATCGCCACCGCCACAAGACCCCAGCGATTTATTCTTCATCGCCCACTCCACCCCGGGTGATGAGGGATATTCTTGCGACGCATGACGCTCGTGATAGAGGTAACATGAGGGAAGGAAGACATTCTCCGTAAGAAGTCACGGATGTTCGAGCGCGAGGATTTTCAAATTGCCGCAGATCAGGGATGTTGGGTGGGGGACGTGAGGAGAGGGAATGCAGCCTCCTTTGACCGGCCGACCGCCAAGCGGTGAGAGAGCTCGTGCTCTGTGAAGAGGCATCGCCGTTCAAGGGCAATGTCACGGCTCGCCCGAGAGGGTTTTTACGCGAAACTAGTTACTTTTTTGTTTTTCGTTGAGCGGACGCCCATCTTGATTGGATCCGCGCCTTTCCACGACTCGGCGAAAGACGAGTCGTGATTTCTTTCTCTACTTCCTCCCTCTTCTTACATCTCCCCACTCCCCATCTTCGGTCCGCGAGATTCTCGCGAACGATCATCGCTTCCGAGCAAGTCGGTTACTTGTTTACGTACCCGGGTCGTGAAGTCTGTGGTCCACGAGAAATGATTTATGACCCGTGTTTTGTGATTTTATCTGATGCACTCGGTCACGGAGTTTTTCCTCGTTCTATTCGTGAATGTTTCCCTCATTCAGATTGTTTTTCCGTTCACCCGATGGAGTTCGTCTTAAAAGGTGTCGTGGTCCCTTATTCCTTCGAAGTAGTTCAAGGCGACTATCGATCTTGAAAAGACGTGAGACGTCTTAAAATTCAAATGCGCAAAAACTTTTAATACTTTCAATTGTGGAAATAGGAAATTTCTGCAATCAGGTCCTTGAGACTCCTTGCCTTTATTTTTTTGGCATGGTAAAAGATTCCGTGTAAATATTTTCATGTATGTTTGGTGTGTGACGCAGTGTTTAACAGAAGCAGATCAGCCTGGGCTATTGATTTAATTGACTCCAGCAAAACATTTGCATTGCTTGAATAATGTTACCGAGGTCCTACCGATGTGTATAATTGTTCCATAACAATTTAATTTCTCTACAGAATCCCATGAAACCCGAGATTCAACGAAAAGTGAATAATATATATTCAGTTAAGAGGTGCATCCTTCCTCTTCGAATAATGGAAAAATACCTAAATGCATGTGAAGTAGATTAAATGAGTAGAATTTTAAATCATTTTTTTGACAGGAAAAACGAAATTATGACAAAATGTCATCGACAAACATTCAGAGAGACCTTAACTTGAGGGTGGAGATCGTTTTGCACATTATCCAGTCCGACAGCAAAGGTTGTCAAGGATAAAAGGACTCGCCGCCTAGCCTCTTGTACTCCAGTGCCACCTCAGGGACCGCTGTCATTGGGTATCGAGAGGTAAATCGTGTGATAAATTGGCTTGACGTGAAGGAAGGGGAAAATATACTTGCTTTCATACCGTAGTTTTTCAGTCATAAACTCTCCCTGTGACAGTGAAAGTGTTTTTTAATTACATTTCACGCCTGCTGCCTCTCATCCTGGTTTTTCATCATCAGCATTAAGCATTCACCGTGAGCTACAGTCAGTGATAAATAATTAATGGAAAATGTATAATTTTGAAATTAGTTCCAATTATATGAGTTCACCCCCTTTCTTCTGTGGTCAACTCCCAAATTCGTCATCCATTCTTTCCTTTCTTCTGATAATCCCTTTAATGTACCATCCATGCTGTAGAAGAACTTTTAATTTTACTTCTCTTTCTATTTACAATACACCATTCTTTCCACTCCAATTAAAAATATTTTTCGTTTCTAGCAGTGTCTCATACAATTAGACTTTCCCAATCTAATATTTTCGATTGTCATTTCCATTTCCTTATCTCGCTCTCGGAATCTCCTGCTACACTCCATCCTACACGCCTCCACTATGCTATTATTTGTGTATTCCCATTTTTACTATTCCTTATCGCTATTGCTCTTTATTTCATCGCGTAAAACCTTTAAAGTGGTCCATTTGTAAGTTCATACAGATAAACGAAAGCATAAAAATTCATGAGGAAGATAAAATGTTGACAATTTTGCCACAGGGTTTAAGTTTCATTTTTCCCAACTCCTCCGAATCAATGCGATTACCCATAGCAAGTGGTGTTCACCATAAGGAAGGAGTTGGTGAGCGCCAACAAGATCCTTACTTTCAATGAAAACTACGGACGCGAGCTCCGAAGGTCGACTGGCGGCCTGATTCATTCACGGGCAGCATCATATGGCATTTTGAAGCGCAGGCGGCACGCATCAACAGCCATCCTTGAACGAGCATGACAATGATTCTGTGACCTCATATGGATGACTTTTATTAGCCTGGTGAATAACAAGGATTGGAGGTGAATGCTAAAGCGAATCATTTAAAAGGAAATTGCTGGGGATAAACGCGCTGCTTCGCCGATAAATCTCAAGAGGATGTTCGACCGAAGAAAACACTTACCGTAATCTTCTGCTGATTTTATGTTTAGAAAATTATGTGATTTTAATACGCAATTCTGACGAGCAAAACATTTCCTTAGAACTATCGATAAGTCTCAGTTTCATTTGGATGTAAAGAAATATTGGAAGAGAATTTTATTCTTCCTGTAAATGAAAGCCCATTTATTAATCTCTTCGTCCTTACACGAAAGAACTGTATTGACTTACTTGCATTTAGAGAAACTGATTTCTTGCCTGATGATTAGTAGCAGAGAGATGTTTATGCATTATATGAAGGACGGCGGTGCGATACATCTCACTAAAAACTATTGAAGCGGTGGTCAGATATTCAACAGGTTTGTGTTATGTGTACAAGTGTTTGTGAGGTATAGTCGAATATGTCCACTGAAAGAGGTATCATTCTAGTTTGAATGAGTACGCTAATTAGGTAGAGATTTTTTTGCCTGTTGCTAATGACATTTTGATGAGGGTCGTTTAAGGAAATTCTTTTCGGAAACTTCCGTTAATGTGGGAGAAAGAATTCCCAGATAGCAAACTCTTACGAATGAAACGATGTATTTTAGATTCCATGCATCGGCGAGCGGCGAGTTACTTAAAAAGTAACAGAAGTTTTAAAGAAATTCGGAAGATTTTTGCATTGTGGATCAACTTCCACCTGTTTCGGATTGGACATATTTGGTAGTTTAATGCGCCTAGACAGCCGGAAAAAATAAGGCTAAATATGCATTTGTTCCTATTGTATTAAAAAATCATTTCCATTTTAGTCACCCTTATAAGCTGGGAGTTTTTAAGATTTTAGTATACATTAACTACCGACGGTTGGTAAAGCATAGAGAAGCTTTCTGAAGTTTTCTTCGCATGACTTCGGGTTCAACTGCGTGGGACAGCGAAGGGAATAGTTCTCTCGATATCAGATGCCATGCACATGGTGACGCGACGGTATTTAAGAAAGAAGATTTATCGAAGGGGATTTGTATGCGGTATGGTGACAGGAGGCATTTCCGCGTTAGAGGAATTCATCTTACGTGAGTAGGTATTCTCAAATTGGCCATTTATCGTAGAATCGGCAGCTTGAGTTTACAACTCGTCGCGATGTTTCAATAGATTGCCAAAGAAGATGAATTTTGGAAGGCCTTGCACCCTATCAATAAGACTTTTTGACAGTGTCAACATGTAAGGGGAAATTAATGAAAACAATTAGAGGGAGCAGATTTTTCAAGAGAATGTGAATTGAGTGCCTGGGGGCTGCCGCCGACCGCATCGTTCGCAAGTTGATACCCATAACTGCTTCGCGCTCATGGTGAATTCGCGAATTCCAGCAAATGAATGTTTTATTTTTAATGCGGCTATACTTCCAAAGACAGCACGAGAGAGAATTTGGAACAACACGGTTAGAAAGATGGTCGTAATAATAATTATATATTTATTAAACGGGTGAAATCCTTTGAAAAAGGACTTTTAATTGATTTTGGCATAATTAAATGTCAAAAACTTTTATTACTATCTATATCTATTATATAGTCTCAGTGATAACATTTATGTATGACGCATGAGTTGGAAGTGATCGCTATTTGATCGTTTCAAAATCCAACTTCCATGCTGTTTTTGTAGAGGACGGTTTCAAACTCCCTAGCTAACGAAGATGTCAAGTGAGTGCCATTTTTGCGAGATATGTATTGGTGATTTATTTGTAATTTTGGCCAGCTCAAGCACACCTTCAAGAGAAATTCTACCTTCACATTCTACCTTCAAGAGAAATAGATCTAACTGAAAACCTGTCTAACGCACAGTGAATCCCAACGCTATAATGAGCCTCCATTTTTATTCACCTAAGTTTCTCCTTTTTTCCGAGAAAGGTGACCTAACGGTTGTATCCCTCAGGAATCTCTGCTGAGGGAATGTTCCACTGTTTGCTGTCTGACCGAAATGTGTTGATGACGATTGTAACTTCTTGGTTATAGAGAAAAGAGGTGAAAGCATTGTTTTCCTCGAGAAAACTTGTCACGACACTTGAGTAGCTACCATGCTCTATTTTTAATATTCATTTAACAATTGAGAGAAACATTTTTCTTGATAGCTTTCCCCTGAGTGATCTCTTTCATCCACTGTAAGAAAAGATGATTCTTGACTCTTGCGTTGAAAATACCACGCAATTGATTTCACCTCATACTTTTCATAGTTTCCAGATGATCCACAATTCAATTTTCCACTGTATTCATCTTATTGCAGATCCAATCTTGTTTTGTTCACTAAAAATCTTTTTTGGAAAAAAGTTCCCTGTAATTTTCAAAACGCGCCACTAGCATTTTCTGTCGTTTTATCATTACGTGACAGTATTGACGAGAAAATTCAAATAATTTTCCCATGTGACCTCTTATATCGCTTATATGTAATCGGGTAATCAACGCGAAAATCCAGGAACTATATCAGTGTGATTCGGTCAGACGTTGTGAAATAAAACTACTTTGTAGAGTCAACTTAAACGATCTGATAAAATGTCGACCCGCTTGATAGCGACCAAATACGTGAACGCGTCTCGGGGGGTGAATAGTATGGTAAGTCAGTATATCTAGGTCTTGAATTCTATTTCAATGCTAATAACTGATATCTTGCACACTGCACAGGCATCTTTAGATTGCAGCAGTATAAGCATTATTTCTTGATAACGAAGAGGGTTGGATGAGGAGATTGCAACGTTCAACCCCGTCGTTTCGAGACCCATCGACTAATTCATTCACAGAGCGATCCCAAGCTCTGAGATTGTCTCCCCAACAGGGCACCAACGAAACGGTTTTGGAGTTGACGATGTAAACAGCGCAATCATTTCTTTTAAAAAGTGTTATAATAACATGCAATACCAAGAGGGAGGAGAAGGATATGTTCCAACTCATGTAACGGGAACTAATAAGTGCATCGGCCGTCAGGCACGGAACTTCCCACACGCACTTTTTTCCTCTTCCCGTTCTCCAGTACGTCACCCTGGCAACAGGCAACCGAAGCGAGCCTTCGTGGGAGGAAAGGGCAATTCGCCCGCGGTAGCGGTCGGAGGTGCCCGAATGCGCTAACTCAACTCCCGCTTATCTTTTCTCTCATCTCGCTTTCTGCTTCGAGAGCGCTAAAGAGAGCCGCCTTAATTTAGGGGATGTCCCTTTCTTGGCCGCGGCAGTGCGCGATACAAAGACATCCCTTTGATATGCAGACAGAGAAAGAGGCGAATGACCCTACTCGCCTTTCTTCCAGTTTCCATTCAACCTCTGAGAATGAGCTCGCGGGCATTCCAAGGGCATCCAGAAGATCTCCTTGTATACAATTTTACTCAATGTATTCACAAAGTTCACATCTTCACATCATGTCCTGGCTGGTCTGTTGGTCGGTTATTTAGGGAGGTGACTCACAACGAAGGACATTTGCGCCGCCAAGGGTGTGTGGTTAGGTTGGTCTAGATAGGATTATTTGGGAAATTGATAAAGAGTGGAGAGAAACTCGGCGTCAGAATTAGCCTGCTCTTTAAGAAAGGCGTCCAATGGTCAACAGTTGAGCGTCCCATCCTATGGAAAGAGAACGGTTAATGACGCTCTTAAGATTAGAGGATGTGTTGCTGGTTGGCAGGTTATTTATTGAAGGGGCCTAAATAGAGGTCATTAACATCATAGAAAAGAGGTGGGTAGGTTATTTAGGAAAGGATTGAACGGAATGGATGATGGGTAGAGAGAGACCATGCGTCGGCATTATTATTCGTCGGTAACAGCTTATTCTCCACGAATAGCGCAAAGCGGTCCACAATCCGTTGTACCATTCAAAGTACGGATTTCTTCACTCGACCTTCTATCCAATAGCGCCCAGGTAGTGACCGGGATTTAACTGAAAAATCTCTACCACTTCTGGAATTCAAAACCGAGCCCACGAGACGAGAAGCCGGTATATTTTTACCGCTACACCGACCCGATTTTCTTCATGTCTCGGTTTGCGATCGATGAATTATATTTTTGTCCAAAATGACCCGTCCAACAGAACCGTTCTAAAAATATTAAAACTTGACGATACAATCAAGTCAGCGCTCCGAAACCCTCCTCACTCGGGATTTTTTTTTCGAACTAATTCGGACGGCTCGAAATGATCCGGGCCCTGATCGACTACCATCTCCTCGCATGAAATAATGGCACAGCGAATCCACTTTTACTGCCGTGCTACGCCGGCGAAAATCTTCGAAAATAATTTATCGCCCAATCAAACTCGTGTGTGAAAACGTATTCATAATCCCGTCTTGGACTGATTTTCTTAGATAAGAATAAATTGATTGCTTGTTGATTGTTATTCACCATCTTTGTACTCTAACATCCAATTTAGATTCATACAAAAAGAAAGGGCATTCTATACCTTTTATGAATACGATATCTCAGTGCTTATTTGTTAGTCTAGACACGAAAGCTAGGTATCTTAATTCGCAGTTATTAATTTGATTAAATTGGGACACTATGTGTGCCTCGAATCAGGGGCGAGCCTCGATGGACAATACTATTACGAATCACAAAGTTTTAGGCCTATTAGATTGTTTGATTCTGGATTGTGAGTACGTCATATTGATTCTTATAATTTGGGACCATCGATGCGCGATGTATATCGCTTACCACGTAGAATTTTACACACTGCAAAAGTCCCGCGGTACATAACCTATAAAAACCTTATTTCAGCCCTAGAGGACAAGAGGGATGGTTAGGATGGTTAGGGCTAAGTCCCAATATACTGCTTTCTATTTAGCCTCCAAATAAATGTACTGACCGAAACTAGACAAAATAAGCCCTTCATCCTGAAACTTTGCACGTAGGTACACGGCAGTTATCGTAAAAGCACATAAGTATAATAAAATTAATAGAAATTTAGTGGTGTATGTCTATCAGACTAATTCGACCCCAAACGTGTCAAGGTGAATTCATAAAGTATATACGAATAGAATATTTTTTCCGCTTGCAGGCTCCATTTTATTTCAAAATTTCATTGAAATAAAGTATCGCATAAGTTATGCTGTTAATTACTACTTGAAAACTGAACAATGCCTGTGAATGAGCATAAGCTCCTTAACGGGCAATTTTCACTCACAATCATTTCAAAAATAATAAACAGGAAGTTATATTTTATTTTATATGGATATAAATACATACTATAATTTTTCTTAAGTATATCCCTCTCGTTGAGTGTCAATGTTAGTTCTTCTACTAGTTTCTACTACTACTACTAATTTCTACTAGTTAAATAGTAAACAATGGAGTGGTTTTTTTATGTTCGTTACTCCTCTCTTCTCAAACTACAGAGCCGATTGACCTGAAATGTTACTTAATAATAGTCCTTTTGCCTGAAGGATATTTAGGCTATATAAAAAAGACCTCGGGACCTTAAGAGCTCCATGATCCCAAAAAGAGACCCATAAATCAGTTCATTGACTTCTTTTTTTGCCTTTTTAAATGTAATTTTGAATAAAGAAATCAGTTTGAAATGTTCACTACCGGATGGATGAAATAATATACAAATTAATTCTTGCAATCGATTTTTTGTACGCTTCGTATTTGTGCAAACATCTTGTTTTTTGACGGAAATTTCACTTGCTTTTTTAAAGTACTTTCAGTCATAACAGAAGGCTGAATTTTCACTATCGGATGAGTAAAAGTATGTATAATTTAATTCTTGCAATAGATTCAATTGTACGCGGCGTATTTGCTAAAAATAGCATTTTTAGGGGGAAGTTCTCGATTTGTTCTACACAATGTAAGAGTGGTTCTTGTAGGTTCGTTTCTCTTCTTCCCGAAAACCATTGTACCGATTGGCCTGAAATTTTGCGTGATTCAAGCGCATATACTACTTTGATGCTGTAGCCTAAATATAAATGTATCAGTGCCTTAGAGGCCCTTATTTACTCCAATTAAAAAAACATTGAAGTTTGTGCAGAGGTTTCATTTTTTGCTTTTTTACATTATGTCTACTCAAGATAAAAGGTTGATGGTTTCACTATCCGGTGGCTTAGAGTATGTAAAATTTAATCATTGCAATCGATTATGTTTTGCATACGTATTTGCTTAAAAAAGACATTTTTTATGACAAAATTAAAAAAAATTTCCCATGTCAGCATCTTTGATTGTCAACCTATCTTTGAATGGGGTATATTCGCCCGGGCATGTTACACATATATATGTATGCGATTACCTACACTACGTGTAAAAATAGAGTTTATATGTATGTTTGCTACTGTTCTCCTCAAAAGTTACTGACGATAAACCTGAAACTTTGCATAATTATAGTATGTATGTGAGCTTGAGCAATAGGCTTTTTTTAAAAAGTCTCAGGGCTTCGAGGCCAAAGGACCCGAAAAATGGGCCCATTAAAAGCACACAAATCGGTGCAGAGGTTTCCTATTTTGCCCTTTTAAAATAACTTTTAATCAAGATATAAGGTTGAAATTTGTATTACTGAAGGTCTGAAAGAATGTAAATTTAAATTCATGCAGCCGATTTTTTATTGAATTTTGTATTTGCATGAATACTACGTTTTCAATGCCAAAAATATTTATTTTTCTCCGATTCCATAAATGGAATATTTCCATTGCAATCTGATCAATGGCTACACATGGGAAATTTCTTTCGGCCCTATTATGAGTAACATCAATTTAAAAGATCATAATTAGCAAATTTCATTTCGTCTGAACACTTTCAGTGAATGAACCCAAGGGTTTAAACGGTCAGTTTCCCCTCGGTGAAAAACATAACGATCATTAAAGGGAAATAGATTCTCTCTTTTATAGATAGAACTATTATTTATTTTCTTAATCTTGTCCCTTCCGTTGAATATCAATGAACATATCTGCTAGTTATTATTTAAAATTATTGAATTACTTTAAGTCACAATGACATGATCAGAGTCACGAAAATAATTTTTTTTATAATTCTTGAAAGCATCCAAGGGGTAAGGTAGATTTTATTTAGGATTGTAGTCGTATATTCAAAAAGTTTTCTTAAAAACGAATTCCTTGTCAATTGAAATTCTACGCAATAGAACTCAAGTTGCCAGCCAATGGAACCTTAAGAGACAACGGAAAGCGTTGGGTTTTTAGGAGCGGCCAATGGTTAGATTATTTTGTGTTGACTAACCCGCAGAAGCTAGTACGAAAGACAGCTCAATACTTCAATTTCCCAGAAAAGATACGTATCTGCTACTTGTTCCCGACTAGACACGCTTTCAGCCAAGTTACACCAGTCAACCGAATGATCACCCCACGTAGTGCTTAATAAAAAACATTACTCTCCTTCACACCATTCCATTTCGGGGTAAGCAAAGTTTAAAAAGTCTGCATATCCGCGGTTGGCCTTTGTTACTGTTCTTTCTCTTTTCCAAATCTATTCCTTTTTGCCTCTCCTTCCATGCGTCTTCCATCTCTACTGCATTCACGCACAACTTCTGAATGCCCTCATTGCATATTATAGCCTTCCTGCACATTCTCCGATGATTTTATTGTTCCACCCTTTCTTTCTCATAGTTGCTTCCTTCATCTTCCAGATTTTCCTCAACTCTCTTACAATGGAGAAAATTAACATATTCCGGATGACTGTATAGCAATGGAGAACCGAACAATTTAATAGAGGTCTCTATGCTTTCTCTGTACAGCCAGAGATGATTTGCGATTGTTAAAAGGCGTATTTTTTCTCGTCAGCTACGATTATTAATTTGAAGTCAACGAATAAAAAGATAGTAATAATCTGACCAGATGCTTATGATAGTCCCCGTGTTACAGCGAGTAAGATGCATTTTCAAAAATTTTATATTCCACGTATGACCCTTTCAGTTTCACCACAATTTACTTTATTTTCTGATTTTGTAAGTAAGAATTTTGTTTTGGTGTAGTTTTTTTTAAATTTAGCTAGCCTAAATAGGTCATATCCGATAAAGCCAATGAGTCAGAGGCTCGGGATGAAATATATGTGGGAGACTAAACTTCAGAACTTCTCCTATATTGTTTTGGTGTTAGCTTTGAAACTTTTAAATCAAGGACTGAAACAGCCAAATACTTTGTAATTATAAATGCAGTGCGGTTTAAATCACGACTCAGAGAAGTCAGTGACAGTTCTTAAGATACTTATGAGAGAAACGACTGTGTCAAGATGGAGCGAGAGGTGGAACCTTGAGTTATGGAGGAAAGGGTGGGACGAGGATACGAGGCGAGTGATTCAGCATGAGGGTAAGAATTGGTGGGATTGGGTGGGAAGGGAGTAGAATGAGTGGGAGAGGAAGACATCCATTGTGAAGGTGCGAGGATTTTTTAGAGATTTCATAACGATTCAGGGACGGTGGGCGAGAAAGTTGGAAGAATAATTTCGGATGACTTTGGTGGTGAATTGTTCTACATTTGCAGAAATATTTACCAAACGTTTATTGGGTGGAATTGGTATTTTCAAAACTTAATGAACTACATGAAATTTGACTTTCTTTTGCAATATGCGTGCATAAAAGATTGAACGTATCATCGTCATGAAGGTCAGTTTGATAGAGAAGTCCGACAATATTACTGCCACCATAAAAAATATTTATAGGCCGAAGATATCATTTAATTTTTCTGTTTGATTATTCGCAGTTATTTGATGCAAAAAATATAGTTTTTTTGACACAAATGTAAATTGCATAATACTTAAATAGTAGTTTAAGTAGAATCTTTCAAATTTCTGTTGGAATTATTAAAAGTCTGCGAAAACTATAATGCTCGCTATTACTTTCTCTCTCTAAATTATGTATAGCCACTTAGGTATTTAGAATTTTTCTGTAGTCACTCGAGAATCTCACTCCGTATCTATAGAGGAGAGTAGAAAAATGTTCATTCATTGATGTGTATACCCATCAAAGCATGAGTTTGACGATGATTAGGTTAATTGTTCGTTGTTTAAGGCAGGAAGACCTGGGGAAAATTGATTATATTTTTAAAAATGAATAAACGGAATCACTTCAGAATAATATCTAAATATCGGTAGTTTAATATTATGAAATTAGCCCATATAAATTTTAAAAGAAATATACCATATTATCTCATTAAAATTAAAAATTCAATGCACTGAGATTTGAATTGTAGAATTTTAGCTTTTAATAAAAATTTGAATGATGAGAAAAATTTAAGACTGCGCTCCATTTATTCAATGAACTCATTCTTTCCAACTTTTTTTACTACATAGCTGATACCCACGTAACACTGCACCTAATGTTCATTTATTAAATAGATACTACTTAATGAGAAGTATTTAATCGTATGACTCCTAGAAGCAGTTATTTCATGGTGCCTAAAATGAGATCGGTCTAAGTGATATTCATTCTGATTCGAGGAAAAGTAAAAGAAAGCGAAAACTAAAGCGTCTGGTATGCATGTCTCAAACATATTAGAGGCCATTCAATTTAAATAATCATGAAAATGTCTTTACAGAGTCAAAGATTAAATAGATTTCAGTTCAATAAAAATGTGAAATAGTGATGATGATGATTCATTGCCCAAAATATTACCCCATAGATGTTGGTATTAATAAAATATAAATTTTAACTCTTATGAATGTTTTTTTTCTTTCTCCAGTAAATGAACGTCAAAAATATTCGGCGAATAAGCAAAACATTGGGTAAATAGTGAGTAAACACTTAATCATCCTTCGAGGCATCGTAAAACTTCCAGAATATTTAAGGTATTATCATGATTATTTCGTAAATGAAAGTAATAACGGAATTTTGAAGGAATTTCTGCAGTGTTAAAATGTCTCATTTGTTTTACTCTTCGAAATACGGTGCTCTTATCTTTTCCGGTCGATTCTCGCGGTGAAGCAACCGGTAGCGCCCGATTGACAGTGACAGTGAATTCTCCCGAGTCGATTGAAATACGCGGAACTGAGGCAGCAAAACCACAAACACCACAACTCCCTGGCCCGGGCGCTTCGTGCCACGCGTATTGAGTTGCTCCGGTGGTCCAAACTCTTTCGCGAGGCCAAAAACGTCGCCGCCTCTGCCGCTCCTTGGCTCTCTGCCAAGTCCCGCTTATCACTCGCATCGCGTGCCAACTGCAGCGTTCGCTCTCGACTCTCACTCACGGAAACACTACCTCCTCCCATACCCACGCCTTCCCACTCACGCTTGTCTCTCAGCTCCCGTCCCTCCATCATAGTGGATGGATGAAGCTTTGCATTTACGTAGAATGCAGAGTTTCAGTGAATTGACTCTACAAGCGCAGAATTTTTCATCTCGGCCCCAAATTTCGGTCCGTTCATGCCCAGTGGTGAAGAATGAATGCCTTCATATGGAGTAGCTCGTTCCGGTATTTTTAGGCACATTAATTCTGGTACTTCCGGCTACTTTTCCACAATTTGTTGACAGTTTATTTTTTAATTTCAAGGTATAATTAGGCTGTAGTCAACGATTATTTTGCATCCCCTTTTTCCATTTTTCTTGATAGTTTGCACTAAAAACAGCATAGAAAAATGAAATATTTATTTTTTTGGTCCCAGTTAAAGAGAATTCATTCACTACGGCATTCACCTTCGCTACCAACTCATAATATTTAGAAATGTGGAAAATGCTGTTTTACCAAAAAATTGAAGCTTTCCACATTTTTTTGCTCATCAGCTGATTTTTAAAAGAGCTATGTTCTTTTAATCCCACGAGATACTTTCCGCATAAGAGTACTGAAAATGATTCGTAAACCTCCGGCCTATATCAAGCTTCATATTTTGGTCCATAGCTGAACATATGCCGCGCCTGATCCCAGCCTTCGCGGTTGTCCACAAACTGATGCTCAATTCTCATCCGAAGCGGAATAATGCTGTGCAAGCTTAGAATCTGAAGGCCCTATGTCTCTTTAGGGGAATCCAACAATTTCAATGGAGAAGTAAAGAAGACTAATTGAAAATAAAAAAAAATATCATTGTCGGGGTCAGTTTACTGTGGCTAACGTTTCTTCGCTTTCGTACCAAATTCGAAACCACCGCCGTGGTGTATGGTAGAGGGATGGGAATTTTTTGTTTGTTACGTCATATTTTAGCCCGTTAAGTCCTCCATATGTTTCAAGGTAGGTTACTATACGAGAAAATCTGTACGTAACCGATAATAATTCAAACAAATTCACAAACGAGTTGAAAAACAATTATTGCTACACATGTTTTTCAACATTTTCTAAGTTGCTGTGGTCATTTTAATAGCGCAAAACAACTCAGTTGTCTTAGACGAGATCACATGGAATTTACTTTGCAATATAAATGAAGTAACTTTGTTATTTCGCATAATCCTTTTTCACCTGATGATGACGTGCCACGTCGAAACTCGGGTCGTCTAAAATAAAATTTATGTGGAATAACAAAGTTACCTCATTTACAAACCTCAAAACAACGTAAAATCCTGATGATAGGCAAATAAGCACAAATGCAAACTTTATAAGTGTTATAATCATTCTCATTCATTATTCTATCTACGACCGTTTGTAGGAGGCTGCTTTACCCCAAAGAATGACGATGCGAATACGATGTATCCGTATCTTCTTCGCATCGTCTAAATTCAAAATTTTCATTTTATAAGGAATAATGGATGGGAATAAATACCAAAGGAGACCAAAGGAAGGAATACCGTTTGCAATTTAAGAGAGCCGATCCAAGAAGAGATGACTTACGAGTGAAATGGTAAGCCAAGAGGAGGACATAGTGGAGAGCTGCGGGAAACAATCTTCGGATCAATGTCACTTGATGTTGTTGACAAAAATTATTAATTCATCCTGCCAAAGATTGCATCCTCCCCTCTGTCAGTCTAATTATAACTTTCAAAATTGGCTCGAGCACACCCGAAAACCGGTTTCAAGCCCGTCACATGTTGACTTATAGTCCATAGAAGATCAAACTCAGACGATCTCCCGCTCTTTGATCCTCACTTATGTTTCCTCTTCTCTGTTCTTCCCCACGCGCCATCAAAGCAAGACCGTCTGCTTCTTGTCGGTCTCTTCCCACCCGCCGTGGTTTCATTACTCTCCGCCCGTTCTCCGGGACTCATAGTACCCGCAACCGCCACAGCTCTCTCGCCCAAACATCTAAACCCGCCCCTTCCGTATTTCCCCCCGTCCCTGCTTCCCCCATCCCACCCCTGTCGAACAACAACCCTACCCGCCTCATAACCCTCTCATCTCCTTTTATCCTCCCCATCCAGCTTCCATTATCGTAATAGTCCCCTCCTCTCCATTCTCAAATCCCTCGCCTCGTTCATTTATGTCCCTCGCCATGCGCTCGCGACACTAAACGCCGGCGCCGCTTGGCGACATTCAAGCGACGTTTTTCGGAGTCTCGGAGCTTCGATACAACTCGTGTCTGCGCTTATGCAGTCTGTGTCGGCCCGTCTGTCCCCTCTTTCGCTCTTCTCTCTCCCCACACTTCCTCCTCCTCCTCCTCAATCAATAAGTCTGCACGTTCCTCCCGTCTCTCTTTTTTCCTCCCTCCATAATCCCACGAAATCTCTCCCACTTTTATATTCCTTCTCCTCGCACAATCCCCACCGTCATCCCTTTGCATCCACTCGACCGCGACCGAAAGCTCTCGGCTCTTCCTCTTTTCCCACACTCTTTTTTTAATATACCACAACCTCCGACGCAGCGCATGTATGTATGGAAGCTGCGCGGCGCCACCGCACTCCGCGACCGCCGAAAATATCAACCCTCCTTGCCACCGCATTCATAATCATCCCCTTTCCAACCCTCTACCCCTTCCCAACTCCTGCTGTGCGTACGTGTCTTCCCATAAAGGCGGGCGTTCGAAAATTAATAACCGTTCGCGGGAGGCGTGTATATGAGGGGTTGGTGGGGGGAATGAGGTGGAGAACAGGGGGAAGTCGGGTATTAGTGTGGTTGTTAGGGGATGATGAGGGGGATGAAGAGGGGAATGACACGCGTGCGATGGACGGGGAGGGAGAGGAGCAGAGCAAGGCGAGACGAGAGATCGAAAAGTCGACGGGATTCGTGAGACGAGTCGAGAATGTTTTTTTCGACGACTCAAAACTTTCGACCTCTCTACTCTTGAGGTTTTAATTTTTTTCCCAAATCGCAGCACCTTAGCGTCTGCTTCACTTCTCACCTCAATATCGTGACGGAAAATATGACGTCAGCCCCCCGAGAAAAAAATTCACGCGGCTGTCGATTCTGCGACGTCTAAATTTAAGCGCGAAGAAAACTCGCTTTTTATGGGTAAAAACTTGGAGGCTGAGGGAATTCTGTGTAAGCATAGGAGCAGAAGTCGTAGATCTTCGACCGGTGCTCGGATTGTGCCGGGTTTCCCTCAACCGTTCTGGGGCGCATTACTCCGCCAAGGCGTCAGAACGGGTTGCTCATAGGTTTTTCGAGCATCGTAGGTATTTTTTAGGCTAGAGAATAGGTCAATCAGTGGAACTCGAAAGTATAAACCCGATAACAGCCTCCGAGTAAATCTGTGTTACGTAGGCCTTCATTGCCGAAAAAACTTTGGGGAAGCACAAATAAATAAATGTAACTTCCATAGAGAAAATAATTTCAACACGCGCTCTCAAAATAACTGCGAAACTTCAAAGAAAAACTCGCTTCTCAGTGGTTCAGAATCCATCAATGAGATAACGCACAGAATCACGGAAAACAGCGAACTGACATTCATTGCTAAATGCGATATAAATGTAGAAATAGTAACGTTCCGTAGCGTAAAGAACAAACGTGTCGAAGTTGAGCATACATTTGAAAACGCAGATATAGTAATTGGAACAGAGAGCTGGCTTGCAGAGGATATTAACGATAGCGAAGTTTTTCCGACAGGATATAAAATCTATAGACGTGATCGACCAGAAAGGATGGGGGAGGAGTATTCATAGCAGTTAAATCGTATTTGAATAGTACCGCACACATATTAGATATATTTTGGGTACTATTAAACAACAAAATAAAAGAAATTAGCATATATGATCATTTTATTGGCCACCAGATTCAAAAATCGACGTTTTGTACAAATTTGAAACTCAGTAAACATCATTTACCGCGAAAGATAACAAAAGCGTGATAATTATCGGTGGGGATTTCAACCTCCCGGCTATAAATTGGAAAACAAATAGCGTTGAACCAAGTTCAAGGAAGCGTGCTATAAGGAGGCCTTACTTTATACACATTCACAGCACTCTCTTACTCAAGTAGTAAGCGAACCTACGAGAGGTAATAAAATATTAGACCTTCTAACTATTTCTCATCCTACAATGATTAAACATGTCGATCTCCTGGAAGGTATAAGCGATCATAAAGTAATTTTTACGACTTTGAAAATAACGGTAGCTTCCACTGTAAAACCTAAATGTAAAGTCTACTTATTTGAAAACGCGATTACGTAAAATTCAGAGAGACGTTAGAAGCTTCATTCAAATAATTCGTAGCCACAATGAAGAACGAGAGCACCGGAGTATCACGGAGATATTTTTTGGAAATACCACGTAAAGGAATCAATGAATATATTCCACATAAATTAAAACGGAAGAGTAAAGACCTCATTTGTATAATCAAGAAATAAAGCCGGAGCTCAGGAGACAAAGGCAACTACACAATCTATGTAAAAATTGTATTAAGTTAAGTAAAAAAACAACGGAGCTTGCAGCGAGAGTAATATACGTTGCTCAACGCTCAAAAACGAATAAAATGATGCACGCTTCTCTACGAAACTTAAAGAAAAAAATCCTCGGTGAATTACTAGATGAAAACTCCAAGTCATTCTGGTCTTACGCGAGAGAGCTCCAGGGCGAATCTTCGTACTAGAGTCTTTATTGGACACAAACGGTGAAGTGGTCACCAATAGTATCGACAAAGCCAATTTATGAAACCACAATTTCGAAAGTGTATTCATTAAGGATAACACAATACACAATTTAGACATTCCTGACTTAGCGAGCCCATGGCAGTCATAACAATTCAACGTGATGGAATAATTAAACAACTACATTCGATTAAAAGTAACAAGTCCCCAGGTCCAAAAGGAATACCTGCACGCGTATTCAAGGAGTTAGCGCCACTGATTGCACCATTCTTGGAAATTATATTTAGCAAATCATTATCCGAAGGCAAGGTACCCCAAGACTGGAAAATAGCCAACGTCACTCTGATATTTTAAAAAGGAAATAGAAGCGACCCAGGAAATTACCGGCCTATATCGCTAACATCACTTTTATGCAAGATCCTCGAACACATAGTCGTTAGTAATATTATGACATTCCTGGATAATCGTAACTTCTTACATAGCAGTCAGCACAGCTTCCGTAAGAGCAGGCCCTGCGAAACACAGCTTGCGCTCTTCCTTCATGATATCCTAAAATCAGGTGACAAAAAAATCAGGTGACAAAAAACTCACATAAATTGCTATCATGCGGAGTTAATGGAAAAATAGTGAATTGAATAAGGGACTTTCTCAGTGATCGATAACAAACAGTAGTTATTGATGGTTTTAGCTCTGATATGGTGAAGTCACATCCGTTGTTCCTCAAGGAAGTGTGATAATCCTCTTTTATCCATTATTTATATTTATGACCTAAGTTGTAGAGTTAGCAGTAAATTACGATTATTTGCAGATGATACAGCTATCTACAGTGAAAAAAGCGAAGACGCAGACTTTGAAGGACGCGGAACTTCTGTCATTAGACCTTAATAACGTTCATTCGTGGTGCCAGGAGTGGGGGTTAGAATTAAATATCAGCAAATGCACCACAGGTCACTTGCTGCGAAAGTCATCACACGAAAGGCAAACTCATACTATGGGTGGAGTAAATATAAAATCTTCAGATACAGTAAAATATCTTGGAATGACCTTCATTTCTAATATATCGTGGGGAACACATACAAAACATATGCGGCACAGCATTAAAAAAACTAGGTTTTGTTAAACGTATAATAGGAAGTTCCTCGGATGAAAAAATGAAAAAGAGATGCTACTTCGCTCTGGTTAGGCCACACCTCGAATACGCCGCGAGAATTTGGGATCCTGGTCATAAAGATTTAACCAAAAAATTAACAAAATACAAAGGAAAGCAGTGCGCTTCGTTGAAAACTGCTACATGCGTACATAGTGTCTCGCAACTTCTAGAGGGATAAAGGTGGGAGCCCCTAGAGACTCGGAGGCTACACGCTAGGCTTAGGTTGCTTGAGAAATTCAGAACTGATATTTTTCAGAGCGACACAGAAAAAATATCTTGACTCCTCACTACATCTCTAGGTCTTACTCACTCCTATATCACATGTCACCATTTCACCTCCCAAAACCTTACATCTTTACACGGCTGGTGACCTAACACCCCCTGCCACACACCCATGCGGCGGCTCGTAGGGGGGTATGTAGATGTAGGTGGAGAAAATTCAAGAGTTCCGTTCTCGTTAAATTAGCTCCTGTTTTCGGCGTTTTCCTCATGGCTCCAAGAATGCCGTCATTTCGGATTGATTCCCATTAATCTTGCGGCAAGGCCTCTCAGATACCTTCCGCCACACTACATTCTTTGGTTAAAAAGTTTTTTTAAGACACGATAAAATGAAATGACCACAAGAGAGAAATCTGAGCTGAAAACCAAGATTTGTGCCGTAGAAGCGGCTCAGGTCCTGTATGGGGATGCTGAGGTTAATGACGGTAGAAAATTAAGAAAAAGAAATTCCACTAAAATACACTCAAAATAAATTTAGGAAAGAATAACTGTGCGTGAGGAAGGTTAATGGCTACTTGCGCCAAAAGAATTGATAAACATTGAGGTCATTTAATTAGTGCTATCATTCCCGTTTAGCCTTTGATTAAAATTTTCGCCTTGGTTTATATGCACGTCATTATTTTCATGCATGCGCACATGTACTTTCTTTCAAATCTCATCAAGGAAATTCCACTCAGTTTTAATGAGAACTGTTCCTCTTCCAATATAATTTTAGGAAAAAGTATACGAAAATATACTCGGCCTTTGAAGAATAGACTGAATATTGTGAAGTGTTGTATACAGGAGCGGCAGTATTTAATTACTAACTCGACAAACAATCTCGTTGATTGTAGTTACCCAGCCTTTTGGAGGCAAAAAATAAAACACTCCCACTGGAGCAAATATCTCCCCTTTTATAAATGGGATTTCACAGAGAAACTCGGATTTCCAGGAATGTTTAGCCAGGTCTGGGATTCGAATCCTGGCTCCAAACAGCCGCGCTGAGTCATATGTGCAGTTCAACTACACAATCACATTCTAACATGACTTTCACCGCGAGTTTCACCGCGAGGTTTACATGCTCATGCATAGGGCGTACACCATGACTAAGTGCTCTTAGTTTTGCGCATGGCGTCACTGTTCACGAGGTTTAAGCTCATATAAAGGTGGTTTGAGCGCTAATCGTAAGTTATGGAGTGCAATTTTCAATAACTATTCAAATAAGTTGAAAAAAATCTTGGTCCACAATTCAGGCAATCATATCCTTACGTTGCTACGGGATGAAAAATCAATTTCAGCTCTTAGGTTATTATATATCTTCAATACCCGATGAAATGAGCGACCCTAACAGGCTGAGGTAGTCTTGTCTACCCATGTGGCACATTGACACTTGAAGTGTCTCTGGAATCAATGACGATTCTTCATATAAGCGGTGGAATCGTAGACACATCCTGTGCCTCAAGGTTTCAAACGTAAATTTATTGGCTAGGATGCACCCGCCCTATGCGAGGAGCGAAAATTATCGCAATAGCTCGTCTATTTATCTTTGTTTTTCTCGGTAATGTATCAACGCTTGAGGAGCCATCAGACTTATAAGGAAACTGTAAAAAAGCTGAAGTGGGGTCATGGGCTCTTTTGTCATAGCAACGGAAGGAGGCAAAGACAACGGGGGAGGCATTTCGTCGGTAGTTAAGAAGCTGAGACGAAGATGGTAAGGAGAAGAGTTTAAAAAAAATATTTATGACTTTTAGCTCCCAAATACTCAATTACAAGTGATATCATAAACCCTTAGTTTGTTGTAAAAGATAATTTATTTATAGAAAGGTAACGGAACATTGTTCGTTGAAAATAACATGGGAATTGGCTGCGTAGTTCCTGCATTATTTTCGAGGTGATTTGGCCTTAACCTAAAACTTCGAAAGGAAAGGTCTTGTCGTCATTGGCATTTCATATGACACCCCCTACGGAGAGATATTACTGATTCCTCACACCCGGATCCAAATCACGTTAATGCCTGGTGTCAACCACAACGAAAAATCAAACTGGTGCAATTTTTAAAACAGCAGAACTTGGAAAGTCGCCAAAGTTGCATGAAAGGAAAGTAATCCCCCACCAACTATATGTAGAAATAACACTGCGATGAGACAATGTGCCTGGGAAGGTTACGTCTCTTCAATATGAGCCAAATTTGGATTCATTGTGATTCAATTAAATAAAACTTCGGATAATAGTAGGCGTACCTTTCTCACGTGCCGATTAGATAGATGTTTGATTGACTTGTTTTAAGTTGTATATAAACGAGGTATATATTACACTGTGACCTGATTTGCATCCATTTTAAAAAGATATTAAATTTGCTTGAGTTTATCTGAAATCAAACTGTAATTCTTCCGGAGTTTAAAGGTACGTTATTATCATATAACAAAGTCATGCGATTATAAACAATAAAAGTAATATCATACAACATAGAAAGCGAGGTTTGAGCCGGATATTCAAAAGTTTAGCGCTTGTATCCCTCTTCGCTTCACGTACGGGTATTTCGTTATAATTTAGAATAGAATAGAAAAGGTTTATTGTCCAAGGAGCATTTGCTCCTATGGGGCAAGGTTTTACTTCTGAACATTAGATTAACATATGAAAAAAAACAATAGTGAAACAAAATACATTAACATAAATGAAGGTCTCAGTTAGCAAAAATATGGTGCAAATCAACAGTTTCTGCAATGTAAACATAACAAGATATACAAATTAACAGTTACAGCGATCAAAACAATTACAATTATCCACACAAACAGTTACAATTAACAAAATATAAAATTGACAGTATATTCAAATATAATAGTCCACTAACGATTTTTTCAGTTAATTGAATGCGGTACTGTCATTTTAATTTACGTAATCTTACAATAATTTTTTAAAAACATTGATCAAAGTAACATTTTTTATACTATCTGGTAATTTTTTCCAAAATTGCATGATTTTACCAGAAATGAGCGTTCATAAGTTACCTTACGGCGAGAAGGTATGAATAAATTTTCGGTTATACGCGTTGTTCTCCCTTTAATATCTTTGTTTTGAATTATATTTTTGAAAAGGTATGTCGGTTGCCCTGTTTTCATTAGTTTCAACATGAAAACGCCCAATTGGTACATTCTGCGAGCTTCGACTTTCCAAATATGAGACCTCTTAAAATATGGCGTCACATGCTCACGAATTCCAATATAAAAGATATATCTAATTCCTGAATTTTGTATTTTTTGGATATATATATTGCTATGGCACCGTCTTTTTTAAAATACAAAATGTTCATTGAAAAAAGGGCATTGGAAAAGATAAAAAAGTTTTTACTTTTTTACGCGGCTGAAAAATTCTCCAGTCTTTTGTTAAAGTAAACCCTCGACAGTTGGGATAAAAGGCGTTAAGAACTTGCCAGATAGGACCTTATTTCATCATGCCGAAGTGGACGAATTATTGTTATCCAGAGGCCTTTCTGGGTTTAATTTATTTATGAACTGGTAATCCCTTCATTTATGGCAAATATAAATATTTATCAGGGACTAGCGGAAGGTACCCTTTGAAATTCAACGGGCGTGAAAAACATTGAACTTATTTTATAGTAAAACCACAAAGCCTGAAGAATACTGTCAGCGTGGTCGTTTGAGAAATTCGTAACCTATCTTGTACGTTGTGTTCATTGTAGTAGACACGCTAACCGTTTTCCAGGTACGCGTAGATATGAGTGACTGTTGGTCCTCTTTCATGTACGGTAAACCCAAAAATGGGCCACGCAGACTCATTACTACTTAAATAGCACCCAGGTTCATAGATGGTCAACTCGTCCATCTGGTTCTCTCGAGCCGTCTTCTGCATCAATTAACACCTTGATCGCTTCCCTTGTGTCCATACATATATTTGCATTCAATGACTTGATTGAGTTGCGCTATTCAATTTTGATTGCAACGCAACGTTGATATGAGCGTTGAGTATCTTAATCAGGATCGGCGAGTAGGGTACAATCCAGCGGTTGACCACGTCAAAAGGAGCTTTTGCAGCAGTAGTCATGTTTATTTGACCTATGAATCCCCGTCTCCCGGACTGTGCCTTCGGAGTAAAGGATAGCCATAATCATTGGTTTCAGTTAGTAAATCAAAAATCTGTGTTGATTCTTAGCTCGATTGCCGATTGCATGCACGGATGTCCTTCATTGAGCAGAATTTCTCGTTATTTTTTTGGGTAAGAAGCACGTAATGACGTCATTATAATTTCCGCCATCTAAAAACAAATGGAAGTTTCGAAACAGATAGGTCTATATTTGAACCAGATTTATAGCTGGTTACCCGTCAGTAGGTTGGGTTAGGATGACATTTGTGCGGTTCTTAGCATAACCCGAGAAACACCACGGGGCGGTGACCGATTTATTTTTCTATATAGCTATTTTCCTATATACCTCATTTTTTGTATTTCTGTTTTTTATTTTATTTTGTTTAATGTTTGTAAACACTGACCATCATTAAATAATCTGTATCAACTCATTAGAAAACAGTCTTATGCACTGTATCTACAGCTTTTCCCTCATTAGTGTCGATAAAAAGGTTGTTGCCGGACGAAATTCGGGAACAAGCCACGTGAAGTTGGCCATGCGTGAAACAGTGACTCTCCAAATGAAGGCCAGCAACTTGAAGAGGCTGCCCATGTGTCTTATTTACTGTCATAAAAATTAGATATGTCAAGCCCGGAAACCGGGGAAATGACGCTGGGAAGCGTGTCTTGCAGCTTCCTGCTCCCGTCGCGCGTGCCGCTCTTCAGGAGATTCATTGGATCGCTGGAGGGCATGTCTTGAGCATCTTTGACCGCCTCATGATTACTCGGAAATATATTTTTACGGTATAACATTTTGTGCGTTTCATAGTTAACCGGTTCTCATTAATTATTTCTTATAAAATAACTTCCATCGTGTTTATACTTCCGACAAAATATGTAATTCATTAAAGAGAAGTTCTTCGTAATTACGGGCTACGTTCTCCCAAAAGTACTTCTAGAAATGCTCAACGCCCGATGAATCGGATTCAGTGGTATGGGTGTGATTGATACGGGTATTCTGTTCATAGCACAGCGTGACACATTTAGAAAAATGCTAATGCAGAGCTAATCACCGAGTATTAAGCACCAAAGCAGCATTCCTCTCTTGAACTTTACAGTATGGATTCCAATCCGCTCTTTCTTCAATCCAAGACTTCATCATCCAACGGATTACCAAGTCAAGTCATACTTTACGTCAACAACAATGTTGCGTGATATAGAAGTTTAATGAAATGCCTTAGTTCATGTGTCGGATTCGTGGTACTCAATCGGCCAGTTGCTCATTGTGCATTTTAGAAAGTGGGAGATGTGGTTTCCTCAGCTTTGATCGAGTTTGTCAGCCCATCGGAATGCTGTATTTTTTTTAGAAAGAAGGTCAGTTTCCGAGAAGAAGATATGCGAGATCTTTCGTAATTTGAGAAAGTTTCAATTTTTTAGAGTTCAAGGGCACACACACCCGAGTAATGATGCTCAAAAAAGTTTGTCACCCAATATACATGATTTTTCAAGGTGTGGATCATGAAGTCAAATGACTGATAATTTTTTCATCGCCTTCTTTTCAAGACACACCTTGAAAAGAAGGCGAGCATATTACATGCGGCCTAGTTTTCTCGGGGGTGGTATCGGATGGTTGGTACTACTGGCATTTTGAAGAGCGACCCAATAATTACCATACGGTGGATCCTTGTGTTAAAGTTAATCACCTGTAAGTCAGGTGTCACCGTAAATAAATTTGGAGGAAATTGTTTCTCTACTCGATAATGTATTAAATTTAGGTGCATCGTTTTACTATTTGATAAACCAAACTCCCAATTTCATGGCGCAAAAAACATGCCTCTCGCCGTCTTTCATTTGTGAAACAAAAAAAGAATGTGGATTTAGTGCAAATATAAGATACTTTTTATTTAATCCCCACCAGTTTGATGCACTCCGCCTGTTCCAATTTATTCATTTTTATTTTTCGCAAATATTTGCATAAATTGAGCAGTAAAGACCAGATGTGCCGAAACAATCATAATCGAAAACTAGAAATCGGAGAAAATTGTGTAACGAGATTCAATGCAATCTTTTAAAAGCAATGTTTTATAATAAATTTCAAAGTAATTTCTTCCACCTGCACTGATGGTACGTCCTCTTCGCTTTTTCACCAACGTTCAACTCTGATCCATGCCATTTACCAAAAACAAGAATCGAAAAACTACTCTTTTGTTTCATTCACCACTGATGACACGCTATACTAACTAATCGGCTTAACATATTTAGATGCGATTTCAAATGTAACATATGCACTTCCTCTGTGCATTAAGGTTGCATTTACATAAGTTAATGAGGTAAAAAGTGTAATTACTAACATAAAGTTATATCTGTAATTCTATTTATTCATCTACTCACCGTCTAACGCTCAACTTATATTTGTGTCGAGAATCATTTAATTGGAACTACACTTCATCTCAGTTTCCTCGGTGTGAGCATCGCCGTTATACATTTTAGGACTCTTTAAGCAGCATAATTCTTGCAATATGAAATCAAAATTATTTTTGAGCAGAAAACTCGTTTGCAAAGCCAAGATTTTTACGGCCGTGATTTATTGACGCACCAAAATCACGGTATTCAAAAACGCTCTTTATTATCAAGATCCAAAAAAGGTCATAATAATTTTGAGATGGACCTTTTCTGTTTCGAGCTTATGTATAGCCCACGAAGGATAGCGCCGGGTGGAAACAATCTCCAGATATGAACGCCGCAGTCTGCATGCTCCAATGAGTTCACACTCTCATCCTGCGGCGAAGTCTGGTTTTCCCCATCCATGATCACGCCCAAAGGTGAGTGGCGTTCACGGTGCGTGGCTCTTCTGCTTAAATTTATTTCTACCTCGCTTCGTTACGTGATTGAAAATTTGCATAAAAATGTCACCTCCACGCGAATTAAGTTCCCAGGATGCGTTGATGATGCTCTCTCGGGTAAAGTATAAGCATGAGATAAGAAGTGCAGAATATTGATGTCAGTCGATCGGGTAGAAACGAAGTACAGACCTGGAGTTCAAATGTGGAGGTAAAGATTTTTGGCCGTAGAATTTCAGATTTTATTGATAAAATTTAATATTAATGAAGATTCTCCATGTGTATAAACAATGAAGAGATGATATAAACGGGAGAAAGTAAGAAGAAATATGAAGAAGGATAAAGGAAAGAGATTGACCAGTATCATAGAATTAAACGGGCAAAAAAATTTATCTTGACATTAGCATTTTTAGACCCCATATTTTTGTACTGCATAGACAAGAGGTTAAAGTAAACCTAAAGCTAAGTTTCCATGAAACCAAGCAGCCAAAAAGATGACAGATACAGCATTCTTTCCCTTAATGATTTCGAAGTCACGTCAAATGAGTTGACAGTAAGGTACTTGAGCAGTCTGGAATCCGAGATCAAGAGGAAAAATAAAGAATGGAGATGACTCGAATAGTTTGAAGGGCATTGAAACGTCCGAAAAATTTCACTAAGGATAGTTGTTCCGCAGATAACCAAGGGTTTTTATGCTTGCGCAAAGATGTTTGGCATGATGCAGAACAATCTGAAGTTCAAAATTTCACTCCAAATGTGCGCCTTCAATATACCGTGTGGTTTTTATGATAGGTAAAACGCTTTGGTGCACGAAAAGAGATTTTATCAGTGGTAAGGCGTGTTTCTGAAATGTACCGGTCACGAATTTTTTCGCCAACAATGGGACCTTACCTCTCATAACTCCTCCTCTGCGATCGGAGATTTCGACGCGTGACGTAGCGAATGTTTTTGAGAGCGGGCCAACCTTGAACTGAACTTAATCTGAGTTCATTAAAAACTGCCTCATGGAGGGAATTAGCGCGATACTTGGTGGATCTTTTTATGGTATTCTGGCAGTTCGTACTGAAAGCATGACGCCATAGGTCTCCTAAACTACGGTCCAAATGGCTTGTATTTTGTAGACAATGCCAATTAGGTATCCCTTGGATGTGTTTAATTTAGGTTGGGAAGTCCTCAGGAAAAAGATAAGCGAATCGGTAATTAATCGTTAAAAATGAAAGGATGAATCAACGACTACACCGGAAATTGTTTTTAGAATGAATAGGGAAATGTGGAAATTCCCAGAAGAGAGAAAAATGAGGAAAGGTCATTTTACAACAATTAAATGTGTAGCAAAAACGAGTTTTCTTTTTAGGAAGAGAGGAGTTGAAATTGCTAATAATTACAGAAAGGAATTCCAAGAGAGTTAATTAATGGCTACAAGATGTGGTCTATAAATTGGACTTCAAGGCATTAAAATTGATTCATGATTTTTTCAATGCAATCAATGTACTGTGTCTGGTTACCATCCAAAGTAAATAGGCCTGGATTGTCTTACGACCTCACATAGTATGCACTTCGTGCATATTTCCTCACGGCTAGTTTTCATCCGTTTGGAAGGAGGTGATGATATGATGAAACCGAGAAAAATGCTGTAACAAAAAAATCACTAATTTTTAAAATAGATTATAATATGAAATAGAATAAAACGTGCTTCTGATAGGGAAATGTAAATGGAATAAATGTTAGCATACCACATAATGATCTTATAATCGGAACTGTGAAAATTAATGCATCTCACGTACAAAGAATAAGTGACTAAAAGTAAGCTTCGCCTAATAACTATCCACGCCGATGAAAATATTAAATTGTCTACCATGAAGACATAAAATAGCCAATCCTATCACTTATTGTTTCTCTCAGTGTCAATCACGGCAAGTGCACAGTTAGTGTTCGGAACTTGGTGAAAAGATAAGCAAAGATGAGACTTATATTGGTCCATCTAAGGAAGAGGATCCAAGAAGGTCGCCGACGCTGTCAATGTTGAAGAGAACTCCCGAAATTTTAATTCGTCGAGCGGTGTAAATGAATATGCGCGAGAGATGGCACAGCTTTGTCTGACAACGTATGTACCCAGTCGGGAGAATGGAGGCTGCTTCGAGGGCGGGATGGTCGGGTGGAGAGAAGACGGACGAGGAGTTCAAAGGGGAGAGGATGTTGTTGTGAAGGGGGGGAGGAGGAAAGGAGAGGAGGGATCGCCCCCGACCGAGTGGCTGGGGTCGCGCCTTGCAAAACACAACCCTTCCTCTCTTTCTATCCCCCCCTTCCCAACCCCCTCTGTCTCTGCCCCCCGCTCGTCCTCGTTCCCGGATCTCAAGGGAATTGGATGGGGTCGGAGGGAGGGATCGGGCGGGGGTTGGAGTGAAAGGAGAAGATGCCGTTCGGGTTGGAGAGGGAGATTTCAGAGGAAGGCTTCGGTCGGATGTTATCATCAATTCGTGTTTCTCAGTACTTCCGCGGCTGGTATTCCCCATGTCAAATTGTGTCACGTTGCACAGGTATCGAGTTAAAATTACTGACCAAGGCTCGCGTTGCCTCTCTTAATTGGCTCCGTGAGCTTGTACATTTGAAAAAAATCGCCATTGACCGAACAAAATTCTGTCTTCGGAGCCATCTTGACCTTTTATTCCTTGATGGCCAGTCAAAACTGACTACCTTCTTGACCTTAAAAAAGTCTATTTCTGATATCTGCATGCTTTGAGAATCAATAACAAACTCCGCACAACGCGCTGAATAGTTTTCACGCCGTTTATGTGGTCGTAAAAAATCAATAAAGAGAATATAAACTTTGGGATAAGCAAAGGCGATTAGTTTTGCTCGAAAAACTTAACAATTGAAATTGAATAAACTGGTTTGTTTTCAAAGTCAACGCTAAATAAAAACTCCGCAGTAATCTTTCCCGCAAGCACCTCAGTTTAACACAATACCCAAGCATAATCATCAAAAGGGACAATTTAATGTCAGCATTGATAAAATCTCACCTCCAGCACTGATGGTGCGGGGGTGTTATGATATACCTGAATGGCTTCAGGCGCCAAAAGTAGTCAAATGCAATATGAGTTGCAATTGCATAATTAGTTATTGTCGAATGGGCATTCGCCACCTAAAACTATTCAGCTCTGTCCAGGAAAGAATACTCTGCAAAATATTACTACGACGATCAGGAAACTTCAATTTACATCCTTTGCTTTTGGAGAAATCAACTGTCACATCTGCAATTTTTTATTAATGTGGAGTTTTCATTCTGCCGTTCAACCATAAAAATTCGCATTGTGTAAACATGCATGAATCCCAATGTATTCCACGAGGCTGTCTCCGCTACCCCATCGACGAAGAGATCATATTCCAAGCGTGTGTAGCCTTGTGTTTTCTTTTCGAGAACCAGGCTAACGACTGACCAAGGTAGCAATTCGGCAGTTTTAGCACCTTGATTTAAGGTGCTAATCAGTTGTGCATACCTGTCTGGTCGTGGAGTTGTTTTCGTTGCTTTATCAGAGTTTGAAATGAAAAAGTAAAAAAAAAACTATTTAAAGGCCATTGAATATAACAGTAACTTCCGACCTAGCCATGGCAGCAAAATGAGCGTTTAAGACTTAACTTAAAGAAAACCAGGCTTTCGATTGATTTCCCGAAAATTCCGAGAAACGAAAATAACTCAGAATTCCTTGTTTCAGAAACTCAGTGAGAAATTTGACTAAAAATAATATTTATATTGCAAAAAATACGAAAAATCCTAATTTTCTTCGAAGACCGTGGTAGCTAAGAATAGCTACCAATCTACGGAAAATAGCTACTCGGAAGGTATGCCAGCAATAGTTTTTAACTGATAACAAAAAAGTCTTGCATTTTCATTTCATAACCACAGGAATAAATACGAACAATGGAAAAACTACGAAGAACATGAAATTCTTAACTAATTTCCCAGATTAGACTTGATTTGTTTCTAAGAAAAACTGTGAAAGTATGCAAGCGTGAGATGGAATCAATACCACCTCCGAGAAACTTTATCCTCGGATAGAGTCACATTGTCACCACACACGAGAGAAGAAAAAGAAATTCTGCTTTACGACCTGTTTGAGTGAGGATCTTAGCTATAAATATTGTCTCTCCCAGCTCGTCAACTGGAGTGGCCCGACCAGTTCACAGAAGATCCTACGAGCGGTTTAACTAACAATTTTTCACTGCTTTTGGGAGGAGGTAACAGCTTAGATCATGCTGAATCTTACTTTTCAAAGAATAATTGCTGTTTACGGAAATCAATGAAAAATTTGTCTCCTCCCGGAAAGCAATATCAAGGAGAAATGCAATAGGGACTAAGTCGCCAATATCAATGGCCCAAGCGTCAACATATATTCTGCTTTTGTATTAGAAAATATGTATCCATCACCCTCAAAATAATGTACGGAACAAAAAAATAAAGAGAAATTTGGACCTATTGCGACCTAAAACTATCCAATACGCCAAAATTATTTCACTTGTGACTGCATTTCATTAACCTCTATCATATTTTCCAATATTTATTTCGATAATGGATAGATATTCACTAAAGAAATTGAGAAAAATTATCTTATGATAACATCTCAGTGACCAGCAATGTAATTATTGATTGCAATTTTCGGTTAAATAGCCTCCGAATCATGATCGTGCAAAATATATCAATGACTACGATTTCTTTCCACATACTACTGCGCTACTCCCGTCTTTAAAACATTTTTATTCCCTGCAAGAGATAACTAATGTTATAGTCTATCAGGTAAGAGTTCAAACTTAATCAGTTTGAAACCACCTAAGGTATTAATTCCAACTATTAAAAATATGCCTTTACATCTCAATCCTTTAGGGGCTAAGTGAAACTACATTAAATCCATTTTGCAACTGCTAACAATTATGAAGTGGATTGGCCAAAGTAGGAAAAAATGAGGCATGTCAATTCCATCTGTCAGCAAATCTCGAGACGGTTGTGGGATAAAAATCTCAAGAGGGTGTATTACAAACATTTTCAATAAACAAAAGCCTTGTTGGTTTTAGTAAGAGGGAAGCAATTGAAATTAGCTCCGGGGAAAAAAACTAATCCATCTCATGAATCCCCGAAGAAATCCCCTCCTCCATTCCGGCTTAAATTTTTCTCAAATTTTCGATCCTTTTGGTAGATGGACTGAGGATGCCATCATTAGATAATTGATTGTTCAACTGGTGTAATTTATGACGGTGTATGCAGGAGATAAATGAGGGCATATAGGATTTCAGGCTCTTCCGGCGAATTCTTAGAATGCATAGCTCTCGGGTTTCCAACTGCGGGGAATGGTGCTTTGTGCCAACGACGTTTCGATGGCGGAGTCTGCCGTCCTCTGCGTGAATGTTTTGGCCAGAAGGTTGTCACTTATTTATACAGAGTCATTGGGGTCAAGTTGCTCGCGATTAGTTCACACTAATGACTCAGTATAAAGATGTGACATCCACCCGACCAAAATGTTCACCCTGAGGACGATGACAGACAACGGCTTCGACAGCTTGGTGCAACATACCACAAACCCCCAGTTGGAAACCCGAGAGCCCTACATTCTAATGATGGCATGATTTAACCTGGCTAATAGCTAGCCATGTGAAAGTCTCTTATTGGCCAAGGAAATAATAAGCCATGAAATTTTATAAAAAATTCAAAACTCTACGGTCAAAATACCTGGTTAACCTTAGTCGCAAGATGACTTAGTATTTTCATCAACTTCATTTTAAATAAGAGTTCGGATTTTGAATATTTCCCTTAACTGTTAATTGACGTGAGCGTCATCTACGGGAGAACCTACTATCTTCGGCTTTTATACCAAGAAAATATTTAAACCAGAACCTATAAACGAGGCCTGAATGGAATAGTGATAAAACTATAGTACACATAAAACCAAATAAGGAACGTAGATCAATGCTATAAAAGTAGAGGCAATTGCCGCGAGAAACTTGTAGATTGCGAGGACCACCATTAAACTCTGAGTTGCGATCAATTCGCGTAGACGATAGCTGGGACAGTCAACCCATTAAAAGAAACTCGAGGGGGCTCGGGAGTCGTTACGCCAAGACACGGATGTGGGCGGGCTGTGGAAGGTCAGCGGAGTCACCGGGAAAGACTGCTCTCTCACACGGGAGGATGGTCGGTGGACGGCGGGAGGATTCCTCCGCCGAGGAGAAGCACGAATGTGCCCGCCCTTCCCCCCACCCATCCGCCGGGGATTCTCCCTCATATCCCCCGCCTCCCTTTACCCACTCATCACCAACCGTCCCTCACCCTCTAGAGACTCATTTTCCTCCCGGTGACCCCCACTCCTCAACCTCGGACGAAATTTCCCCTCCTCACTCATAACTTCTTTTCTTATCCCTGTTCCTCACCTTTCCCCTTCCCCATCCTTTTCCTCCCTCTTCTCCACAGGTGATGCCACGGCGTGGCAACAGCTGAACGGCTTGCCAGGCGTGGGGTGTGAGCGCCATCCGCATACAGAGTATATATAGAGATTCGCCGGGGTTTTCCTCCCATTGCCAAGCACTCGCTCGAACATGGCGAGATCTAAGGCTGCTGCATGCGGCCTCCTGTTGGCATTGGCGCTGCTGGGAGATGTCAACGCGTACGGACCTCCTCAGCGCAAGAAGACCATTCGGCCTGTTCCAACTGAGGGTACAGCGTCGACTTCATTCGTCCCCGACGGTTCGGAACCATCCCTGGCGCCATTACCTTTAGGCCCGGGTGAATCGAAGACAAATCTCCCAGTGGCTCCCGGCGGCTCTCTCTCCCCCGGCCAGGGTGGAGATTACTGGTGGAAGGCTCCGGGAGGACCTTTCAGTCCCGACGGCAGGAAACCTCACGGGTGCACAAACGGCTGCGGGCCGTCGGTTCCTCCCAGTCCCCCCGTCGTCGGTTGCGGCGGAGGACCAAGCAGCTCTTGCGGTGGCGTCCCGAAACCTCTTCCCTCCGGTCCCGGCTGTGGTTACCCCGGTGGCCCAGGATGCGGCAACATTCCTTCCGGAACTGGATGTGGTTACCCTGGTGCACCCGGGTGCGGTGGTGGCGCTCCTTTGACCCCGGGCGCGAGTGTTAAACCTTCACCACCCACTGATTATTCTACGAATCCATTCTTATGTTCTCTCGCTGGAGGATGCAAGGACGTAAAACCGAATGGCTCATCTCAAGGGGGTAGCTCAGGGTATCCTGGAGCGCCAGGTTCACCAGGATTTCCAGGGTCTTCCGGAGCACCGGGATCTCCTGGATTCCCCGGATCACCAGGGTCCCCTGGTTCTCACGGAACTCCTGGCTCGCCAGGATTCCCAGGAACTGGAGGATCCCCAGGCTCTCATGGCTCACCAGGATTCCCGGGATCACCTGGATCGCCGGGACATCCCGGAACACCAGGTTTTCCAGGCTCTCAAGGTTCAGCAGGGTCCCATGGAACTCCGGGATTCCCAGGATCCCCCGGAACTCCGGGAGCGCCAGGTTCTCCTGGATCACATGGTACCCCAGGATCACCAGGCACTCCAGGCTCTCCTGGATTTCCAGGATCCCAAGGAACTCCAGGATCATCAGGATATCCAGGAGCACCAGGTTCTCATGGAACACCTAGCTCTCCAGGCTCTCATGGAACTCCAGGCTCTCCAGGATTCCCAGGATCACCTGGAACTCCAGGAGCACCAGGATCACACGGTTCCCCAGGTTCTCATGGTACTCCAGGATTTCCCGGATCTCCAGGAGCTCCAGGATCACCAGGATATCCAGGAGCGCCAGGTTCTCCAGGGTCACATGGAACTCCAGGCTCTTCAGGATTCCCAGGGTCTTCTGGAACTCCGGGAGCTCCAGGCTCACACGGATCCCCAGGTTCTCATGGAACTCCAGGATTCCCAGGATCTTCAGGAACTCCGGGATCACCAGCATATCCGGGATCGCCAGGTTTTCCAGGGTCACAAGGAACTCCAGGTTCTCCTGGAACTCCAGGCTCCCCAGGAGCACCAGGCTTTCCAGGATCACACGGGACACCGGGTTCTCATGGAACTCCGGGCTCTCCAGGTTCTCCAGGATCACCGGGTTTTCCGGGCTCACAAGGAACCCCGGGTTCTTATGGAACTCCAGGGTCACAAGGATATCCGGGATCGCCAGGTTTCCCCGGCTCACAAGGAACCCCAGGCTCTCCAGGTTTCCCAGGATCCCCCGGAACTCCAGGTTTCCCAGGATCCCATGGAACTCCGGGATCACCAGGTTCTCCGGGAGCACCTGGCTCACAAGGAACTTCCGGGTTCGGGAAACCACCGCATGGCGGAATATCTACCCTGCCTAAGCCACATTTTCCAGGCTCATCCATCTCTACGACACAACGTCCTTATACCGGCCCTCTAAACACTACTCCTCACCCAGGCTGTGCTGCCGCCCTCAAGTGTGTAACCATTGAGTATTGCACTGCTGATGGCACGATGGTCAACCGTCCCGTTGTTTTGACGAGGGAAGAGGCTGAAAATAGAGTTCCACTTTCGGTAAGTTCTTGGATAAGCATGGAAAGAATTGTGAGGTACATAACTAAAACAATAATATAAGTTAAATTTTCTTTTATGGATAACCTTAAGAGCTAGTAAATAAATAACTCCTAGTGAAATAAATGTCTTAATCGCTATTAATAGCAGCATTGTTTAGTTTAAATTAGAATCTCGTTTTGCGAGAAGTAAACTTATATCATGGTTGTTAAAACGATGCAATTTATCCATATGTAATTTAAGCATCGACCCTTTTAGAAAGTAAAAATATACGTACTGCTCGCAAATGAATTTCTGATGCATATTGTTGTACCCTCGCGGTATGTGAATAGATATTCGTAGCTCATTACAATATAAGTACATGATTGATAAACAACGACTATGTTTATTACATTTATGATAAAAATGGTACGTATAGTGATTACGAGTGATAGGTGTAATTGAAACTCTTTGTGAATATTTTTAAAATTATCATTGATTTCAGACAATTTTTTGAGAGGAGCATAAATGAATATATTTTTTACCATTAGATGTTGAACACGATACATTTCTGATTGATGAGCGGTCAAAATAAAATTTACAAAAAGCATTGCTCTCAAGTAGCTTGTAAATGAATAACCTAAATTTAAACTGTGCATTTTACGCATGCTAACTCCTTAAGATTTAGTTTTGTTAGTAGTTTCAGTGAGAATTCAACAATCACGGAAATCTTAACAATTTATTATCTCATAACAACACACTAGACGTAACCAGTAATCGAGTGCTTTTCTGGAATCTGGGCTTAGTGTCACGGAGCTGCTTCTGCTAGAGCTAACAATAGTCTACCTAGAATCGTCGTCTCATTCATGACATCATCCTCCACTTTCACTCTTTTCGGTCACTCCCATAGCGTTGCATCGTGAACGCGCCCACGCAGACTTTCTGATTTGAATAAACCGCAGAATAGCTACTGCGGCATATATGAGACCCTTGACAACATCAATTTATTTCCTTAATCAAACTACGCTTTTTTATCACGATTGGTCACCAGAATCCCTTTTATACAAAATTTCACACAAACATTCAGAATCCACTCAATCATACGTAGGCGTAAGAATATATTTCGTCAAATATGTTAAAAAAATTATAATGTAACCATAATTCCACTTTTTTATTCTCATAGGTAGGTATATCTTTTCTCCGCTCGGTGGTCAGTTACGATCCCCTGCGTTCTGATGTACTTGAAATCAGCACTTCCGTAATTTCCAATTATACTGTCACCTAATACGCCTATTATGCACTTAAAACTGAAATAAGTACAAAGAGACTTAGGACTTCGTGTCCTTGATTCGATCGCTGAGACGAAGTCATTCCTCAATAAATTTCATACACTCGTTGAAGTCTCCACTATTGATATTAGACGATTACTTGGATTTGGAGACGAAAATTCACTAAAAATATTATGCTTGTAGAAAAAAGTAAATAACTTGTCGGCAAAAATGGGGTAAGTGACATCTGGATGCAGTATTCGCGTTTGTACCGTCGACTTTGCCGCCTCCTCACTCCGCGCCGATGCAATGCAAAACATAACTTACTTAAATCTTTTTCTAAGGACATCTCTTTTCAGAGAATCTCTCGGATTATTTTCCTCTCATGCACTCATTAGAAATATGGCTGCTCATCAGTCCAACACTGGAGCGTAACAACACTCCTTTAATTATATCAATTTTGAGTAATTTGAGGATGTATATCGGTTACTGCGCTAAACCTTAATTATGTTATATTTAAGCAAGCTATGATAGAATCAATCGTCTTATATCTTTATGTTTATTGTTCTAAAGGATTGTATCAACCCTGATACGGGAATCATCGGCAAGTGTTGTCGTGACCCAAATTACAAGGATCCATGGCCTGACATGAACACCCACCCAGTTGGTCATGATACCGGATCGCATGGTGGCACATTCCCTAAGCCACCCTCTGGAGGCACTTTCCCCAAACCTGGTGGATCAGGTACCTTCCCATCCACCGGCATAACACAGCCAGGCCCTGGAATCCCAGGAAGACCTGGAACCCCTGGATTTCCACAACAACCTGGCACTTCAGGAGGGCAGTTCCCAGGCTCGGGCTTTGATCAGCAACAGCACACCCAGTTTCCCCAACCGGGTAGTTTGAAACCTGGAGTCGGAGGAAACCAGCCTGGATTTGATGGTAGCCAACCTGGATCCGGAGGGATTCAACAATTGCCATATCCTAAGCCCACCCCTGGATTTGGTCAGCAACCAGGGAATCTGCCAAAGCCTGGGTTTTCACTCGAACCTCCACCTGCTTTTGGCCAACCAGGACTGCAACCAACTCACTCCGGCTCACCATCCCAGCCATCTCACAGTCCATCATTTCCAAGTCAGCCATCAGCCCCATCATCACAGCAACCATTCCCATCACAGCCAGGTTTTCCATCATCACAGCCAGGTTTCCCATCATCACAGCCAGGTTTCCCATCTTCACCCAAACCATTCCCCTCACAGCCATCTGGTCCATCATCACTACCAGGAATCCCATCTTCACCCCAGCCATTCCCTTCCCAACCATCAGGCCCATCGCCTCAGCCAGGATTCCCATCTCAGCCACCTTCACAAAAGCCTTTCCCACAGCAGCCTGGCTTTCCTTCGCATTCATCTCAATCACCACCTCATTCATCCTTCCCATCACAACCTTCCGGAGGAACTTTCCCAAGCCAGTCCACATCTGGAACATTCCCAACACCAGGCTCTGGGGAATCTTTCCCATCCCAAGTTCCTATTGGGACTTTCCCATCTCAACCAGGTTCTTCCTTCCCTTCGGACTCCCTCAGTGCTCCTTACGGAACATGTGGTGTGAGACGAGGAAACCCCACCAACCCTGATGTTGGTCCAACACAGTTTGGAGAGTTTGCATGGCACACAATGGTTCTTGCAAGAGCCAATGCAAGTCGGTCTGCCCTCTGCTCTGCAGCTATCATATCTGAAAATGCCATCCTGACTGCTGCTCATTGTGTGGCTGGGTAAGAATATTGATATAATAATTGTTATGTTGATTAAGATTATATCATTTAAAACCCACCAATCTGCTGGGATTGTGTAGAGATTAGATTAGGATAGCTAAAAAGCAACACCAAGAGATTTTAGTTGAGGGAAGCATATAGCCTGATCCTATAGACCTACTGCATGAATGAATGATTGCATCAATATTGCCCATTCTTTTTTCTTATTGCATTTCATATTCTGATTGTTCTTTAATTTCACTACCTAAAAAAATATAATTATCTTAGGCAAGTGAGTGATTAGAATGCTGATGACTGGAGTCCCTAGAAATAAAAGCACGATCTGAAATAAAGGGATCCTTGGAATACGCAATGATTAACAAATTATGCATTCTAGCACAATTATTAAAGATACAAATTTGAGAAGAATATACCAATTCAATGAGAAAAAATATTGATTAATATGGATAATAAATAATTTATTTTAGACCCACAGGTACACTTTCAATTTTTTATCTTTCTTTATTTCAATTCATTGGTAATAATAAATGCATTTGTTACATAATACAGATTTTCCATTAATGTACATATGGTTACATTAAATTAAAAAATAATTCATAATAATCTTAATTATAAAGAGGAATAACTGCAGCATAACACATTACTGGCAATATTTTTAGGAGCTACCCTTAATTCTAGCCTCATACTTTTGACCTATATGCACAACAACTTTAAATTTAATATTATTTCAATCAAAATATCCCATAAGCTTTGACACTAGGTACCCAAAACAGCCTTCAAATTAAATCATGCAATATTTATGCTGGCATACAATTTTGAAGTTTAGTTGCTTACAAATAAATGTGTTAAAAATAAATTACCTTGTCTACTATATGGGTAATCACCTGTTTTTTTTTCCATCTTCCAGACTTTTGCCCACTGACATTTTCATTCGTGTGGCTGAGTGGCGTCCTTGGTCAGACTCTAAGACTGAAGAGCCAGTTCCTGTTATTGACGTGGATGTCATTGCCATCGCCAAGCACCCATCATTCGAGCCAAACTCCCTATTTTCCGACTTGGCCATCCTCTTCCTAGCTGAAAGACTGCCTTCCTATAAGCTGGGCATTGAACCTATCTGCATCCCAGGGAAGCCTGACGCTGGCACTCCTATTGGAGGGGCGGCTGCTCCATCATCCTGCCTTGCTACCAGCTGGGGGAAAGCTACCCTCTCAGGTATGATAGAAATGCACGATAAAATTGCGAGTGGATAGGCTAGTTTCAAACTTGGTTATTACTTTGACATGGCTAAATGAAATACTAACTGATATAGAATCAGCAGTCATACACAGGAACCCAGAGACAGCACTGAACAAAATTCATCAAAATATTACATTTTTACTTATAATTATTACAAAACAACTCCATTTTGTCATCCTCAGATTAGGGGCACTCAACTGAGAAAAACATCTTAAAAGTAATGTGTTGCTTGCTGATATTTCTATGAGGACTATATAAAAGAGAGCTAGGTTTCTCAGATGAATATTTCACAATCATAGCTGAGATGAAATAAGAAAATTCCTGAGGGGTACACTCATAACTACATTGGGTAAAGGGATCATCTGATTGGCATTAAATATTTTTGAATGGATATGCTTGATGTAACATCATAAATATTTGGAAACATGAAAATGTGAACATTAGCCATTGAGAAGAGTCAAATAACAGATACATTTGAAATTTCACTACACCAATGATAAGATTTTTATGGAACTTTCTTTTAAAAAATCCAAACATTGCTGAGTTAGGTTGGTTTCATCATTCAGAGTATATGAAGGGAGAATGATGGCTATTTTCTCGCATAAGTTAAGAAAGCAGAAATAAGAAAATATTTTCCTGACAGTTTAAAGATGTTTTTCTCTTACATAAAGAGTTGACTAATTTTGAGTAGTACTGGAGAGTTTGTAATATATGAATACCAAAGTCTAAATCTAAATATATTCCAAGAGCTTTCAGATGTAGTTAGACACATTTCATTAATGATGAAATCACCAGTGTCATTAATATTTGCTGTCCTGAAAAGCATGAAGAACTTCTTTTAGGCCAGCATTCACAACCTTTGGTTCTCCCAACCAACAATTAAGAATGATCATACACACATCTCATTGTATTTCATCCATGGCAATAACCTCATAAACTGTGGAGTTAGTGCACACATTAGGCTGCCTGCATGTTATCTTGCATGTCTGGCAGTCTAGAGCACCTGTTCATTTTAAGTCCACAAACATCCATAGAGGAGGAAGTGCCTTGGTGGCTTAACTAGTTAAAGAACTCAGCATGGCATTGTTGAATCCAGGTTCAAGTCCCAGTCAATGCTGGAGATGGGCCATTTTCAAAATTACCATGTTAATTTTCATGTATTGCCATAATATTTTTCATAAATTACTGCAACCCCTGATATTTGCCCTAAATTACCATAATTTGCTAGAAAATTCGACCCTGTTTCAGATATTCTACACTCAGACATATTCCAAACATTCTTTTAAGCCAAGTCTACATATATTTCATCCAGTATTAATTATGAATTATGGCATGTACAACACATTTGTGGAATATTCATCAGGTAACTGTTGGAAGATTGAGTGTGCCGCCATATTATTTTTACTGTTTTATTTCTAATACATTATGTAATTTTAATTTAATACAATACAACATTTTATACCAAATACAAATATCCTTAATTAGCTATTAATGGCAGAAAATTCAAACTTACTGGAAAATTATGGTGTTTACCCATCTCCAGTCAAGGCAAATGATTTTTCCTAAGAGGGATTTCAAAAATTTACTGCACTTGCAGATGACTACATTAGTTCCATAGCTAGCCCTGATATTCTCAAAGTTGCCAAGAATGATTTTTTAAAGTAACACCACCCAAAATTACAGATAAACAAAGTAAATATATTTCATCCAACATTAAACTGCAGGAAAATCCCTATTGGCCTGATATTCTTCTTTCTTTGGGAGATATGGTAGTCACAGATGAAGAGCAAGTAGGGTGAGAATAATGTAACTCATGAGATGAATTTGGGTTAATCAAGTCACCCTGCAGTCCAATTGGCCAGCGAAATGTTTCATGAGATTTTATTTCATTGTTGTAGTTAGTGAAAAACTTTCAGGGAATTGTAAAAAGAAATCATTTACATTATAATTCACATCTGCTTCAACGCATATCCTGGCTGTTTACTTTCACCTCTCTTTCAATGTATTAAGCTCCATTTCTAGATGTTATATTCCCAAATGCATAGCTATGGAAGGGGGTATACTCCAAGTACCATCTGCTGTTGTTAATAAATTGCACATTGACATTTACCTATGTAGTTAGGATAGAGTATGTATTTGTCAATAATTACAAGAACTTTACCCAATGCAAAAATATGAACCTGCAACAAAATATTGCTATAGGTACCTTTAGTCTTCATTGGCATACTGATTTATGCTTATGAATGTATGTTTTCTGTCTGGAGAAAACTATGATGAATGTATCTTTATAAACAAAGAAACCATTTATTACTCTATACTGTTAGTAGTAGGAATAAATGAGATAACAGTAAAATTCACAATAACACTGATCTGTCAATAAGAGATTGAGTCACTTTTACTCCCAAAAATTCAACCTGAATATCTTGTCATGACCACAAGTTATATACTTGCTGTCCCATGTATATGTACCTATAATTTCATTACTCGAAAATGTGGGATGAATATGCGAGATATTGTTTTTCTTGAGTTCACAAGATAACAGATCTTAGCTCCTTTGCTTGTGTTATGTTATAGGAGCAGACCACAGCCCACTGCACAAAGTTGGACTCAACATTATAGGCCATGCAGCCTGCGAGCAAAAACTCAGGCAAACATACTTGGGAAAATTCTTCATCCTCAACCAGAGCTTCCAATGTGGTGTATTTTACCCAACTACTCAGCCTTTGACTGAGGTAAGTTTATATCTATCAAAAATTCTAGTTCCCTATTTTAACTTTAATGATTTAAAATTGAACATTATATTCAATCACTTATTCACATGAATTTTATGAAAATGTATTAATGCTCATCTAATGCCAAATATTTTATTTATTTTCATATATATATTAATGCTACACACAACAATTGTATTATCATGGTTAAAGTGGTGATTCAATACCCATTGCAATGTAGAATTTCAAACAATCAAAAAACCAAGGTCATTGAAATGTTATTTTGAAGTTTTTCACTTGCAACAATGGTTTAATCTTCAGACCTCACATAGAAATTAACAGTGTAGTAGATGTGTGCCCACAATACCAACTTTGATTATGATATACTAATTACCTACTACAGCTCTGATAATGTTATATCATTAAAGACGAAAGACCTTGGGTTATTCTGCTTAAATACCTAATGCAAGAAACAAAATATTTTCTTCAATTCAAATTTTCACTTGAATTAATTAATTAGTGGTGTAGAGAGACAATTATAATTTTCCACATATTTTGACTCATTAATAATAACATAATAATTATGCACCATCATCATGTCTAAATACTTGATGCAAGCACACATTGAAACTCATAGTGAATATTGCACTAATAAAAAGCTTTGGATGATTACAAGTTTTCCAATTCCATTAATAAGTATGCATTAGCACAACATGTTATCCATTACTTTTTTATTTCGTTTCTTTTCTATTTACAAATAGATACTAATGTTCCTTTGTCCAATTGCTGGAATATGTAAAATATTGGATTGTGTAATCAAAATTTGTAAATTAGGTTAACCCTCGTGAAATAAATTATTATTATTATTAATATGACTCTCAAACAAAATCCTATATTTACTTTATATAATATTTCAGATTGACGATGGCAGCCCTCTAGTGTGTCAAACAACTGATGGCCGATACATACTTCAAGGGGTTGGCAGCTGGGTCACAGGCTCTGGACCAAGCCAAACTTCCGTTTTTGCCCAAGTAGACTATGTCTGGATACTGGACACCTTATCAAGACCAGTGGAGGAATTCTTCCCCAAACCAGATGAGCAAAATGAACTGATTGACACTTCCAAAAAGCCAGGATTTTCTCAAGGATATGGTAGGAAGTAAAGAGAACAGTAGGCTTATGTGATAAAGTTTGACTTTACCTATGTTAATACTGCATATACCAGTGGTAAATCAGCTATGCATATGCAATGCCTAAACTAGCATACTCACCTCAAAGAGTGCACTGCAAGTAAAACTAATTACGAGTCAATATTTGACAAACCTCTACATGCATATACACTCAATGAAGTGGCAGTTGTGAGCCCAAAATGTCTTGAATAAAATTTATTTTACCATATGTTCTGATTAAATGTCATTTAAAAAATTGCCAGCAATGTTGGACCAATACCATTCACTAAATCTTCCGTAATGTGAGGTACCCTGACCCTCAGCTAAGATGGACACAAAACTAAATCTTATTTCTGAAGATATTCTTACAGCAATACTTCAAGCCATGATTAATCATACCATAAGTAATCATGCCTCAATGCTCAAGAAGTAGTTTAACTCCAGACAGTGGGCTATGATAATGTTAGTCCTACGTAAGTTATCGTAGTTGTGATTTTGTGGAAATAATGAACACAATTACCACCAGCATTTTCAAGGCAAATTTATTTACTATTTCATGATAATAATAATTACCTAAATCTGAATCACAAGAGTAAAGGTGATGCTGATATAATCACAACAAGAGTTTTTGTATCATTTTGCATAATTTTCTGATACAAATAAATAAATAGTTTTATTTCAGGCTCACAAAAAAAACGCTTTAAGTTTCAAGAATTTAATGTTTCCTATTTTTGTGGAGACCAAAAATTCATTTGCAACTATGAAATTTTTGCTTCCAAAGGTAGAGAAAGATAGAGAACAGTAATGAATGAATGTCCTCATACGACAAAAGACAGTGAAACCCAATATTGTTGAAAACTTAAAGAAGATATATTATGGATATTTTTTGGTCAGTCTTTGCATTAACAGGATTTAGTATCATTTTTTAGCATCAACTTTTAATTTAAGATTTTGATAGTGAATGTAATGCAATGTAAAATAAGAGGTATTCAATTCCACATAGATATATATATTATTATTACCTTTTTTACATATACCCATAGTAAAATACATCAATATTTACATTCAAAAGCAATTGTAGAGTCATAAGGGATTTATAATCACAATAAATGACTAAAGAAGGATATTGATTCACTCTCACTGACTGATAAACGTGAAGGCTTGATTAATGCTCCACAGAAAAAAAGACCTTATCTAAAGATAAGCCTCTGAGATTCACATCTTGAAGGGACGAGTTTCTTGCTCTATGCCACACATGATATCAACCAATTTCCCATGACCAGAAAATTGATACACAAACACGATTTGGAATGCTTAAAGAGGCTTCTTCTGCATCAGAAATCAGAACCCTTGGTCAAGGGCTCTTATCTAGGTGACTATGCTTCTAAATGATCTTTAAATACAATACAAATGACAAACTTAAAAATAAAGGCACACTGTTGATTGGTGTCGTGGGATTATGAATTTTCCAAAAAAAATCCTTTCCTTAAAGGCGAGTGGTCACGTCTCCTTCACTACATAATGTGGAATTCTTAACATGCCCAATTGAATAACACTCGATGGACATTATTTTTGTACATGTTAATTTCATTCAAACACTTCCAAGAACTTTATGCAATTAAATATATTATCAATTAGAAAATGTCACTTATGTCCTCATAAAATGTTGTAAATTTACTCACTTAAGTAAGAACCCACTTTTAGACAGCAATGGCAGACAATCATTAGATCAAATTTGTCCATAATTTATCACAAATATATAATGGCAAGGTTGGGTGACAAATTATTTACAGATATCTAGATGACAAGGCCAGCAAGTTTTAGGTGATGATTAGTCAAGGCTTAGGAAGAGGACAACTCATGATAGGATTGCTTTCTTGAGAACCGTAGTAGAAAGGAATTGAGTAATATCAATGGATGTTTGATGGCCTGTTTTAATTAGAGATGGCATTAAATGGAATAGACTGCAATAATTTAAGGAAGGCCAGCAAGTTTTAGGTGATGATTAGTTGAGGCTCAATAATAGTGCAACTCATGACATGACTGATTCAATGTGAATGGTGGTAGAAAGGAATTGAGTAAAATCACTAAAGTTTGATGGCCTGTTTCAATTAGAGAAGGCATTAAATGGAATAGACTCCAATAATTTACGGAAAGCTTTGTGAACACAACATTAGCATTATGGGATACAGGATTCATATGAAATCGATACATGATCCAAAAAGAATAGGTAAAGACAGCTGAGAGATTATTGGATAGGGCAGCAAGAGGTTAGATGAAACTTGCACTTCATTTTATACACCTTTCAACTTTTATGTGATGGAAATGGCCCTTGTGTACTAGTAGACCCCAAAGCAGAACATCGAGCGACGGCACGACATTGTCGCAGAATGAAAATGAGGGCAGCAGAAAGATATTGTATACACTGAAAAAAATACTGGAGCACTATTTACTAAGCTCTATAAAAACAAAGAATTGATTATGTCTGAATTGTTCACTTATTCACCTGTAAAACCTATATGATTAATTTACTATTAAAATGCCCACATGCACAGAAAGTTTTTCGTCTTTGTATCAACCGTTGCAGAAAGATAAACCACATTCTGCTTTGGGGCTTGTAGATTGTTAGTTGGGGGAGCCTTCGACTGGAGCTCTGGTACCTAGATCTTGAGTGGTCCGCTGTGCCAACCCCATTTTTAACCTGCCTGCCACATGCAGACAGGGGACAAGATCTGTGAATGGACACCCCTACAACCTTCGTCCGGGCCCAAGGGGCTCGTAGATACTAGCAGGTTTATATCAAGGAATGTAAGGAGGACTGATTAAGTACATTATATCTGTAAATGGTCAGCCTGTGAATTTAGAGCAGTCCTTGAGTGCCTCACAAAATCAGAGTAATAGTCATACATACATACCCATCACGCCATTCCCTTTCGGGGTAGGCACAGTCAAAATGTTTCACTCATTAATACATAATTGTACACCGAACTCTGCTTCAACAATTTCCTCCATACTGACCTATCATTGCAAACCTCTTTTGCCTCATTTACACCCATACACTGTTTCATACACGCCCTCCTGTTTTTAAGACTCCTAATATTCCTCCTCCTAAGAATTTCCTCAACCACAACTTTCTCGGCCTACCTCTCACACCATTCATTCTACTCTCATATATCTGTTTCGTAATTCGACTCTCATCCATTCTCCCAACATGGCCAAACCAACGAAGCACTCCTTTCATACACGTCCATTACTGGAGCATTTAACCCACATTCATTCATGATCTACTCATTCCTGACCCTATCCATCCTACTTTTGCTGCAAATAATCCTCAGATAACTCATACCCACGGCATTTAGTCTACTCTTATGTCTATCCTGACATACCCATTGGATTGGATTTTTGGGGAGGCGACCGACTGCTAAGGTCATTTGCGCCATAGGGGATAGGTAAGGGAGGAAGGGTGGATAGAAACCTGGCGTCGGCATTAGCCTGCTCTTAACGAAAGGCGCCAAGGGGACCACGGCTTAGCGTCTCATCCGACAGACGGAGTACTCCACTTGAGGTGCCCTCCACAAGACACTCAAGTAGGGATCGGGTTCCTCTGAAAAACATCCGCCTCTGCAGGGAATTGAACCCTGGCCGCCCGTGTGGTAGGCGAGTACTCTAACCACCACACCAACCCGATCCCCTGACATACCCATGTTTCACTACCATATATCAAAGTGGGAAGAAGTACACTTTTGTACACGGCAATTTTGCTTCCTTAGACAAGCACTCATTACTTGATATGCTCCACATGCTACCTACCACTTTCCTTCCAGTATTGGCATGTCTCTTTATCTCCTCTATTCTTCCATCTTTCGCTCTTTCTTTCAGCTTTCTTTCGCTCAGCTTTCGCATCTTACCTAAGTACACAAAATTAACCACCTGTTCAATTACTTCACCATTCGCCCTCATCATACAGTAATTCTCCCCATTCTCCTAATCAAAAACTACGAATAATAGTCTTTTTTTGGAGTTATTCTCATTCCATAAGTAGATGGAATTGCATGAGTATTCCATGAACTGAGAATACCTCAAAAGAAAAAAATAACAAGATAGTCAATGAAAATTCTGAAATATTAACATAAGAGTATGAGGACATTTAACAGATCAGGTGAAAGTTTAGCAAAATGGTCTCTGTTCTGTATGAACATAGAAGTATGGGAATAGCAGTAGTATTCAATGACCAGGTGTAATTGAAAACACAAATACAAATAGACATTTACTATGAGAGAATTGATGACACGATTGCAGAGGAACGATATGATGATATGACATGAAAGGATTTGCAAGGAATACACCTTAGAGAGTACCATAAATAGTAGCAAGCTATGAATACTGGCTAGAGGATTGAGAGGCATTATAAATATACACAAGGGGGATCTGACATGAGAAGGTACATTTAGGGAAAGCAAATTGGAATTGAAAATGTTTGGTATGTTCGGAAAGGAGAGAAAATGTTTCGAAAAGGAGGGTTGAGTAGGAGGATGAAATAAGTAATGAGGCAAAGAAATATTGAATGCCATTTTGTAATGAAGAAAACAGAAAAATGTTTGAGGAACTGGCACTCCGGATGACATTAAAAAATAAAATTAACTGATGAGAGTCTGGGTGCCTGGAAGAACACCTTGTAATGAGCATTTGGAGGGAAACAACATTCAAATTAAATATATCATTACCTGAAGGACACGAAATAAAAATGCATTGATCGCATCACTTTGAAACATTGATGATCATAATTCAGTGTTTAAGTTAGTGAATATCATGGTTACATAAATTCATATTTATTTCATGCTGTCTTCTCGGGTTTGATATCATCATTCGCTCATGCATTGTCAATAATTTTCGGACTCATACTTGCAACTATCAAATAATAGCTGTCAAATTCATACTAGAAACACATGCGCATATAATGAGTACAAGAAAAGATTGAAAGTATGAACATTAACAACATTAATGTAATAGGAAGAATTACATACAAAAAACGTTCCGCATAGATGTCTGTTTCATACAATAAGGCGATGTCTGCCGCATTTCACGCATTCAGATTACACATGAAGCTGAAAAACTAGTAATCCGATGAGAAAGTTACCTCTATACATTTCATTAATGGTATCATAATCAATAGGTGATTACAACCATGAGAACCAAAATCAAGTATGTAAACACAGGAAGCATTTCCGAGATGCATCACGCATAAAATAACCCTACATCGAGGGAGTGAACACGTAAAAAGAACATTTTACCGGAAAGTTCACCCGGTTTTCCGGAATACACGAGGATAGTCGTTGCAACTGAAAAACTTCACTTTGATAACACAACCCATCTATTTCGCACGACACATTTTTCGCGCATTGCTATTGCGCATTGCAGAACGCAGGGAGCAGAAGCGCACTTACGAGCGGCTGGTGGGAGAACTACTGCAGCAACTGCAGATCACTTCTCAGTTGATGTTCAAAACTCGGAGTGATAACACGCGGGCACCTAACGATCGTGGACTTCTGCACCGTACGCTCAGGGGTGCCTTGTGAAATGTTTATCTGTAAGATTTAATTTTGGGTATTTATGATTCAACGCCGCAGTTTCGTGTTATAGAATGTGATCTCTCCCGGCTCGATTAAAATGCCGGGAATCGTGGTTTTCGGCAGACGCTGGAGCGTTGGAAGTGACGATTTGGTTGTACCGGGTGTATTTCTCTTTCTTCTCCACACAATATGGTAAGTAAATCTTTCTTTGTGTATAGAAAAGCTCCTGGCTTTTTTATGCCCTGACATTCTATATTCCGTGGTCGGCAGATTTGGAGTTCCTAGATGATCGCTTACCCTCTTGTTTTCATAACATTCATTATGTTTTCGTAGAATGGTCGCTGAAAGTGAATGGAAGAACATAGTTTTTTTATCTAATTGAGTTAACACTTTCATTCATCGTGAGTTTTTACGATTGTTCTATGTATTTCTTGTGTACGTAAGGGCTCAGTTTAGCACAAGGGATTAGCCCCTAGGCAGTGGGGCAGTGGTGAGCCCCACGGCCTGGGCAGTGATTTGTGGAACCCCGGACAAAATTTCGTGAGTTGTATGGAGAGGGGAAGGGGTTATGGGGTGCTGCTCAATCTGCATTGACCTATATCTAGCCTTGGGTGTATGTTAATGTGAATATTTCAAACGTATCTATTTTCTCAGTCTCGTGCTAATTTTAAATCTGTATGAGCTGACGATGTATCCTTAAACTCTTGGTTGGTATTGTGATTGATATTTGAGTGACGACAAGTGTGACTTATATTTTCACGTTTATATGAAGTGGAACTTCTGATATTTTTACGTATTTTTCCTACTATTTCGGTTTCAGTCCTAGAAAGCCATAACATCACCTCTCGAAGATTCTCCATGTCCTTTGCATAGACCATGAAATAGTAATTCGATATATTAGTTATAGATATTTCACAAGAGCAGTGGGTCCATCCTGGAACCGAACTCGGTTGGATTTTTTCGAATTTTGTCTTGTAAACGATGGTATTTAATCGAAAAAGTTTTTACTTTGACGTCGACTTGATTATTGTGCTATAATTTGCACTTACTATCAAAGAGAATAAGATTTATTTATCCTTTAATGCCTTAAAAATAAACAGACTTAGGGGATCTTAGTCAGTTGGTTGTTGAGTTAGAAGCGAATGTACCAAATTTCCTCGTTTTCGGCCTGCCATTAGAATTTTATTGTACATGGCCATGTGTATCATAAAGTGTCCTATAAACAGCAATTACTTGATGATGATAAGACATAATTTATGAACCAGCTGTTGACTGCGGGAGTTTGTATCATGTCATTGCTTTTCAATACATGTAAAGTGAGTTTTATTTGCTATTTGTTATTCCAGGGCTTTTATTGATCTTCCCTTATCACAGTATGCATTTGATTATCTTCTTTTGTATTTGTATTGCTATGCACGTGTATCAATAAAATTTATAAATTTATCAGCACGTCCAGGCTGGCGTTTAACAGAAAATATGTTCCCTTGCTCATGAATATGCGATTAGGAATCCTATATTTCTTATAAGGATATTATGTACCCTTTTGAATATTTCGTTGTATGTGCTAATGGCAGAATTTTCTATCGAGTGCTGATCTATTTTTTCACCCTTGTGTGCTGATTCTATGCTAAACAATGGATCTCTGGCGCCCCGTGGGAACGGGCGTCTTGGGCCACTGCCCTAAATGAGCGGGCAAAAGCGAACAGATAGTTCGCGCCTAAGCCATATTAGGCGGCCTTGGTATTCTTCCCATTTTCTAGAGGGGAGGAAGAGGAGAGGGTGGTTTTTTTAACTGGCCAATTGCCAATCCATTCCTTCGCTCTTGCAAAAGCCCTCGCCTGGTATACTCCTTTTCTGTAACGTATTCAGTGTTATCAGAGTTAAAACTTCATTAATTTGTGGGATGTATGTGCCATTATTTTCTATACCACATTTTTAAAATTTGCTGCGGTAGACTTCAGCAGAATGTTCGGTTTATTTTGCTTTACGAAAAAGGAAAGGAAGTTGTCCTAGTTTTAACTTTTTACAGTTCGAGTTGTAATCACAATGTAGAAGTTTTAAATATTTCGCGGAAATTTTTTGCCCCCGATTTAAGTTCTACACTTCAGCATAATGCGCGAGCAAAATAATTGAAGATTCTTGTCAGTGATTCTGAGCGAGTAAACATAAAAAAATGATCGTTACTTCAAAAGGGAGTCAAAATAATTTGGAAAGGCGAATCTCTTATTTCCACCTCAAATTTAAAAAAGTTATGTATTTAATATTGTGAAGTGCACCGTCTAGTACTCAGTAGTAGTAGTAGTATATTTTTAACTGTTTAAATGTAAGTGCATATGAGAAATAATTCTGCAGTCAAATTTCAACTAATAAGATATTTAGCACAGCTTGGTGATGAGAAGTTTAGAGGTGAATGTCATTGCGGCTAAATGGAAATGCGGAACCTATCTCCTATTCTAGAGTGGGTTACTGAATGAATGAATAATGAATGTTTCTGGATGACATGTAGTATTCTTCCTGAAACAACCGTACGTACACCTGTTGGCGTAATTTGGAAATTTTACAAATGAATTACTCTCGATCATTGATATGAAAAACATGATTTTGACGGGGAGCGGAGGTAGAGATTTATTAGATTATAGAGGTATATTTAACGGTTGAGGTAGCTATTTTTATATTTTTGACGGTCGGGAAATCTAGCTGTACAGTAATTGCTCGAGTAAATCTTTATTTTTTAATCTGTGAAATGCTTAAATCCCATTAAAAGAAAGCATTAAGTTCTAGCTCTTTGTAACTAACCTAGGTGGTAATTTTGTTTCTGTAACCTACGGAAATTGCCAGACCAGAGGTAAATGCGAATTCTTATCCGTAATCCGAAAAACGTATTTGTGAATCAATAAAATCAAGTTATCTATGCCGTTTGATTACTTTTTGATTTCTGTTCAATTGCGCATGATTTAGATTTATGTTGTGTTCTGCAATTTGGAGAACCATGGCTCTTTCGCTCTAGCATTCAGGTATGTGTAATTTGTAAAAGCTAATTGGGAGTTTGCATCGCCTTCATCGTAGCCTCTGCGTGATTTAATGACTGATAATCATTAACTTTCATTAATACTAAAATTGATTTACTGCTACTCTCCATTCAATTCTCTTTTCAGTTTATCACTGTACTCTTATAATTAACCATCGTGTGACTACTCGATTAGGATGCAAACCTTTTTACTCGTACCAAATCGTGCTGTTCCTTGATTGCTCCATAACCTCTTTACATGAAAGACATAAGAATATGGAAGATATTAGCCATTTACATATCTTATGATTATTTTATCCGTTGTTATACTGCCCTTTGAAGTTATTTGCTTAGTTGGTAAACGTATTTGATACCCAAAACCTCGTTTTACGGGAACGACTTATTTGCTATGGCTTTTTTTTGGTTGAGAACTCTTTAAGTAAAATTTATTCGATATTGTAGCTCTCATTGTGTGCTATAGAAAGGGTTTTATAATTGAATTCCCAATCGGAGAATATTATTCTAAATTATTTGAAAAAAACTGTGTACATGATATTTCGTTGAAAACTTCACATAGGTTGTCTGGAATTCGGTTTTGGCGTGTGTGTATTTGATGGTCAATTTGAGAATTTCTTGAAATGTACTGAATGGTCATTTCACGCATCACTAATTTTTTGAGACAATTTATGGACCTCACTTTGGACCCAACGACTGTCGCGTCTGATGCATAACATGCTGAACTGATAGAGATGGAGGGTTTTTAGAGCTCCAAAGGGCTTTTAACGTACTGAATGTAATCGGAGGAATATCGATAAAATTCCAAGATGTATGAAGGTATTTCGTCTGACAATACCTTCCCTCTTTTTTCCTCGTCTCCGCGGCGGCCGCGGTAACTTTGACCCCTCGATCGCTTGTCACTATTTCCCTTCTCATTTTGAGATGGAGGATTGTATTCGTTATTTTTCCTTTGTGTCGTAGTTTTAGATGTCATTTCATGACATGTACTCCCATGGCATGTTCTGGCTTCTACTCACCTCTCAAACATGCTCCTTAAACTCTTCCTTATTTTTTTAATCTCCTTGAAGAAGTATTTTTGTGTAAAATGTGCACTTAGCTCTGGAAAGTGCTGAGGATAAACGTTTCACATACGGCTTTAGTGATAAGTTCGTGAGACTGCTCTCCGTGCGATGTTGGAAAGGTTTGGTAACGTAACCAAAGTAGTATATATTTTGGTAGTATATAACGTAAAATAACACAGCTCATGATGGGAAAATGGGAAAAACATACCTAAAGAAGTAGAGGAAATTTTAAAGGAGGGCGCCAGTGCTGAGTTCTAGAATTTGTTTGTTCTCGTTGGTTGATTGGTTAGTTGATAATTTGCAAAGTTAACCGAAAAATCAATTTATTTGTGCTATAAAGCTTAGTTAGGTAGGCTGGTGAGGGAATGGAGCCCGGGCGGAGGAATACCAAGCATCTGCATTGGCTACCCTTAACGAAAGGAACCAAGGGATCCACTGTTTAACGACGCCCCATCCAGCGGCCGCTGGCTCCAGTTCTCTCCACTCGACAGCGCAATAAAATTCTGAGGTCCACTGATAAATCTCCGCCACCGTCCATATTCGAACTTCATAATGCTTTTTAGGTGAGGAGATGTACTGACTCTGGCAACCGAGAAAACCTGATTCACGTCGGCTCTTTCGTGTGGTGATTGAAAGGTTTAGGCGAAAAGTTTTATTAAGTTAAAATCCACAGGGGAAGAGGACGCCTCGGTAGCTTAACTGGCTAAAGCACTCGGCCGGAAATCGAGGGATCCGGGTTCGAATCCCGGTTAAGGTGGATGATTTTTTTCTCTGTGGAAATTCGCACGTGTGTGCATTGCGGGTGACTCCGTAATGGTGGAACTCCGTGGCTAGTCCCGGATAGCTTGAAATTTGTCAAGATGTTTTAGCTAGAGATTTGATAAGAATATTGGGCAGGGATATACATACGTAGCTTTTGAGTGCAGAGAAGGCGCCAGGACCGCCTTTTTCTCGTCTTATAGGCTGGGGGGTGGATTTGCAAGACACCTGCACGCTCCCTCTATTGACTCGCCTGCCCCCATTGCATGCGCTACCCCTCCATGAAAAATAAAGGACTCCCCACCGGCAATATTCCCAGAAGAGGCTCTCTCCTTCTCATTTCTCGCACGTGTAATGAAACCTTCCCTTATTTTTACCCCCCCCCCCGTTATACGGAAGGGTATAAATCTATAATGTGCGCTGAGGTCGGTGAGGTGTTGGCGAATATCCTGCCTCGTATTACATGACAAATGTATTCGTGGATATTTTTCCTTCCAGATAGTTTGAATAGGTTCTGTGAGGTGGTTTTTACGGAGAAATTGCTGTTGTAGAGCGAGACATGAATGTCGTTGTAACTGCAAACTCCTCATATGGATTGAGCGGAGTTTGTGATGAAGAAAATCATTTGCCTATCTGGGATTGGAACCCAGATCCCGCGAATTCGAATCACTCCTTGCCAGTCAATAGAAACCCTTACTCGGAGTGTTTCATTTATGTCGCACCTTTTTATTTTCTACTTATGACCTGAGAAGTGATTCTCAGAAATAGTGCTCGCTCTTTCTCATATCTCTTATTTGTTTATCCTTCATCTATTTTCTCCTCCTTTTTCCAGAATGATATTCATCTGAAATGTACCCACAGCTTAGCAGATTTTTGACTAGCATTCGTCCGCGTATAACTTGAGAAATGTAGTCATGTGAAGACTGCGTTCCAGGCAGCTTTTTAAAAGGTTCGGTGAGATGCTGTTTACGGGTACTCTATACTTGGAAAACGAGACACATTTGTCAAAATACATTTCTAAAGAATGTAAATACGTGTTCCTCCCTCTTCTACTCTGACATTGAACACCTGATTCGGCATTTTTCATTTATGTCGTAGTTGTTAAATTGCGCTTCATAACTGCAGAGGGATACTCCCAGAAGTAGCGCTCATTGTTTCTCGTTCGTGCATCTGTTTCGTTCATTTTCCCCATCCATTTAGAGGTATATTCATCTGCAACGTGCTCTAACCTTTGGAAGGTCTTATTGAGTTTCTTTTCTTACTTTAGTTAGCGGGCGAGCTCGTGAGAATTCTACGTTTCTTGTTTAGTTGAAAGATGCGGTGAAGCGTTCATCGCATGCCTGGAGAACCTCTTTGGGGTTGAATTATTCTCTTTCAGTGAAATACTTTAAAGGAGTATAAACGTTACGTGTGAATATGGATGGGGTTGAAATATTTTTAAGTTTGACTAGAGCTGCGAATATCCTACTGCAATTTAATCCATCCTGGGTGATGTCGGGGATTGGCAGCAGCTCCTCACTGCGCGGTCCTCCATTGTGAATTGTTATTTTCATATAGTAAAACTATATTTTTCGGTCATTTCATCCGGCAATACGTTCCAAATTTTTGAAGAAAGCAGCTCAGCGGATAGTATGTCGTATGGACTTAGGATTATTTAATTTAATAATACTTAGTAAATGTGGATGCGGTTGTTGATTTATCTAGAGTAATCCTTTCTTCACTTAAGCAGTGATTCACTCGCGTATTCTGTTTACAAGCCGACGTTCCTGCTCATCCAAGAGCGTGTTTTGTTTCTAGTCTGTCGGATAAATTTGACGTGTCATCTTTTGTTCTGTTTATTGACAGTTAATTTTCGGAAGAATATCGCAGTCCTTCTGACCTCTTCTTGGTCTCTGCTGATTGTTTATCCGATCTCCAAGCTCTCTATAATCTTTTAAAACTGCCGACGAGGTCTCTCGAAGACGCTTTTTGCTGGGCTCGTGCCTGCTTTTTTTCTCTCTCCAGTTGCATGTCGTCATCGATTAGTACTCCTCACAGTGCACCCTAATATTTTTTCCCGGTAAAAATGGATCAATACCTATGTCTTGTCATTTCCCAACGCAGCCTATTTCTAGGTCTCTAACATGGGTAAGTTGCTCCATGGCGACCATTCTCCTCCTACAAGCTACGAATATTATTCCATCTGTCATATCTTGATTCGATGTGTATTATGTAGTGCATGTGATTGTTTTGAATTAGATTTTTTCGCGGAAAAAATGTTCGCGAATTGGAATGCCGAGTCTCTCCCGAGTAATGGAATCGATATTTTCCGTCCAGTATGATTTGTTATTGAATCGGAAAAGTGCTCGTTGAGACTAACTTTGAGATAGTGACATCTTATTGCTGTGGCTTTTGAACTGAACCTTTTATATGGATTTTGCATTTGAATTTGAATTTTCTTCCTCCTCGAAATTTCTCTCAGCTGAATTCCCGCGCTGGAAAATCACATCCCTTTTATTTGGTGATGGATAGTTTCATTTCCAGGAATCGTGATGGGCCGGACGATTAACCGACTCGCGCTTTTATCTCGGGGGAACAAATTTTATCTTTCTTTTTTTGTCTCTCTCTCTGAAGAGAAAAAGGTTAAAACCTCCGGCGCCTTAAAAGCCACTCCGAAGGGGTAAAAGATTGAGACGCGCTCTCCCACTCGCGTGCTGGTGTTGGTGGCGGCGGCGGCGTGGTTTCATTAAAACTTGTGGGGGAGGCAGGCAGAATCATCCGACGCTGCTGGTGTTGGTGGCTGAAGTGGCGAAGTCGCCTGGGGTAGCAGACAGTCAGGCCGGGTGGGTGGGTGGGCGGTCTTGGCCCTGAGGGAGGAGTGCGGTTGGAGGGGTGGGTGGGTGGGAGGAAGTGGAAAAGGGCCGAAAGGGCAAAAGTGTACGTGGGGCCGAGAGAGAGGGGGGAAAGCGTACTCGTCGCATCGCACCCTTTTACCATTCTCTCTCTCCCTCTCGGGTTAGAGCTTTTGTCCTTCGCTTTAGGCATCCCGCAAAGCATCCCACATTGTCGACGGCATAGATTTAGGGGCTCCGTCTCCTTCCGTGCTCGTCTCGACTCTCCCGAAATTGATTTTAAGTCCCGACGGGTGAGATACGCTGGGTTTAGTCCTTTTAACGTAGTTGGTTGGGGTATTTGGCGGATTATTACGCGTCGGTGGTCATCTTGTTGGCGTCTTCGGGCGTCGCCGTTCATGGAAGCTTTTCAGATCACAGTATACACTCTTGCCATTGTTGCCGGAAATGGATCCCACGCTTCGTCCAATTCGAATGGTGCTGTGTTCCATTCTTACGTTCTTTTTTCTTGGATGCCTGAACTCCTATTCGGACTCCTTCGGGCGAAATTATCTCCCCCTTAAGGCTTACTTTTTAATAAGTCGGGGTGAAAGTTGGATAAATGCACTTGTTACGATATTTACAGCAGTCAAGGTATCTTGGTTTGTGGGGCGCGTAAAATACTTAGTTTTTGTTAGTATGTGTATTTATTTTCCCCACATTTTTGCTGACTTTTGTATGTCTTACAATTAAAAACTTTTTCAAACGTCCTGTTTATTATAGAACATACTTCATGAAATTAAATTTAGCATTTCAGGTTGTTTAGTGGGAAATTTTTCTTAATAGCCTTTCAATGTTACCCCAGGCTGCAACTACGCATTGTAGCGAATGTGGTCTTCTCTTTCAATTTGACCATTTTTTGTGAGAAAGATACCAAAAGATTAAGCAATAGAGATTAAATAACATTACATGAACACAAATGGTCGTATGTGCATGTGCTGGTGTTCTTCCGTCCCGTTGAATATTCTTTCCTGAAGGTCGCTTCCCTTCCTTATGCACTTATTCATGTATTATCTCATGATGTATTACTGCGCTCAAATTGATCTTAATTCATTTTTGCGTCCTTTTGGGCTTGAGGGGGGGTATTACGGTGGCGATTCCCTCCCACGTTTTCGGTTCTCCCGCGGCTTGTTGCTGCATCGTGTGGTCACGGTGCCCACAGTGAGAGACGCATGGCGCCAAAATTCGTCCGGCGGGGAAGGCGAGAATGAATAGTTTGAAGTTTTGTGGAGAATAGGGGGAGGTGCAAGCGTTACAGGCTTTAGTAACAATTGAGTTTTAATCGTGCCCCAGAGGAAACGGAATGAATACGGCGAAATCACTTTGGGCGCCACTTAAATAAATTAATACTTCTATGTTTGCCCAATGTTTGATACATGCCGACCCAGATTTTGATAACTCTCACCTCTTCATGACTTGGATAAGACAAGGAGCCTTGATGATGGCGCAGGTTTTTAAAGCCTGGGTCGGTTTGAACTAAACAGTAAGAGAACCTAAAAAAAATTGACTTTACTTGATTATAAAGAAGTACTGTTTGAGAATCCGTGACGGGGGATCAACTTTAATCTGGTATTGACTGAACGAAAATGTGAATAATCGGATTGGACACTTACTACATCAATCATTTACACAAGTGCCTACTGGTGCTAATCCCCTCATATCAGTGTATTATTCTGCCGCACCGTGCTTAATTAATATGTTCACGGTAATTTTTCATTTGGAACGATACAGGATGAAATGATTTGTCTGAGTTGGAGATTTCTGTTGTAGACTACCATATTAAGTGAATGGAAGATATAAATATGCTCACATCTTTTGTCCCTGCAGAGATTCTGAAGGTATTGTAATTTCATAGTTTTTATTTTTTAAGTAAGAATTTTCTTCTCATAATTTCAGGAAATTATTCCTTATTTATGCAAGAGAGCAATGTCTCGCCCTAGTGAGCTGAAGGTTCCGTATAAAAGTTAAAAACTGTTTACGGCCGTGAGAGATGATACTTTTTCTTGATGCAGATTGAGCCGTTAGAGCTCACCTATTTTGTTTTCCGCAGCAGGTTTCGTCGTCCGCAATTATTACGGTTGTTAAATGAAGGGATGGAACCGTTCCATCTCACTCAGCTCATTCCCTTCTCCCATTCTCCATCAACAGCACAGTCACTCTTCCCCGGAGCGGAAGAATCGAATTCTCCCCCCCCCTTTTTATCGAGTGCCCTCGACCTATCGATCACCCGCCGAGCGTTTCATGATTTATATTTTCCGCAGAGGGGGGCGCGCGTTGACCCCTTTTGGCTTCGGAGCCGATTGCTTTGGGTTCAGAGGTGTGAGACGTAGTAATTTTTAAGCTCGTTTCTTTCGGCCGCGCGCTCGGGGTGAATGGAGAAAATAGGGCGTGATATAAAGGGGAGGTTGAGGATTGGCGAGAGGAAAGAGGGAGTGAGTGTGGCGTGCGTGTCGACTTCTTTCTGACGAACCTCTACGAAATATTTATAGGATCCGGTCCCTATTCAAGCCAGGGTCCACGCCGAAAAAGTGTCGCCTTCACCGCTGAGGGATGGACCCGACCACTGCGGTGTCTCGGTGATCGTAAATTATTTCCTCTCAAAGGGACAATCACCCTCTCCCGTCGGAAGAACAGTCCTTACTCCTTCACTTTTGACGCTTTCAGTATTCGGAGACTGTCTAAATCTAAGTGGGTTGCGTTTTGGCAGTCGGATTTTTTTGACCTTACAAAGACTGGTATTTAACCGACTCGGAAATATTACAGCTGCTAATCTTTAAATCCTGCCTCAGTTCTCTTTAATCTTAGATTATTTAGCAGATGGTGGCTTCATTTCCCCTCCAGCGTTTCGTTGGTATTAGGGTAGAAAGACATGGCGACGAGCTTGGTGAAGAGCATGGCGTCAGGGAGAAGAAATCATGCAAGGAAGGTGGGACAAGGATCCTTACGGATTTATTCCCAGGCCCCTGCTGGAGTACATCGGTACCTCTGCTCACTCATCAACACTTGGTTTAACCTCAATGATCTAAAAATCTCCGCTGGCGAGTGCCACCAGTTTTGGATCTGGCTAAATTTTTATCATTTTTCATCTGTGTTATAGCTCTACAAAAACTTATGACTAGTAAAGTTTATTGCTAAAGAAACATTACGTAGTGTAGGATACATTTGATGCATATAGTGAAGAATCATGTAGCTATTAAAACCAACAGAAGGATATTGTGACACTGTTTTCGTCTCTAGTGCTTGTGTAGGTACTCAAGCAGAAGATAGTTTTATCTTTTTAAATTAATCATAATAATAAATGAAGTTGTAAACAAAAAAAAGAAGTCACCAGAGTAGAAAAAACACAAATAATAGCTTGTTTCCTAGATGAGCGAGTGCAGGTATTAATTCCAAACAAGTTTGCATTTACCTCATCTTTTTTTAACAGCTATTTCATTATCTTTTTTTGAAATACATGGTAGACATGTGCATTTTTAATGTCTGTTAGTTACAACTTATCCACTCTGAGTCTAAAATTCCCAACTATAATACAATACAATATTGTTGAAAGTAATTTGTGAGGTTTAGTATACATTATTTAATGTTTGTCTTTCATGTTTTTGATATTGGTCGTTTCAATTAATATTAATCTGTAGGCAGATCTAAAAAAAAAGACTTAATTATTCATAGGCAAACAACGTATGCCTTAGTGGAGGTGCATTTAAGGTTAAGAACAACGGAAATGCTCGCGCATTAAGTTTTATGTTAGCACCGTAATAATCCTCTTTTGGATAACTACAACTGGATGCCACGCAATGCATTATGCAGTTCCCCAAAAAGTCACACTGTGCATTAACTTTGACTTTTTCAGGGAACAATCATTTGCCTTGTCGAAGGCTGCTCAGGATTTATTTCGCTTTAAGTGCATCAGAGATTAGCAGGACCCTAGTATCTTTTAAACAACTTGGATGTGCTTTTACCATTGTAGACATTGGTCTACGTCATTGGTTCCCAATGTGAGCGCTACCACCCCTTGAGGGGAGGTGCTTTACTGTAGGAGGGGTGAAAATATAATAAGGGGCACCAGTTGGCGCTGGAGGGACGGTCCTTACCCAGCGGTACAATTCATGCATGTACTGGGATGAATGAACTATTTATTGGCATTGGGAATAGTTATTTGGAATTATGGGCTCGAAAAATATTTTAAAATCACTTGTCTACGTTAACATCAAGGTTTGTGCCCTTTTGTTTGTACTCCATTTGTACCCGTCTACCCTTACAGATATCAGGTGGGAACAGCATAATTTTTAACAATTGAAAGAGATATGATATTCTAATTCCTCATTTTTTGTGCATTTATTTCATAATTTATAGCATATAAATTTCTTCTTTTTACTTGAATTTTTAATTGATTCTTTACTGACTAGCCTACTTTACTCAAACAATGAAATCACTTCCTTTCATTTTTCCTTTGTAAAACTCCAAAAATTACTGAAGAATTCATTTAAATATGCTCTTGAGTTTGCTACCTTATAATGCTTTCTCTCGCCAGTGTGTGAGTAAGGACGGCGTTAGGATTGGCAGAATGTATGATCTAGTCTCTCACCTTACCTCGTATGCTCCTAGTGGAATTGGATTTCGTGCATTAATGTGTTATGGCTGCCGATGTTTATTGGAAAAAGTGAGTGAACCTTTCTTATATGGCTTCTTTTTCCGTCTTGACTATTTTCTCTGGGTATATAACCAGTGATCGAACGCTGAGGTTTTATTAGGCATTTTTTATACGTCTTTTTTAGTAGTTTCGCGGTATTTTTCATTTTTTTTGGAAACATATTTCTGCCGTAAGATCAAGTTTCTTTGTGTACTGGGAAAAAATGGTTCCCTTAGCTTACAAGATTCCGTCCTCTGTAATGCTGCATATTTCTCTCCAGCCGTAATGTGATGGCCTTCGGAGAAGACATATGAGCTCGTACGCTCCTCACTTGTGTCTTCTTTCACGGGACCCCTTGTTTGTGTTTAAAGGTATTGTTTGTTCTTGTTAAGATATTGTTGGGGGAATGCGTAGTTATGTTTCTTTTCCCGTTTTATGAAGCTGAAAGTGTAACCCTCACCCCCTTGTTTGCTCTGTTATTCGTCGTTATGGGGGAAGACAATGGGTGAAATGCAAAAAGAATGTCATGGCGTTCCCCCCCTCCTTTCACTTGGGTCCTCCCGTAAACATTCCCCACCCATCTCATAAAGGAACGGTCATCCGTCAAACATTATGTGAATGGAGGTTTCGGAGTGTGTGCACACTTTATCCTTAAAAGGTTGGACATCGTTCTTGTTTCGTGAAAAAAAGCGTGCGACGAGACGGCGCGCTGTCTTCCTGGTGGGGATGCTTGCGGACTACGCTTTTCCATTTTATGTTTTATTTTCGTCCTTCGTCATTCTCATCGTTCTCGCTCCTGTGTCTTCTTAAGTTTTTTAAACAAAACTCTTTCTCTCTATTTCGTGGTCCGTCGCAATGGTTTATCCAAATGCTAAAAAAAGGGATTTCTCCGCGGGAAAGAATATCTGGCATTTGGGAAACGGTGAGTTAAATTCTACATTGGCGTGGTGAAACATTTGTCATCAGCAATGTGAATTGGCGTTTGAAATGCGTGAAATGAGTTTTTCGAGCTCAGTTTTAGGAGTTGAGCGTTAGCTAATATATAACCACCACCACCAAGGCGTTAGAAAGTCACCTATAGGCGTGCACCCTTAGTAGCGGCCGCAGTTTGAGGGGATTCCTTGCGTGCGCAGCATTGCTGTCAAATGTTTTTTGTTATTTAATAACCATCTCAAATATCCAAAAATTTAAATGAAATAAAATAATCCGGCTGAGTCTAACATCTTTTTCTTACATTTTGTTGAGCCTGTTTTTTTGATTTATTAATTCAGTAATTTACCAACACAATAAATACACTATAACGCCATTGATACAATACATGGAAATAGTAAATTACATGAATTTAGTATATCTCATGAACAATGACATGTTGTGTTGAAGTAACTGGAAAAAATTAAACAGCTGGAAAACTCATTGTCAAGAAAATCCAATCTTACGGAAAGCACTCCGCACATATCATATTTGAAAAAATCAATGCATTACTGTTTTTCAAAGAAAAAGAAAATTTGCACTTACCCTCCAGCGGATAAACCAACCATCCAATTAGTTTTTTCTCTGACCTCCTGTTATTTAGAGTAGTGGAAGATATAATACTTGTGAGGAGTGAAATGAGCTACGATTTAATCCTGATTCAGAGATTTCATTCTGAGGTTCTCTTTTCCTTATGTTTCCTAATTCTCTTAAGCTGACTCACCTTTGTGGATTTCAGCATACGAATGAATTTGTATAAATTTTTCATGCTCTATGAACGGGAATGTTTTCATTATCAATCTGATAGTTTTATTTTAAATATTTTAGTTGAAAATCATTTAATAGAGAAAAGCTATTCTATTAAGAATAAAATTTCAAGTAAAATCTATCCAAAGTGGAAATGACATAATGTTAAAATAATAACTGAAAGTGGAAAATAGATATTTATAACTTTCGAAAGCTTATAAATTTTGATATCTGTCGACTATGGTCACCGATTCCGTTCTTTCAGTTATAGTTTCTCGAAGCGTAGGCTATTTTATTTCACATTTCGCGGGCTTGTGTTGCATGACTTCGAATTTTAAGACAGCGAAAGACCTTCTCATCTTCAAATTTTAAACTTTTACATCGATCCAGGGCCCCCAAATGCAACAGTTTACGCTTTATGGTTGATAAACCACGCTGAAGACACCGAATCCGTGGTCCCGATTAATCTCCAGCGGCCTTTAGACCCCCCCTTGAAAAGTGGACGGTCTTCAGCGAGAAGTGTGACACTCAGTTCACCTGCTCCATCCCTCGGGGAATGGGGGTGGGGGAGAGCGATGAATTAATTATGGACCGACGAGGACCCTGGTAACCCTGCTAACCAGAATGGCTTATTGTGGGGAGGGATACGTTTTCATGTTTTTGGCCAATAAGGAAGAGGAAGCCTAGCTCGGTGGATTCATGGTTCGGGGTACTTCTCCGGCGTCCCCACGGGTAATGAGGGCAGTAATTTCCCCTCCATTAGGGAGAGGGCATAGGGGCTTGTTTCTTGTCCCATTTGATGCCACAGGGTATGCCTCCCTTGTTACGCGGAGGCGGCGGTGATCTTGGCGGAGCATGCTCCTATCGCTGGAGTATTATCAACCCGTCGCCTGGGAGAAGTAGCCGGCTACGTGATGCTGAATTGTGAGGCCTATATTATGCTACTCTCTGGCGTCGAATTTCACGGAATTTATCTTTCTTCGCCTCGTCATATTCCCCACTTACTTCTCTTAGTTGTTTTTACATCATGATTCAAAGGAGCCTGCTAAGACGGGATATTGATACTGCTAATTAAGAGATAATAATTCCCATTTTTGGGGTCGATTCTCAATATAAACCTACTACTTGATTTACGTTGTATTTTAGTTGGCTTGGTGATAAATTAATCAGCTATGCTTTTAGTACCTGAGTAAAAGGTATAAAATAATCTCAGTCTAATTTAAACATTATTCTCATTAAAAGATGTATTCTCATAGTCGCATCAAGTTGGATGGATTTTGTACTAAAATCGCATTCGACTTGCATTTAAACTTTGACTGCTACGTAATTGGACCATCGTATCCATGACCTGCTCTTTGTTAATATTATTATGTCTTCAAGTTTTCACGGCCTATGAGTTGAGCTTGGGCCTCCCGTGGGGAAAGGAGAGTACTTGGGCCTCATTTGACGCGTTTTTGCGTAAAGGCCTTCCTTGTTTCACGAGCTAAATTTGTCTTTCCTGCATCGAATTGATATCCTCTTGTTAGCACGTCGGATTATGACTACATTAATTCTTCTTCGATTTTGGAATCCCAATGATGTAAACTGGCGCTAATTTGTTTGGATACTTTTAAAAATGGAAGTATCGGAGAAAAAGTCGATAATTTCCTTGATTCCTTACTTTGTTAACTGTTCATCCCGGCAGTTTCCTCCGTACCGCATTGCGACATTGTTGAAAGAGTGGTTTATGGTGGCAACTTGTGTCGCTTGCATTTCAGTCAAGACTACGAAAAAAGAACATCCTCAGAGAAGGGAGTAGATGGCAGCTTGCGTGCACAGTTCGTAGCCGACATAAATTATTTTAGGCCGCCGCGAAGACACGAGATGCATGCGAATAATTTTCCTTGCCACCGAAGCTACGAATTGTTCTGGATCTCTAGTGAACTAACTGCAAATTATATGCTGCATTCAAAGTCTTTTTCGTTAGCTGAAAAAGGAATGCTCTTACTTTTTATCTAGTTATTGAATCTCGGACGTTTAATTCGTCTCCAATAGATGTTTCATGGTTTTGTTACATTTCTTTCTTATCCCATCAGGACCTCAGTTTAATTCAACTCCTCTGATTTTACCTATCAATTGCCAAATCGTTAATTGATACACTGTTGTTGTTTAAGTGAGTTGGATTACTTCATTTATCCATTTCAAAATGTAAAACAATTGTAACTTTCCACACAGAATTTTTAATCTTTGCCGACCATGGTTTCAGCACCTAGTGCAATTATCAAGGTCAAGGCCTTGATAATGGCACTAGGTGCTGAAACCATGGTCGGCAAAGATTAAAAATTTAGTGTGGAAAGTTACAATTGTTTTTCATTTTGAAATGGATATCTATCGCTTCCACAAAGTTGAGCCTCATACGCTTTTATATATACTTCATTTATGCCTTTAAAATGCCGATATTCGCAGGCTATTGATGGTGGTTAATAATTGACATAATTTTTTTTCGCTATTTGATTTGAGCTTCATTTGAGCCCAAAATTCTTGATCTTTCAGCTTGATCCATCTCTGGGAGTAGCTATTAGTGTTATGTAGAAACTGTGTCCTGAATGATCCCATTGGCATATGCTGGAGGTTTTAATTTTTAGATTCATGTATATTTGATATTTTTTTGATTTTGCTGTCATCAAGATCTGAAGTGGTTTTGGTTAGGAGATATTGCTCGACCTTTTCTTGGCCGTAACAATTCTACCTGAAATAAGATTTAATGCATTCCCGGCATATTCTTTGAGTAAATTCTTCTCGGGTATTACTCTAGGTTGAATTTTTTGTAAGTTTCGACGTTTCAACGGCCGTCCATCGTCATCAGGGTTGGTAATTGCCGTCGAAATTTCGTACGTAAATTCTACCTGCCTTTCCTCACGTTTTTACGTTCTAGGCTTTGGCACGTTTTGAACACAAGACTGTTCATAGGACTCATCCTTGGGTGCATCGCGGTTTCTTGCATGTATTTTTTATTTCAACTGGCTGTCCATTATTTCTAGTCTCCGAGTGGAGATTCAATTGGTGAAATAAACATTACGAACTAGAGTGTGGTCCGAGCAGTTGCCCTTACCGCAGTCAGCTCTCCGAGCACCCTTGTCACCTTTCGCGAAGCTGAGCACGCGTTTCGGACGGAAGAGAAGGACCTTACTTCGTGTCTTAAGCGTTCTCTTCTCTCTCTTCTTTTCTGTCGCGAGTGCCAAACTGGAAAAGGGAGAGTGGGTGATGAAGAGATGAGGGAAAGAGTGGAATAATTCGCCGGGAGAGGCGTGAAGAAAAAAACCGTTTCAACTGTCCCTCCCCCACGGTGTGCTTATGTGACGAGGCGCGACGGTGGAGGATGTCGGGAAGGGAATCGAAGGAAGGGTGGATGGATGGATGGATGTGGGGTGGGCCTCTTGAAGGTTCGCTGTTAAGGGGGGGGCGCAAGGCGAGGGGCTGCTGAAGAGGGTCTCTGAAGAGGGAATCGGTGGAGTGGGTGAGTAAGCGCTCGCGGGGGAGAGATGCGATGAGGGCGGCTGAAGACTTCGGGACGTGGTGGGAGGGGAGGAGGGGAGAGAGGGAGAGAGTCACAATCTCCTAAGTGGCCATGTGGTGCGTTTTCGTGTTTATTAGTGGGGATCGGAAGGGTGTTGGGGGGGGGGACTCTGGTAGTTGGGGGAGTTGACGGCTTTCGGAGGAAAGGGGGGGGGTCGGAATGAGGGTACGGTGGTGGGTGGATTGACGCGAACAGAAGGTATACGTACGGAACAGGGGAAGCGAACGGGATGAATGGGGTGATACGGAGGAAAATGTGAGAAAAAAGGGTGAGGAAGGGAAGCCTAAAGACAAAAGGTTGATTATGGCGATTTTTTTGAGTCCTTCACATTAATTTTTTTAAATTCGCCATCTTCGTTTAATTTTATTCTTCTCTCCCTCTCTCGTGCCCTCGTTTGCATCGTTGAACCTGTTTAATTGTTTAAAATCCATTTCATCGAATGGATCCTTCAGAAAGTTTTGGAAAGTTTTTTTTTCGTGCGCTTTTCACTCTTTCCTTTTTCAACCGATTCCGGTTTTAAGCATTTTTTCTCCCAACTGTTTCTCTCTCTCTCTCTCCACTCGGCGTCGCTGTGTTATCGTTTCCACCTCACTCTCACCCTTTCATTTTTTCCGAAATATATATTTTTCTCCACTTCGCGGAATCAAATCCCTCTCCTTCTCCGGATATAGGTATGTGTACACATTTCTCCGGCATGAGGAAAGCGCTTGATTGCTCTCCTTTGTTTTTTTGCACGTTAAACATAAAATTTTCCATGAAGCCGCGCCGAGCTCGCTCTCTCTTCTCCCGATTATTTCCATCGTTTGCTCAAGGTCGTGGAGTTAATCGCATTAGCTCAACTGTAGACGCTTGCATGGGTTACCATCTCCTTTTAAAGAGCAAAATGATGCGAATCGATGATATTTAAGGTACAGTGCCTACCTTAATGTGTATATTCCGTAGCTGTTTTCCATGGCTTTCCTTGAGTGTTTTGCTTGGTGTTTAAATTTATCAGAGGAAAGTGCCAATTTATAAGAGGAAAGATATGTTTTTATTCAATATCGAGTCTGTTCGTTAGTATTTTGAGACCAACTGTCATCGAAGCTTCCTGTAATTTACGAAATTTGATAGTACTATCTGACTGGGGACTTTCAGTGGTTACGTATAAAATGGATTTTTTCGGAATATGGTGAATTGCCTTTTCTCTTACTACATTCCACTGTTCCAGTACATTTCGACAGAAATAGTCATCTTTTAACTCTTGCCTTAAATTGAGAACGGGTTGAGAAATATCCGGCAAGTGTCTACAAGTTTTATGCTTTGCTTCTATGAGTGCTCAACAGTCTTCATGGGCACATTCCAATGCTGGGCTTGAGTAATCCATATTCCTGAGAGTTTTTATCCAAAATTGAAAGTGTACTGTTTTCCTTATAAAAATTTTAAGTGTATCTTAAGGTTCTTTTTTCTCACGTATTGAGTATAATGACAAAACTTTTGCTACTCTTTTGTTGCTCTCTACGTATAAGCGTTAGTGATTCCTATCGGTATTTCATCCTGCTGGGATTTTTTTAAAATTATTCTCGTAGATGAATACGTATGATAGCTGTTTTACACTAATCTAGGTATTAATATCCTAATTACCTACGAATATTGAAGTATCAGCTAAAGATATGTGAATTTTCATTAAGTCTGCGGGTCTCTACCTGTATTATTTACTTTTGCTTGACACTTCCAACGATATTTCGGAAAATTATTTTTTCCTTTGGAAGTTGTGGATTTAAAGTGACAAAGTTATTTCAATGGTAAAGTTCTCAGATATAAATTTTCGATTTTGCGCATAAAGGGCTTGATACAAGGTTTTTCCATTCTTATGTATGTACCTATATTGAATGATGTGGAAAGTGGTGAGTTAATGGGATGTCAGTTTAAGTCATTTTTTGAGATTGTAAAGGCAGATAAGGTGATGTTCAATAACCATGTTTTATATGGGTTTTGAAGCACTTGATTGGATTACTTAAGAAAAAAATCCTTCTGTTTTTATCGTGAAATTAGTTTTTTTAATGGTTTGCTCCCTTGTGGTTATGAAATTTCTGTGGGACCACAAATCAAATGTCTTCTTGTTTACTCCATTAGATTTTATTTGCTCGAAAGCAATCGAAATGGATTTATTGGACTGAAAAGCTGAAGTTAATGTAGGGCCGGGATTAGGTGCTTGTCTTCCGAGTTCTCAATTAACCAACCGTGGATATGAATTAGGTTGACAGCCTCACGTCTTACCTTGAGACTGCCAAATCCGATAATTCGCCCAAGCCGTGTAACCTGCGGATGAATTTAAGCTCCTCTTAGTGCTAACAATAAGATGAGTGTGTGTATCCGAGCCAGTTTATGCTGAAATTTGTTGTTTCGTCACTTGGGCCACATCCTTGCATGCGAGGACTCTCGATGCTTCTATCCGCGTGTTAACGTTACATTTTGTGGTCAATTACTTTACTCAAGCTACTTTTTTCCTCAGTGACGGAGTTGTGTGTTTCCCTGTCAATCAAACCAGTTAATACTGTTGCTTTTGGGGAATTGTTTTCTTCATTCAGCTCTCACTGTGGAAAACTTCTGCAAGTGTAATCTAAGGTAAGTCGGGCTCACTCAGATATTTTAATAGCGTTTCCAAGGATCTGGGGGACTAGTTTTGTCTACTAGAAAGTTTTAGTTCTCTTTAGCTTTCATTATATGGGGAATTACTCCCACACACACCCCTAAACTCATTTACTTTCTGTGAGCCATTTTATATCTTGTAATCTGGAATTGTGCTTTTGGACAGGATATGAGGCGTTTACAGATTCTGGTCGTTGAGGTTAAGTGAGAAACGAATGTGAGACTTATATTCATTTCATCCGTCCTTTCGTTGTCCTGCAAACTGTTTTGGCATGGTCTAACATTTTTGATGCAAGAAATTAGATGGGCTATGGAAGTGGGTGAAACAACTCCTGAAGAATATAATGGGAAATATGGTGTCAATACACCAGAGGTAAGAATAGGAAGACAGTGTAATGAATTACGACATGGTAAACAAAAATATTAACGAACTCGAATAACTTGACAAAAGAGATAGAAAAATGATTAAGTTGTCGATTGTTACCGGGAAATATAAGACTGATGAGAGAGGCTATCATATATTCTCTAGGAGAGAGGTGTAAGTGCCTTGAGCCAATCGGTCCTTTCGTTCTAAGGGTTTACTTGCTAAATTCATTTTACTTCTTAGGAATGTGGCGTGTTTAGGTCTTCTACGATTTCGCGTGGCTACCGAACATAAGTAAGACCTGCGGGAACGAGGACATCGTCTTTTTCCTCTTCGAAATGACCTAATAACTTCACGAGGTTCCTTCTAGTCTGACAAAGTGATCGCCCCACGATCCATCGTACCTGCACGGAAGCGCACTTGTCGAATTCCTCTTTTTCGTTTTTTATCCCCTTTGTCTAGTAAAAAGGACGAGAAGGACTTGGAAGGGAAAATAAGGGGTTATAGGCAAATTTAAGGAAAATCTTTTTCGGTCGGGTTACCCGACCACAAAAGACGCTTATGAATGTCATGTCATGAATTCCTCCGCGTCGGAATCCGAGTAAAATATGGCTCTCCATATTGCTTTTATAACCTCCTCCCAATATTTATGGATTCATGTCGAGACGTGAGTGGGTACACACTCTCACAGGCAAGCATATCGGCATATCGGGACGCGAACCGTGTCCGAGTTGGTATGTTTACGAGGGCGAGTTTTACAAATACATATGTAAAGTATATTTATTCCTCGTCGAGCGGAAATGGGGAAAACGGAGCGGGCATCGTAAACATTAGGATCTTGTTGGGAGACGCCGTGTATCATTTCGCCGCCGTGAGGCCTCCTCGAGGCCCACGGATTTCGGGACTTATCTCCCGAAAGGGATGAGTCCTTCCTTCCCTCTGGGAAAGTGGGGAGTGGTGGAAATTCGACCCCCGCTCCTTCTCCCGGTTCGCGAGTATTTCCCAAGACCCATCTTCCCTTCATCCCACGTTCCCTTTTTTCATTACTACCCTCTTCCTCTCTCTCTCTCTCTCTCCAACCCCTTCTCTCCCCCTTTATATCCTTCCCTTCCTCTCTCGTCCTCAGTTCCACCGCCCTACACCATCACGTCCTCTCCTCCCTTCAGCCCCGCGTCCTCGTCTCCGCCCACTAAGATCCCCTCGGCCTCACTTCCTCGTCTCCCGCCTTCCCTCCCATTCCCGCCCGCAGTTCCTCCTCCTATTCACCGCCATCCCCAGTCGCCAATCTTACGGCAGCCCTCAGATCTCTCCGCCCTCCTCCCTTCCTCCGAACCCTCCTTCCCCTAACCTCTCACCCCCTAACCCTCAGTCTCTCTCATGTCCCCTCACCTCCTGCCCAATTCTCTTTCTCTCTGTACAATTTTCCCGCGCCAGCTCTCTTCCCTTTTATCAAACCCCTGGTCTTTCTTCCCGTCATCCCCTCCGCCGTCCTTCGTAAGAGTGCTGAGTGGCGTCTTCAACTCTTCCTTCGGGGCATCTCGTTCGGTTTATCCGCCCTCGGATTTCAATAGGGATTGGAGAAGGGAGACGGAACATCCGATTCCTGTTTTTCTTCATGCATGTTTATTGGTTTATGTTATGCGGAAGATGTTCATTTTTTACTACTATTACGTTCCTTCTAACTCGATTGGATATGTATTTCAAACAAAACCTTCAAATTTATATGCTGCGTGCTAAGTCATAAATGGCACTCAAGTTTGTGGGTTCAGACTTATTTCTTTAATTTATTTTCCCCTGCTTAATTCATATAATTACCTTTCTTATTTATCTGGAAGGCAAGTGGCAGTACTTTAATAAGTTTAGAATTTTGAAAATATAGCTTAAGCCAATGCGATTTCATAGCAGTGGCGTTTAAAGTTAAACTGTTGCGTCTAATTAAACCTGTCTGACGTATTGCGGCCCTTCACTCCTTTCGCCTATTTCATTTACTAGAAGCAAATTGTATTTCAGGAGTGAACTTGCCTGTTAAACTTAGTTTTTTGGAATATGTGTCTATATTTAGGAAAGGATCCCGATATTGAGGTTCCTGACTTCTCGTGCGACTTCTGGTGAAGCACTCCAAGCACTCCCGAGAGTCTTTTTATATTTTGTAATTTTTTTCATATCCGTTGCGCTCTTTGTCTCACTTAACCTCCTCCACCCCTCTCTTCAGTAATATCCGGTTCGGTGCCTGTCATATGGTCACTGCGTCTCTCCTCGTGCGCCTTTCAAGTTATAATATCTTTTTATCGTTTCCGCTGGGTTCTATCATTCCCATCTCCTGCCTGGGAAAGTTAGTCGATCCGTCCAATTTATCTCTATCATTCTCCCTTGGACCTATATTTCCCATTTTCTTTTTTTGGTTGTTGACATCTTTTCTCAGATCTGGGAAGCGTAAGAAAACTTGGAAACCATAAGTCTCCACATCTCTCTCTGAGGGCGGGACATTTATTTTGCTCGATACACTTTCTCTCGGTCAAATATGGTCGACGTGGCGGAACAATTTTTAGGCGCGTGAAAGGTCTTCGTTACTACCTTTTCCATTTTACTGTTTGCAATCCGTAAACGTGTCTAATCTTCTTAAACGCTTAGCCCCGAACGCTATGGCAGTCGATACCTTTTCCTCCACCTTTATGATTTCACAGCGGCGGATGGTACGTTTAGCGAGTCGGATTGCTTCCTTGATTCTCCCAGCTGTTAAGGGACGGCTTTAAGAGTCTGCGGTAAAGCGTTGGGACCAGATGGGAGGCGCTGGAGTTTGTGTTCGTGTGGGTGGACTTAATTTGCCTGCGCCCTACTTTTTTCCATTGCGTCGGGAGTGCCACCTCGGAGGATTGAAACCCTCTCCCGCCGGGGACGCGTGGAAATTTTTGACGGGGTGTGCAATTTTTTTCTTTTCAAGGGTTTTTAGTGAAGAGGTTTAAAAAAAGGGGGATGCATGGGGGTAGGCGTCCGGTCTCATCGGGCCGTAGTGCTGCGACCGTCTGTGTGTGAACATGTGTGCGCTCCTCCGAGCCCCGCATCTGCATTCAGGTGCTCTTGAACAGTCTCCGATTACTCAGCCTTCGCTCCAACTTCTCTCATCACGTATGCATCCTCTCTTTGGGCTACTTTCCTATCCTATTCCCATGTGTTTCCAACTCTATATTACTCCCCGCTCATTTTCTTCTACTCATCTGCTGACTCCATCGTTTGGCCCCATATCTTTCTTCTGAGTTTTAGGTGGGCGCGGAGGAAAATTATTTCACCCTCAGACTGTATTAGTTGAGTATACAGAAGGGCCACATGTGGATTAATAGACTAAAGAACTGATGTTTTAAACATCTCCATCATCGTCCCATAGTTAATGACTACAAGAAAAACACTACGAGGCCCAAATCGTTTGAGATGCATTGCACTTTTTGTTATTTCCTTCGTTCTACTCCTTTTCACTGTTTCTTCATTCTCTTTCGTGTGTGGTTTCCCTACACATCTTGAAAGTCGCTTTTTGGTGGTTGGTACGGTATCACGTGAGATTGATCTTTCTCGGCCCATTCCACTCTTTTCATTCACTACCTTTTTAAATTACATTTCTCAATTTCCCTTCCCCTATACATGCCCGCTGTCCTTGCAACCGAGTCCCAAATCTGCATTCACGCCCCTTTTCAGCGGGTCGAATAGTAGTACGTAGGTGTAAACCTTTCTCCACGCCATACGTTCTTATTTTATTTTCCACCGCTCCTCTCTCCCATTGCTTCTTCTATTTTCCCTCCCCTATAGATGTCTGCCGTTCTTACACCCTCTACTATTGCCCCTTCCGGCTCTAATACGTAGTAGTGGACCTTTCTCCACCTTTTTTTTTTACAACCACCGTGCAGCCTTTTTTATTCCTCTCCTTCCCTTTGCACTCTCCCTTGCGGGGAGTGCCCGCACCCCTAATGCCCTCCCACCTACCCCTTATGGGGTTTCCTTCACTGGCGACGCATCCCCCACGAGCGCCAGCGCCGAGGGGGGTGAGGGCAGGGTTGGGCGGGTGGGTGCAGGGCAAGGGGGTGCGGAGCTTCCGTTTCTCGCAGCACCCCCGGTCGCGCGCTCGTCCCCATGGCAACGCGGGCGGGAGAGTTTTCGGGGTATGAGAGAAAGAGAGAGAGAGGGAATCGGGGGGGGGGGAGGGGTTGGAGGGGAATCGTAGGTCGGGGGAGGAGTTAGTTAAAGGGGAGTAAAAGTGTACGGTGGGGGTTGGCAGTGGAGAGATGCCGCGCAAAAGGGAGGGTGGTTGGGAGAGTGCGGCTGGGGGTGCGAGGGGCGGTTGGGGACGGTCACGTGGCAGCCTGGGAATCGATATCCAGTTCAGTGCATAAGCTTCTCCTCCTCTTCCGCCACTCTTTCCCCCACCACCACTGCCACCGCCCCCTCCCTCCCTCGCCACGACCATCCCTCTCTCCCCCCTCTTCCCTCCTTCCTTTCTCCATCTTTCTCCGCTTGCCCTCGGTCTCTCTCTCTCTCTCCCTCTCTCTTCGGCAATCTTCCGCCGTCGTGAAACCCCTCTTGTGTTTGTTACTGTGTGTGTACTGTGGTGTGGCTGGCTGTTTCTGCCTTTCCTCCCCTTCGCCCTGGGCTCATCTCTCTCCCTCTCTCTCTTTTTCGTTTCTTCGTCTTGGGTCGCCCTTTGGAGACGGCGGCGAGTTGTATGTGTCGCGAGAGAGATAGAGAAAGAGAGGGGCATATCTTCCCTCTCATCTTCGTACTCGTTTCCTTTTTCTCACTCAAAATCTCCTGCTTTCTCTCTTGCCTCTTTCCTCTCCCCTCCTCCTTTCCCCTCTCGCTCCCTTCCCTTCCCTCTACTCGCGTGAACTCACTCCGTGGTTCACTTTGCAGTCCTCTCCTCCTTCCCCCCCTTCCTCCTCCCTCTCTCTCTCCTCTAATTCTCTCTTTTTTATTCCCTTTTAGTTTTTTGTAACTTCCCTCCGCACCACGCTCAGACTGCTCCTTTGATCGTCACGCCACGTCCCGCTCACTTTTCACATCGCCTCCTCTCCTCTCTCTCTCCACACTCTCCCCCCCGTTCCACGTTTCCCGCCCCCCCCTCCAACCTTCCTATTCTTCCGACCACCTTTCACCCCGCGTTTCACTCCTCTCTTAGTTCCTCCCATTATATCTTTAATCTTGATCGAATGTTCTAATCTCCCTTCTTTTTCTCTTGTTATGCCAATCGTATGCTCATTTTTCTTTTTCCTGTTGCCTCCTTTCACTTCTCCTCTTGGACTTGATTTTTCTGATTTCTTTCGATCCTTTTTCTCATATGATCTTATTTGTACTCATGTCCGTGATATTCTATTTTATCGTGATTCTCTTTTTATCAACTGTTTTCTCCTTTCACGTATTTATTCTATTTTTATCATTTTATTCCCTTGTTCCACTCCTCCTTTGCTCTTACATCTTGCTTTTCCTCTTGTTTTCTAACTATCATTTACCGCTTAGTTACCTTCTTTTTCCTCTGCATTCATATTTCTTCCAGCTATCTCGTACTTTCCTGAAATCCACAGTAAAAATTTCTTCAAAACGTTTCGAATTTCTATTAATGTTACCAACTTCCTTCTTTCTATCATTTTAGTTATCTCTCGTTGCCAAAGTCCATTCCCTTGCCCCATATCTTTCTGGCTCATCTCTTATATTTTCTTTCCTTCCCAGTTTTCCTTTTCTCTTACTCTTCTAATATTCTCTTTTCCTTTATTTTTCTCGTCTTTTTTCTCTTTTAACTCTTTTTCCTTCTCCACTTCCTCCTCTGCTTTTTACATCCCCGATATTTTTTTGCTGTAGCACGTCGTTCACATGCGCTCTCCTTTGCGGTGGCGGTGCTGTCTTCCCCTTCCTCTTTTTATTCCTCTTGGCGTGTTGTTTTTTTTACTCTTCGCGTTTTTTCCCTTTTAAAGCATTAGTGTGTACCCGTTTTTTTGCGTTTTAACCCCCTTGTTCCACACCTTTCTCCCTTAAAGCATCAACGGCACAAGCTTAGTTTTTTTTGTTTCTGTAAGTGTGTGTGGGAACTGCTTATCTCTTCATTTTGACTCACCCACTTCCCGCACCACCCAAGGCCTTCAGTCTCCCTTCTTCTCTCTCCGTCCTGCATCCCCTTCACTCCCCTCATTATTACGCTCCCTCGCTCCGCACCCCTTTCTCGCCCCTCTCGTCTTTCCTCCTCTCTCCTCTCGTTTCCTTTCGCCTGTGCCCATCCCGCCCTCTCTCCGCCTGAAAACTTTCCTTGCACGTCCTCGTTCCTCTTTAATGATGCTTTCCTCTCTCTTCGCTGCATCTCCCCTTTTGAAATACTCCCCCTTCCCTTCCTCGACAATCTCTCCCCCGCCCCCAACTCCCGCTTTAGGTTTTTGACCCGGCGTGTTCGAACGAAGGAGCGTGGTATGTGTGCGTCTCAATTTCGCCCTTCCGAGTGGTCGACTCCCGTGGCCTTTTGCCCCGATTTCTTTTCCCTTCTCGCCTCTGCAAGTGTACGCGCTCTGGACCACTTTGCAAGGGAGAGGGAGGCATCCGGGACGCCTGGAAACGTAAACCACTTGCATCTCTCTCTCTCTAAATTGCCGACTCTGAATTTCGACCTCGTGTTTACCTTGCTTGTGTTGCCCTGCTCTTTCCCTAAATCCTTTGCCCTAGAATGCCTTTGAGCGGATACTCAAGTGGTCTCCATTTTATTTGTTTTTTCCTATTTACCTAGTTCCTCTGAAGCAAATTTACGTTTTTCGAACTATTCACGTGCATACATTAGTGTAGTATTATTGGAAACGAAATTGACGTGTTTTTGTACGAAAGTATGATTGTCGAATTTATATGTCCAGTGGAAATGATTTAAGTTTTGTTTGATGGAAATTAAACCTTTCGATTTTGCAGTTACCTCCGTTCACTATCGGCAGTCATCTGTTTGAAGAGCGGTTTACTGCAGCTCTCCAATGCACCTCTCTCTTTTCACTTAGCTTATATATTCCATTATGATTCCTACTTTATCTTTAGCACCATATGCTTTAGTAACCATAATTATTCTGGATTATAGGTGCTATAAAAATGGTATGCAAAAAATATATCATATTAGTCGCCGATTATGCATTTTTCCATAGAATTTGTCGCGTCTATATCCTATTTTACTTTTTTATGGTGTATACGATGGAACTGTTGTTGGGGCCCAAAGATATATACGCAAGGATATCAATTTCTCGGAGAACCGAATTCCTTTGGAAAGTGGAACATTGTCGCTCATTACAGGGTCGGAGGAACACTCTCAAGAGGCCAAGATAAACTACTCCTTTGCGAAGAGTCTAGGACAGGGATTTTTTTCTTTCGTGCGTACGTTGTACTGTCTTTGAAGCCACCGATTTGATGGAGACAAAGCACTCGAGCACGTTCCGGGCTTTTCTCCGACGAAAGTCTGTCTCTATCCCCAAAAGGTCCGACAGCCGGCCCTTCGTCATGGGGATAGGGGAATGTTTACTTGTTTCGGCATTCCCCCTCCCCCGCCGAAAACCCTCTTATGGAGTTGATGGTAAATAAATGTCACGGTCCACGGGGTTCGCCTTTAAATCTTGCTTAAATTTCCACGTCCTCCTTGCGTTGGAGATTGGGATCGCTGGGAGAGAGGGTTGGTTGTGTGTGTGGGGTCCGGGAGAGGGGTTGTGCAGGTATTGGGTGCGGAGATCGGGGTAAATGGGAGACGGATTCAAGAGTTTTGGGGGGGAAGGGTCATTCAGCCGTCGTAGTCTGCTTTTCGGTTCCACTCATCCCCCCACCTTCCCTTTCCCCCCCTCCGCTCTGAGGGACTCTCCCATCCATCGAGGGTAGTGCGCATGTCATGGGCTCGAGATCACCCATTAGTCCGCTTCGCAGTCGCAATCACTTGCGACCTCCTCCGTGTTATCTGCCCATCATGACATCTAGTGTTCCAAATTATGTCCATTATCTACTTTGGGGACTTGAATGTGATTGTCCGAAGATCTTCCATCCATTTTGTTGCGCTGTGCAATATCCGAATCCCCTATCGCATTGCGATAGTAATGTCCCATTGCATATCTCATGATATTCCGAGGCATACCATCGAAGATATCGTGATACTGCACAACATATGTCGAATAAAACGAATTATCGCTAAGTTCTATCATGGGGAAATCGATTTGCAACGTGTTAAACTTCTTTCGCTGGCGCTTTTTATGTTTACACTCTCTGCTTGTATGGATACGTTTCACGGAACCTTATGGACTGTGCGGAGCTCAGGGAAACGTGGGTATGGAATATTAATGTAATTGTTTTAAAAATAATTATAGAAGTATCATGATAGATAAGGCATTAATGCTTTAACGTTTTTTGCATATGATTGGCGTGAAAGTAATTGGAACGGAGCCAAAGAGTTAGTAATCCTGGGCGAAAATAATTCCCTGAGCCACATCAGGTGATGGAGATGATTTTTGTGGGAAGACGGGCTTAAGAAGTGCTGTTACACACGGTGAATGATGAAGGGAAGTCAGTGGGGCAAATTTCATGGAGAAACAAACAATGGTTGAAGGATTAATGATGAGTTAAGTGGTTCTTAAAGGCCTTGATGGAGAGGAGAATGTTTATACGTTCAATGGTATCAGGCTCAACTATGTGGAAGTTGATATTCACAAATGAAAAAACGACTTCGTTTTCTTCCACTGATTTATTTTTTGGTACGACATGTTTCGACACATAGAGGTCATTTTCAAGTACGAAACAGTACTTGAAAATGACCTCTATGTGTCGAAACATGTCGTACCAAGAAAAAAATAAATCATTGGAAGAAAACGAAGTCGTTTTTTCATTTGAGGAGAATGTTTGCTATTTCGGGGTGATTTCGGAAAAATTTAAGGGCTCGGGTTGGAGGGAGGGTAAGATACACAAAGCAGATATAAGAAGTGAGAAAATGCGGAGCTATTTTTGTATAGCTATAAGAGTAATGGCTTTGGATGACGATGGTTGGTAGGGATTTAGGACCAGGGTAGTATCTGTCCTCGTAGGGATATAAGTAGAACTCTTTGGATAGAGATGGAATATTTTTTATTTTTCTGCGTTCCGAAGGATGTTTATAGTTCAATTTTTATATCCCAATGTAGCAGATGGTGTAAAACCAGGCTTAGTTGTACCAAAAAAAGATGAAAATACATTTTTTGTTGGTTTCATGTTCTTCAACCCATGTTTTATATCTCTCTGGGCAATGTAAAGATGCATATCTTTCGACGTATTTGTCTCATAAATGTTCACTCCACCCCTTGAGAATTCCTCTTTGGAACAATATGTTGAGATTCCTATCTAGTATGCAATAATAAAAAGAAAAAAGAAGGGAATTAGAGCTTCATCGGATGTGAAGTCTGAATTTCTCTATGCAATCCATCCACCGTCATTTGTTTAGTGTTAAAATGGCTCACCAATAGTAGTAGTAGTAGAACAATGCATAAGTATGGTGCATTTTCCGCGAATATTCCTCGTGACCAAAATCTTTCTGATCTTGCTTTCATATTATTTAGCATTGTGTAAGTTTCCCAAAAATGCTCCCTAAGATTGAAAGTTGCCTCTTTGTTGGCATGGTGAATTGTGGGATGATGTGGAAAACCCTCTGTGGCTCATTAGCATTCCCATGACTTCTATCGCCAATTGAAAGCCTCTCGAAGTATTTTCCTTTTGAAACTCGAGTGAAAGCGAGCAAGCCTACGAATAAAAAAGGCGCCCTTTTGAATTGATTCTCTGCCTCGTGTAGCGGGAATACTGGACTACTTTTCGAAGTACGATCTCTTTGTTCTACTCTAGTTTGAAAATTTTCCTTCAAATATACAACATAAATTTCTTTTTGTCAGTTGCCTGTTGTTAGTACCATTTGTGTATGTTTCAATGTGGCTTTTTCACTTATAGTTGAGGAAATCCAGGAAAATCAGCAATCATGTTGAATATCATTAAAGTATGAGTATCATTAAAGTCAGTTCAATAGTTGATTTTCACCACAGTTATGAGTCATGCGTTTCCTTTATGCGTTAAAATCTGTTGTCTTCCTACATTTTTGGGAAAAGAATGGGCATAAAGCTTGGCTAGTTCTTTTACTTTTGAACTGCTAGCGGTTTATCTAGCGTAGGGCACCCGTTGAAATTCAACATGGGGAAGAGAGCATTGAAAATTCGGCATTGAATGTAAACTATGCTTTCAATTCGCTCTTTGAAGCGTATGTATCAAACTGCTCCGAGGGGTCCCCTATATTCACTAAATTATTTGCGGGATCAAAGGCTTGATGCTTTGATGCACTCAATGTCATGATAATATAAATTATTCTGTCATTATTGTCATATTATTATACTGTCAATATATTAGCTGAGCGACATTTTATTTTGCCAACAGTACCCCAATTCAGTCCATTGAGAGACAATTGCATTTAACTGTATCGATGTACCATTTACTTAGGTTTCAATTTGTAGATACATTAACCACTTAGCACCCTTGAATTTTTCTACGCTAATTCCTTGATCGTTTTATCGGATACCATTAATTCTCACCTCGATGAAATATGTAGATTTTCCCATCCTTACCAATTATTCTTAGTCATGGCCATGGAAGATACCTCTTTTTTGCGAATCTTTATTTGTCTTAGAGTATAGTTTAAAAGGGATAAGACAACGAAATTTCTGTTGATTTTCCACATTATAAGTCCATGTGATGACGTTAAGTTGAAGAATGTACCACTTACTAAAATAAAAAATTTCGCAAAAAAGTGAATATATCCTCTTTAAACTGGCATTATATATTTTTTACTCATATTCGATCAAACGTTCGTCTTTTTCTGCGGTGGACATGGAAGAGAAGCCGACACTTCTATTGCTAAGTCTTGCCAAAAACTTACATACCGCAAACAGCTTTTTCAAATATCTCTAGAGTTGATATATGAAAAATACATCTAAATATATATTCTTCAATTCACAGCAGTATTCCCCCTGTCCATCGAATTTCAGAGTTTAATGTATAAATATTGTTCCAATGTCAAATACTACTTGAAAACTTCAAAAATTTGTACAGGAACATTAGTCCGCCTGGAAGAGTTCCTCAAAAGTTCACACTAGAAGACTTTATTATGCCGTATACATAATCTTTATTTGCTATATTTAATGTCCAATTGTATATTCATGTTGTGAAGGAAATTTACTTGTATCTTGTTGACTTTCAGGAAAAAAATGTTGACTTTGGAGGTGAAAACGCATGTTTTAGGCATGAACAACCTTTACAAGAAAACTGAATTAGTGAATGAAATGTGGGTGCCATATTTAAGCTTTCTAGCTCAATTCCAAGTACTCTAAATATGAATGTTAAAATGAAAACAATAGAGATACATGAACCCTCAAAATATATAATACTCATTTTACTGTATTGACAGATAGATGAGCCTGTCTAGACCGTCCACGTCTAGAATAATCGAAGGGATTGAAAGTTGGCATAATCTTGAATTGGTGTGGTTCCATCTAGAATTTTTGCCCGAATGATTAAGATTCAAAATATGCTGATATTCTTACCAAAATACTGAATTCCAGTCTTGTAGTGCCCGAATCATCATTCAGATTCCACGACCCTGTGTTCTTTGTCCTTTTCCATAAAGCTGGTCGGATGGATTGAATCGTGCCTCCAGTTGTCACAAAAAATTTTGATGTACAAAAAGCAGAGAAATGCTAGCCTAGCGGAGCGCGATGCCAGCCGCATAGTAAAGAGTATTTTGCGTATTTTTATTTTATAGGCATTTGTTTTTTTATATCCTCTTCCTTCCCGCCATTTTTATGGCCTTTGACCGTGGAATAATGGTTGATTTCCGAATTTTCGTCGCTTATAAATTTTAGGCTACCTTTGGCACGCAAAGGGATGTCGCCGGAACCTCCCCGTCCCTGTCTTTTCAATTTTTGGCAAGCGAGCTGAATAAGAATCGCCCATCAACGACCTCCCACTTGGGCCCCGTATTCCCTTGGCTCCCCCCCCCCCCATCCCCTCGACCCCCGCCCCTTTCTCTCTTCTGTACCTGTCCCCCAGTGGCCCTGCCCATTAATCGTCTTAACTCCTCCCCCTCGCCGCTACTCTCTTTATCACTCTCATTCCATTCCCTCGTCTCTTCATCGTCTCTATCTCTCTCTCCACACATACATAAAAATGTCCTTTTTTCCGCAGCCTTGCCCTTTTCCGCCACTAAAATTCTTTTCCCTGTTCTTCGTGCTCATTTCTCATCTTCTCTTTGCTTTAGACAGGTGGTGCCAGGCTTGGTCCACAGTCCTCTTATCGGCTAAATCCTCGCCCCTTTAATCCGCTCTCTTTTCGTTGTTTCCATTGAGTGGGCGCCATCTTCTTCTCGGATGGTTTTCTAGTCCATTATCTTTAAGTGACGGTTTGAATCCTTCCTTGCGTCAGAAAGACGGTATTTAATGTTACATGGATATGTGGAAACGTATAGTCGATTCACGAAACGTTTGACATTTCGTGTGAGCATACCCTTTGCCTGACGTTGAGTGTATACCTAGGATATTTTTTCATGCTCTTCCTTTCCAAAATCTTTACCTTTGTAGTACATTTTTTTATAGTTCCTGGCATGGTATGGTGTAAGTGACGGATTTCCAATTTAATAGCTCAACTTTGCTCTCTTCCAGAGTTAATTTATTTCTCCGACCGGTTTCTCGTTGATAAGGAATCTCCCTGGTGAAACGTATCGCAGAAATAAATTAACTGAGGAAAAGTACAACGTTTTGCTCTTCAAGTAATATAAATATGAATGTTGAAATGGTTACAATAAAGAAATAATTTTACGCTCAAAAATATTAAACTCATTCTACGGCGTGGATAGATGAGCCAATTTGAACGGATTTCATTGATGTATGTTTGTCGAACCATATTGAAATGTAGTAATTTCATGTAGATAATTTAGCAAAATAAATTTACCTCAACTTACGTGGTTGGCCATTCTTTCCTTCTGTGAATCATTTCCTCCAAACTTGTAACCATTTCAAGGGACAGATGTGGGGCAACTCCAATGGTAAGATTTATTCGTTCTTATTTAAAGGTTTTACCAAAGTTTTCACCTTTCGTGGTTTTATGGAAGACCTCACTGTTATCTCATTTTAGTATTCGTAAAAGCTGCGATATTTTTCTTCACTTGATATTGTTAATGGCTGGATGCCAAGGTTTCCTTTCGAGAGAACTTTAATCTTGTTATTATGTCCACGTCAGTTTCAGTTTTGACTGTTCATGAGAAGTGTTTACGCTAAGGGAATGTGCTCATCTGGTAGAGCCGTGGGTCAGAAACATCGACGATACTATTTGGTGGAAAGTAAATTGGAATTACATTCTAGGGCTTTTGGTGAAATTTATGTTCGAAAACCTTTTACGGGCATACATCTGGAAAACGTTCTCACTCTTTGTCACGGCCGTTTTAATGCTGCCTTCGAGGGGCTGGCAAGTTGAACGCTTCGTGAAAGATAGGATTGAGTTAAAGTTTTGGCGTGATCGTAGCTAATTCTACTTCTGGTCTGAGCGCGCGTTACGGGCTTTTTCTTGGGGTTGCATGTTCCGGAGCCCGTCTCCTCTCGGCCATTTGGCCCAGGGTTCGGGCGAAGCTAAATGAGCTCACGTGCCGCTGCATCTCCGCCTCGTTCGCTGCTGAATTATTCCGTGCGTCCATCTTCCACTTTGTCTTCCTGCTTCGCCGTATTTGTCTGCTTCCTACAGTTTCTCCCCATGTCGTCCGATTCCCTCGCCGTTTTGCAACGGAAATGTGATGCATATGAATAGCTGTTTCCGTTGATCACGCGGTGAGTACATTGCCAGGTACAAAGGGAAGCATTTTGGGGCAAGATTACCATTGCATGATGCGGTCTGTATTCAATTGAGGTTTGTTCATTTTGGCAGTAACCACGCCAATTCAATGCTCATGTATTTCGTTTTTGCTTGTATATCATTAAAATTGGTTTTACGAATTAGTTTTGGTCACCTTCACTTTTATACTTTAATCAATTATTACTTTCGTTGGTGCGAGAACATATTCAAATTTTTAGGTGCATGGGGTATAAAAATGTTGAGAACTCATAGTCTAAAATCAGTGAATCTTAGAAAACCAAAGAGGTTGGAGATGTGGAATAGTATGAGCTATTATCTATCCGTAGTCTTAACCCTCTACTTGATATTTTGGAATTAATTTGATGAGCTTGTCATTCTAAGTTCTCTGAAGTACAAAGGAGTATCTATGCGTTTTCTTTTTTTGTGCCGATGTTTCAATATAATTTACTATTCCAGTCTAGTTTGAATGAATCCATGTCACGGATATTGACCTACTTCTCAAGGATGAAGTATATAATATAATAGTTTTTGGTCAAGTAATGGGCATCAGAGGGGGAGAGAGAATTTACGTAGTTGTACAACTTTAATTTTGTTTGTAATAATATGGTTGCCATAAATATTGATTATAGAGGTATTAGAGGAAAAAAAACGTCACTGAAGTTTGCCTAGTAACATTTTAACCCAATTATTATAATAATGCATATACTAACAAGCAAGCTGCCCTTGTAGTCGGTGCAGGAATAATGAGGTCGCTTTACGCGGTACATTTCATTGTACAAACGACTGTATCATGTATACAAGGATATGAATGGAATTAGAGCAGGTTATATTTCCCGTTCAATAATTCAGACATTCATACAATTTTTCGTACAATCAATACAATTTTCCTCATGAAAGAGTTCATGCATTCGTTTTTACAATAAGGTGTATCGTGTAAAGCGGCCTTTAAGCCCCAAATATTTATAGAATGCGATTATACCAAATGCATTGCAAATGGAGATAATAATTTATTTTCGCACTATTTGAATTTTCTTATTTACTATTGTCACCAATTAGAACCTATTTACTTAAAAAATAGAATAAGGTGCTATGAGAGGAGGGCTTACCTATTTGGTGGTAAGCTTCTCTCCTTCTTGCGTTCTCTCCAATCCTGAGGATTTATTGGCTTTGATGGGCTTCAGCAGTTGAATTGACTTGCCATTTTACGATTAAGTGTTACCTCGGTTGGTCTGTGTTTATGTTGACCAGAGCTAGTCGATATGATTTATGATTACACGAAGCAGCCGATAATATTTATGACTATCAGTATGATGTGCTTGGGTGCCATAATCGATAGCCGTCGGGAAGTTCTTATGATTTATGAGAACGTGTAAGATTCGGTTTTAGCGTGATTTGTTCGTTCCGATTCGTGTGCCAAACCTGTGATACCTACTTTGAAGGCTGTAAATACGAGGTAATGATGCAAAGGAGCGTTCCAGTTTTACCTTGAATTTTTAAGATGTAGTCCCATCCATCATGGCTTTGGATGAATTCAAGTACTCTTCGTTAAACCTTAGCATTATATTAAAACACATTTTCCAAAATGTTGACATGATGTCGATGTTGGTGTGAAAACTGCAAAATCGAATGGAGACATTCACACCAAGATTTTCATAAGAATAATTTTGGTTTTATGATGTATGTAATACACTCACTTGCAAATTAACGGCTCGCTTAATGTTACCTGTATTTACTCGCCGGAATTATTATTTCCTGGAACTGGGAGATTTTCAATCTTATTATTTTAAACACCTAATAGAGGGATTGAAAGATCTGCTCTGCATTTCGGTTTGACATGTAATCAATCGTGGTATCCGGTGTAGTCGATTGTCTCCTTTATGTTGCTCTCTCCTGTGCCTGGTTGTCTGGCCATAGATGGGCGGAGTAAATGTGAAAGTCATAGTATTGAACCACAGACCATGGCATTATATTGTAAGGTGTGATGGGGCGTTGTTTTTTTTGCTGTCGCAGTTCTCTTAGATAAGTTATTACCTTCCAACTCTTTAGGGGATATGAGTCTTTGACTTAGCTGAAGGCTATAGAAAGTGCAAAAAAATTAAGATCGATAGTTGGCGCTTATCCATAGAAGCTCTTATGTATTCTGCAGTTCGTATGAACATTGTTTTAGGGCTTCGACGCGACGAGCCTGAAAATACGGCTCCCGTCGCTAGGGTGGATAATGTTATTCGCTTACGTAGCTGTTTGTCTTACGCCCAGGGCATTTTCGCATGGGCTTATGAGTGTGATTAGTAAGCACTGAATATTACAAATAGCTTTAAAAAAATTGTGGTATAGTCATAGCTTTCAGGTGTTGGAGTAATTTAATGACGAGTGTTTTTAATAAAAGTTGTGCCTCATAAGGGAGTATATTTTGAGATGTAGTCGAATGCTGTAAAAGATATCTGAATACGTTTTTTTGTAAACACGATCCCAATTCTCTTGTTTTTTTTATCAATTGTGCACATCAGTATGTGAAAACGAAACTCTATCAGGCTTTGAATATTTACTCGAGTTTCATATAGTTCGTATGTACCCTAGTTTCGGAAGTTTTTCTTCTGATTGGTTATGCGTTGGAGTAGTTTAGACATGTTATTCCATGAAAGTGTACCAATGCATCAATATCTATATTTCAGCCTACATGCTGTTTTTGTCTGTTTCCATAATTATTTTAGAACAAAAAATTGGCCAAGGCTTAAATATCTCGCTTTGTTCTCTGCCTCGTCCAGTTCCTGCGTCCAGTGAACTCAGTTCAAAACGTAATGCATTTCACGTCCGTGGCGAGTTTACTCGCGTATCAGTCCCCACCCTCTTCATCTGTACCCGAACCGTTCCCCTCCCTCTCTTACCCTAGTCTCCCATTTTTTTTTCATACTATGACCTCCCTCTCACCCCAAGTATTTCGTCCCTCCATGCGCCGAGCTCTCTCCGCTCTGAAGCTTTTCGCGACCCGCTTTTTTCTCCGCGGCTCGGACATTCACCGTCTCCAGCCGACTCCACATCACCCCTTCCCCCGCAACCCACAATCACAGTGCAACTTCATTTGACCTCTACCCTAAATACTAACATATCCTGTCGCGCCGTCCATTTTATCGCGTGAATTTCACGAGAGATTGATTTCTACTCATATCGGAGTATTATATTTTCTTTACTTTTAATTTAGTGAGGAACCAGATTTCACTGGCCAGTCATATTCCCTAGTGTGCAAGGACCCATCGTAGGGTGGCATGAATTTTCAGGCTTGACGCTAAGAATCATGTAACAAGATAGAGCGTGGTATTGCGCGGTGTGATGTGCCATAATTTACTTTACCAAGGAGACCACTGAGTGAGTTGACTGTGATTTCTGCTGAGGCATTACCTCAATATGAAAGATAACGTATTTTTCCCTCTATAGAAGTTGATAACCTACTCATGTTTTCGTTGAGATGGTATTTTGAAGATGTGACTGAAAAGTGTGCGTCTAGTCGTGACCCGTGTCGTTTTTTACTCGGAATGTTTTCAGCCCCTTAATGCGTTCTATTTAGAGAAAAATAAAGTTGTAGTTGGCAATGCCTCAAAATATTAAATTCATTAGTAGTGTTTGAATACTATGGGGTAGCTAAGTGTTTAGTCGAATGAATATATGCAGGAAACGGTGTTAATGATGGTCAAAATTGTTGGAATGACACGCCGCTGTTGCTCTCCTCTTGAGTCGATTTTTGTGAAAGGGGGTAATTGGATAAGAGACGAGTGAGGATTCTGTGGACTATACCGTCGTGTGTGGGAACTCTTGCAGAAAATCGGCCCGCGTGACTCGGTCTCAAGTCCCACTTCCCCACCTTTGCCTTATGCTCCCTCCTCGCCCTCCTTACCCCCTGGCTCCGCATGTCTTCTTCCGAGAGACTGGGGACTTAGCCAACCTTAACATTTCAGCGGGCCAAACTCGCCCTTGCGGCACATTTCCCTTGTCAGTAATCCCCCGGCGACGGGACTGCTTCCATGACCCCTTCCTTGCTCACTCACCTCCTTCATGAACCCAGCTCGATCTACTCCCCACCCTTTTTAGTATAAGGTGCTGGTTGAAAAGAGTTTGGCCAAAGGTGCGTTGTGTTTAGAGTGTCCTTAAAGTAATCGGTAAAGGAAAGCGATGCGACTGAAAGGTGTTTTGCTAGTGTGTGGATCTAGAGTCGTCCCATTCTTAAAAATGTCATTGTTAATTGTTTCCATTTCACAAAAATGGTCGGCACAGTTATGAGAGCACACTCGGTTTGTGCATTTGTAACGGATAAGAAATAGGAGAGTTCTTAAAAAAATTTCGGATTGATACCGAAAGGGAAAATAAAGGAGAGGTTGAACGAGGGCATCTTGGGTAGAAACAATAAAAAACCAACAGCGAGGGAGAGGATTAGGTGAACTTTGGAAATATCGTGAATCATGAGGATTAGATGCGGAAGATGACATAGGACGTCGCAAATCGTCAGTATGTATTAGTTTATCGTTTCCATTATTTTATTATCTATTAATATTTTTTTTAACATTTATATTGTTTTTGATCAACGGTTCCAGAAACGCGTGTTGTTTGGAGCGGAGAGTTTAAAGAGTGGAATTAGCCCTTGCCATAGTTTTGAGGAATCAAAAAAGAATGGACATTAATACCTTTATCTCGGCATACTATACTATATTTTAATAAGGTTTCTCGTGAGTGTGAACACCGAGAGCAATCTGTCTCATTATTGTGAATACATAATATTGGAAACTTAAGAAAAAAATGAGTGTTTTAATGGTTGTTCCGTCGGCGGAAAATTTTCGTGGGATTTCCGTAGTACAGGTATATGTATCACTATAAATTATCTGGACTTAGTGACTGTGGAAGTTGCTCAGATAAATTATGGATACCATGTGTACTGAGGTGGAAACTCTGCCGCGCCTCCTGTGCTGCTTTTGTCATTACCCGGCGTCTTCAGCGGCACCGTCTCCGTGGCCCTTGTTTAGCCATTTCCTCCTTCACGAGGCCACCTTGTGTTATGCTACCCCCGTCTTCGTGGCGAAGGTGGGAGTGAAATGTGTTTGGTGAAAGAGGGGCCTGCACATGTGTGGTGTATCATGGGTGGCCTTAAAGAAGGGGTCAGGGCAAAGGGCAGGAGATCTCGTGTGTAAGTATGCTGGTGTTTAGACATAAAGATTCGCCCTCTGGTGGTGATGGCGTCTCCGCTGCTGAGCGTGGCTGGGATGGGATTTCTAAAGACCTTTAAAATAAAGCGAGAGGGAGAGGTTGAAGCGAGAGAACCTCTGCGTATTTTTATGTTAAAGGTTCACGGTCTTTTTTTCTTAGTCCACCTTTTCCTTTTTTGCCTTCCCGTCATCCTCTCTACCCGCTCCACCCTCTCACTAGGATTAACCCTGGTCGGCGACAGCTCCGCCGTCTGTTTTGACGGCGGGTGTTGAATTTTTTCAGACATGCTCGTATACACTCACACGCCCACTATCGTGTACTCTTGTGTGTACTATCAACCTTCGCCTCCTCCACCTTTCCATGTAAGACGCGAACTGGCCTCCCACCATGAATCCCAAGGGGGAGGACGAATCTTCTATGCGCTATCCTGTGGAGCGTTAAGGGTGTATTCAAAACGAACTATACCCTGTAGTAAGAGCATTGCCAAGGAAATAAAATTCCCATGAAAGAAAACTTCGTACTTGGTCACTTTTTTATCTTGGGTCAGTGAACCCGTGGATTGGAACTTATTTTTGTCTTAAATAATTGCTGAGTACTAAGGTTGAAAACTTTTTGTGAGATTGGTATGCTAAGTATTGATCTAAGGAAGAATCCCGTTTAAAGGCTGTTAAAATTTATCAAGATCCTGTGTTTCCTTATTCGATTATTATTATTTCTAACTAAACTTTTATATGCAGTTAATGCTCATACTTTTGGAGGTAATTTCAGAATTCGTTTGTCCTTCAATTTTTGCTAATATTTAGCAAATATATCTTTTTCATTGGACCCCATTGTGTAGCTTACAACAATTTTTTGCTCTTCGTTCTCTACCAGGAAGGATGACGAAATTTCTTGAAATTCCTATATGTTTATCAATCTTTTTATAAAATGGCTTCACTTGCTATCTCCTCCTTAGACCGCTTCCTGAGTTGCGTTGCTTCTGGTGATTAATAAATTCGGAAAATGAATGTATCCTTCCTTCGTTGCGTCTAACTTTTTGGTTAGAGTTTACCACATTTGTCTTGTCTCTCCCCGTTCCTAATGTTCTCGAATGCTTTTATTTGTTTGTGTGCCGATATTGAGCAAAAATGCAAACGTTTTGAATTATGTTGTCCAGCCATTTGCATATTTTTCTGTAACGAAGTACTTGGCTCTGGCAAAGCTAACCTTCAATGAATTCATGAATTCGGGTGCAGCGGGTTAAAAGGAAAAAACGGTCAATGAACCTGAATATCCTCAATGGTGATACAAGGGGTGATAACACTTTCATTGAGGTTCCTTTAATCCAGCTCTGTGTTTGTTTTGCGTGAACTTCTTTAGTCTATATCTGTATATCTACATACCACCCTGCGAGCCGCCGCATGGGCATATGGTAGGGGTTGTTAGGTCACTAGCCGTGTAAAGATTTATGGTTTTGACAGGTGAAATGGTGACGTGTATTATGGGAGTGTATTTAGTGGAGCTCAGTCTTTTGTGGTCACTTATTGTGCACGGAAAGAACGAGTTTTTGTACCTAATTTTTCGGCAATGTACTCGCTTATTTTATCACTTCTGTCAGACCTAGAGATGTAGTGAGGCATGGTGATAATATCTCTGTGTCACTCTGAAACACACCAGTTATGAATTTCGCAAGCAACCTAAGCCTAGCGTGTATCCTTCGAGTCTCTAGGGGCTCCCTCCTTAATCCCTCTAAAAGTTGTGCGACACTTTATGTTCGCTCGTAGCAGTTTTTAACGAAGCGTGCAGCTTTTCTTTGTATTTTATGAATTTTTTGGTTAAATCTTTATGACCAGGATCCCAAATGCTCGCGGCCTATTCGTGGTGTGGCATAACCAGAGCGAAGTATCATCTCTCTTTTTCATCTGAGAGCCTTCCTATTATTCGCCCAACAAGACCTATTTTATTTAATGCTGTGCCGCATATGTTTTCTATGTTTTCCCCACGATATATCTGTAGTTAAGGTAATTCCAAGATATTTTACTGTATCTGAGACATTATTGGACCTAAACGAAATTTGTGTGAAAAATTTACATTATTAATAGTGACGCAAATGGTGTTGTCCTTAATTCGTGGGTTAACCAACATATGTGATTAATGTATTGGAGGAAAATTCGAGTGTAATATATCACGAACATTTTTCAGCGTTTACTTCGGGGACTCTACTGTTTTTACTGTCAGCTAGCCTCTTGTTGCGATATTGTGTTTCCCTAAGTTCTAATTGTATTTCTCCATCATCTCTCGTTTAGCCTATCTTTAGCATGCAAAACTTGAGCGAGCTGGGATCATTGTTTCTTTTTGTTACGAGTGTCCTTCCAACCAACGTTAATGGACGATATTCCCTAGTTATCTCGTGATCTTTGCCTGGTTACTTGTCGTTCATGGAAGAATAATTGCCAAGAAATGAATAGAATGAATGCCTGTCATATGGCATAGGTACTTCATCAACGTTTTAGGGTAATGTGTGTCTGGTACATGCCCTTGGAAACTCTACGCGGAACTATGAAATAAGCAAAACAATGAAACGATAGAAGTTGCTGATTTGATCACTGGTGAATAAAAGGGAAAGCGACAACAGTAATTTATTTCGGATATCTACTTTAAAAATTATGTTTAGAGTTGCTCTAAAGAAACTTCCTACTTGCCTCAACCGTCACTCACCGTAATCTATTCATTAATTTTTGGGGTGTTAACATATGGCTCCCTATATTCAGATTAGATCTGTACCATACCTACTATGAAGGAACTTACTTTTTATTATTTGGGAATAGGACCTATGGTCTGTTATTTTTCAGAGTACTGTAACATATCAATGTAAAAGCTCACTGTTCTAATAAACTGAAAAATCCTTAAAGACTTGAGAAAGTTATTTAGTTAATTGCCTACAAAATCAGATCGTTTCAGATTATTGTCTCATCTGTATAAGAAATCTTTGGGTTTCCTAACTTTTAGTTTCTCAGAAACATTTGTGCTGAGGCAACCCTCATCATTAAGACTAATTGGTAGACAAAATTTCACATCTTTAGATATGTACATCACATTTCACATCATCGTATATCCTCTCAGGAACGATGTGAAAACATGTCATAGTATATGATAAAAAATGTGAATGCGATCTGAAAACTTATCATAATATATCATGTAACATATATATACATAAATATGTTACAGTTAATGCCGAGTCGAATTAAGGCAGCCAATCACATAGTATTAGATATCTGACAATGTCCTATCGAATCGATATAATTCTAAAATATACAAGCTTTTGCATATTTTATTTCTTCAGGAAAAATATTGACCAAGAAGTATGATCTGGTGCTCTCCTGGCGTATCAACTTCTCCTAGATCTCTCGGATGTCCGTCCGGGTAATAGGTTCCATGATAGCCGACGTTTCAACAGTCGACTCATCCTCAGGGCAAAGGATGGCGGTAAGAAGTGAGAATTTCCATCTGCCCTACAGACGAAGCTCGAGTCGAGTGTCGAAACTCGGCCATTATGGACCCTATCACACGTGAGAATTTTGAGAGGAAAAATATTAAATATATTTGAGTCCATGTGAAAAAAAGCAAAAAGCCAGAAGGGACGGTGATTGCGTCGGAGTTTACGAGAAACAATCGGCAGTGAAGTCTTGGAATAAAAGCGTCCGCCGCGCCTTCGACTTGCGGCGAATGTCATGCCTCGTGCGCTGTGCGTTTAAAGTCTATACGGTGTGGCGCCTCGGTGCGCTGTGAATCGGGGTCAAGGGGACACATTTCACGGCGATCTTCTTGTCTCGCACACAAATCAACCGGCCGTGATCGGGAAATGTATGTGACACACTCGTCCAGATCAGTCTACTCGCGGCTAGTGTGCTCTTCGGTCAGTTGGGTCAACAGTACAGTCTATCAGAATCGTTTTAGCCTGTGTGGAGTGTTCAAGCCATGGGGGTTTCAAGCAACGAATGGCGGAATGTTAGCTTTTTTTGTTATTTATCCATTCGAAAATAATAGTTTGCGTATCTACAACGGTTGCCTATTTCTTTGGGGAATAGACATGTTCAACTTTCTCTTCTCAGGATAGATGTGTCTATTTGGATAAACCTTACGAGTATTGTGCGTATATTATTGTGTCCTCTATTTCAACTGGGTATGACATTATGTCTCGTATGAGGTGAAGGCACAATTAATTTTTTCTTTGGAATACCACGATAATTTTAATAAAATTATTTTTCTCGTTTCTAGTAGCACTCGTGTTAATTGGCGTTTTATTTTGTATTAACATACATATCGGAGTATTTTATCTTATGCAGTAACTAATTTTTTCGATTTGATGTTTAATTATGGATCAGGACGGAGAGCCTAAGTACAGAATGAGTGCGGGCCCTATAATATGGGATCAATTGAAGAGTTAAAAGGAATACTTTTTATTTCGCGTACAAATTTTAATTATCTTTCATATAAGTAGTGAACCTGGCTAATTTGCTGAAATGATATTGCAAATGCGTCATATTAGAAAATAAAGAACAAATATGTACACTTCCAATAAAGAAATGACGTTAAAATTTGGCCAAATATTATCTTGTTGCATAAAAAGTAATCACGAGCCGTGTAAATATGAACTTATTAGATATTTTTTCATTAGTCCTATATGATTTCGTGAGTATTTATAAAGTAGTTGCGACTGATTAAAACGATGAGTAGTTACTGGAATCAGTGAGAAAAAAGAGCAAAAACTTTAAGTAACTGAAAATTTCTCTGTTTACACGGAGAACTTCTGCGTATCTATTGAAAAGACTTTCGTGCTATAGCAAACTATCAAAACTTCCGTGTTGTTACCAGTAAAAATGAGAACTTGGGAGCTTCCAGGAAAAACTGAAGCAATTTGGTATCTCTCAACAAACATCAAGGCCTGTAAGGAAACATGCTTATTCTGTGAGACGCACTGTTTACACGAGTTAGCTCGGATCCTTCATTTGCTCAAGGGAGTTACTGGGGTAGGATGGCGTAGACTTCGTGAGGTCGCCCTCCCGTGGGCTCCACTTCCCTGGGTGATGATTTTTTTGCCAGCCTTTCAGTACCTTGCAGGCTTGGTGTGGATAATCCTAATGTGAAGTAAGTTGTGCTTAGGGTCTAATGTTTGGCCATAGTTCCCTTTGCGCCTCTCTTAACAAAAAACTAGTTACGGACGATGGGGTTTATCTTATCACTCTCCAGTTCTAGTGGGACCCTTAGTAGTGCTTTTCTCAATATTATAATCTTTCCATCAGGGCGGTATTGGAAATATTGATTTTCCTCTTTACAATTACTGCTCTGCCACTCTAGCTGGTATTGTTAAGTGATACACGTAGTGCTCTTTATCATAGAAGTTTGTCTGACAGTGAGTTGAATGGAATTGCCACTGTCATGTTATCCGATTAGGCCAATCGGCTAAATTGAGGGCTTCCCTTTTGAAAATATTCAGGAACAAGGAGTATTTTCAATTGCATTTTAGAATCTTGAGAAGTAGTTATTTCAGATTTTTTTAAAGAAAAAGAACTTGTGTGAAAAATTTATCAGAAGTAGAGGAATGAAAGTCAGTATTAATGGCGGACGTAATAATGAGGAGTGTGTCGATGAGTTGTGAGGAGAGTGGAGTGGAGACAACAACAACAACAGACGGCCAATCTTCGAATTCAAGGCTGCTGCGATGATGAATGGGCATTGAATGTGAATGGAATGCCCCAAAAATTTTCTATTTTTGAAACCAGGAGGCATGTTTTCAGAAACAGGCTTATTCTATTCGCCATTTGCTAAATATCATCATTAAAAAATAAAACTTTATAGGAAAATTGGTGAAGGGGTAATGAATATATTCAATTTCAGTCGCCCTCCAATATTTACATTGACTGTTGATAATTGATGTGGCAAAAAGGAATGGCTATTGTTGTGACGAATAGTTGGAGCCATTATTTTAATAACCCCCTAATTTATTTTTATATTGTCTTTATTCAACCTCCGGGAAATTCATTAGCTCTTTTCCGGGTGGAACCCTTGGATGATTGAATGAAAACTAATGAAACTGGCGCTTAACGATGGTATGTTTTTATATGCTCTCGTTTGCCCTTCTCTACGCATTTGTATATTCCCTCCTAGCGCTGCCCCGCTTTTTTATTCCGCATTACTCAGACCGTCATTAATTATTCAATCCGGTTGTCTGCCAATTTGCCCTCGCATCAGGGACTGTTTCTTGAGTCATTTCACGATTTATTGGGGGAACGCATCTCATGTAAGAAGCTCTAGAGATAAAAACCCTTAATATTTCATATTCTCTTCCTTCGCCGGCGTCCAAGAAATTTTTGACCGCCGTTTTTATATTTTTTTGCGCCGTCTTCGGCATCCCCTTTCACTTTCCCGCAATTCCTTCCCAGAACGGAAGATAAAACTCCTCCCCCTTCCTCGGACCCTCTCCTGGCTTCTAGCAGTCGTGACGATCAAGAGACGTCTCGCTCCTCCGTGTTCGCGTTCATTTTCTTCTCGCCCCTTCGTTTCAGTAATGGATCCTCGTTAGGCGGATCTCCCCCGCGCCGAGTCTGTCAGATGGGGACGCGCCGAGTGCCTAGCAGCTTGCCGGAAGTAATTTTTCCCGTCAAAACAACTGTGAGTCCGCCCGTAAAACTGCAATGACACGGCTGTCTCCTTTCGACGGCTTATCTTTTCGTCTCGCCCTATTACGTGCGTGTGATTTGAGAGCTCAGTTTTTAGTGGCTTGCATAATGGGAGGTTTTCTTACGCATTGAAGGAGGGCGAATGGATGGGGGCTCATGGGCATTTTTTGGATTGGCTAGTATTCCATTTTTCTCTTTTAGAATCCCAATTTCTCAATGTCCACTTATCTGAATTCAAGCTCGGAAAAGCCTTTTTTCGTATTTGGCACTTGTTTTAGAATCAAAGTTCCCATTATTGGCAGTGGAAACTTTTGTAAATCTCGATTTAATAATCGTATAATTTTTTAAGGCAGGGTTAAACCAGGCATGAGTTACTTACTTCAATCCTAATGTCAAGTTTTAATTAGACCCATCAAGTGTATTTTGAGATCTATTGTAAACATTGGTGTCAAATCGATTGTTTTGGTGTATCTAAAATTTTTCAAATCTTATACTGATATGAATTATATTTAGACTATCCCTAAAACTTATGATATTGTTAATTGTTAGTTTCAGGCAAAATTATTAGCCCCTGACTCCTGGCACCCCGGTTTTAGGAAGCATGGTTGTCTCATAACTCTATTTAATTGTATGGCGAGCGGAATGCATGACGGTCGTAAGAAATAAAAAGTGTATGGAAACTTTATCAGAAGTAGAGGAATGAAAGTAAGTATTAATGACGGACGTAAAATTGAGGAATATATCGATTAGTTGAGAGGAGAGTGGAGTGGAGAGCAACAGACGGCCAATCTTCGAATTCAAGGCTGCTGGCGATGATGAATGGGCATTGACATCGAGAATTATGACTGGAAGGGGCTAGTCACTACAATCTGTGGGAATATAAGATTATGAAGGTGTATAAAATTATCCATGAGCCAAGCATTCATATTCCTACCGCCGCGGCGGCTTTAAATTATGTTGAATCTCTATGCGCAGTAAAAAATATCCCTGAAATAATTCCGCGTCTTGACAGAGTTACTAAAATGTATAATTAACCTACCAAAGAGTATCTATGCTTATTGCGCGAGCATAGATATCAGGGGCTTATTTTCTTAGTTTCTTTAGCCCAAGTTAATGATAAAAGCACCTCTCTCTCCACTCATAGTGAGAAAAAATATCACAATTTCTCTTTTGGTATGTACATATAGCTAAAGCCACTCATTTAAAATGACATTCTTGAAGTTAGAAGTCAGCAAATGTGCTTTCCCGCTTTTGACCGCAAAAAAGGGCTCGCCAGACCACTTTGCAGTTCCATTAAGGAAAACTCAGTTTTTCGGAAGTCCCGTGCTCACTTGGATATTTTGGCTTTGTGATCGGTGGATATAATCATAGAGCGAGTGATTGATGTGAGGGAAAACTAGGCGCAAATCATTAATTAGGGAGCAGTTCCTATTGCGTTGCTTTTTTATTTGTGGGATATGAACGCTTTGTTGTCGGCCAAGGTTTTCACCCACCGCTTGCCCTTCTACATCACGTTTTCACTTATCAATGTCGCCGAAAATTCTCAAGAATTCATTACCCCTACTTACCGTTTCAGTATTTCTTTCTTTCTTGCATCCTATCTCTATCCCATTTTTCAATCTTTTTGTCTATTTCTGGTTTGAAGCATTTAGTTTGTGCTTTCTTCTCTTCGAGGAGAAATTTGAGAAAATACTTTAAATTCGAAGTCTGGAACATAGCATTATAATGCTCCCGAAACTTGGTGCGTGCACAGGAGGATGGATGTTAACTGGAGCAAGCTGACATTCAGGTGTGGAGGAGAATGGAAAGAATATTTGAAGCTGAGAGGAAAATAAATGAGGAATTTTTGGATGAGATAGCACAATTTTAAGGAAGACTGAGGAAAAAGATTGGAGGAAGGTAGAAGCAGGTGGATTTTTGAAGAGACTTATTGATGATGTGTTGCCGAGGGTGGGGAGATAGCTGGGTTGGCGGGGAAAAAGGAGGAGAGGGATAAGAAATTTGTCGCTTTGGAGGAGAAAAATATAAGAAAAGTTAGAGTGGGTTTGAAAGTTGGAAAAATATATGATTCTGAAGGAAATTCTATCGAAGCCCTTACACATTCATGGGAATATCAGGCAGGACTGTCCTTGGGCCTACCATTCATAAGATAGAATACGAATGATGAATAGACTTCCATTACCGTCTGCTTGCGTTTGAGTCGGTTTTCAACTTACCTTTGTGCCTTCTGTACGCTGTAGCAGTGTTTATTTCCAGTATTTTTGCTTGGCTTCCTTTGTCACTTTCTTTTTACCCCGGCGGGACTTCATCAATTCCAACTCCATCCTTTCGTTTGATCTCATCCATCGTGAAATAATTTGGAGCGTCGCATTTCCAAGGCTTCCTGGTCTCCTTATACCCCTCGTGCCGTTTTTATTGAATTTCCTCACAGGCCTTAATTTTCTATTTCCTCGTTTTTTTCTGTTGTTGTGTGTGCGTTTTCTTCCCTATCAGAGAGATCCTACTCTCTCGTACGCTATCGTTCTTTATCCTCCACCTCTGCCACCCCTCCCTCTGTGAGCGCCATTGTATTGTCCCACGTGCCTCCTCTGGATAACGGTTGCCAAGTCTTGAAGAATTGAATCGCGGATAAGGTCGTTCCAAGCGTAGGAAATTCAGTATCCGAAAACTGTTGAGCATGCTCTACCGTGGTCTAATTTAGCTGTGATCAAATCATTCCACGAAGAGCTAGTTTCATTTGTGGTCTTAAGGTGTTATTCACCACCTTACACCTGTTATTTTAGTCTCGAAATATGGAGAAAAATGTGCTCATATTCGATAATAAGAAGTAGGCGATCTGGATGGGACACATCCTGAGGAATGATCGCCTGCCGAAAAGAATATTAGAAGGGAAGATCGATGGAAAGAGAGGGAGAGGAAGACGAAGAAATAGTACGTTGACATATATTATGAATGGAAGAAGTTGCAAAGAGCTGAGGGAGGCAGCACAGGATGGACGAGCATGGAGGGTGCAGTTCAATTGAAACCTGTCTGAGGAGAGAGTCAAGAAGAAGATTCGTTGGCGTTAGTAGCAAGTAACGCAAGAAAAAAGTTTAATTCATCGCAATCTATAAAAACGAGAAGTATTCGTCTTAAATTTCATTTATATTAAAATCGTAAGGAAAACTCCTCGATGAGTCGGAAAAATCTATGCATTATAATTCAATTTCGTTGTTTTCTCTGGAAATTCGGGAGAGTTGTCAGCCCCTACATCCAGCGCTCTTACATCCCTCTCTCTGTTTCTCGAGTTCTTCTCGTCGTTCTCCTTCTCGCCCGTTTCTCCTTCGGTCCATCACTATTCAGGGTACGCCGCGTCGGCCCGCCCTTTGCAAACGAAGCGGCGTGGAGTTATGGGCCGGTGGGGGGAGGCGGGCGCTCGCTTCGGCGTCCCCGGGCCGCTACAGGGCTCTTCAGGGAACTGGGATGGGCGGGCGAGGAAGGAGAATCCCTAGCGGTGGAGAGCTACTCCTCTACCCCCTCCCTAATTTCAGGGTTTTATAGTATTTTCCACTGCAGAGCATACGTACGGTAACAGCTGAAAGTACACTCGCCGAAAAAATAGTTTGGGCTTTATTTTTGCAACTTTTTCCTCTGCAATGCTATGTTGTGCAGAGATTTGTTTGTGAGTTCTATGATTCTCTTTCCATTAGTTTCAATTTTATGTACACTTTCTTCTGAATACTGTGAAAATTTTCTTTTCCTTAACACCTCAATTAAGATGAGGTTTTACCTGTAGATGCAACGCCTGCATTATAAATGCCATTTCACATCCAATTTCCCTTCATGAGCTTTGTTATTTCAACAGCCTAATACGAATAATGTAAAAGGCATAAAATTTCCTGATTTAAGATTTTTTTATTTAAAAATTTCAGGCTCGGGGGCGAGGAACTTGGATTCCACCGAAAAATCTTCGTCACTGTCTGCGTTCTAATATCTTCTTTGGGGATAGAAATCCTTTACTCTGGATAGGGTGCGTCTGTCATCTGTGCAATTCAATATCTATTTATTAGTTGTTTTTTAAAGTTAAAGAAAAAATTGGACGGTCAGCATCGGCAAAACTAATGTAGGTGTTTATTTCGAGGATCGCACGCATGAGAGCCGAGGATGAAATCTTGAAATATTTTAGAAATTTTGAAATCTTGAACATTCCGTGGACGACATCCTGGGCTTCACGAATTCAGAAATCGACGCTCTTTTATCTTCTAGTCTCTTACTGTAGACGATCACTTCTTTACATGGAAATATATAGCCTTAAATATGCCGATATTTCAATATTTTGCACCTTAAATCCCTCCAATTAAAAATTATGAATTTAGTTTGTTAAGTGATTTCATCCACTAGATCCAAGCTTTCTCGAAATAATCTAGGCGCGAGCAACTCCCCTCAAGATTTTATGTTGAGTGTTAACGTTGGCGGTGACACGTGATTTTATTTACTCGAGTCTTGGCAGAAATCGACTTCTACATGACTGAGTCACCAATTCCTAAATGACTGTTCTAATGTTTCAATCTTTCTTTTTCGACTGGATAATATCCCGTTAGGTTATCTTTTATACTTTCTGAATAATTATGAATTTGTGCTGTGTTCAGAATTTTTGTGTCACCTCCAGCCAATCACACCTCTTCCCCATGCGCACTAATTTAGGAAATGTATCCAGTAAAAATGAATGAAAATGAATTTTGTTCTGGGCATTATATTGCTCATTTCTCCTCATTAATTCTTTCCACGTGATCTTCCATGATTATAGGGCATTAGAAAAAAATTTTGCTAATTAAACCCTCGATTCATGAAACTATATCATCTTCTGAGAAATTTAAAAAATGGCCTGAACATTCTACAAAAAGTTTGACGAGAAGCAGGATTCTACCCCTCCTTAATACAACGCAAACTGAATACGATGGTACCAAGGCTTCTGCGATGCTATGATTTTGAAGACTACATTTTTCGGGTGTTTCTGTGCGTTGTTTTTTAGTGACAACAGTTTCGCCTACGTTCCAGCCTGCGTCTTCGGGTCCTCCTTCGACTTGAAGACGCCTGATGAAAACCGGGCGAAACTGCTGTCGCAAAAAGCAACAGCGCGTTGAAACACCCAAAAAATGCAGCCTTCATCATTAAACCCAAGACGTCGAAATAGGCCAATTGAAATCGATCGAAAATACATATACGGTTGAAACGATTTTATCGCCCCTTTACATTCGTTTTGATCATTTTCTTCCAGCATTGTGGGGTTCCACGCGAAAAAAGTGAGTTGACGAAACAGTAATCATGCTTGTTCTCCCCATCCTCTTGTCTTTTAACCATGCACTCTCTCCCTCAGTCCTTCTGTCCGGAGCACGCGCAATGGAGACGTGCCGCGATGGAGTTCCAGATGGCAGAGGGAGTATTGGGATTCACGATTGGATGAGGGTGTTGGAGGGCGTCGCAGCCAATCAGTAACGCCACTCACGACTTCGACGGTCGTGTGCCGTGTCGAGACAATCAAATCGGAGCTAGCCTGATCCACCGATGAGTTCTGTCCGTACTCGAGGAGGGAAATGCCGTGCATTTCCCCAATTCACCTCTCTCCAATCAGTCCGTACAGAAAGTAAAGTGGGCGTGCCTCTGGGTGGCTCAATGTTGATTACCTTTGGCGTTTGAACTGCCGTAAACCCCAGTGGCGTATGGCGTTCCTTGTGCGGAATGTCAGAATTTGAATCTGACTTAAAACTGTAGTATATGGCAGGGTTGATACGGACATGGAATACCTGGAAAAGTCTTGGAAATTTGCTTGGAAGACCGGGTAAAGTCATGGTAAATGTGATATCGGCGTGGGAATTTACTTCATCAACTCAAAATCTTTGTTTTTAATGCATTAAAAGTTTCATTTTAGGCGAATCAGAGCGTGATGAAGATAAGTGAGACGATTATTGAAACGTTGGAGCAAATGAAAATACTAACCCTGGTTTACGCGAACATTTGATACCTTGACTGAGTGAGATTATGTAGCACTTATTCTCTCTCTGTGACTGTAGAATGCAACTTCTCGGGTTACACATCCGGTCAGGTCCTCCATCTCTGCCGATTTTCGTTGTGCGATTGGCACATCATTATCAGGGCTTCATATGAGAATGGGTCGAATCTTATTTTAGCTTATTGTTTTTTCTATGAACTTCCTGCTTGCGATTTTTTTAAATTTCTCCTAAGATATTTTAGTAATTTCTTGAAGTCAGGCTCTTTAACGTCATTTAAGTATTTTCCCTTATGCTTGAAATTCATGAGATAGTCCGTGGACAGAGTAAATACTTAAATGGATAAAATGGTGGCCATTGTCAGGATTCCAAATAATGTGACATGTAACATTTACATCATTGAATATCTATTATTATCTTAGCGTGGGTAGTGTTTCATAGTTCGCTTAAGAGCCTGCATTCATTGTGAATTTCTATTATAATCTGAAGGAGGTGTGATGTGCGCTTATATTATTACGTAACCTGCTAGGTGAGATATTATATAAAACTTGAACGATGTATTTTTCACTCTTTATTTGGAAAACCTACCGGTTTCGACACTTTCGCATCACCTGACTCGATCCAACTGCTAGGTGAGTTTTAGATTCCTGTTGTTTAACTATGTATTTTCTGAAATAACACAGGTTATATTTTAAGACTTTCCAACTTTTCCAGGAATTTTAAATGAAACCTGAATGAAGTGTTTCTAGTGATTTGCTTCTTTTGCTCTGAGTGGAAAATTCGATGCCCTAATATTCTGAGGAGCTTAAGGTTACGTTGCAGACTTGTGGGAGGTTATATGGAGCTCTGGTCATAATACTATAAGAAGCCTTCGCATGTTGATAATGAGGAGGAACCATTTGAGGGTCTTCAGTTCTACAGCGTTTGCTTACTGTTCGGCTATTCGGATAGCTTTGATCGCTCGTTCCGATTATTGCGTGTAAAATAACTTTTGGGCTTTTTGTTTTGAGTACTTGGCTCCAGAATGAACCGGATTCCCCAAAATCGAGTTTTTTGACGTAGGGGAATATTGGCCACACGTGATATCTAAAAAATCTGAGTTGCTTTTTTTGCTGCCTTGTTTCATTTATATTTATATTTTTCTTCTTTGCTCCTCGGAGAGATCCTCAATATGGCTGATTTTCCTTTTACTATATTTATAAGCCATAGGTACTTACGAAATCCATTGTTCCAATCATTGTGTTTATAGCCAAGATTATGTATTGCATGAAAAGAAATAACTTACCTCCTAATCTGTCAGTGGCTATTATTTGCTCTTTCCACATTTTCCCGTTACCTGCAGGTCTTCCTTGTTTCTTATTTTTCTTTCTGGAAATCCGCCTTTATTTCTCAAGTAGTATGAGTTGTTTAATTTCATAAATCAGGTGTTTATTCCAAAGATTTCAAGCTTGACATTTAAAAATTATTATGCATAACGCGGAGAAATTTACAGAAGTCGAGCTGATAATATGAAATTCTTCGTACATTCATAAAGAAAATACTATTACCTTATTTATTGGGAAAACGAAAACCACTTTGCGTTGCGTTAAGAATACGTGCGGAAAGTGAGTGGCTGTAGATACGAAGGAGGCCAAGTATTTTACTTGCATTGCAAGTAAGGCCAACGTCCTAAACCAATTTTTTCTCGGGGGTATTATGTTAAGGATATTAGCGTTCGAAGCGAAACCTTGCAAACACACGATGAGCCAGTTAGAAACGTAGTAATGCCTCAGAAATCTAAAGCGTGGCAAACCTTGTACATAAAAACAAACAATACTCCTGACAGCAGCGAGATACTCGCTTGGATCTTAAGAAGCTTGTTGAAGAAGACGCCCTTTTATTTTTCTGGCAAATGGAACAGTTGTTTGCTGTTTGAGGGTATATCGCATGAATCTCGGAGTGAATGAAGTCTCCCGAACGTGACGACAATCTTTAGACCTTCTTGACATGGTTCAGTAATACTTGCTCCCTCTGCGCCCCACGTTCTTTGCGTGGCTTGAGAGCCTGGTGGATTAGTATTTCGACGGTCCATCCCGGGAACTTTTCAGGGCTATTCTTGCGTGTCCCCTCGGCTCATTTTTAGGTAATTTCATCTTAACTGGGCTAGATGGAAAACAGAAGATATGAAACTGGATGGAACTGCCACACCAACTCCGAATGTGTCAATTTCACTCTCCCCTACCAGCTTTTAACTGTACGAAACACCTCCTTACCTCTCAGTCGGATCCATCTTCAGGTTGATAGCCCTGAGTTTTTACGTTCTATCTATTTTGGCCAAAATGTCGATGGATCTCATTTTGTCTGTATTTAATGACTCGCTATTATTTTATGAAGATATTTAGGTCAGCTCTACAGGGCTAGAGCTTTTAGGCGTCCAACTACGGCCTGATCTTTTTATTAGTGCTAAATCCTTTTATTTCAATTTTATACGCCAAAATTGTTAATATCACGTGAGAAAAACGTGTAAGCCCTTTATCGTGTCTCGTTGTATCCGCCAATGACCTCAACGAGCATCTTGTGGCTGTAATGTGTGTGTGTGTTGAAATCATCTCTTGTGGTGACTGGCGTCTTCCGATCAGTACCATCGCCCGATATTCTTCCCATGCCTCTTCATTGTTTCCCTATGCTGCGTGGAGGAGACCTGTTCGTTTGTGCACAAATTCTCACTCCCTGCATGTTGAAAGCTACCCTATTGTTGTGGTGTGATTACTCTCAGGTTTTTCCTCCAATTTCTTCTCCCCCCTACGTAGGTACCGGTGACCCCAGAAAAGGGCACCACGCCCAAAGTGGGACCCCTTTGACACGTGTGACAAATTATGTGCCAGAGGGGCGGAAGGCTGTGGCGGCAAAAGGTGCCTCCAAAAATAAATTTTCCAGCAAGGATCAAAAATATGACGGCGCTTGTGATAAACCCGCCTGCCCTTTTCTACATGTATCTCACGCGCGTCCGCTTAGGTATTTACACCTTTATCCGCTCTCGTAGTTTTTTTTATTTTCCGCCGAGACGGGGTTCCCTGGGTTGGGCTGTTGTTGAATTTTTTAGCTCTCGAATATCTCTAGGCTGTAATTACGGATGAAAGAGCTGAGCAAGACAGCAATGTATTTACTCTTCCCTTCTTCTTCTCCCTTCGTGAATGTTACGTATTTCCATATCTGACCAAATTATCTGCGCGAAGCATCCAGCGGTTATCGGTCGTTTTTTTTAGGCTTTTGGGCTGACCGCTAGATTTTTTATACGACTCTCCATCCCCTGTTCTATCGCGCCAGGCAATCCTCCTGGGAACTTGGTTTCTGCTTGAAACCAGAGCTGCTTAACTGTCGATCAATGGCTCAAAATATACCATCCGTCTTTGAGCACCTTTATCATCAGATACTTGCGGATTAGCATAAACCGTGCGCTGTGTATTTTAGTTAATTTCGAGACGTTTTTCCCTGCACGCGGTATTGGGAAAATGATTTTTTAAGCAATCGACTTCAGTACATTTTTAGACTATTTTAGACTAGGTTTCTCGGAATGTGGTGTTTTTTTATGCAGTTACGTGTGACAATATGACTCGGACCTTTTATGAATAACAAGACTAAGCATATTTTGTCAGTTGTTTGTGGTAACATTTTAACAGCCGAAGCACGAGTTACATTTTTTTCTCTATAGACCAATTGGCAATGCCCTCGGAAGTGGAGAATTATAAAGAGTATTATGCTGGTCATAAGTTTATTTAGAGCTTGCATGCATCACGTAAGTAGTAAAGATCATTGCAGTCATTCTCTCGCACTTTTAACCACGAAACGCTAAAGATAAGCAATTTATACGCGTATTTTTGAACTATCAGAAATAAAACGGCAATAGGTTGAAGAAATATTTCTACAAATATTTTAAGACTGTTTAAAAAAATTTACATCACTCATAGTTTAAGTCCTCTTTTTTGATACATGAGGCGGGAAAGAAACTATATTTCCCAAATACCAGGGTTAGCTTTAGTTTTCGATTAGATAAACAATTTATTTAGCAGTAAATAGAAGAGAGAGCAGGTTTCTCACGGGAAGCTTAGAAATAATTACACCGATTCATGCCTAAAGGCACGAGGCTTAAGTTGACTATTTTACTCTTTTTGCTAAATGAAGGTTTTTAACCCTAATCTTGAGTGAAAGTAATTTTTTTAATATCTGCTCTGATTTCAATGTTTTTCTCACGGGAGTTAAATACAGAATATGTTGGGTAAATATATTCAATTGAATTTCATTTTGTCAACTAACTTTTAGGGGGTACTTATCGATCCTGTGGCCCTTGTGTCTTTCTTATTTGGTCTATGTTCTTCTTATACCTATTATGTTACTACATACAATATTTCATTGTAATCCCTTCATCAGTTTCCAATGGAATCATCAAGTACCCAATAGAATTTCATTTTGTCAACCAACTTTCGGGGTCCACTTATCGAACCCGAGTCTTTCTGGGTCCGGGCCTTGGGTCTTTCTAATTTGGCTTATGTCCTTCTTATACCTATTGAGATACTGCGCACTATATTTCATGGTAATCGCTTCATCTGTTCATCTGGAATGAATAATTATAGAGCACTGGTTTTGAACTTAAGGGCCCAAAACAACTCTGAGTTCTAAGAATGGTTTTATAGGTATTCTATACCTATATGTCACTAAAAGCGTGAAAAATTCTAGCTTGGGGATATTTTACAACAACCAAAGAGCTCCAGGGCCTCTGCCAATGCACTCCTTATCATATACTCCCGAGTTGTGCAAATTTTGGCTCAATCGGTTTAGTATATTCGTGGAGAAAAGTAACATATATACAGATACCACTCAATTTTTATTTATTAGAATGGAGTTCAGTTATTTTAACGGTGGATTGCAATAATCCCCATATTGACTTGGTGGGAATCTGGAAAAGCATATAACGTTAAGATATATAGATCGTATTAGGCATTAGGTGCAGTTTCTTAAACATTAACAGACACGCTATTGGGGACCTCGAATGATGTCTACCGGAAAGACGGATCACCCACCACCTATCCTCAATTTAGAGAGCGTTATTCGAAATACTATCATCAACTTATCATCAATGATTGAGGAATTGCTGTCCCTCTCCAAGACAGGCAAATTTTTGTGGAAACCCGCTTCGGCCTCTGGATGCCCCTGGCCTTGGCGGTAAAAGTGTGACCCACAATTGAAAATTAAACGGAAAAATATAGAAATTCCTGCATCTACCCATGAGTAAGATATTGATGATTTCCATCACTTTATTTTTGGCCGATCCTGCCTTTTAGTTTACAATATATTGGCTATTTCAGACGATTTTCAAGTGTAATATACTCTGGTTTGTATAGGTTTTCTTCAATTTTTCATTTTGTCTACTACTTCATCAGTATTTGAGATAATTTTGGTCCAATTCCGTTTGTACACCCCTTTCCTGCTATTCAGGCAATGTTTTCGATGAATTGGGGCCGATTCCATCTGTACACTCCTTAGCTCACAAAAGAAACATTGTAATGAAAATAAATGTTGCGAAAACTTTTGGAATAAATGAAATTATAAAGAATGTTCAGATTAAAAAGAACGCTCTTCAAGATTTTGCGCTGAACAAAAACGGCTCTTTCAAAGTCTGAATTAGAACAGAATATTTTCTGCTCACTGTCCGAATTTTCTGCAAACCTTTTTTCGTACTCCACCTCCCAGTATTGCAGTCTATTGCGATCGCAGTATTTGCGCAATATCCTTTGGAAACGTAATCGTTTCGCTCATCCAGCAATTTTCATCGTTCAGCAGCTTTCCCATTCGGTTATTCTCGGTGGAAATGCTGGGCCGGATATTTGGATATTTAACCGCACATTACGAAGTTGGAGTAAAAACCTCCATTCATTTAGTTATAGTTCTTTCAAAAGGAATAGTTCTAGTACTTGAAAACTACTATGGCGGATCTAATAATTTTAATTGGAAAAATATATTTCAACCAAATAAATTAATATGGCCTGTACTAAATTTGTGGTGGTCAATAATATTTTTTCCACTCGTGGAATTTTCTTGTTGCCATACCTATTAACTAGGTAAATAATAATTTTTACCTATACTTATGATGACTAATTCTCCATGAAATCTAGAGATCATTTATAACATGTATCTAACAGTCATCAATCCGAAGATTGGTTTGGTGTCGCTCTCCGTTCCTCTCGCCTCTCAGGTAACCGTTTTGTTTTTCGTAATATCTATCAATATTATATATAGTATTCTATATGTGTATTCCATCCTTGGTTTTCCTCGATAATTTTCCCATTGATTTCTCCTTCAAGCTCTGCTTCTGTCTTTTAGAGGAAATTAAGTCTTTGAGTGTGCAAAATAAGTTTGTCTCCTTTACCTTGCGGAGTTCGTTGGCGATTCTCGTCATTCATGTAATCGTGATCGTTCTTCCACAATTCCACATCTCCTTCACCCACAACTTTTTATGCTGTTACAGTTATAGTCCAATCTTCACTTCCTAGTAAGAACTTACTCTTAATATGCGTGGGAATTAAGGAAGTATTTCATTAAGTGCCTGTATTGCTGTCTGTAAGTAGACTCTTTATCGGAAAGAATACGACCTTGTCTTGCGCTAATTAGCTTACTTTAACTTTCTTGCCTCGCTGAACACCTGATTTCCAGATTTGATAATTCTTCCTCCCCGAAGCTGTAGGAGTATACCTTAAGGTGTACCTCTAAATCACCCTATCTTTATAGTCTTACAGCTAGTTAATATATACAATCTCTTGTTATTGCTCCTGTATTTATAGAATCGATGAACAAACGTTTAAAGGCGTATAACCTTGTTGTAATGTGAAATAATGATTTCATTTTTGATTTGTAACCATTTTCATAAATTTTATAATTCAAGTCTTATTTTATTATTTAGTCTTCGTAGAGTGAGAGTGAAACAGCCTCTAATCCATATTCGAGATATCTTTTTGATACGCTTTATCGATCCATGGCATTAATCCCTGAGTTATTCTTGGAAAGAATAACACTGATGGTTTTTTGACGGAAAAGCTTGAGCCCGATGAGTTTTTTTTTATTCCAAGAGATGCGGAAGGGGTTGCGTGATAGTGGTTTTCGGCACCATTTGGTGCGAGAGGGGCTTCGAGGGGGCCGGAAAATTAATGGTGTGGGTTTGTGACGCGCTGAGTGAGTGTGGGGGAGGGGCGTGGGAGATGGTTCCTGTAGGAACTGAGTAATCAGAAAAAATCAATTGATAAACATTAATTTATATTTTGGAAGCGACGTCTTTCGCGAGTCCCATAAAAGAACGTGATATTATTTATTCGTGAACCTCCTCGCTCCTTCGACTTTTCCCGCTTTTACTTACTTTTTATCTTTGAAATCTTTTCTCTTTCTTTTTATTTCGTTTTCTCTCTGCTTCTTTTTCCTTTTCATAGTCTCCCCTTCCTCTCTTTCTTCCTCTTCCATCTCGACTCTCGAATGTTGTGGCCGCCGACATAATAAAATGAAACCGAGGGACCTAATCTCAAGGGCCATTAAAATAATAAAATAAGTAAATAAAGGCGAAGCCATAAAAAAGTATTCTAATGTGTGGCCGACTCGTGAAAGAGGGGTTCAATTAGCATTATTGATTATGCAACACGGGCGGCAGCGAGATGAGCTCCCCTAGAAATGTCATAAAAAGCGGCGAATCCAGAAACCGTCCGCCGTATATATTACCTGGGCTCGATTCGTGAACACTTTCGGTTCGATATTGCTTCTGTGTAAAGCTTCATTCTTACGAACCCTTAAGTTTTATATTGTTGCCAGAATACTTGATTGCTCGTTTCATTGAACATTCACAATAAAAGGAGACCATAGCGATCAGAGTGCCTTCCAGATGTCGAGGGGCTTTTCTCAATATCCGGTGAACTTCAAAAACCGCAGTATTTATTCAGCCCTTTCCCACGGATTTAGTGCTTTCGTACTGCGATAGTAAACAGACCTCCTTCTAGGACTTTGAAAAACAGTAAAATTACGACTCTAGTCGGTAATAATCTTTATTTAATGTAAATTTGCGTTAATTATTTTATTTAATGTCTCCTCAGCCTTCCAATAAACCGATCCCTTCATCTCATACCTGCAATTTTGTCTCTTGATGTTCAAAGTGACTTCATTTGTTGAAAATGTACGACTCGTGTGTGGAATTCACGTGCCAAAGGGAAAAGAGCGAAAGTGATAACGGAAGAGAGGTTGTTGACGTCGGCTTTAAGCGCAAGCGGCGATGTGATAACAGGCCCTAGTCAGTGAGTTCGTGTCGTCTTTAATATCAGCAACCAGTAGTACCAAGGTACAGGTAACGTGTGAAAGTGATTGATAGCCTGCGGAATATCATGTACTTCGTCGAAAATGGATGGATTGATCCGCAGTCAATAATGCTTGTCTTTCTCAGCCCCTCCTCCAATTTCGATGCATTACGCGAAGCCGTCGAAACCAAGATGCATATGGGAAATATTGCGTGCTGATCTTGCTAAAATGACGTCGGTGGTTGGATGAGGATGGAAAATCTCACGGTCGCTCACAATATTAATGGGTTTCTCCGAAATTTTCATGAGTATCATATGATATTGAGTGATGGATTAGCGGTCAAACGGAATTATCGCTATGTTAACGTTATTGGGGAATATATTCACGTTACCAAGAAAAGGTAGCTAGGAGGGTAATGCTCAGACGTGACTGTCAAAAGGTTGCTGGTTCCCACCCTGGACATACCTGTTGTGTCTTGCTTAGAATTAAGGTCTTAGGGTTGATGACCGACGATCTCCGTAATTCGTGCACTTAAAATCCAAAGTAGTATATTATCACGAAAAAGGTTGATGTGATAAGCGAAGGAATGGAATAATGAGAGATATTTACTTCGTAAAATTCATGATTTTCTCTTCCTTTCGTGATTTATCGTAATGAGGCATGTAGAAGGGAAACATTTTTGAGGCTGTTAGATCTTCTCTTTCATTTTTGTTACTCTGTGATTTTCCGATTATTCGTGAGACATGAATAATGTCCCAATATCCAAATTGAAGCCACTTGATTGATATGAATGAGTTTAGCCTGTCTTTGATGGCCTCATCTTCAAGGCCTCCAGTCTCTTGTTTCCAATTTATTGTGTCACGCTACTTTGAGTTTTCCATCGCAGATTTTAGAATCCTCATCATGGAGTGATATGAGTTGTTTGTGAGGTTTTAACAAACACCGTTGCTTCCCTCTTCAGGGTCATTTTTCAACTTTTCTTTGCACTACTCTCTTGCGATCAAGTGTCTCAAAACTTCCTTATCCTCTCTGCCTCTCCTCAAGCTGTCCAAAATACCTATCGTCTCCCATCCTCTTACGATTAGGAAGGCTTTTTTCTTCACTGTGTTCGGTTCGAAATTTTCTGCATTGGGAGCTATCGCACACTGGTTGAGTGGAGCAGAATATTCAATTTCATTTCTCGCTAGCGTTCACGGGTTCCGCTGCCGAAGATACCGTCGTTGCCCGGAAACGGGCGGTTGCCTAGGAACCCACCAGCGCCCACGCCCTTTCCTCTTCCGCCGCCCTCCCCTCGAAAACCCTGGAGTAGGTTCCAACGTCCTCGGCGGTCCTACTTCTCCTCCTCCCACTCCCGCCTTGCCTCGCCTTAAAAAACAAGAGTCGTCTGGCGTGGTCGCCCATATGGCGAGTCGCGCGCCGGCGGTGCATGACGCAATGCTGCGCGCCCGATAGCGCGGACGCCGTCGTCGTCGTCGTCGGGGTCCGTCGGTCGGGGCCGACGCGTCGGGACGGCTTTGGTGGCGATATGGCGGCGGAACGGAGTTCGTCACGTCCACCGATGCGATTCCACGGTGTCCACATCGAGATTAAAAGCGATCAGTTGGTATTCGATTCCATCCAGACGTGTCGTGTGTGTGCGCGTGAGATTCTCGCGTTTACTCATCGATGGTTTCTTTTTTATATGACTGCTCGAATCGTCAACAGCTGCAAAGAGCTCCTAAACACGAACAAAAAGAATTGTGAGTCTGTGGTTCTTGTTTTTGTGTTCTACCACTGCGGGACATGTGAAAAGTATTCCTGAACCTTAATTTTTCCGTTTCTAGCCGTTTATTTTTCCAAAGGGAAATATTTATGGGCATTGGACAGCTTTGAAATCTCTTCTGTTTCACGGTCTTCCTTGGAATTGAAAGTAGGAAAACTACGGCAACTTTTTGCCCTTGTATTTGTACATATGTCCTGCTTCTTTGATTATCATGAGAATCCATTTGTATGCGATCATAATCATATTGCGATGCAGTCTATTATCAATTATAATCTTGGCTTCTCGGTGAAAACGAGATTTACATAGGTTCTAACTCTCACCAACAACACTGGTAAATAGTGCACGATAGAGTTTAGGTGTAGTTTTATGGTCAATCTGGCGTCTGTATGTTTCTATTTGTAGCTACTACTGCAGTTAATTGGTAGAGGTAGTTATGGAGATGTTCCATAATTTTAGCAAAAGTATTATTTTTTTAAATATTTAAAGAAGTTCATAACTCTCTCAGGGGTCGCTAAGCAATATAGGAAAAATTGATATAGAACCATATTTCTTTGAGTTCAGTATTTTATCATACTAGTATATATGATCACATTTACCTGACTGCATATTAGAACATAAATTGTAAACTTGTCCATTGTTGTGAACCTTTATACTTGCAAAATACGTTTACTCTCCATTAATGCTAACAAATGTGAGAGATCCCCCGTAATAATCCTTCAAAATATACCTTCACTTCAAGTACTATACCCACCAGTTGGGTAAAAGTGGAAAGTACCGTGCTACGGTGAGTGGTTGGTGAAAACCGCTTTGAACTAAATTCATCTCAGGCTATTTATCGTTGAGTCAGAAAAATATGTTTCTGCCCTCTATCCACTGATGTTGGCACAGACACATAGAAGTACTACACCATCCCTAGCATTCCTGGTAGGTATGTACCGGAATGTATCGGTATGCAGGTAGTTAATGTCAATGGAAGGTAATGGAATTGGTACCTGTACATCTCCAATCGCCAGGAACTGTAGTCTTGTAGTTAAATTTGTAACGTGAAATATCGTGCGCTTTAAATGCTTATCGGTGATTCGGATGCAAGTTGCCTTATGATAATATATTTATTCTGTTTCTATCGTAGAAGCGTCCTCGGCGACTGGCATGTTTATCTGCAATGCAAATATCTTTCTTTCTGGCGCAGTCATTTCCTTTTTTACTTCACTATAATGTTGTATTGCAGCGTTTTCGTCTAATGCGGCGAATATGGAGGCCGATGCAATGTATTTTGATGAATCATCATGACTACCATTTCCTTGTTATTCCACGGTTACGGGATCTTATCCTACGTGGTATAATTCATTCAGCGTAATAATGCCTTAAAAGAAGAGATTTGCCACTTATAAGGTTCAATTTTCCGTCTGTGGCACATTATTTTCAATTCCATTAGTTTTGTTCGTTATGTATATATACTTTTCGTAGACGAAACTTTGGCAATACCGGGGTGGTGACGTCATAGTCTCTAAGGACTCGTCACCGAGCATAACATACAAACTTTTTAAGGAATATATTAATTCATGTCTGTGCGCAAGTTTCTGGCTTCTTCTCGCCTTGGATCTCAGCATCTGGTTGGAGAGAGAGAGAGAGAGAGAGAGAGAGGGAGAGAGAGAGAGAGAGAGAGAGAGAGAGAGAGAGAGAGAGAGAGAGAGAGAGAGAGAGAGAGAGAGAGAGAGAGAGAGAGAGAGAGAGAGAGAGAGAGAGAGAGAGAGAGAGAGAGAGACCCTTAGAAAAGTACGCTTGTTTTTTTTCGAGTTTCTGCATTCATTTCTGTGGACTCCGACGGATGAGTTTAGTTAAATCTCAAAAGTTCCTCGATCCGAGCCTGGCCTTCCTCCCAAGAGGTTTTGCAGTTGAAGGTTTTCGTGACTTCCGACGTCTCCCATAGCTATGAGCTGAAGCCGCACGTGAAAATAACGGTCGCTGGTCGTTTCACTCATATTTATATGTTGGAAATCATGCATTTCTTGTCTAACTTTGCCAGCTCGTTGATAATCTACAGTCATATTTGGCAGTTGATGAATCATAAAAATTTTAAAGCGCTGTTCAACAAATGTTGAACAATGGATGAAATTGTTTTTCGCGTGGGCAGTTTTTTCGGAAATTTAAAAATAGAAAGTTTAAAATCCATACAGTAATTGATACATTTTAATTAAAGAAATGAAAGGGATCCATCAAAATTTCTTCTTTGATTCCATAAAAAGGGAAACTGTTGCTTCCCGGCTATTTTATCAATCTTGAAACTGGTTTTTCTATCAACTCGTGAATTTTGTTTCGTAAAAATTCCTCGAAAAAAGTTCAATTGCGCCGAGAATACGCACGCAAACAACGCACCTCTGTATTTCCACTCCACTGCACATATTCCAACAGTGCTCTAGTATGCTAAAGCTTTCAAATTCTCTCAGATTTTGGAGGATTCAATGGAGCTATATTTTCTGCCTAGAAAGTATGGAACGCTCATATCTTATCCTGAAACATTTCATTGAAGTTCTTGAAGCATCTGTTGTCGTCAACCTGTCTTAAAAGGCGGGTATTCTCGCGGTAGGAATATTCCCTGGCTCTTTTGCCTCCGAATTGAAGTCTAAAGTGCTCATTTCCCTAATTTGAATTCGGGCCAGAATGTGCCGCGCGGGACGTCTTGGAGCGCTCCTCTCGTCACGTGGGCTCATTGTTACGGCCGCCTTTAAGGGTCGTATCATTCATTCCGAGAGCGGAGTACAAATTAATGGCGCGCATCCCCATGGGGGTCACCGAGACCCCCCCGGAAGGATGAGCGTTGGCAGCGTGGGTCGGCCGTTTCGGTGTTGCCTGACTACTACCTCTCTTGTACTACTTTTACTCACTCTCAAGAGTTGTAATTAAGCCTCTCTCGTGCCGTCTGGGGAACGAGATCCCACCTCCTTCGGAAAACAGCGGGATATCAACCTCCTCTCGCTACGTGTTTTATTGTCATCATCCTTTGGATTCGCGCGGAAGAGAAGGAGTTATTTTCATTCTGGCACCGGAGGTAATTCGTGGGGGCTGCCTCTACCTCGAAAGCGCGAGTAACCGTCACGCGAATACAACTGGTCGCTCTATGGATCCCTTGGGCGCACGCTCGTGAAGCGATAAGGGGTCTTTTGTGTTATCCCCCCCACTACTTTTTTCAGTAATCGATATTTTTTGTATTTTTTTACGAAAGAAAATCAAAATGAATTGACTGCATGATCGGTAACATTTACGGAACAAATATTAAATTCCATTCAAGCAATTAAATACAACAAATAATATAAAATACAATCTGTTTTTATGGCAAGAAACGGAGCCATACCTTCCATGATCTGTTGGAAGTTATCTTCTTGTTTATACTTATACTGTCACAGTTTGCCTCATAGATTCGCCCTGGTGCGAGTCAAGCATTGTTCGACTGTTTTCTGATTCTAGTTTATCATGCCTGTTCAATGACCTCCGTAGGATTGTAATCGTTTGATTTTAGAATGACGTTTTAGAGTCATATTATTTTTATTTTTACATTCTTCGATCTTATGAATGATTTATTTTTCTCGGAAGAACTCGATACATGTTTACTCCCTCTCAACTTTTCTCGCAAGGGAAACTAATGTACCAACATAACTTGGCATGATACTGGGGGTGAATAACAGAAGCGGGGGCAGGTTGATCTCGGAAAAGACACGCGATAAGTGGTGTGAATGTATATGCCTCGTGGTTACGATGACTTATTTCACACTGTCTTTGTAATTATACGAAATGAATTGTGCGTCCGTGGACAGTAGTACGTATAATTTCTCCTACCTCTTGCATTTTTTTCCTTACGTTTTCGCCATAAACATCTCTCGCAATAATAAATATACCTTGTGTAGTTAAATGACGCAATGTATATTAACACTAGGGTTTTTTAAGGTACAACCAGTTTATTGTGCCTGATGACGCTGATGCGTCGAAACTTGTTGTACCTTTAAAAAATTCTGGTGGAAATATACTTACCGTTTTTTTTATCACAGTAACGAAGGATTTCCACATTGTGAAGCCTGAGAACATGGAAATTATTAATTTCGTAATTTCAATCTGTTATTAACTTCATCACCTTTTGCCTCTTATCTCACTTGAGATGCAAAATATTTTTCAGCTTTCACGCCATCCAATTTTGGACAACTCTCCTTGATTGGTGAGCCAGATAGTGTTACAGTTTCTGAATACCAAATAATTATTGGATGAAAATAATGCACTCAATTTTTAGAATTTATATTCCTTACATTTTTATAAGTTTTCCACTTATTCTTACATGTTTCTTTTAGTTCACGCATTACTAAATACTTTTCAATAATTGGGAAATGTTCCTTGTGGAATTTTAAATGAAATACTTAGTTTTGCCATAGGTACATAATTGAGCTAAGAATAAGCTAAGAACTACAGCCACGAAAACATGGAGTAGTCCAGATCTGTCCCGTGGGCCGCGGGTTGCTCATGCAGATTTAATTCCGCCAGCAATTATTCTTCTCCTCTCACATCCACGTCTTCCTAGCAGTCTCCCCCCTCTCGCCCTCTCCCGTATATCCTCACCCCTCATTGCCTCCATTAGTCTCATCTTCTGCCTCCTTCATAATTCTCTTTCGAACTTCCATATCCAAAAATCCTCATTTATCTTCCTCTCCTCTCAACTTAATCCTTCCATCCACCTCTGCACCAATATTTTGAATATCTCTGGTGCGCGCCCTTACCTTCCTTGTGGACCAAGTCTCTGAACCATACTACGCTCAGCTCCTTAAATATAGTGTTCAACGTTCTTTTCTCAGTGCCTTTACTCGAATTTTCCCGCACCGATTTGAATTTTCGGTAATAACTCCTTTGCTAACGCAATTCTTCACGCTAGTCTAATGAAGTAGCATTTATTATTTTATTGTACTATTTATTCTCAAAATAAAAAATTCGATGTTCGATATGTACATTCTTTGACATAAGATACACTCGCAAGACATTCGTTTTAGTAAATACATCTCTTTGGACTGGTTTTATATGGAAGTATGTATGTATGTATATACATTTCCCGGAGGCGTGCCATTCCATGCGGAACGTCCTACGTGACAGCTAAAATGGCTGTCGTCCAGATGAAGGACTTCATTATAATCCCTCGCAAACCCTTCTCCTCTCCCTCCCTCCCCCATTACCCCCGTACACCCTTCTCACGCCGGCGATGGCGGAGAAGGGTCTCGCAGCTTCGTTGGGGGAGTCGGGCAAAAATTTTCCCTCGTCGTCGTCCTCCTCCGGAGAAATGTTTTCCAGAGCGGAGAGGGTCTTTAAGAGGGCGCATTAGACCTCGCTTCGTTATACGACAGTCATCAATCCAAGAGGGGTCCCGAAAAGAGGGAAAAAAAGAAACTTGAGAGGAGGAAAGCGCTGCGTGGAAGGGGACGGGGTCGTCGTGCCCACTGTGGTACTCCAGGGGTTGGAATGGGGCCGTTGCGCTGAAATGCTCCGAAGGGGTTGTGGCCCCCCACTTTGGTAACGGTAAGGGAAGAAGGGAAAAGAGTATTGGGCTTTTTTTCTCGAGTCGCGGTTCGAGGGTGCTGGTGGGCTTTTTTTATTTAAACCCCCCCCCATTCGGCGCATCCCTCCCCCTCCTCCCCCCTCACCCCTTCCTCGCCTATCCCCAAAAACCCGAATGGAAAAAAGAAACATTTATCCGCTTGCTCTCATTTCGGATGGGTGGCGGAGCAGCGCGGGAAAATCCCATTGCGAAGTCGACGTGGAGGAGACATTTCGCGACAATCCAGCGGTAATGCGCTTTGCATTCTCTCCCTTTCTCGCCTTTCCCGGAGGTGCGGTCGGAGGGGAGGGGAATTCAATTTTGAACGCCCTCTTAAAGAGGAGGAAGGGTGGGAGCCGAGAGGAGGGAGAGGGGAGGGGTGAGGAAGTAAGAAAGAGATCCTTTATGTTTTTTGCGGCGAGGGTGAGGGTAGTGGGAGTTCTCATCTCGCTTAAAGAAGTGGGAGGAGAAAATGTGGGACAGTGCTGGACTGGGCAAGCTGGAGTACTGGCTAGTGATCGAAGTCGCTTTGGCCCGGTTAATGCCTGGTTAACGTTAAACGTAGAGTTTTTGTTTACTCGATGTTGACTGAGATCTCGGGTTACGAATGTGTACAAGTCTGTCGGTTAGTTAACCAGAGAATAGTCGATGGGAGAACAAATTAACTTCGATTTTTATACCCTGAAAATATTTGACCAAAGAACTTAATCCGGAACGCTTAGACTTGTGATTGGTCATATATTTATCCATACATTTTTATAATAATCCAGATATATTAATTTACTGTGTTTGCTTAATACCGGGATGACCGGGATTCCAGGGGCCCGTGTTCCAGTTCCATCATTGGCGGAGTTTGTTTTTTATGGAATCCCGACCCCTACGTAGGTTCTATGAAGGAAAAATTTCAAGACTTAATACTCCGTCCGTCGAATGGGGTGGCCCCTTGGTACCTTTCGTTGATATTAGGCTAATGGCCGGGTTCTCTGTGCCTTTCATTTGTTTTCAAATTTCCATATTGGCGGAAATGGCTTAAACTGTCGGGCGTCTTTCTCTAATATTAGAGAAACCATTGGCGCAGAGTTTCCATGCAACCCAAGAAATCGCTTTGGCACTTTCTTATAAACTTAGGTTGTGGGGTGAATAATTTTACGGATTAGATAAATAGTAATTAATTCATGAATAATTTTACTAGTTATTTCTTTATTTCGCTAGAGGATTGGATTGTTGTTGTGGTTCTAATATTGAATTCCCCCACGATGGCGGAAAATTTTCTTTGACTATCCGTCTCTTACTTTGGTGAAATAAGAAGAAAACTTCAAGAAAGATTAGGACTTTGGGCGTTGGTCTTCTTGGCGTCTTTCGATAGCTGCAGGCTAATACATGCGGCGGGAACGTTTCCTCCCTCACATCTGCCCCTGTTCAAATACATCATGGTTTGAGGCTTCTATTCGTTCGGGCAGTCTTAAATTAAGGCGCGAAGGCGGGAAGGGAAATAAGGAGCGAAGTATTCTCAATACTCTATGGAGCCTATGCTCGGATTTTAGTTTAAAATTTAAGCTGTTGTTAGAAGCTGAAGTTAATAATGTCACTCAACGGTGTAAAAACTTTACTTTTATGATTGAAATTCTCATAAATTAACTAAATATACCTAGTTTAGGCTTTGACTTGCCTTTTTCCCATTACTTTGTACGAGAGAAACACCCTGGTGGCCAACGTTTTTGTTGTTATTTTACAGAAATTATATCTGTGATTTAAAAAAATTAATATTTTCAGTAATTAAGAAAGTATGCGAAGCTACTCCGAGATATCTGACGCGATCTATGATATGAGATCTTTTTATGTATACTTAGGCTAAATTAATTGAATTTCATTCGTCGTTATGCCTAGCGCTAACTACCGTAAATGGGAACAGCTCTGTTTTCCCGAATAAGTCCGATGCCTTTTCCTACAAATATTACTCCTCACCCTTCTTCTTCCTCACTCGTATGACTCAAGAGTCTGAGGCACCAATTCATTTGCATTGGATTGGTTACTTCTGACTGATGTTCCCTTTTCAGTAGTCCCCACTTGGAGGTCAGATCGGGGGACTTTTTTCCCTCGGAATGTTTTACCGGGAAGAATGCCATCATGACACATGTAGTTCGAATGCAAGGCTGCATATTCTTGGGATGCTAATATGGTGGTTTCCCATTGGCTTCTACATAGTTGCACCTTGGCCGATTCCGTGTACCTTACTCACCCCCAAAGCTGTGGCTGTTGATTACCGGACCGAATCCGACCGATTTTCTTGATCTTCGCCGACAGTGCCTTCTGCTGCGACTGCAACCTCTCAGCAGTGGGGTCGGTTCGCGCATCATGTAAAAGTTGGTTACTCGCTGTCATGAGTATATTGAGTATATTTTCAGTCACTTGTCTCGAGCGTGCGACCCTCGAAAGTGAGTCCGACACGCTACCCCTGGTCCACCCCGGTCCCTTTGCGTTGCAGACGGATTTGAATTACTCCGGAGGAGATCTCAGTTTTCCCGGAAAAATTCAACGCCCTCTCCTAACATTTCCACCCCTACCGTTTCCCCCCCAACTCACCCGAACTAGAGGGCTCGTGTCGTTCCCACGTGCGTCTGTTTGTTGTTACGCATACGGACGTGCGTACACGTCAAGCCCTCCCTTCCCCCGTCCCACAGATTTCCTTCCTCTGAACGCCCCTTCCTCCCCAGTCCTTTCGTCACGCGGTTGTCAAAAGCATCGCTCTCTCTCCTTACCTTCTCTTTCCGTATACAGGAGGTGGCGTATTAAATGTGTAAACCTTTCCATTGCATTTACACGACCTCAGGTCCCTCTTCTCTCTCGCTGCCATTTTTCAGCCCGGCATAATGTGAGAGACATTTTCCCGGTTTGCATGGAGAGTCATTGCCACCTCACAGCGTGGGGCTACGTGATATCCGAATCTCAGTATGGCGTTGCGATAATTAGTTTGCTGTGCAAAAGACACGAATTTTAGCATGATTTAATCACGTATCAGATCCCATGTTGCGTTATATTGAATCTTCATCATTTATCATGAATTATGTTTCATAGAATTACATCATGTAAAAACCGTGGATATTTATTTCATACGTTCGTCAGTCATCATCCGACATTAACCCAATTTTCGTCCATTCGTGTTGGCATCAAATTTCATAGCCTGGGATTATAGTCCATTGCCATCAATCTGAAATCAGTTCGCTACAGCCTCCTCTCCATCCCACTAGAAGATAGCGCCTCTATTGCTTCGCAATTTCTTCTTTAGGTGCTTATCGTGATTTGATTGATGTATTTCATTCCTGTCTTCCTCGTTTATTTTACCCGATCATTACCCCGTTAGCCATTGTTTTCGAGAGGGTACTACGTCTCAAAATTGTTTCATTAAGTTTATCTCGTATGCATAGCAGTTTTTTATATTTATTCGTTACTTAAGACGTTTTCTCCGAGCTCTTCGTGGAACTTTTTCATCAGTGATTCTGTACTATGCTCACATTATCTGCTTAAATTTTTCCTGCTTCAGAGTACCATTGCTATTTGGAAATAAAATCATATTAATGCGATGAATAACATCTGGCAGATTGTAGCGTGTCGAATTATCTCATACTAATGTGTGAAATTGAATATTTTTGGTTTGTTTGATTATTCTGGTTTGCTTCACTGTAATACCGGAACGAATACACAGAATGACTCGATAGACTAGAATTCGATAATTGAGGTGGGCTGGGAAGAGATGTAAAAAAATGTCTTAGCATGTTTCTGTTTGTTTTATTGCATTTGGAATCGCATGTATTTAGAAAATTATGCAATTAATCTATCATTTAAGCTTAGAATAGCACATAATATCGCATTTAATTCTTATATTGAGTTTCTGCTGTAACCGTATTCCTCTCAGACATCGCATACCACATGATATCGCAAGGCTGTATCTACCATGGCCCGATGGATCATCATGTTGGCTCTTCGGAATATTATTGATATCTTTTGTTGCAGTCGATACGTCTCAATACTGCACATATCTACATACTAAGAAATCCTTTCCCATCCTGTACCCCGCTTCCTCCCGCATGAAGACTGTTCTCTTCCCCCAATGCCCTCGCTCCTCGTTGGCCGCCGCCTCCGCACCCCCTCAGGGCTTAATCAACTCCGTGGCGGAGTTTCTCTTGTTTTCGGGAGCGACTACCGCGCGCGTGTGGATCGAGGGATCTCGAAACCAGTCTCTTCGTAAACGCCCCGGTTAGTGCACATCGTCGCACTTGAGGCTCCCTAATCCCCTTGGAAAAGAGCATCGCCGAGCGAAGCCGTGCGAATCACTCCTCGGTATTTACCGCCACCGCGACATCCGCGGTTCTCTTTTTTTCCTAGTGTGTGCCTGTGTCATTTCCATTCTTCATACCTCAGGCCAGTTTTCTGAAGATATTTCTTGAAAGCGATTTTCATGCGAAAATGTCAAGGGTGCTGCTCTGGGGTTGATGGCATAGGTACTGGATTCTTACTTAGGAGTGCTGGGGTTTGAATTCTGTGCTCTGCAGTATTCTCCATTTTCATGCCCTATCGTTTGGTTTGCTGCTGTATTAGAAACACTTCAAGTGGAATACATAGCTTCTCGTTGGATTTAATAGGGAGTAAAATGATCCGTTGTTTCCCTCCGGGGAGATTATGCTAGTGACTCGTTACTAGTGCCGCAATGTGGCTATTGTTGGAACTAACACATGAGGCATTCTCTAGCAGCCTGTTTACTTAGCTCAGTATTTTTCAATCATATCCATTGTTATCTTTACTTGATTTTGTAATGTCTTTATTGCGCAGGAAAATTCCAGCCTCTCTTGTCTAGTGTACTCATTGATGAAAAAACGATTAATTGAGCGGGAATTATATCACTTTGAAGAAAAAAATATCTAAGGAAGGAAGCAGATTCATCTTTCTACTAGAAACAATATTGGCTTTTAGTGTGTTAGCCGGTGTACGCTGTCCAAGTTGTTACAGTGTAGAACGACATGAGTATCATTAATTAGAGGGATGGGAGTTGCATATGCTCGCCTCTTTTCAAGTGTGCATGCGGTGGTCAAAAATAAGTGTAGGAAGGTATGATTCAATGTAGGGATGGCATCGTAAGGATTCGTGCTTCTCTTGGGAAGCTCAGAAAACAAAGCGGCTTAAGACTCCTACGTCAACCTTCATCAAAACTCCTTCGCGGAAAAAGGCAAATTCTTGGAGATATGGCTGAAAATCGGCTTATGGCACGGATGGGGAATTTATGATGTGATTTAAGATCGTTTAAACCCCCGTTCGCATCTGTGAATATACCCGTTGGTATTCCAGAAAAGTAGAATTTGCATACCGAGGATAACTGCCTGCTAGCGAGGTACAACTACTAGCCTTTCGAGTGAAATGTTGCACTTACCTCTATTAACAATCAGTTTTCTCGATCATGGTCAAGTACTGTATGTATATTTTAATGCCAACGTCTCACCAAATGTTTTTGTCTCTTCAGTGCTTTTAAATGAACCAAATCCAACCGCTATACAAAGGAAATGTCAACTCTATGAGGTCTCTGAGGAGATAATAAATAACAGTTTAACAACTCGAGAAACCCGATTGTTCTATATAAATTGGTCTAGAAAAGTCCGCATTGATTACATCTATTTTTAAGAAATTTTGTGAGAATGCGTAATGAAACCTTGTTGTTTGAATTTAAGACACACGCAGAGTAAATGTAATTGAGAGGTGCTGTGGTGTTAGAGGTGCTTAGGAAAATTGAGCCGGTAAAGGAAGTCATGATCCGCAGATCAAGTACCTTCTAAAAATGTCTCTTCATACTTCGGGATATATTTATGGAAGAGCAACAGTCTAATTTAAACTCAAACTATGAATTCACTACTCGTTTATCGTAACTCGATAGTGTTTCTGACGACTAACCGTCATTTTCATGTGTTTCACTGTATCAATGCAATGTTTACACTGTACTATGGTAGTTTTATGTTTAAAATATGACCACATTATCATAGATTCATATGAAAAAGTATAAGGTTCTTTTTTGTAATGTAATACGTTCAGCAAAGTTGCATTTATAAGAATAATTCCGAGCCTTAACACCAGGAGAACTCCGATTCCGCCGTCTTGATTACTTTTGACCCGGCAAAATATGATTAGCTGCCGCTGAATGAGGTTTTTTTCTGGTCGAAAACCTTCTCCCGTTTTAATAAAATCCTCACTGGACTTCATTCAGTCCCGGTGGTGAAATCCCCATGACTGTCCCCGTCGAGAATAATCCTATCTCATTCCTTTTTCTTCGTAATCCTTGATAACGTTGTATGAACGGTGCGTAATCGTCGGCTGCCGTCACATTGGTGTAAGTGGTATGAGTGTGGGAAGATAGGAATGGGTCGCTTCCTTTCTCTCTCTCTACGTGAGGAATCCCGAGGAGTGAGTGAGTTGGCCGAAGGCGCCCCTCCCCTTCTCCAACCAGCCCCCCGCCCGGCGGCGGAAGCGGGGATGGCGGTGGAAATGGGCGGCAGTCCCTGCGGGTGGGCTTAGCAGCAGCCCCGCGGGTTGTGGTTTTCTCGCTTCATACCACTCTTTCATGTCTTACCGCCTCTCTCAACCCCCCACTCCTCTCCGTCCCGTCCCCACTCCTCCCTTGCCATTTCCCACGACGTCGCTCAAGAATAAAGCGGCGGCGGTGGAACAATCCCCCGCATGAAATGCGCTTATCTCTCTTCTTCTCTTTCCCGCCCCTTCTCTCTTGCCACCCCACCCCCTTCTACCACCCCGCCCCTGCTCTACGGGTGCGTTTTCCATCGGCAAAAATGCGGGGTTTTGTAGGTTTATTTCTCTCCCTCTATCCCATCCCCTGTCTCAGCCGCGGAGAGCCAATCGGAAACTCGGAAACGAAATAAACTGAACGAAATGTACCTTAGTGTGTCCTCGGAAACTCTAGCTCCGGAATGATTCACCTTAAAAAAATTATCGAATCGCGACTGGTCTTGTCGGAATATCGTGAGAATCACCTACTATTTATTTTAGTTATTCCATCCAAAGCATGCTCTATTAGCTTATGTAGGAGCATGTCTTTAAATAAGCACGTTACGTGGCTAATTTACTGGAAGTGAATAACTTCGTTGAACAAGCATTGTACCAATCATTTGAGAGAAATTGTACCTGATTACTCCTTAAAATACATGATTACTTTATGATTATTATCAATATGGTGCTCATGAAATTACTTCACGTACCTAGGCTGGGAGAAATTGCAGGTCATTAAAGATGCAGTTTAGAACGTGCTGCGTTCACAAATACTGATAATTAGATCAAAGGAGTTTACTTCATTCTCATTGGCGTTTTTCATCTTCAGCTTGAAAATCTTGATCTTTGGAAAATTTGGAATCATTCGTGAATATTTTGCTATGGTTTGCATTTTTTTGATGGAAGTAAGTTTTTAATAATATTGCGCTCAGTTTTATTCTTAGGGCTTTTTAATTTTTAATTATATGTGAAAAATGTCATAGGGGATGGTTCCGAATTACTTGATTAAAGTTGGTACCCTGGTATTTTCCCCTGATCATTTATGTGTAAAGAATATATGCTATTTGTACTCACCTAAAACTGTGCTACTTTAGTTAACTTTTTGTGCTTTAAGAAGTATGACCATGTAATGTTTTGGAGCGACGACTTACTGAAATAGTAATTAAATATACTTCTCTGATTATTTGATATTTCATAGATTAATTTAATAATAATCAAGCTATTTTATTTCCTTCACTATAATGACCGTTGATCATGCAACTCTTGCTATTTAATTTTTTAAATTGGATAAATGTTGTTGCAGGTCGCGTGAATGTGCAACGAGATGTTTTATGAATGTTTTCTGTGGTATTCATTATCAAACCATTCTGAGTTTTTGTTGTAACATTGGTTTTGTTGCTGTATTCATGCACTACTTTCATTGCATCGAATGCTTTCATGGATATTCTCCTTGTTAATAATTCATTCCACGGTTTTGGATTCTTATCAGTAATATAATAAATCTGACAATTCGGCATTCGCTCTGCAGTTCTTGCGAATAAAATCCTTGTCCAATGGTAGCGTTAGATCCGCATGAATGCGCATATTTTTGGGTAGGCAAACCATGAGTATCTAGTTACGAGTCAAATATTTCCATCGTCTAAAAGGTACGTGTGGATTAACGCAAGCAGTCGTGAAATTTTGATGAGCTTAGTATTGGGTGGTCTTCAGCATGGCTCCTCCTTGCTGTCTCTGAAAATCACTTCCTCATCGGAATTATCTTGGAACTATACTTTTCAGCATGAGGAGAAACATAGTGTTCTTTGAAATCCATTACTGAGAAATCTCTGAATGCAAAATAAAAACGATGTGTATTCTTTGCTATTTGCTTTGTCCATGCTCGAAAAAAATGTTCATTATTTCACGCCTCATTAGTTAATTTATTCAGCTTTAGAAATTATAAAACAAAAATGTTACTTCGCTGACTCCGGTTACTATCTCTTGTATTATTTATTGTCAAACTTGTACTTGAACGAACCTCTCACATTTTAATGGTCTTTCTGTGCTTTCTCTCCGTTCCGACGGCTTTACAAGAAGACTATCCACCGGTTAGGCTTTATTTGGGATCACTGTGGCGTGAGGCAGAAAACTGCCCCCGGGTTAATTTTTTCCCGATCGCTCGGCCGCCTCCGAATATTGCCTCCGCTCGTGATTGGAGGGCCGTGAAGTGGGGTGGGTGGGGAGAAGGCGGGGGAGGGTCAGATAGGATGGGTGGGAGGGTACTGCCCACACAAGGCGGCTCCGCTTTCACGGCCGTCCTCCGCCTTCGATCGCCGCGTCCGTCATTGCAGGTCAACCCCGTGCCTTCGGGTTGAAACTGTAATTGTCGCCCGGCGATCATAGGCGCCGGAGGGGTCGTGGAAGAGACATGACTAATTATCCCATTCGTAGTGGAACCACGGTCCACAGGCCATTTCCGGTGGAGGTGGAGGGCTGACCTTTCCAGTGTGATCCGTCTCTGCATACACTAAAACTAAAAGCTTCTTCAACTCTTTTAATACTTATGCTTCGTCCGAGAAATGCATCGTTTTTCATTATTTTTAAGCTTATTACGAAGTAAAATTTTCGATCTTTCGAAACGTCAAAATCGAATTTTTCTACATTTGCCCGACCTATCCTCTCCGAAAATACAATTTTGATTAAGTCCTTTCCCATTTTGAACCTCTAAGCGGCTTTTAATGTCTCACTTGGCGGTCGTTTGGTATATTCTCAGAGTGACAGCCTAGGTTTTTGTTGACGTGAAATTAGTTGGGTACTTTTTCTGATTATTATAGAATTTCTAAGTATTAATGAAGACTAGTGACAGATGTATTGAAAAAGAGATAATCGCTTTCTGATACTTTGTCGATGTTAGTGTCGATACTTTTACTTTGCCCTGATTCTTAGCGTTTTTTACACTTATTACATAATGCCTCTTATTTGGAAAATATATTTTTTTTTTAATTTTCATAAAAATAAATTGACAGAAGATAGATACTTTTTAAAAATAATTTGAATTTTAAAATAATTTGTTTTTCTCAGAGCCGTGATTAGTTGATGATTATGATGTTCGTAATGTTTGATATTGAAATGTTTATATTCCAAACAACTGGGAAAAACTGAGTAGCGGATATACTAATAATGTCCTTAAAGGCAACAGTGGAAAAGTGAAGATATTACAGTTATAATCCTCGTCCAAAACGTATCGATTTTATTGACTGTCATATTATCGAGCCGATTTATTCCATGAATCTCTTCTAGAATTCATCTAAGGCCATTACCTCGGATGTTACTTGAAACGAAACCCGAAGATATTAACTTAAGGGTTAATTTTTTTAGAGGTGGCCTGGTAGCTCTATTGTGTACGCAACTATTCTGAGTTCAAATTCTGGTGATACTTGCAAGCAGTCTAAACTTAAGTCCAAAGTTTGATTATTCGAGTAGCTTTGGTTCTTTGGGGAAAACCTTTAATGACATGCTTGTGGTCCCGTTTAACATGGTTGAGTGATATTCACTCCATTTTCCTTTCTATTCAACGCGGGGTGAATGTCTCTATTTTGGTTTATAATAGCTGAGATAGTGATGGATTAAGATAGAAAAAGAATACATCGTGCACTGTGACTCTTGGACTCTTGATCGAATTTTTAATGTGCTCACTATTTCTATCGATTTTTATGGATGCCAGGAGGCTTGGTATTTCGGTTAAGAAAAATTTTTGTTCCTGACGATCAAGTATTAATGTCTTCAAACAACTCCTTCCGTACTCCTTATCTCAACTATAGAGTTTTACGACGCCAAGTAAGCAGGATGTGGTTAGGGATATGCGCGGCCAAGAGGCTGACTAACCGTCTGATGCGTACCACTCGACATTTCAAGCGAGAAAATTTGAATTCCTTAGCTCTTTCACGTATTCTTTTTATCTCCCTTTAATTTAGAATTTTAATATTTCAGTGTTTGCATTTCCATTTCCATTTCCTTGATGCGTTAAATGGGGAAATCATTATTGAATAGTTAATAAGGTGTTGGAAGATTCTTTTACTGAGTTAATTTAATCTTCAACTTCAAACCATTCCTTTATATATTAATGAAACAAATCTCGGAGTTATTTGCTGAAGCAAATGTTGTGAAAACTCCTCGTAGAACTTTAGTAAGTTTGTCATTATTAAATAAGTAAGATGTCAGTTATCATAAATTAGATATGAAATGAGGAAGAAGAATGCAATTAAGGGTTGGTACTTGAGCTATGTTAGTGAGACAACATTTCACGCTCGTATCAGCCGAAATGACTAGGTACCCATAATTCATGTGACTTTAAGGTTTAGACAAACCTTTTTCGGAGATGATAGCGCATAGTCAAATCTTCAACTGCGTCCTCAGCTTTAAGATGGAAGAAGTTAAATCTTGTTATTCTTGAATCAATGCCTTCATGAAACGTCAGTGCTAGACTGAGTTCTCACACTCATCCAGAAATAAATTCCGTTGAAGAATACGACATGCGTTCGGCTCAGCGTTTTATGTTGGCCGTAAAACTTATTTCTGACATTTACGCATTGTTTGCTTGTTCGAACTTAACGTCCTGTCTTAAGGTTAGCGCGATTCTTGGCGGGAACGCTTCCGTCATGGCTTTAGTGCGCATTACGGCTTCCTGCTTTGTTTACGTCCTGAGCATCAGAAGCGGTCGCGACGGTCCGGTTACCCTGGGGAATTCCTTTTTTTTTCGTTCGAATTATCGGTAACATTCTCCAATTCCGTGTAACATTGCTGGACTGTAAAATTCTGAACGCTGTCTGAACGTTTTAAGTCTTTTTGTATTGCTCGTTAACGTAAAAGTGGTAAACGGTTTAGGATTAATGAATAACTAAGGTAACATTTATGATATTTATTTTCATGGAATATAGTTTTATATTTTCTAAACCCCTAACAAGGGCTGAGTGAATAGTATTCCCTCCCATGTGAAGAGGATTAAAACGTCTGCTGAAGAGAAAGGGAGGTAATGATTTGAGCGTGCGTAGGGAAATTCTTCTCCTTATTTTTTTCTCCTTCCAAACTATAAATGTGCCTGAATGACGGAAAAAGTGTACTCCTATGGTGGTCTTACTGTTCTCAAAAGTGATTTTTTGTGGAAAGATGAAAGCATTTAGTAAGCGAAGAAAACTTAAATGGAAAATAAAATAATTGCGAACTGTAAAACTCGAGAATCATATTTTTATTATCCTAAAGGGTTTTCTTGTATGTAAAACTAGGTGAAATAACTCCAGGATTTCTTTCCTTGTCGCTATAGTAGCGTATTCTTGTAGTTAATATGCTTTTTCGATATTTTTGATCCTTTTTATCTTTTAGTTTATGCTTATTGTCTCAATTCTCCGGTCTCGCGATGAAGAGTGGTGCGGCCTTAATTGATATTTAAGAAAGAAGAATAAACAGGAGCCATTTCCTTTTTGTGGTATGTATCTTCTATCCTTCTCCTATAGTTGAGTATGTATTAAAAAAAAACACGACCATAATGACGGGAAAGTTGAAACAATGGCTGTGCTTGAATAGGTTCATGAGTGCCTCCTAGCACATAATTCACTTTTAAAATACTCTCATTCTCGATAAAGTATTCCTGGAAACAAATTAGCTGAGTGATTTTTAGTAATTCCTCGTTCGTGCCCAATGGTGGATAAGCCCATGAGTAGTGAGCCTCATAAAAGTGAATGGTTTCGAGATCCTAATTCTGCAAATGTCAAACTTTCGAACTTGCCCGTAGCATTTTCCTTGAGTTCTTCATTATAGAGGGATTGGTACTAAATTTCACTCCTTAACTACGGAATCATAATACACTGACCAGAACTCTAAATGCATGAGAGAGACGAGCAACTTAACCATGACTCACTGCTGTTTTTCAATTTTATTTCATATTCGTTGTCTAAATGTTGCATTAGCGATCATAATCAACCATAATTACATCCTACCCATAAGTACTTTCTGTCATCGAGGCACTTTTATAGTTCCGAAGGAGAAAAAAATAAGGAGAAGAATTTCCCTACGCACGTTGAAATCATTATCTCCTTTTCTCTTTAGCAGAAGTTTTTATCATCTTCACAAGGGAGGGATTACTATACTATGAGCCCTTGTTAGGGGTTTAGAAAATATAAAACTATAACCCATGAAAACAAATATCATAATCGTTACCTTAGTTATCCTTTAATCCTAAACCGTTTACAATTAGGGAATATTCTCTTTGAACTATTTATTTCAACTTGTATTTTATAGTTGGAAGCTTATGTAATGATTCTGCTTGTGGAAAATGTCTAAAGCTTGGTTATGAAGATTGTAGGCGGCCAATCTTTTTTCTTGCTTGTGTTCAGATGTAGTTCTAACTGTTCTTGTTAAAGGTTCCGAATTGGGATGGCCAAAATTAGTTTATGGATTTAAACCCTTTTGTCCTGCCTTGGATTGTTCCCTGAGCAGTGAGTAGCTGCGAAATATATTCGAGTCGCCCTCTATTTTTATCAGCGTTATCATAAAATATTACGAATTTATCCATGGTTAAAACTGCTCGAGTAAAATACAGTTAGTTACTGCATCGTTATTGCTCGCGGATGGTATTTTTACCGCTCGGGTAAAGTGATTTTTTCATGGACAAAATTGACTTAAGAGGTTTGTATCATTCCTTCACTGGAAATGCTCAGTCGAAAAACCTCACATACCTTGTCATGCATCAACTTTTCATGAGATCATTCTCATGGTATTGCTATTTTGGCCGAGCTATCCTTCGCTCTGTGAAATCCGGATAAGGCACGTTCGGTACAGTCGCTCTCTCTATGTCGAATGAATGGAATCGTTTGATGCAGTCCTGGCGACGGATCTCTTCCTCTTGCGAGTGCAAACAAGGGCTTTAATTTGAATCGGGTGGTTTATTGGCCCAGTTTTAGCCTGCTCCGCGCAGGAAGCATTGCAGCCAAGCTAGTGGTGTATCGGTTCGTGGCAGGTGTCTGCTGGAAATGTCGAGGCTCTGCGATGTCGTTCGATTGATAAATGGCCAACTAGTGTATGCCGATGATCATGCGGGTTCCGGAAACCAGTTTACGGTCGAAGCCTTTGAATGTGCGGGATTTATACGGATATTTTAATTGAATGCGAATCAATAATCTACGATAACTGTTATAGTATCGAGGCTGGTATTATGGAACCGTTCCATAATGATGACGGTGAGAGGTAGAGAGAGCAGTTTTATAGGTAAGTGGGACTTGATATTACATGTATTTTCGATGCTTAACATCGTTTACTTGTATATTTAAAGGCCACATTACACGGTACATTTTATTGTGCAAACTAATGTATCATAGAATGTACAAGAAACTGAATGGAAAAAGAGAAGGTTCCATTTCCCGTTGAGTCATTCAGACAATCATACAATTTGCCGCTTTACGCGATACTATTTTCTTCATGCAAGAGTTCATACATTCGTTTTTACAATAAAATGTACCGTGTAAAGCGGCCTTAAGACAATTAAAAATGAGAATAATGAAAATCAGTACCTGCAACTGTAGCTTAGTACCTGCAACCTTTTATCGCACTTGATATCGATAGTAATGTGAGATTACACCTTAGTGCAGGTCTTTTATTTTCAACACTGGTTTATGACAATATTTCTCTACGATGAAAGTTTTTACATCCTTTCTTAAGAGATACGAATTCATCATTTTTGCGTATTTTTTGCATTAAAATCATGGCTTTCATAGTTTTAAATAAAACTATAGTTCTAGTATTGTCGACTTCGGTGTTTTCGTGTTTTATTTGGAAAAATGCTCCTTATATTGTGAAATTGACTTTTTCAGTTAATAAGCGCTGAAATGGGAATCTACAGTCATATTGTGCAAAATACCTGGAGTACATCAAATCTGTGTGTTAAATGATTAAATCCCTTTATGTCATCTCTCTTTCCAAATTTCGGCGGATGTACCATTTTTTTACTTTGAAAACTGTCTTTGCCGGAAGCTGACCAAATAGCGTGAATTAATGGCTTTGAAAAGAATCCGCCTCTTTGTCAGTGAAAGTTGTCCTCTTGAGACCTCCATTGAGGGTCTGATTTAGCCTTGTGCCGTGGAGCCAACGACGAACAGAATCACTTTCATAGAATGCATCACCCTGTAACAAATCATCCCGTTGTGGCGACGACCATGGGTCATCATTTCTCTCCCTAGTCTATTCAGTTCGATGCTCCGTCGAAAGCAAGCTCGAAATGCTATGATGCCAGAGATATCAACATTATTGCGTAAGAAAGACTGATTTGATGCAGATATCGCCTTCATGCTTTCCTCTTTTACGCTTGAGAAAGGTGGTAGTGTGAAATGCATACTTCCCGATTACTTTTCAAATATTTTGTAAGTTTCTCGCGTTATCCAGTGATATGAAATCTCCTCAACGCCTTCATAGTCTCTTAAGAATATTTAAAAAAAACTATCGAATACGTATTTAACAAACCGCCTCTTGGTAATTTTGAATCTTTTTGAGGGTCAAATATAGCGTGGGCTATATTATCATGTGTTTATGACTTGTAATGATATATATGAATTCCGCAAAGTAGGTATAGAGGCTAACAATGAGAATATACCGCTTATGGAAATCACTTGACTGTAGTTTTCTATTTACGAATTCATCTACGACAAAACTGAAGGAACGGCCGGTATCGCTTTAATTATATATCTCATGGTAATATTTCTGATGCATTATTTTCGGCTGCAATTTACAAAAACTAATGTGAAAGTTTTTTTCAATTAGAGAGTGAGAAAGGATTGTTCAGGGGAGTGTGATGGTGGTGAGTAATGGTGCAGGGTCAGTGGAGAGTAAAAAAACAAAAGTGAAGAATTTAGAAAAGAATGGCAGTGAGAGATTTGGATGAGGGAGAGGAGAAGTTGGAGTTGAATTGGAACTATGCCGACCCGTGTGTCCGGGGAACTGGAGAGGGTTAATTAGACCAAAGGAAAGACAAAACCTGCCGGGTAATTAATTATCCCGTGTTCTCGTTGGAATTTGAATGCCGTGCATTTCCGAAAATTAATGATTACGTGGCATGCAAATTATTCTTTCATGCAAACACTAAACTTCATCATTTCCTGCCTTTGGGTATGTGAGTCTGACACAGCTTTTTGTGCTCCATAACCTCAGTAATGCATGTCCTTGTATTGCTGCCGTGTGCATCGGTCTCAATGCATTCGTAAACCATGCTTTTATGATTTACATGATGATTTTTTATGTGTAAGGTTTCACCTCTTTTTCTTGCTCCAGTTGCTTTGTTTACTTGGCAAGGTGCAGGGCGTCAATTATTTCTCATACTACCATCTGTATTCTTCACTTCTGCCGGAGAGTTTTATTTAAATGTCGAGTTTGCATTCTGAAAACTATTTTTATTGTAATTTCGCCCTATCTCTCTTCCTCGTTAAATAACGATGTTTTCTGAGTGACAGATTTTCCGATACCGTTTTCAAACAGCCGTCATCCTTAAAATTCCCTCAACGGGAAAAAAAGCGAATACATATATTGTTTATTGCCGCGAAATCGGATTTGGATTTGCTGCTGTCAGTCGGACTATTCCGTTGTTCCGTTTCATGGGCGGGGAAAAGAATGGGTGCATTTCGGGAAATATCGATTTTGCTGGACATGGGAGAGAGAAAAATAAATTGCTGAGCTCTTCGTTGGGAGAGCGGGCACCGCAATGGATTGCTTCTTGCTATGGACGTTTTTCGATCTCGTTGGCCTCTTGTAAAGGGGTTGAATGGGAACCGGATGTCGTCGATGGATGGTCTCCTTCTCAGGGCGACTGTCCTCTCGTTCCGCAGCACGACCTCCTAATATATATATCTCTTATCCTCGGAGACCTCTGTGGAGGGGCATCGGGAAAAGCGAGGAGATATCCCGGAGAACTGTCATCGCTTCGATTCCCTCTCACAAACTAAACTCGAGACAACTATTTTTTTGCTGAAGCTTTCATTCAACAGTTCCCCGGTTCCAGCGAAATGGTTTTCTTTATTTTTCTGCTCTCGATCTTCCGCTTGCTTCCCATCACTCATTGTTTCCCTACTAAGTGTCTCCTATTCTCCTCTCTCCGCATAATCACCCTTTCGGCGTCTGCTTATTCGCCCCCGGACTGCGTTCTTATCATCGACTTCATTCAAGTCCGTTCGGCTTACCAGACCGAGAAGAAAGGCTTTCACGATATTAGATTGGATAGGTGAGGTGAGCGAAACTCAGCGCCGGCATTATTTTGATCCTAACGAAATACGCCCGGGGAACCTCGGTTTGAAGTTCCATGCGGTGGACGGAGTTTTCTACGACGGATGAACGAAAACGGCAAAACTTGAGGCATTAGCTGTAGAATTGATGGGTTCATAAATTCACTCCTCTCCCTCGCCATTTACGCTCTACTACAAAGAAGACTAGATTGAGACGCTAGTCTACCAAAACACGTCTCACTGAATAGCTCATTCCCTCTCTCAGTTTCTTTTTCATGTGTCCTTTCTTTGGGCTGGTGCCCTTCCATACGTCCTGGATGTGGCTGGTGAGTCTCTTAATAGATGTACTGGAACTTCGAGATGAACTCTTGACACCCAAAAAGGAAATTTGAAAATTATGTACTGTCGAAAATTTTCTGCCACTTCTGGTGTCGAACCATGACCCTCCGAATGTAGGCAGTACAAAAACCACCGCGAAAAATCTGGCCCACTGGTTCTCATCATGTCAGTCTTGTTTTATTTCTTTACCATCTTTCTTATTTTTTCAGCAAACGGATTGTTTTTTAGGAGATTCGAGTCTCCCCCATAACCAGCCGTTATATACGAGAGCGGTTGCGGAAATGAGGAGGGGAACCGACACGACGCTTGCTTCCGTTTCTCCGCGCATGCGCGGTGACAGAAGCTCCGTTAATTAAATGTCTTTTGGTGTTATTCGGAAAAAATAGGTCATTTCGTGCGTGCAGCCAATTATGAGAGAGGAAGATAAAGGATGCATGAGTCCAGGACGGTCGGAATGTAATCCCCTCCTCGTAGCATCGGAATCAGACCATTGCTTTTTTGACCAAAGATGCCGAAATTATTGGTTTATGTGAAGTGTAGAAAGGCGCTGTCCACACGTTACTTTCGACAAATCGATGCTCACGAGAACCTGCATATTGATCGCCATAAAGCAACAGATAGCTGAGGAGTTAAGCCAATGCCGCCAGATTATTGGACATAATCATGAAAGCTGTATAGTGGCGGGAATGATTGTGGAATTAGTTATACAGGTACTTTTCGTCCTATGATTCCAAAGGTATGGCGGTAGCCGTCAGATGAAGTTTTGTTTTTCTAGCTGGCAAAGGTCAATCCAGTTGCAATCCAGTATCGAAGTTGCTCAATGACCACTGTTCGCCCCTAGAGTAAGCAAATCCCAGGTTTCTGCAAGCGTGTCCGGCTGCTGTATTTTGCAGTCGGGTGCCGGCGGTTTTCCGCGGCCCCCTCCTCCTTTTCTTTACCCTCCCCTCGGGGAGATAAGCGGGTTGAAATCATACTAGGAACCGCCTCCCCGGGTTTCCCTTGCGCAGTAGACGCTTCTCTCTGTACTTCCCGAATGGCATTATCTTATGATACGACATGATCACACGCACCAACTTTTCCCAGTTTTGGTCCAAAGGCTTCTACAGTGCTCCGATTATGTAGGCTGAATTTTGGGGTTTTCGCCGCGTTGTTGTTTTTTGTGACCACCAAAAACAACAACGCGGAACTTCTTTTGGAAGAATGTTGTCGTATTCTTTTGGCCGAATGTTGTCACCAAAAACAACAACGTGGTGAAACCCCCAAAATGCGGCCTTTATTTTTCCAGTTTTCTTTATTTCCGTCGTAGAAAAATATACCATGCCAAATTTGAATTAACCGTAATGCAACCGATGTATTACGGATATGAATTCCATGTAGCCTCTTGAATTTGATGTTATCAATTGATATACATACCTTCCTGTTTGAAAGTGCTGAAAAATTGTTCTGTTGAAAAGATTAATTTCTATTCGCCTGCAGTCGATTCGAGAAGTCTACTTCTGTTCCCATTTATTCCAAATGACTTTCAGTTTCGGATGGGAGTCCATCGCCTTTGAAGTATTTCTCTTTTTTCTTTTCTCTTTTACTAATCCATTTCTCTCTATTTTGACAGCCACTGAAGCATTCAAATACGATATCTTAAACGTGATTTCTGATTATTCTCTCGTGCGATCCGCAAGTGATGTTAATGTGAAAGAAGCCCTGGTTATTGAACTGGCTATTTCCGAAATTACGAATGGCTGAGAAAGAGTCCTGTGTGGTTTAGGAAAACTCTATTAAAAGCTTTGCTTTACACAGTAGGTATGTATTGATCACTGCAACAAGTTTCCCTGCAGAGGAAATTTGCGGGAGTAATTTCCTGAAGATGCTGTGGTATAGTCAAATCTATTGAAGTAGTAAATATGGTATTCGGATCGTAAAGTTATTAATTTGAAGTTTTAATTTTCACTTCGTTAGTTGTGTTTCATATGAATTCTCCTCTATGTGTCACTACGCCCTTGCTTCTGATTTCAGTTTCCACAGTGAAATATTTTTAAAATTCATATTCCAATGTTTTTTTCAGATTAATTGGTGTTGTGGGCCATGTTTTATCTTTAAATCTCAAAATATTTTGCATATTATTAAATTTTTTCATGCGTTCCCATGCATGGAGTTAAACGCATGGTTTTAAGTGATAGCCAATCTATGGAGGACCATGACTTACTAACATACAAATCGTATGTATCCGTTCGCATGAGTAGTCGTCGTAATGTGTTTATGAGGCAGCTTTGACATCTTAGACATGAGTGCATCTCTCAAGGGTAATTAGTGACTTTCATTGACACACCCTCCTGCTTTTTTAAAGAAAAGTTTGGGAAACACCTGCGGAACTTTCAGACTGTGATAAGAGTAGGTAAATTCGCGCTCTACTTTTGACAATGCTGATTTCATGCCGTTGCACATGACATGACATGAATAAATGACAGAAATGGTTTTTAATTTCTTTTCCATTCCTCAAACTGTTTTTTCATCTGTAATAGAAGTGACCATCTTAGTATAAGCCATTATTTTGGCGGTGAAATTCTTATACTCATTCATCGAATCTAATTCCTGAATGCTCTTATGATCCTTTTGTGTTAGAACTAAAGATATTTTGCAGTACATTGTTTACTTCGTGAAATATTACGCCGTCTTTTAGCTTTGAAAATATCTTATGGCGCTACTTAGTTTGGGGTATGAGCATGAGATACTATTATTCGGAATTCCTTCTTCAAGTTTATGATCCCATATATGTTTTACGACGAAATATTTATAATCCTTCGAAAATCGCCTTATTTAGCACTGAAATCTTTCGTTGCTTAATTTTCCGTAGTTTATGTCTGGTAATATTCAAGGGTCCTCAATCTTTATCCGTGCTTGACGTATTTATGTCATAGTTATGCATTTGGGAAACTCGTTTGCAGTTTCGTCTAAAATTTGCATCAGGCTCTTGGTGGTATGATGAGAAATCTGCTGGAGGAATATTGAAAAATAGTAAACTTCTTGAATAGAGGAGCACAAGGCGTTAACGTATCGTTCAGTCGGGAGATCGTAACGTTTATTATCCCAACGTGCTGGCCCCATCTGGGATGGATCATGAAAACGATGACTTAATTCAGAGGGGATGGATCATGATCCTCCCGTAGTTATGAACGCTGAAACTAGTTTTGCATCACACATATGGCCATGAAGCCAGTTGGTCGGAGTTGTCGGAACACCAAAAATACCTCTTGGGACTTGGGAAGCTTTACTGTTCGGCATCAAACAGGATGAATAGTTATTGCTACCTTGAATACTGATACGGCTTCGATATCGCTCCTTACAAACAGATGCGGGAAACCATAAAAAAATTAGGTTAAGCGAAATGTGGCGTTAGTTTTCCTTACGGGCGTTGTATAAAAATGGCTGCGTCAAGGATGTTGTTGTTGTCAAATGCTTGAATATTGTCTCAGTGGAGGATAAATCTTAAGGTCAGTCAGTGGAAGATAATCTGCAGTGGAATTTTGTTATATGAGATTAAATGTTCCCTCTGGCCTGCTTTGAGAGAGAATATTGCTCGCTCAGCGTACACAAATATTTTGACCTTATAATTTTACGACTATGAAACATGAATAGACAATTTGCTGGCAACTGCATTATTCGAGGAAAGAGCTTGAAGTAGGGTACAGGAGATATAATTTGCCTTGTTTCAGTTCGTGTGTTCTCTCTCTAAGCGTGGGTGTAATATTGAAATGTTGCATGTGTTTTGAACTAGAAATATTTTCTGTGCAAACTCTAACTCTTTAACGCCATGAGTTGAGTTCTTTTAGAAATTTAGATTTTTTGTGTGCAGACACGAAGCGGGAGAAAAACACATTTGCATTGTTATTGTTTTTCTGCTCCGCATGATATTTTCGCGGTGTTTTGATGTGCATAAAATATTTTATATGAGCACGTTATCAACTATATGTTAGAATGCCACGTATATATTTTATTTGACGACCTTGGTTTCCAGGAAGTTATACCTTCGATGGCGATTCGTCTGCACGTAGATTATGATAAGAGTGATGAGGCGGCACTTATAACGTCATTAATTACATTATCCATTATATATATTATACTTTGCGTTTGCCAATGTTTCATAATACCTCACCCGTAAAAAATTTCAGCATTGACTTATCCAATGTCCTCTGTGATTTCTCCATTTCGGAGAAGGTTTTTGGACTTAGTCTGTCCAGAAATTCCTTTAGTTTATTACTTTACCTTGGAAATTAAATTAATAATTCCGTGTGATAGGATGAATCTTTTATTCGTGTCCTCAGTTGGGATCAGAAGCTCATCTCGACTTTATGATTCTTTCCTTCAAATCTAATTTCTATCACTCTATTCGAGTAAATGACTGGGTTCTACATCTGCCTATGCCATTGCTCTGGCCATGCAGTATGAGACCACTTAAGGCAAAGTTCACGATGTAGTAATCGTGGCTTTAAGATAGTTGTACTCAGGCGCCTGCTCATTTATATTACTTATCATTGTCTCATTGCTTATTCAATAGTCCAAAGCATATCAATTTATACTGGTGAGTTACTCGTAATTTCATCCAGTGTTGGTGTCGCGAATTAATCTATTTCTAAATAAAAAATTAATAATTCAGATCCTTTGCGACATTTTGCTCCGGCAAAATATAAATAGCTACTTTGAATGGCAAATTTATACATTAAGATACATTTGATCATTCCTTCCTCTAGCGCACAGTATTTTTTATCAGTGGTACTTCCACTTAGAATACGGTAAAAATTCAGTGGAATACGGTGTACATGGGATGGAGAAATTGTTTGTGACCATTATTCGACCAACATATTAGATATAGTTATAGTTTTTATTGTTTTTTTTCTGTTTCTGTATGAATGGCTGTTGTGTTCAAGTTTTATGCACGTATCCTTTTGTTTATTTGGTTCTACGGTTTCCTCCGAGTTCCTATCATTTTCACATCGTCACGGAAAATACTGTAGAGTGGGTAATCCCTGTCGATTAATATTAATGATTAGATTGCTTCAGCTGTTTTTCGCCTTACCTTAAGTCTGGTGAACCTGATCGATGGATCCCAGTCGGACTCTAATAGCCCTGACTTTGATTTGCTTTTTATTCTGTGATTAAAGCAAAATATCGGGTCCTCCTTTCCGCCGGTCGCCTGCTCATGTTCAAGAGACTTAACCTTCCTTTCTCTCTGTAATAATTAATGACTTCCCCGAAGTCAATATAACTTTTTGATTTTGTTTTCTATGTCGTTGTCTCGTTGGCTTTAATTTTGTTGTTGTTATTTTGTTCTTGATCATTTGTTCCGATTATTTATTCGAATTGTGTTCTCAGTTCAACCTTGGGAAAATTTTTGTCATGGAGTTAGTGCCTTCATACGTGTATCATTTCGCAGATGGAACTGATCCTAAATCTTATTCTGCCGTCGCCAAAACTGGGGCTCATGGAAAATATCGCTGCCTCATGCTTGTTTACGTCTTGGTTTTGTTTTACTTGAAATATTGGCATCTGTTGACGAGCGAGCGAACGACGGTAAATCGTTCAATTGCGATTTATATCCATGCAATTGGCCCACATATTTCACCAAAGAAATACCGTTGGTGAAACTTCATGATGATGAAGTCGAATTGAGAGATTTATGTCCATAAAAAGACAGAAAGAATAAAAAGAGCAAATCTTTGCTCTGGAGAAGGAGTGCTTTGCTGAACGTTACATGGAAGAAGAATGGGAAGGTCCTTTTCGAGCATTTGTAGTTTATTTTAGCCTGATCACTTTCGAACGTGCGGTATAATTTTAAGTGGACTGTAAATTTTAAATTCAAGAGGAAACTTACTGCAGACACAAAAGGTTGAGCCACGTCAAGCCTCGCGGGCGTATGCCACTCACCAATCGTGGGCCCATGCGGCAGGCAGCCTGATGACTCCTCGGAGGTTCCGTCGCGATGCACGCCGCACTGCGTTCACAGGTAGACTTCGACACACACTCGTACATCATTCCCTCACGATACAAAAAAAAGACAAACGAAAAGTCTAGTGGCACCGCCAAGTGGTGGCGCGGCTCAACCTTGACAAACTTACGATTTGAAAACACAACGGAACAAGCCTATGGGAGAAACGCTGTCGCAATAGTTAGCGCCCTTTGTGGCTCAGCGTATGTGAGTCTACAGGTCATTTGACAAAGATGAAGGCTCTGATATCCAATGGAATCACAAATAACCCATTCCAAGTAAAGTTTTGCATGAAGAGTATTGAATTCTGTATTGCATCCTCATACAGAACTTTAATTTCATGAGCATTCCGGCAGATAATGTGTTTGCATTTTCTTTAATAACGATGTGACAACAATGGGGTAACTGGTTACTATGACTAATATAGTCTATTTCAACAACACTCAAAGAAGCTCAACAAAGGCGAGTTGAAATTACAATCGGAAAGAAATGGACGTATTATCAGATGGATTCACGTTGCATTTTATGAAGGTAAGTGATAATCGTTTGATCCAAGTTGGCTCTTTTCGTAATGAACTTCCTCAAGTTGAACCTGAAACCATTGAGATCATCAAGAAACCTATATTATGGGGCCTTATGGAAGTGGATTCTTCCTATTCTTCTTCCATGTACGTTAGCTGCACAATAAACTTACGTAGTCACAACAATGGGGATTGTTGTCACGGCTTTGTGTTGTAGTGGGTGGTAGTTCGATTCTCCCTTTGGTGTTTTACCATTTCTGTGATGGTACCGATCTATGGCTGTTAAATTTGCGCTGTCTCTTAGTTTACAAGGACCTCTTTGAGTGTTTTTCTCCGTCATCATCCCAATCTTACCAGTGCCACTCGTTACACTTCTATATGTTTGTACTTTTAGAATGCAATATGATGTTTTTACTTCATGAGATCAATTCTTGGGGTAGTGAAACTTTACATTCAGAAAAAGCCTCTGAATGTTCTAGAGCAGTAGTGAAGCGCTGAAGTTGAAACAATTTTTTCTTAGCTGATAAATTAGTGGTGACACAAGCAAATAAGAAACACTGGTCCTAAATCTATTTCAGCGCAGGTAATGTTGTATTTATCGTTAAAGGTATTCCTGAGACGACTAAGAGAAGGAAAAATCTTGTGGCTTACGTAGGAAATTGGATGAATTTGTCATACTCCATCGTATAAAATTCTTGATTAATTAATTTAGTATGTGCGTTTTCTTTGGGTGACTTACTGAAAAAAACTTGTATAGTAGCGAGGAGAACTCTTGCGTGTATTACAAAAAAAAGTTAGGGAAATAGATGAGGGCATTGCGCTGAGTCATTGGTAGGATTTGCTTAAACCTGAGAAAGGCGCTTAACTGCCAAAAGTCAGTCCAAACTATGTGCATGACAGCTTTAAAGCGTATCGCCTTTACATTTAAGACCTCTTTAAAGGGGTGAAGCACTTCACTGACGTTATTTCTGTCGAAGCGACTCGACAAAATATCGCTATAAGTATTTTGTGAAAATAATATAAATCCAGGATTTCTGGATTCTTTCGCTAATTTAGAGGGTAATCAGTTCAGAACGCATTCATTTCCTTGAATAAACTAATTTGGAGATAAAAGGATACAATAATCATATAAATGGTTTTCGTTTTATCCTTATTCCAGGTGACTGATTCCCTTTCACTTATCAAACTCAGAGGTTGTACGTTGAAACTCGCCAGTGACACGGAAACCTCTTGGTCGTTCATCCGTTTAGCATTTCGAGATAGGATAAGTGAGAAGGAAAAGATCCCACAGGAGGTTGGCCTCATTTCAAGTGATTTTCTAAGTGGTCCCTCGGGAAACAGCCCGGAACGGTTACACTCGAGAAATCCGGTGCCGGGTATTTGGTTCGTTCGTCGGTCCTCTCTACGAGAGCTCCAAAGATGGCTCTCAGAATAGCTTCGTGAGGGAAGGAGATGCTTTTCAGGGGCGAGGGATATGCTGTGGAAAAATGTCAGTGTGAGGAGCGAGGAGAGGTTTACGGAGGCGTGAGAGCGAGCGGTGAGATAGGAAAGGCGCCCCCCCCCCCACCCCCCGGTTGGCTGTTCGGTTCGCTCGCTCGTTCGATGTTCTCAGTGTAATTTATTCCCTTCGCGCGAATGCACCGAACGTCGTTTCCGATGATATGTTGACGTCGTTATGTTGTACCCTACCGTTTTGATCGCCCAGGCCTTGTGAGAGCATCTGTATCTTCCCTCGGGTGCCCCCCCTGTAATTTATATTCCCGCGAGTGGAAATTATTGGAACCACTCAGGCGTAAATAACGGTTTCCATGGCACGGATGAGTGTCTGTTTGTGCGTTTTGACATTATTTCCGGCTGAGGGTCCGTCACATTTCGAGATATGACATTTATAAGAGGAAGATGATTTAAATCAAATAGTTACGCTGGAGAGGTGACGTAGATGCGTTTGGGCAACCTATAAAATGAGAACCTCAAAGAAGTGATTCGACCCGTTTCGAAAACTATATTTTCGATTTTCTGGAAAGATGAGAGACCTTTAGTAGCGTCAATGTTTGTCCTAATCATTCGTGTCACTCATCTCTAAGGTGAAAAAATAGGTTAAAAATTCATATGTCCTACCAATAAAGCTAAAGTGGTAGTGCAGCATGGTTGAGGTGTCTCAGGGAGTGACCGTACTCTTTGCTTTGTGTGAACAAGTTATAGAGCAGTCACTCAAGTACACTGTGTTTCCTTTTCATATATAAGTATCTTTTATTTGTGGGCATTAAAGTAATTAAAGGAATCAAATGCCCGGGCTGCTTTCCTCTTCATGTATAAGTCTTATATATCTTATATATGTGGGCATTAAAGTAATTATAGGAATCAAATGCTCGGGCTGCTGTTGCTTCTCAGCTGGATCCTCGTTAAATGACTCCCCTAGATCATTCTCTTCATCTTCGCCTGTTCCCACTTGTATGGTATAGAATCTTATCCCATTCAAAATATTGTTCGTAATATTCATTTTTATGAGGAATGACTAAAATTTCTTGCAGTGAATAATTTCATGTTAGCATCGGTCTCTGTGTTAAAATAAATATGCTGTTTTAGAAATTCGCTTGCTTTTATCAATTTTGGCGATAGTATTAGCTGTTTAGTATTTTCCCCTTGGAATTGCTTGATATTGTCTTGGGAAACTACATTGAAACGTGTACAGTTCGACACAAGCTGTTGCAGTTGATTAGTGGTGATAAAGGGTTGGCATATTCTCTATTTTCTGTATTTACCATGCCTAATCATTTATATGAATATTTATTTTTTTCATATCCAATTTGTTAGGGCTGATTAGATGTATTGGAGGAGTCAACTCAAACTCTTTCTGAAACATTTTCACTTGGTCGTCAAAAATGAAACACTCAATGCGGTAAATGAAATCGATTCTCTACAGCTCATGCGACTAGGTATGAATTGTTCTTCCACTATATTGAATTCCCATAATGTGTATGCTTTTTCTCCCTAGTCCTCATTCGATTGTGTCTCCGCGCACACAATTGTTTCCGTTACTTTGATTTCACAAGCTGGCAACATCTCGGAACACTCTTGAGGGAGCATATGGGTGGTTTGGGGGTTGTGCGTCCTCCTCCTCTCCCGAAAGCCCTCTGGATCCATTTCCTCTCCCCCCCCCCACCTCGCCCCCTATCCCCCATGGGTCTCAGCCCTTCCCTAACTTCCTCTTGTTCTCTGAGGATAGAGGGGGATGGATGTATGCGAGTCTGAAAGATTCAATGCGCATGCAAAGGGAATGAGATGGGTTAGGAAATGGGGAGGAGGAGAGAGGACGGGGGATGGATTGGGGGCATCGCTCGCGGGGGTTGGAGAGGAGATGGTGTGGGAAATGTGTGGACAAGATGGGGCCTGAGCCTGCTGGAGAGGTTTGCTTGGAAGACGAAGAGGGAGGGAGAGGGAGGGAGAGGTCGGGAGGATCTGGAGGAAGGAGGAGGCGGGGTGGGATGAAGGTGGGAAATGAGAGGGCAGGAGACATTTGACCGGGAGCGACATCGTAAGGAGATTGATATCCGCACATTTTTAAGGGAACCGTGGGAAACGATGCATCGAAGAAAGACGCAGTCGCACGCGTGGCCTCCCCCTGGCGTCTTCTGAAATTTTCGAGGTCTGCCGTTTTATGTATCGTAGTAATGAAGCGATGGAGAAACTATAATTTTCAAGGGAAATGGCTCTTTACAAATTTGCTCAGAATTTCTTTTTCAACTTTAGACATTACGATGCTCCCGCCGATATCCAGCGTGGGCCTTATATAGACTATTGGGTCGAAGATTTGGATATAGCTGTCATGTAAAAATCCTACAATCTGCAAACAACAGTTTACAGTCAGTGAAATAGGCATTATTGTAAAGAAGATTTGGAAACTCAATGAACACTCAGAAAGTCTCTAATCTTTAATTTACGTTATTTAACGTCGTTAATATATAAGTTTCTTCCATGAACATTTTATTTAGTGTAGCTTTAAAGTCATATGCCAAATGGAGAAATATTTACTTAGAAAACAAAAGTTTTGTGCGTGCAGTGTGGGTAATTGTAGATTGAACGGTTTTTTCTTATATTGTAAAATGTTAGTTTTGTGAAACAATAAAAAAAGAATCGGTAGTATAGGACGTAGATTAATTTCTCTCTCTCTACGTAGATTGGCGTGATAAAAATCTTCTTTACGCAGAATGCGGAACAGGTTGCTTAACCAGAGATTTATTAAAAAAATTTATTTTTAAAATGTTCCTCATTGTGCTAATATGCTTTTCTCGACTAATATACAACCCTTAAAATAGTTTTCGTTCCAGCATCCCTTGCATCGATATGATCTCCATGCAAGTCCACATGTTTTCTATGTCCATTTATGAATTAAATATAAGGTTTTATCGTGAATGACTCGATATGCTATCGCTTCAGTAAGGTAGCCAATAAAATTTTTTACAAGTGTCTTAGGAGAGATTTACACGATATAATTCCGTTATTGTAAACGCCAATATTTTCGAAGGGGTAATAAGTCTCGGTCAATCGATAGTATTTACAGATGAAAACAAAATGTTGTCTGCCATTTCTCCACGCCATGCCAGCTGAACTACCTCATGGCCTTCAACGGCTGTCTAAGATCTTCTCCCATAGAGTTGGGACGAATGCCATCAGACGGCTGCTAGCCACGGGATAGAGACAGAAGATTACAATGGATCGACTTTCTTCTCTCGAGGCCGTCTTTCTTCTCCCTCCCGGGGATGCTCACCCTCTGTCCCCCCAAATTCGGGTTGAATCAGTGTTCTCCCAACTTTCTGGGACCGCAAGCGTCCGTCACAAACCCTGTCCGCCTCCACTTGCGCCTTCATCTTGTCCCATTCTCCCACTAAATCTCCCCCTCGGTGCGTTCAGCGACGGTCCCTTTTCCGAAGGGAACTTAATACACTTTGCTCAGATGGTCTCGGTCCACGAACTCGGAACATATCGAGGGATCATTCCCCCCCTCGCGGCTATTATCTATACGTACTTGCCTTGTTTGAAAATTCATGCTAAAATAGGTGCTTTTGAGTGGAAAAGTAACGTAAAAAAAGAACGAATAAATGACGAGCGTTTTTGTGTGAGAAACGTGGCCGTTCATAAGTGGGTTTGGGAATGGTATTTTTGATCAAGCGAAGGTTGAGATCAGATGGTGAAAAATGACCGGCGCGTGACCTGAATGGATTTAACCCATTCTCAGTTCTAATTTAATATCTTGAGTGGCCCGTCGATGGTCGTATTTTTATCCTTACCTGACTAACTCTGAAATGGTTGGCCCGGCAATATGTGGAACGCACGCTAATGAACACCAAGGAGCCCTATGGATTGTCTTGAAGAAATGATGTTTAGTATGTTTTTGAATTACTCAGACTTCTTGCAAACCATAAATTTATTACTGGAACTTTGTCCCGTTCACGAAGCTTCATTAAAGCTTGCGACACCTTTCACAGAGAAACATATCTTTATTTTTCGAATATGATGTTCGATGGACCTTGATCGTTCATCCCATGTGGTACCTGTCATAAATTAAGGCACAAAATTTACCGTTAGGTGCTGAATGTGTTTTCTGATGCTGAATCTTGCTAATTAAAGCTGAGACTTTCCAGCAAGGTTGACTGTGAATGTGGCTCAATTTTTCTGCTCTTAAAATCGGCTCTTTGCATTTGTTAGCATCCTGCCAAAATAGAAAATGTGGTAGATATTTCGCTTAGTAGAGCATTCACTCTGCAAATGAGTGGTGGTCGCGTTAAAAAAGATCACCTAAAGCGGAAATAGGATTATTTTCTTGTGGATCACTTGGCTATAGCACTTTTTATATATATGTTAATCAAACCGCCTTTAAGTTCTCCACAAAGTTTGTTTTAAGGGCTTAAACTCATGTATGCTTAGACCTACATTTGAACGTAGGACTATTTGTCATATTATGTATAGCTTTAACCTTCTGCTCGTTTCTTGTAATCCTCGATGAGATATCATGTATGTAGTTTCCCTTGTCTTGGCCTGACTAACCTATAGTCCAGTTTTTCGATTACCTCATCCGGCTGCACCCTCGCAATTGCCTCGCTTCCGTGGACTCAGGAGCATCTCTGGGTGCGATAGGGAGGCTGGAACGAAGCATCGTCACCGTTCGGCTCAATAGCTCTGAGTTCCGCGGGCCTCCATGGGGCTGTTTCTCGGGGGACTATAGAATGGCCGTGTTCGCGCTAGTCCTTGGCTATGTATAGCCCGTCTGCCGCCGTGTTCGAATGTGAACCCTATTACCCCCGCCCCTCATCCACGGACCGTTGGCACTCGAAGCAAACAAAGGACGTGTGTGGAGGGGTGACATAAGTGGGGACTCCCGACCTAGAGGTCCTCTTTCCGGTCGAGCACCGAACCCGGTACTTCGATTCATGCGTCACGCGCTCCTTGACCATGCGGAGACGCCCCATCAGCGTCGTGTCGGAAGGAGTGGCGTGTAGGCGGGCGAGGCCATGTGGAGGTGGAGCCATGAGGGTGGGACGTCTGGGTGAGGAATTGGACTCTGAGATCTCCCCTCCATTTCTCGCGCTCGAGTGATTCGGTTTGGGCTCTCTTCGAGGCGGAGGATCGCGCTTGTTTGATGGATGGTTTGAACTATAACGAATGTACAACAATAGTAGCATGAGTTTTTTGCGGTCTGATAAGAAAACTATTTCACCTAGTTGCTCCGTTATATTATTTTACAAAATGAGTATAATTTTAAAAAGGGTTGAATGACGCTAGAGCTTACAAAATATTTGAAATTGTCTGGAAAGTTATTTAAATTGTCAGTAATTATAGAAATTGCTCATCTCCTATTATACAGAACACAGTTGATTATAATCTGTAATATCACTGTTCATGAGAACGAATAGATACATTGTCGTGTACAGTGTTTACTACTGGGTAGTTGACTATAACAGAGGGAAGTAGTGCAAGACCATTTGTGTTTTTCACTATGGTGCAAAAAATATCTAAACCCTTTGCTTTCCCTTTGGAAGCAGTGGTGGATTCAAAACATTCTAGTTTCAGCATTTAATTTGTGGAATAGGGACGCATGAAATGAGAACTCACTTTGTACATTCCGCACTATTTTATTTTCACCGACCATGGTTTCGACAATATCTGTCATTATCAAGGTGATATTGATAGTGAACCTTATTATTAACAGATATTGTCGAAACAATGGTCGGTGAAAATAAAATAGTGCGGAATGTACAAAGTGAGTTCTCATTTCATGCGTCCCTATTCCACAAATTAAATGCTGAAACTAGAATGTTTTGAATCCACCACTGCTTCCAAAGGGAAAGCAAAGGATTTAGATATTTTTTGCACCATAGTGAAAAACACAAATGGTCTTGCACTACTTCCCTCTGTTATAGTCAACTACCCAGTAGTAAACACTGTACACGACAATGTATCTATTCGTTCTCATGAACAGTGATATTACAGATTATAATCAACTGTGTTCTGTATAATGGGAGATGAGCAATTTCTATAATTACTGACAATTTAAATAACTTTTCACAACATTCATTAGGCCATGAGACGCATCACTTTTTTCTTTTTAGAATTTGAAAGTTACCATGGTGAGACATTTTTTTTAGAAACTACTCCAAGTATGGCTCTTTTATGAATGGCATGGGTTAAAAGAATTAATCAATATTCCAAAACAGTCACCACTGGAGAAAAGAAAAATGCAACAATTTTATTTTATAAATAGGCCTCGAAAGTCCTTAGTGACATGATAAATCGAGCCTTATTCTGCATGCGTTAGTTTCAGCGGATTATACTTCAAACCACTCATCTAATTCAATGCTAACTTCTGGTTCCTGAGCTCTTTTGGCTTCAAATGGCGAAGTAGAGTACTACATTGCATCCAGAGCTCTGGATATAACGATTGTTCTTCATGTTTAAATTAACCAAATCTCATCATGTTTAAATTAACCAGAATGTGAAATGTTATTTATTCTTCGTTTTCGACGAGAGTTAACTCGCAAAAACTTGAGGTACGAAATATGTTGTCGCGAGGGGGGAGGGGTGAGGCAGGGGAGGAGGTGTGGGAGGAGGGCAAACTGATCTTGGTGGAGTGCTTCTCGGAAGAGACCGGAATGGCTTGACGGTGCGGGCGGAAGACTCGAGTGCGGCTACGCACCACACGAAAGAAACCCAAAGTAAAGTGAGAGAGAGAGAAAGGAGGAGGGAATCAAGTGTGGAAGGGGTGGCGTGTGGAGAAAGGCTTTTGCTGGTGGCGATGGCGTTTGAAGTGGCGAGACGAGGGAGGGGGGGGGGCGGAGGAGAGGGAGGAGGAGGAGTAGGGGGAAAAAATATACGTCGAGAAAGAGTTGTGAGGCACGTACAGAACAAACACGCACGCCTTCTCGAGTGAGGGATTGAAAAGGGATCGGATTGGATGTGGCGATAGCGGATGGAGGAGTGGAGTGGCGGAGGAGGGAAGGGAGAGAGAGATGGAGGTGATACTGACGCGTGCTGTTGACTGAAGGAACGCTCTCCTCCTCACGCGCATTCGCGGGCACGTTCTGGGTTGGGGGGAGGGGCGATGGGGTGGCGCCGACGACAATACAACAATGCATTTCCCCTCCACCCCCCCGTCCTCCCACCTGATCCCTCGCCCTTTTCATTTTCCCCTCTCTCGCTTGGAACACCTGACGTGCGAAAAGGCACGCGGTCAGGATGAATGAGAAAGGAAATAGGGGTGAGGGTTAGAGGTTTCCAAGGGGTACGGCGTGGGCTGTCTGGTTCTTAATTTCCGACCACAATACGAAAATATAGTGACGCACTGATGACACGAATCAGTAAAAATCTGTGAAATTCAAAATAAAAAAATCACCCGTCCGCGCTTTAATTCGATCCCAAATCCCTCGAATTTACGCTCATCATTTACTAAGCAAGTGGCCCAAGTCAATGATTTGTTGATTTCACTCACTTCAGTGTATCTTTACAGCTTGTGATGTCCGTCAAAGTTTATTTTCAGCGGACTTAATGTACTCAGGCGTACCTAGGTAGTACTTCATAGCTATTTAAAGAAAAATTTGTAACTCCGCGAAATTGTCATTGAATTTTCCGAGATTTTGACTCACACTTTCATTATCAAGGCAAGGCCTTCCATTGATATTCGTGGGCTATACAAAGTTTCTAAAGAACTCATCATCATTGGTTGTTTAATCCGAAGATTGGTTGACTGTAGCCCTCAGCCCTTTCCTATCTGATGCTAGTTCCCTTACCACCTGGTATTTCCTCCTATGTACTTTCCTCTTTATTTGATCCATGAACCATGAATTTGGTCCATGGTCCTTCCTCTGGGGAATTATCCCTCTATTTTTACTTCAATTATGTTCCTCACAAACTCATTGTGTCTCAGGGTGTCTAATCCATAGTGTTCTCCTCTTCTGTATGGTGTTCCGTATGGTCCTTTCCTCTTCTACTCTTCTGTTCTCGTCATCATTTCTTATTTTTTCCGTCCATTTTATCTTCAGCATCCTCCTCCAGCACCAGGTTTCGAAGACCTCTAGTCTTTTATGGGCAGTCTAAAGAACTAAAGAACTTTGGGTCTTATTGATCGTATCGATTATTTTATCGGCGGTAATTATTAGCCGTATTGCACTTATCGTCAGGACGACAGAATCGTGGGCATGGACAATTTGCGATAACTATCAGCAATTGATGTATCAGCTCCTCATAATCTCGATAAAGAAATATCGACTTGGCGTCGATACCCAGTCACTTCGCGTGCGCCATGTAGGGGAGGTGTGGCTGGGCTGGTGGAGTTGGATTTGGAGCCCGGCGGGAGGGGTCGTGGAAAAGGGCGGCTGCCGCGAACGTGATTTGTGTTCTTTCTTCCGCTTCTTTTCCTTTCGCCCTCGCTTCACGCCGTGATGAGTTCTTACGCATTTCCGTGACTGCTTTACCTCATCCCTCCAAGGAGCACGTATCCATGGCTATAGTTGTGTCCCTATTCGGCACTCTCGGCAAACGGAAGCGTATTTTTTCCTCATCGATCGTATACACGTATATGTCGAACCTTTTCCTCCGTTGTCCTTCCTGCATGTCAACTACGCATGTTTCTAGATCCTTCCTCTTTAAGAACCTCTCGCATTGATTTGGGAGTGACAGAATTAGGCCTGTTTTGTAAGCAAGAAAACAAAAAGATACCTCTCGCAAGAGGTAGTGAGAGACGGATGCGCAGAAGAAAGCGTTTCGGAGGAAGTTTATCTCGTGGAAGGGGAGTGAGAAGAGAGAAGGTGAAGGTGTTAGAAAGTTGAAATTAAGGTGAATTGTTCGCAGGGTTGTAAAAAGTAAAAAAAAAAACCCACTCACTTGAAAACGATAGATCGAGGCATCACTCAATGCTCACCTGCCTCGTGTTTTGCTATGACTCAACTCTGAATTGCCGTAAATTGGGTGGTCTTGATTGACCATATTTTATGGTAATTCAAGTTGCAGTTAAAGTGAGAATTGTTTATAATTATGAAATCGAATAAAGATATTCTAAACTGGTAGTTTTTTGTATCAATCTTCATGTCTAGTTTTCTATCCTTCGTCTTAATTTGTAACTTAAGCTCAAGATTTACATCTTGGCGCTTCAATCGTTTCCGCTTTTGCTGACCGCAAGTTGATAAAAATATTGCTCGTCGGATTTCCTGGCGATCTCTCAAAAGAAAATACGTTTTATCTCCAGTTTGTTGAAGTATAAAAATTATAGTTACATTATTTTATCATCAAATAAAATCGTTTGCATTTGTTTTCTCCGGGAATAATTTACTTTGCGATAAATGAATCTTTTCCATTCTTGACATCTTAGATGAATCTTTTATTTATTCGGCTAGAGAATATCCACCTCTTTATTTGCGCCATTGAAACAATCAGAAATTGGCTCTACTTCAAAATAGCTAGTTGTATGTCAATAAATTATATTTATCTCGAAAACTCACGTTAAAAATTTCACAAGAATTTCAGGTTCCTCTACGTTATAATGTGCGTCATAAGTTAACCCAGCTCATCCAAGTATTTGTCTACGTTTCTTTTTCCTGTTTCTAGAGTATAATATCTTGCCATTTAGTATCTTTTTTTCGAAACTCATCTCCCCTTGGTCAAGAAGAAAAAAGACAAATATTCCTTTCGATTAAGTTACAACTCTTGTCCAATACCAAAAACAGTCGTAGCGAATACTCACAAATAATTTGTTTTCAAAGTTGGCGTCAGAACTACTGACATTACTTTCCTCTTAGAATGAATTCTGTGTATACAAATCCATCAAGAAAGAATCTTTCCATGATGGACTAGACCCATTATTTTCTTTTGATTATCGTGTGGTCGTCTTTTTGTGGAGGCAGTCTCTCATCAATTGTCGCGGATATTCTTTATGCTTTTATCTGAGGTCCCATATTTTAAGGCCAAGTATACTCAGGCACATCATAACGTACTCTCACGTTATTGCGCGAATAGTGGCACTATCTCCTGTGAACCTAAACTACTTTTTTGATATGGTAAGGTACCTTCCTCCGTACCCGTAACTCCCTCCGGACAGTACTCCTGAAGTATCGATTCCAGTCTCTTTTCGATTTTCGTGTCCCGTGGTTGTCCAATCCCTAAAGTTGCACCCTTGGTAAAGTGATTATCATGCAAATTTTCTATGATATTTCCAACTTCCCTCCTCTTTTATTCAACACTTTTCACTTATCTTCCAACCGCCAAGCATGCGCCCCTTAGGGTACGCATACTGCGGGCTGGGAGCCGCTGTCCTAAAATATGAAGTTCAGAATAAGCCCTCCATTCGCTTGCTCCAAAAAATTTGGGAAAAATTCTCGGAAATTTCGGGAGCGCTTCCCAGAGATATTGAGGCTGTGACCTTTTCGAGCGTCGGGTAGGTGTCTGAACTTCTTTGGCGTGGCAGGAGATTTTTTTTTGAGTCGCTGAGCCAATCGATTGATTACCTGTCTCTGGGTCTTATAGTCGCTTAAGGTCCTCGCGTTCTATCTTCGCACGCCTCGCTCCCAATATTCCACGTTCCTCTTCCTCCCGGCTCGCCAATAACTCTCCTCTCGGCCCAGTGCCTTCCTCATATGAACGTACATCTCGAACCCACCTCCCATCCCTTCGTCCTCCGGCGGAGCTCGCCTTTCGACTTCACCGGCAGACTCGATCCTTTCACGTGCAGGATTTTATTTGCCAGAAGGAAATGAGGAAAAAAACTTAATATGAGCTTTTCGCATCCAGCAATTAAATGATTTTAAAGTGCCAATGCTCGGAACTCATTTTCTTATTTCTCATTATCGTACTATGAGTTTAAAATAGTGCCGCTGTTATTATCCTTGTCACGTTTTTTACGGTAACCCGAATTTTACAATTTGCATTGAGTTATTGTTATGATTATCGGATAAAATATTTTATATTTGTGAATGATTCCAGTTCATAAATTTGTCAGTATTAGTTGGTTTTCAGATATAATGTAGGTGTTCATGTTGCGAATAAACAGCATGACTACTAATGTTGTCACATTATTTAATTCGACAGTTTCTAATAAAAAATCGTGATAGCTTGATGAGTCTCACATTTTCAAAAAAGAATAGCCTGCGGTTTCTGTGTGAATGTATTATTATTTTTTTTTAAATTAGGTATTCTACCGTTAAAGGTAGGTTTTGTTGAGAATGTATTATAAGATATGCATTGTTTCTTTTATGTCTTCAGAAATTTATTGAAAGAAGTTGGACCAACTGGTTCGTGCCAAACTTCTTTTAAGGATGTCACTTGGTTCCGTTCTGTGAGTTTAATTTATTCTGAGGCCACCTGGATTGAGCATATTATGATTCCTTTTCATAAATGTTTGTTCTAGTCGTATAGTTATAGATAAAATCTCGCCTTCTCGAAGCAACATTTACGGAGGAGTTATTCGCCGAGATGATTCATATGTGCATTATATCGAGACACACGATTTAGCTCAAAATTTTGAACTTTTATTTTATCGATAGCCTCAACAGAGTATCGTCAATTTTATCAGTCATTTTGCGTTGTCCGTATTCCTCCTCTTATGCTTTTGACCCGAGATTTTGATTTTTATCCCAAAAAAAGGCGATATAAGAGCTGAAGTCATTTGGTGAAAATAATGCGGACGAGGCTGGTTAATCAGTTCGTTGGAATGGATGGAAGAAAATGAAATGGTCTGGCAGGTATAATAAGATCCGGCAAGGGCGGAAAATGAAGCGGAGAAGGACGCGGTGGCCCTCTCGGAGGAAATGGACGAAAGATCGGCGATATGAGACGGAGGAGAGGGAGGGGAGGAAGGACCGGAAGGGAAACTAGTCGGAGAAGGCGTTCGAAGGAATTGGAAATCCGAGAGATGAGGGTGCTTCCTTCCTTATACATATGTATATTTGGGTGGATGTACGCCGCCATGCAGTGGGAAGAAAACATACCGAGGTTGCGGCTGAGGGTCGGAGATATGCCACGCACGGAGCGGGAGAGGAGAGAGAGAGGTGCGGGACACCCTTGGGAATTCATCGGAGAGATATAGAGTGAGCGAGAGAGACCGCTGGGGCGACAACATTTCGGCCCGCTGAGAAATGAGAGACGAGCCTCAATGCCACGAGCGGGAGTTTCGGATGAGCTTTGTCGTCAGTGTTGTTCTCGCTTGTGCTCTTCCTCCTCCTCCTCCTGAGACAAGACTTAGGGAGGGAGGACGATGTCTCTCTCTCTCCTCTTTGCATCTGATTCACAGCGAGTGCCAAAAGCGACCCACTATCCATGTATCAAACACTGTAGACATCCCCTAGGGCATCAAAGCCGACGCGTAGGTTCTGAATTCGGAAACGTACGCCTTGTTGGGGCGACTTCCGTCTCTTGTCCTTGATGCCTTTTGTCTTTTGCGTTCTCCCCGGGCTATTTTTTCTCTGGAAGAATGCGTTGGTTACTCGGGGGAATCCATATTTTCCGGGTTAAATATTTGGAGTCCAATGAACTTGGAGTGAATCCGTATTTTCTTAAGTGAATTAGAGATGTAGGAAAATTGGATATTGAAACCTTGGTTTTGGGTTTCAGGAATTGTCTTCTAAAAAAAGTAATGCTGCTTCGGGCGATTGAGTATTTGGTTTACGGAATCCTTTTCTATTTTGGAAAAGACAGAATTCTTCCTAGTGTATTTCAATTTATTCGTCACTATCACCGTAATGCAGTTTTTATGCACTGTATACTGAATTTAGTCGCTTTTTCCGAAAAATGCAAAGCTTTTTGTGGTCTTGAAGTAGGATATAATTTTAAAAAGTTAGAACCCTTAAAAGAATGAAAAATAATAAAATATGTCCATCAGGTAATACCTATCATGATTGTTGTATATCGCCTATATTTCTTGCATTCCGTCAATTCGCGGCTGGTATGTAATCAGACAATTATTGACATGACATAACCATACAATGGGAAGAGAATGATAAGAGTCCTCATGGTATTATTCATTCTTATGACTGATAATTTAAGCCTTCATATATTTTTATTTTGAATTTATGACGATTAAGGGTTCAAATAGAGGAAAAAAATTCAATATCTGTGTTAGCTGTGTAAAGAGTATTAAGTCCTAAAGGGGCTCAAATGAGTATCATCTCAGGCATGTTAGAAAAATGTAGAGTTACTGGATAGCACAGAAAACTTTCTACCATCCAGTAGCTCTTCATTAATCTAACATGCCTGAGATGACAACTCATTTTACCTTCTTTAGGACTGAACACCCTTAGCACTGCTGACATAGACATTTCCTCTGATATTTTAATGGAAAATACTTGCTTTTTCGGCGGACGGATTGGATGTCTGATCAATAAATGGGACAGAAACAATCTCATCTCAAGCCTGGTAGTCCTCTGCGCAGCACGGTCCTGCTCCGACATCCCATCGGTTGGATTTGAATGTTACCGTCGACTTTGTTGCCTAGCTATTTGCCATGGAATCTCTTTCATGCATGGGACGAAAAGCATTGTGCCGTCAAAGACTATTCGGTCACATGGAGCTCATGTCGTCGAAAAAGATTTCTATAAACTAATTTTGTACTAACTTTTCAACCGGACAATTTTAATGCATTATAAGAGCATGACCTCTTTCCTTAGTAATTATTCTGCAGGTTGATTAATTCATTCCCATACAATGTGTTTGGTAGTTTATTTTATCATTCATATTCTGACTGTGGATGATTGATTCTAGAGGCAGGCATAGCTACAACAGCGACAGTGTAATTGTATTTTATTCCAATTTTACTGTTACCTTCTATGGGGATACAAATTATATATGTATGCCTATTGCTTTTAATTCAGCTATATTTATGGTGAATCTCATATTAAATTTCAAGTATTGTATTTGAGGTTTATAAAGATCATCGTTGCCTATTATTGTATTTTTCCTCGAATAAATATTTTTTTACGGAGGCTATGACTTTAAAGGAGCGCTCTAACTATAATGTCTACATTATTTCAGTAATGCTCAACTTAGAGCCCCAATGATAATGTTAGAATTAAGAACCGAGAAGGAATTCTGAGACGCTTGTCAGGGGCGTAGATAAATCGAGTCCACGGATTGAGTAAAATTTCACCGAAACTATTGAATAGTGGTCGAGGTAGGGGGATGAAACAAGTTGATAGGTTGGAAGGATTTTTGTGGAATCTTTTGTCACTTAAAAAAGCAGCCCAACCCTTCCTATTGCATTTCGATGCGTGAAAACATCGTTATTGGCCGTGTCTAATCCGTCCAAAATTAAATCATCAACGAACTGGCAGACTTGATACAGTTTTAATGAAGGTCGAGGCAGCTTTGTGAGGCAAAACCAGTCCCCTAATCTCCTTCGGATTATCCGCCTGTCAGCAACTCATTCATCTCCGTCTAATCTCATCAACTCAAAGGCGGTGGTGGGGAGAGGACGGGATAGGAGATGTATAACCGCGGGGGAAGAGGGAAGGAGGCTGAAGGCGGAGTCCAGTCGGGGAGGACCCGGCGAGCTAGAACGGAATGACGCGCCTCAAGACTTTGCGTAACGCCTTCCGGAAATTAGATAACTCGGGAAAGAGTAGACTTAGATAACGGACGCCTCTTCGATCCGGGTGTTGTGAGGAAATATTGAGTCCTTTCTCAGTTTTAATTTCTTCCTCCTCGACGCGACTTGCCATTCCGACGCATTTCCGCGTCACGGGCAGAAAAAAAATGAATTGCGAAGTCACACACAAGAATACATAGTTACGGCACCCAGTTGAGGACACTTGTCATGAAATGATCATTTGATTGGACCATAATTCGAACCCGGATGTCCCTATTGGCGGTTTGGTGAATCAGCCAGTTATGCTACCATACCATTCTCTTTTTGATATTAAATGGTTAATAGCTTATGGAACGTCTGAATAGCCCAATTGCTAACGTCACGGCGAGGGATTATTATTAGTAATTTGGCCATTATTTTCTCGGACAGTGATGACAATTACCTTTTTAAATGATTTTTTGCTTATGATATACGACCTTCAAGAAGTTAGTGAGCAATTAAGGGTTATGCCGATGAGGCGGCATGTAACTTTTGGCTAGCGTTCTGGCGAGAATAATATCCCGCCTCGGTAGTACACCTATGTGTCAAGCAAGTCTGAAAAGATTCGTCGCTAATAAATCTCCGGCCTAACGGCTATCAAACTTGTAGTCAAACTATAAATTATTTATTGTATTTGAGTAACTGGCATGGTTAACTAAATGACTATCAGTTGACATGGTAAACTCGGATCATCATGATACAATATCGTCTTTTAGATCGTCAGTGTTGAAATGAGCGGGACTGAAAAAAAACTGAATATGCAGCAATCGATACAAATTTTTATTTCTGTTTTCTTTGGGGTTTGTCTTGTTTATATCATTTGCGATTGCTGTAGGTCAAGCTCAAGTCCTGGAGGAATGATGCATTCGCTCAGATATAGCTTTCTCAGTTAGTGTAGATTCTTCCGTATCTGGAGTTAATCTGCATAGTTATAGCCACTAATGTGAAAACACTGTAAATGACTGAAAATATACCTAACTGATTTTCCCGTTTCTGCTGCTATGCCATAAATTGTATTTTCATATTACATTAATGTATCCTGACCGTTATATTACGTTATGAAAGGTTAAAAATATATAAGTCCTGGAACTAATAAAAGCAATTCAATGCAAGTCCCAAATTGGCGTGCAACAGTATGATAAACATTAGGAAAACACTCTTTTCTCGTAATATTTTTTGCTTTTGCGTAAGATATATCTTTTCCGTAGACCTTAATTACTTAAAATCGGTTCGTTTGAGCTGCGTTTGTAATCCTCAGCCCCATTTTGAGAAGGTCCTTTTCTTGGGTCCATTTTTCAATGGCCGGTTATTTCGCACCGCAGTTGGTAGAATATACAAGCAATCCTTCCATAGTTCTTTTGTCCCATTTTTTTAATGCGAGACACTTAGTACATGTTTTACATATTTACTTTTCAGGAGGTTTTTTTTAGTAATTTGATGTTGATATCGCATCCATTTTGCTGTAAATATAAATCTCTTATTCCGCATTTGAGTCTCTTATCCATGCCGTTCCTTATGTTTTTTCTTCTCATTTCTTTCAAGGACGAGGTCATGACCTCAATGCGCAGGCAAGACTTTGAACTGACGATTGAAAGCTTGAAAATTGATTATTCCAACGTTAATGATTAGAGAGTCAACACTGTATTCTCTTATTCCATAGGCTATGATCGCAAGTACTCATTCGAGATTTAATAAGTAAATTTTTTAATTGAAGTTATGCTATTTTTGTGTCCTAGTACCGTTAATGCTCCTCTTATTTTCACCCGGGATTGAAGGAAGACTGCGGACGATTTACTTTAGGAATACTAGGGAAAATGTTGTAAACAAATTAGGAAATAGAATATGTGTGGAGCGTGGCACTCTATGGATCGAAAGCATGGACCATTGGAAAAGCGGACCAGAAAAAACTAGAAGCCTTTAAAACCTGGCACTGGAGAATGATGCTGGTGATATAATGGATGGAAAAATTAGTAATAATGAAGTTTACGGAAGCGTGGATGTCGAGATGACCAGATGGAACACTATTCAGAAGAAAACCAGATGGTTTGGACACATCCTGAGGCACAATGTGTTTTTAAATAACATAATTGAAGGTAAAATAGAGGTAAAGTCCCCAGAAGAAGACCGAGGAAGAAGCTCATTGATCAAGTGAAGAGGAAAGTTCACAGGAAGAGCTACGAGGAGGTAAAGGAACTAGCCTTAGATAGGGAAGGATGGAGGGCTGCCGTCAACCAATCTTAGGATTGAACGACAAATGATGATGATCGGAGGAAGACTACGGAAAATTTACATGCCATGAGAGACGCACAATTTTCCACTCGATCTTGAGGCATTAACCCTGTGAAGCGGGTTAAATTGAGTGAATAGGAGTAAAATTATCTCGTACTGGCATAAACGCTGCAGTAACGCGTTTTTTCCTCTTCATTGAGGATATTCATCCTTGATTAGTTTTACTCGAGGATATTGAACAAATAAATCAATATTTAGAGGTTAAAGTAAATATAGAAAGATTAGGGCATAAATATTACTTTTAACAACTTGCAAAGCATGGATCTCGTTTGGTCAAACGGCTCCTTAAGAACCAATAAAAATTTTAAATGTTTTCCACGTAAAAATCGTTTCCGCAGAACTATTTTTATTGGAAAACTGTTTTTTCGTCGCCAGCAATGTCAATAGTTATAAATGTTATGTTCTTTAACGGCTGTGTTTGGTTATTTAAAAAAGTAAGATTCTCTGTAATGACTAATAAGAGCCTGTATTATCTCATACTAAATAGTTTAACGAGTTATATGAGGAAAATGAAAATTAGAGTTGTTCGTATTTTTAATGGCATAAGTTATGTGTGGACTGTTTCTGAAAACTGTGCTTTGGGGAAGCCGGGATTATATACCCAGATCAACTGTAATTGAGGAAACCTGTTTGCAAACTTACTTTCGTTTCATTTTGCCGAATAGGATGGTGTGATTTTTAATGCACATGTGTGCAAGTATCATCGGCGGAGAAGTACCAAGCCATTTGTTCAAATGTTACAGCGAAATCCGAAATATCACGGTTTAACCCTTTGGCTCCGCTCTGCATACTAATTTAAAAATCCAGTTTTAGTGAAGAATTGCTTAATAAAAGGATCATTGCCTCAAAATGTCACGTTTATTACAATACTATCTAGACTCAGAGTTAAAGAACGTGTTAGTTGGTCAGGAAATGTCCTTTTTTTGAAGCGATACTAAAAAATATTGTTATTACTTTTAGAATATTCGAATACTGTTATTGTTTATTCGTGCTTCCATAGTGATTTCTCTTTATGTTATTGTCTTTTTATCCCCAGTAAGAATTTTTTTCTTGGCCTACTGAATGATTTTCATTTAGAGGTATATTCTGCCTTTCTCACGTGCTCTATTTGAAACTCCATTTGGGAACAGCTCTGAATTGATGAATTTCTATCGCTTTCTGATGTGCTCGCACTTCGATGTTGTCATTACATTTTATAATTCCACGTATCCACCGCAACTTTTAGATCTTAATGTCTTTTAGTGTATTTTGCGATAAATTTCGCAGTCTCCGAACATCTCAGTCATATTATGGCGTAATTTTTTGGTACATTACTCAATAATATTTCTATGATTTAAGACTAATTCTGCGTAGGTGCGACTATGTGATATTGTCTTTTTCGTGTTTTTTGTTGCCGTGAAACGTTGGTGTTTTTAAGTATGCCATTATAAACTTAACTGAAAGTGTCACTAGGTGTCAGTTAACCTCCAAACGTCTATGTGACTCAAATGGAAGTGATTACTCCGATATCCCGATAAATCTTCTTTTCGAAGGTATAGAAATTTCCTTATCTCACATTTCTCCATCATTGACTAAGTTTGCACTACAGAATACAGCACCCTTATGAACGTGTTTACCGAGTTTTATTCTTCTCTAAGTTTTCTAGAGAAAAATCTGTATGAACATTTAAAACGTTTTATCGTTATATTAGTTCGCTTGTAATCTTTCTATCGTTAACTTATATTCCTTTATTACAAGTTGCTTTCTCGATGAATCGGTTGTGAGGGCGGAAGTACATTTGCTGTTGGGAATCCCATGAAAATAGTAAAAGAATAACAGAAGCAGAATCCGGTAAATGTTTCTATGAAGTCGAAGGATTTCAGAAGTCGAACAATTTTTTTGGCTCCCTGCCGGAAAGAGGAATAGTTGGAAGCGATTCGACCGTTGATGACGTCATCTCCCAGCCGTTTCCATGGGAATGTCTCAAAATTCCATTTTTCTTCGTAATGTAGTCTAACCCCAGAATATGCCCCTGGAATGAATGGCGTAATTATTTCGGCTATTTTTTTTTCAGCAAAACTGAGCGGAAGCTTATTGCAAAGTCACGGTTCACTTTGTAAACTGATGGTTCGTTTAATCTTAATTTTTGGGGAAGTGAGTGAAAAAAACTTTCCCTTCGTTTTCTAAATGCTGAGGATGCGGAAAGCTGAACAATTTATGTTTCACATTTATCTCGCCTTGCTGAATAAGTGAGTCCAATCTCTCATTTTTTCTTCAGTTACTTATCTAAATGCTCAATAAGACTATTTGGTGAGGGATGCTCTTCATGACCTTTTCATGTGGTTTGACGCGATGGTTATTGTACGGAATTGTTTTGCGCAGGTACCAGTTATAAGTTCAAACGTATTCGTTTTCAACTCGTTGTCTGTTGTTATACTTGAACATTCGATGTTCATTTCGTATTTTGGATGAAACCTTTATAAGAAGTACTTGTTCTGGAACTAATTTTAATTTGCTTTCGCTAGTATTTGATTTTTTCATCGTGTTTTCCATTTCTTTATTAGTGATTAGGCGGTATTTCTTCACACGAGAAGTCTTGAGCCGTACCTTTCACTTCTTAGGCAGCTAATTCAAGAATATTTGTTTAATTATCTGTCTACTATTCAATTTCAATTTATTCATATTTCAGCGTATTACATAAATAAAAATGGAGATTATGGATACGTACTTTTTACGTGGAAGTGCTCAAGTATAAAATGGGTCGAGTTGCTTTAATTCTTTTACTGTGAAAATAATCGACTTTTTTTACCACAGGGAAATGAGAGGCCCGATTCTTGTTTTGAGATCTTTTAGTTTTTCAACTGCTAAATTGTGCTTTTCGAGAATATTCTGTCGTTTTTCAATACCATAATGGAACTTACTTCAAAGTCGTGACCACTGTCGCTTAGGTATAGAGGGTGACGAAATCAAAATTGTGAAATTCCTCTAAACATTTTCATTTGACGAAACCGGGAACGGGAATATGAGGAGCCTTCCAAAGTTGATTTCTGAATTTTTCTTCCTCTAAGTCATCTATTTAAGATATCTTTCAATACATAATTTCTATCTTGCTGAATTGTATTCATGTTTAACAAGTGGACCTGTACATCTATAGCTAGCCGAAGAATTTCTATTGCAGCACCTCTCCAATTAATCTTCTTTTCGATGCGTGGTAACAATTTGGGGGAAGTCTCTTGAACGGACGCATTGATGTGGATCTTTGCCAATGGCATCTGTGGCACTGGACATGTTGCCTGTATTAACACCACGGTCATTAGTGAGGGACCGATGGAGCCGTGGGTTTGCGCCGCTGCTGTTGCATTTGTCTACCAAGCTCCCGGGCGTACCTTATGCATTAGGATTTGTGTCCACTCGGGTTCGATCCTTTTTTTGTCCGGCCGTTTTGCAAGTCGAGCTCTTTGATTGTCTGTGCGTGACCTCATTAAGTTCATCCCCTCCGCTTGTTGCACCTCGAAACCCTTACTCCGGGTCTTCTTTCCAAAGGAGCCGCGGAAACCTTTTATCCGGATGTTTAATTGCGTAATATAACCTATTAAACTACGCTTTCAAAGCAGTAAGATTTATAGGGCCCCTGTGGAGGGTGAGGGATGGAGCTATCTTCTGCGTACCCCCTTAAAAACGCGAGATCTCTGATACGCACGCTTACATCATCATCCCTATCATCTGACGATGGCGCCGACGCCCTGCTCGGTGAAATAATTCCAGCTTTAAAAAAAGAAGAAGATCTCCCATAAAACACCGGCCGTGGTAAAAATAAAATGGACGGAAAAAAAGAGGGATCCGCACAGTTAACGACGCGCGGGAAAAAATCTCTTCCATCATTACTGGCCACGCCGAATGGAAACGGAGAGGGGAAGAAGAAAAAAAAGATGAAGGTCGGAAAACGTATGAATCGAGGGATCGAGCCGTAACAATGTTGATGCGGAAACGCGGATTATAAATGGGGATATCTTTTAAGTGTCAAAGGTCGGGGTCGTTCGCGAATTTCAAATTTCCCGGGCGGGGCAGGTCGGTAAAGTTGTTTGATATTGAGATGCTACGAAAGTGATATTTGATATTTGTGAGTTATTGTATTGTAATATTGACCATTGAGCTACATAATGTATCGCTTGGGGATATGCTGGAGTGTATTATGCTGTCCAAATCGAAAACACCGCAAAAATCGATGCAGTGCGCTATTGGCATGTGATGTATATATGTCATTTTCAAAACAATTTTTCGCAATTAAAAGAGAGCTTATGCTACGTATCAAACATGCATGTAATTTTGGACAGTGAATTTTATCGGTAGCTGTAGTAGATTTTGCATTATTATGGTTGTGGGATCCCACGAGGCAAATTATAAACGTTTTGTGTCTAAGTTTCGGCATCAGAGTTTTTGCTAATGAGGAATCCAGAAAATATTAGCTAATTCGGATACTGGCTTTAGTGAAAATTGTGCGACAAAATGCAATTTGCGATGGCTTACGAAATACGATGTACCTCTTCTATCGCAATATGAGAGTTACGGCTCTTTTAAGCTGGTGAGGTAGGTCTTTCGCCTCAACACGCACTCAACGACACGACCGATATATGCGGATGTCGTCGCTGAAAAATTGGGGTTAACATTTTATAATTTGCTATGGAAAAATGTTCTAGTCATCGGTTATTAGTGAAGAACCATTTAAAGCTCTCAGTGTGTAAAAAAGGCCGATGTATCTCGACTGCTTTATCATCTTCTTTTCGTGGTCAATTGTGCTGACATGAACTTACTTGCTCTTAAATTTCCTGTGCCTATTTGCGCGCAATGTGAAGTAGGAGCCTATCTGAGCAGAAGACCTTGACTTACGATTGCAGCGTAAGAAAAATTTATTCCGAAAAGAGGTAGCGGACGGAAAAAAAACTGTCAGGCCTTTCGTTCATAATCCTTCTCGGAGTAAATACACGATCACCACCATCTACAGCCTGGCGGGAGTAACGCTTGGAGCGATAATCGCATGGATGTGAACGTAATTGTCGAACGCTAGGAAAAAATTAATCGTCCGATACTGTATCGCGCCGCGAAGTAACATTTATCCCTACTGTTTGGGTAGTCTTGATACCTCTTTGAGATACTCGAATTCATGTTTTGCGATACTCGAATTCATGTGAAGATGGGTGAAGTGACGGAGTAGTAAGGGAAGGATTAAGACGAGGAATCGTGTTCGGGACCCTTTATTCAGGGGCGAGAGGATATCTCGACGCACACAGCCCCATAGCAAAGCTGTTAAGTCCGAGGGATTTCTTTTATTTTTCCCCTCCTCTCTCCTTCCCCAACGTTTTTTTCCGGCACCCCTATCCCGGCTCGGGCCATCCCCGATAGAGGTCGTCAAAGGAGGATCCCGTCCATTTCGAAGGGATATGTGCTTCCGTCGGCGCTTCCGTTTTTTATGGCAGATCGGGTAAAATGGCTCCCCTCGGAGTTTCAAGCGCCGCCGAACTGCAGAACGGTTTTTCTTTGTTTTTGTTTTACGCGCCTCGGGGCCTGCGGGCGGATGACATGTTTTTCCATCCTTTCTCGTTCCCTCAAGATTTTGAAGCGTCAAATTTTTCGTCTATCCTTGCAAAACTCACCGTTTTAGTAGGCATGGAGATAAAATTTTGTAAACACTTGAAGCTCACTCTTCTCGGGCTGCTTTATTTAGGCATGTCGCGTTGTCGTATATCATACTATCGGATGAAATAGTTTTCCACTCAGATTGCAAGTAACTTTTGAGTCCGAGAAGCTATTACATATTACACGTAGAGTTACATGCATGTATATACTATCCCGCGAGTCGCCACGAAGACGTGTGGCAAGGGGTTTTAGGGTGTGGCAAAATGAAGATAAGCTGTTAATATGGGAATTGAAAGAAGAGGAGGCCGGAAATTGAGATGAGTTCGACGGGTCTGTGTCACGTTTTGATTTTTCTGTAATCATTGATAGTGAGCTCTGAAAAAGAATTCTTCAACGTACCTGTTTTTAAGTGGTACTACTTGTTTTTTCTCACTGTAATATTTAACGTGAGGGTAAAATAAAAGACTTAGTGTGTAACTGAAAGTTGTGAAATCTGAATAGTTCTTGTAAACTTATTTCTAGCGTGAAATATTTGAGTCGCAGCCCAGATCTTCAATCAGGATCCTAATCCGACCCTCGACCCATCCCTGCCCTTATCTTCTCTACCCATTCCTAAACATTCTACCGCTATTCAATATTCACCCGAAACTATTTGTAACAAGAGGAATTGATTTGCTAAGTATTTTATTAAATTTTCATTGTCAACTTCATGTGTATATTAATAATTTGGTCAATTGGTTGTAAATAAAATTTTTCGTCGATGAAGAATGCTAAAAAAAATATCAGCGGTAAATAAAGAATATAGGGTTGCAGGTTGACTTCAGAAGTTCAGTTTTTGGTAATGGATCAGATATATCAGTATTTTAATGTCGAATAATTAGAATTTTATAGTAAACAGGGGTAAAAATTTAATACAACATTGGAAAATTTAACTTTATAATGGTTTCTAAACGTAAATTAGGGATATTATTAATTGAGTTACCTAAATAAAGCAATAAACTGTACAATGGATACTGGAGTTTTTTATTTTTGAGTTTCTTCTGTAGCATTCTGTAGCATCACATTTTCGCTATTTTTTATCAAAGGTTTTTTAATATCAGAGGCCAAAAATGTCTTAAAATATTATTTAGGGAGTTTTCAAAGTGAAATAATGTTTGTAGACTGTTTAAACGACGAAGACGTAAGCGGAAATGTTTTTACCCTCCATTGGTCCAGGGTGCTGCCGAAAAGAGCCTTGTTCTTCAAGTGTAAAGTTAACAGGTTCAATTGATACAAAATGCTTCCAAATAATATTCTATGACATCTACCCTTTTCCTGTCGCAAATTTGAATAGTCAGATTCCGCTCGGACTTACTTGGTTCTGCTATCACGGAAGCAGGGAACCAGGATGGTAATAATTATGATTGGTCGTTCAATCAAAAGATTGGTTGACTTTCCCATCCTTCCCTTTCCAATGCTAGTTTTCGTACATCATATTCGCTCTTCCTATGCTTTTCCTCTTTATTTGATCTCTGCATTTATTCCTAGGTCTTTCTCTGGGGCCTTTTCCTCTATTTGTCCGTCAATTATATTCTTCACAAACCCTTTGTGCCTCAGCGTGTGTCCGATCCACTTGGTTCTTCTTTACTGTATATTGTTCCATATGGCCCTTTTCTCTTCTACTCTTCTGTAAACCTCATCATTTCTTATTTTTATCCGTCCACTTTATCTTCTGCATCCTTCTCCAGCACGAGGTATTGAAAGCTCCTTGTATGTTCTGGTCTGCTTTTCCAATGGTCCATGCCTTTTCGATCCGTTGAGCACCACGCTCTCCACGAATGTTTTCACATTCCTTTTCCAACATTTTTTGTGCTGTCATTATTAAACACAGAAATCGTCTTTTCACCATAAAAGATTTCATATCGTGGACTATTTTCCGCCTGATGTCCATTGTACTTCTTTCGTTCCATTTGATGCTACTTCCGAAGTAGGTGAAGGATTCTAATTGCTCTAATTTCTATCCTCTCAGTGTGACTTCAAGGATGGTAATGATATTAACAGATGACACCCGGGGTTAAACCCAGTTAAAACTTTCTCATGCATAATGCTGTACAAGTTCCTTCGGCACTCATCGTCTGTGCAGTCATAATGGAAGTGGAAAACATTGGAGAAGTTGTGAGAGAAGCCCTGCGCCTGCATGCTTTGAACAGAGGAAGATTATGGGAAGTCTCATCATTGCACTTGATGTGCTCTCATAATGATTCCGGAATATTAATGAAAAATGTCCTCCACCGTCCGAGACCGGACCTATGTCCTTCGCGCAGTTAGCCAGCAAGTGCACTTACCGCCGTACTAATGTAACCACCGAATCCTCCATGTATGCGACGACTATCTAACGCATTCTATAATCGGGAAAAAAATCGCTTCAGTTCTTTTGAATACTGTTTATGTATTCAGTGGTGATTGCAATGGGCCTCCTCAGGGGAGATAGTTCGGTCATTTTGTCTCTATCGTGTTGGGAGAAAAGTGAGATTGGCATGATTAATTTCCCCTAAGGCAACGAATTGCCCGCGGCACGTGTGACTGATGTCAAGCACTACTTTGAAGTGCGAGGTATATTGAAGTGGGATTGGCATAATTTGTCTCAGTACTCGATCATTTGTGGGACTTATTCAATCTTTTTTCTTTTAAGAGCTGGGTCCCGCTGGTCAGTTCAAGATCCTGTGGCATAGCATTGACGCTCAGCCTGGCAGTATCATATTTTTTGGCCCTTTATTAATTTTTCGCTCTCCATTTCATTCCCCTTTCAAACCCTGTTATGGGTACGCGAGGGTATTATTTGGTGGTGTGTGATAAACCCGGAGCTGAGAGAAAGCTTCATAAATTATTCATGTCATCGTGTTCCATGTATTAATTCGCCATGCGTTGTAATCACCTTCCGCGATTTTTAGCGAATTTTGGTCTTAATTTGCATCCGCCATGAATTTTATTTTTAAATTAAGACTCCATTTTGCCATATTGCATTCTTTTTTGCGTTGTTAGTGTATCCCTACCTTTTTATTAGAGTAAATCACTCGCATTAAGTGATTGAAGTAATAATGAGAAATATCTATCAAATTAAAATCTGAATGGAAGGTCAAGAGATACCAAATATTTGCTTTTAACTCACGTAAAAATTGAGAAATTGAAGGAGCGTAGATAGACGAGATTTTTTGAAAGGAGTTTAGTATCGTCAGTTTTATCAGTATGACCTTATTTTCCTTTTCCGTACATGACCTGTTGTGTTCTTATGTATTTACCTATTCCTTTGCGCAAGCTGAACTAAATATTTTCCTACTATCAGGCACGGCCTTTGACTTCTATGATTATCAAGTTGCTTTTTTTCTTTTTCGGGCTATACCACCTACAATTGATTTTAGTTATATTTATTTCTTCATGTAATTTTCAATTTTTGCTCTGCAAAATAGTTTATAAACTGTAATCATCAAAGATTGAATGAAATTGGTGGATAGATCGACAGATTATTTCGTATGGGTTCGGAGTTAACTCCTTCCTAGCGGTCTTGTAACGTTTGAAACCACATTAATGTCGTACGCACCCATTTTTTGACATTGTCAATGGGACTCTTACTCCAGGTATGTTCCGTTTAGCCTGGTTATGACGGTTAATTTTAGAAAAATTGAAGCATTTTAACTGCCGGTAATTGAGTTGGAATTTAAATTTTCCATTCGTAAGATTGTGGGCTTGAGTATCTTTGGTAAATCTACTCATTATTTTACCTGGAGATAAGTATAAAAAACACTTTACACAAAATGTCAACGCTGCCCTTCTGTGAAATAGTTTCCTTTGGGTACTATTGATAAAATCTAAGGAAGGAAGGTAACATTTATTACGATGATTTGTTTTGTGTTCCCTCATAAAATTTCCATATTGCTCGGTTATCGCCTTGTTGATCAACAAACCTAAAACATGGTGCTATAATTAGAGATATATCAGGTTTGTTTATTTTTGCTTAATGTTGCCTTTCAGCCATGTGTCTAAAGAAACCATTTCTTGTTTTACTGTTTGCAGAGTGGACCTCGGGCATTTATTTTGTCTGGCATTTATGTACCCCTTTATTGTGCGCCTTATATTGTGTTCTCGTCCTCATCCGCCTTTTGGGCAGATTTTTCGATGTTTTCTTGGTTCCTTTTTTATTGAGTGCGGACGTTTTCATTGGACCTCGGAATGGAGTGTCCTCTTTATGGACGCATCCACCCACCTTCGTGAATTTACACGCGTATTACGTCCCGATCTGTCTCCGCCTTCATTTTATTGCCTCGGTTGGTCCCTCGATGCTCATTTTCTTTTGTTTTTCCCTCTCTTAACCCTGCGCCCCCTATACGACTCCTTTTGTTTCTCGTGCGCCGCACCTAAAGCGACCCTTTTATCGCCTGTCTCCGTTTTCCTTCTTCCCAGTGCAATCCCATTTTTACAGCTAATTTCACCCTATCACCATCGGAGGAAAATCCTCTTCAATCATCTCCTCGCAACGATTACAGCTCGATGCTGCAAAGTATCGACTCACGTGTGTGTACGATTTTACGTTGTGATTTTTTGCTCCCGAGAAGAGGAGCGCGTCTTCAACTCCATTTCTACTTATCGATAGCGTCTAGGAAAAATAGAGCAGTGGTGGGACGAATTAGGTCGATCGTAATGCAGTCTTCTCCAAGCTCCCTAGAGTCATATCAGGTGAGCACCGAAATGCTTTGTGCTCGCAACATACTGGAAATGAACCTGGATCACGGCAATGTGCGCACTGAAGCGGAAGAAAGCATTTTCTTCTTTTCCACTGCTTGGCATGCCTACTTCGAGTTCTTATGGTCCTCCTTGAACTTAACGTCGAACGTTTTTTGGATTGCTATGGGTTTATACTAAGAGCTCCAGATGTCTATGATTATTGGAAACATTCTGATTATCGGATTTCAGGTTTTAGTGAGTAATATTATTTTGTTTTGAATATATACTAGGACCTTTGAGTGGCCAGGATGGAGTGTTACTGACCTCGGTCGGCAATGAATGTCGTATTCGACAGCTCAGACTAAATCTTGTACTCGGAAATCCGATGTACGAATATTCCTTGGTACTTGAAGGTTTTCGGAGTAGCCTTTGCGTTGTGTCATTTTTGAAGACGACAATTTCTTGAGCGTTCTAGCTCGCTTCTTCAGGTCTGAAGTGCTCTCGTTGCATTTTGGCTGCTATTTATAGATGGGAAATCGGTCAGATGCGACTCGCTCCCTCCTTTTTTTGAGTCCTTTCCCGATTTTTCTGGAAACCCGCTTCCAAGTGTTGGAAAGCGTTTAACCATATTCTCTGTAAACGTTAATCGGGACTTTGGCTATTTCTATGGCCTCCCTTATTAATCTGGGGAAGTACCGAGTCTCCTTAGTAATAATTCTCACTTCCTCTAGATCCATATTATGAGATGAAGTTTTCACGACGACTGTGAATTTTCCGTTTTCTCGGTCAAGTGTTTCGTCCGTGATGGGAAGAACCATTTACATTGGCACTGCGATTCCGTTGAGATGTTCAAGTTCTCGAGGGTTGAAATATGAATCCTGCGCAACCCTCGTCTGTGTTTCTTTATTACGAGCTGGGTTGGAAATGCTCGATTTATGACCTTTTTCGCTGCCAAGTTCAATGCGACCAAGCCGCTAAAGAATGGCCTTCGCTAGGAAAGCTCTTAAATTGGGACTAACGAGGTTAATTTCCAATAAGAAGACCAGTCCCGACGATGGATTTTTAATGATTTTCCCTCTTCCTCCTCTCTTCTCTCGAGCAGAATCGGAAGTAGTTTCTCGGATATTTCGACGGCATAAAATATGTCGGACCCCTCAGCTCTTCTTTCCAGATCTGAGCCTCCGCGGTAGCAGGGGTCGAAATTTTTTCCTCCGGAAACTGGGAAGCGTTGAGATCTTTTCGCATGGAAATTGCTTTCAGAATTTTCAATTCGCTGCCCGCATGAGCAGCCGTAATTTTTCGGAATAGGCCTCCCGGGGGATTTTCATTAACTCTTTCTCGCGTTCCTGGCGAAATAATTTAGCAGGCGACGGGGATGATTGTGGACATTCATTATACTTCCATTGAATTTCTCAGGGCGTCCGGGAATGCTCGTGCCTTAAGCGGATTCCCACCCCCACTCACCCTCCCCCACACACCATATTTTTCTCTCGTGCATGCATTCATTCATGTGCTCAGTTTCCGGTGAGTCACTAAAAAGAGCAAAATGAGTTTTTAAAGTTTGATGATCGAAAGCAGTTATGAACTTTACTTGTTTCTTGAATCCCATCGACAGTGCAATATGTCAAAATTAGTTTTCAATCCATTTTTCGACATTTGGGTTTCTTTGAAACGTCGATCAATATTCCATTTAATCCCTCGCTTTGAATCGTCGCGTTTAGATGACAGGTAGCCATTAATCGATGCGGAATAATGGAATTCATTGACTGGTAATTTTGGGAGGTGATCAAAAAGAGTTAATTTTCGCCGTGTAGGTTTGATGGTTTGGTTGGTAAGGTCGGATAATTCTTCAATTAACGAATGAGTGGAGTGGAGTCCGGCGTAGGCATTGGCCTTATTCTTAGAGCAAACCGCGTAGGAGTATCGCGTAGCTTGCTATCCGACGGACAATGTACATACTATGGTTGAAATGCCATCCTAAGAGCTCTCGAGTAGAATTAAGGATTGGCCATCTGACATATGACGACCTCTGCCGGGATTTAAACCTGATCGTGGGCCCTCGGAATGGGAAGCCAATACTTCAGCCACCTCGTCAACTCAATCCTCTGGACTCCTATTAAGGGACCTCTATTGGCTGTAATACCTATGTAAGTTGGCACTGCTTAATACGATTAACCTTATGTGGTAAAAAACGTTTTGAACAGCAGAAAGGAAGTCATATGATTACACGCATTGATCTGAAAATCAAGAAATAAGATTTTTGTAGAAAATTTGATGGGAGAGGATAGACGCTAAAGAGGTTGAAGCTAGGTTCGTTAGATATTTGACGTTTAGGTTGAATGTAACTGTTTCCTCAAGTGATGGTTTTTTTATATGCAGGTCAACTTAATTTTCGAATTGTTAGATTTTCGCATGAAAAAAACTTGTATAATTGTATTCGTTAACCACGTTAAATTTATAAATGTGCCTTTGGGATATCTCAGTACTCTTCCTTCTCAAATAAAATTGAATTCATTCGTTTCGTTAAGTTGACATTAATATGAATATTGAAGTAACTGCTAAAAATATCTTTGTACTATTTGTAAGTACTTTCATACTTAATAGAAATGCATTTGGCCATCAACCTTATTTATTTTTCGATATTCCATCGACAGAAAGACGCTCAACGTGAAAATGCTCAACGTTCCTGGTGTGATCTACAGGTCAAGAACGCTGCTTTAAATGACTAAACAAAGCTATTTTATTGTTTCGGTACAATGCATATTATTTACCATGCATGAACTCTAGTTTTTTTACGTGACCTTATGACGCAATGACCTTCTGAGACGAAGTGGCTCATCGATAAGTTCTGAAGCCTTAGGAGCGTTTGAGAATTACTTGATTTAAAGCAATCCAAAAAGTGGAACTGCCTGAAACAAGAGAAATTATTGTTTGTTATTTATCTCTTTATAATTGATAGCATATTTTCCTATTTGTAGATAGTGTTGATTATTTGTAGCTGTGGAAAGTTTTGTTTTACGCCCCTGTCAGATGTTGGCCAGGTATATTGTTTGTTCTTTCTTTCGTTAAAAGCAGAATTTGATATGTACTTTCTTTTTTGTTCTTATGGGGAAACCCAGAGCATAATAAAACTATTCTATTCTAAAAAAACAATGAATATGCCTCGAATATTTTTGGTGTTATTAGAATGAGATGAGCTAGCCGTCTTCTTGGTGCTTACGAATTTATTTCTATGATCATAATTTTCACTTTGCAGACTTAAAAGTTACTTAGAAATGGATATGAAATTTCCTTTGATTAGCCGTGACTACTTGCGCGGGGCCTAATCCCCGGAAAACCATGTACTATCAGCCGATCGTCTGGCGTATTTTTGTTAATTAAATTGAATCAATATCTCATGAAAGTTCATTTTGTTTCATGTTATGTTGATTTAACTAGGTTTTACATGTCTCCTTAGATGTTATCAAATGGCGGGGCCCATCTCTTCGCTTAACTTGTGGTTATAAATTGCCGTGTGTTCTGTATAGATGTTTCTTTTTTGTAAGAAGGTAATATATGTCTAAATTATCTTTCTGTTATAGTTTAACGTTTGCAATTGCTTTAGTCCTTTGAAACTGCTTTGAGTTCTCCAAGATCAGTGAGCCACTTCCTTCATCTATATTGTCTATCACTTGCTGCCATTAATACTTCTAACTTCTGCATTTACATAGCGTATCAACTTTGTTATACTCGAAAGATCAGAACTCGTGAGCTTCTTTCTTCCATGATGTAAGTGCCATGTCATCAGTAATATAACATTCAACTTCATGTTACCAAATTATCGTACGAAATTTACCAGTCACACGTTGTTTCGGTTGGATGAAATTCTTTTTACCGCAAGCCCTACATTCTCGCGTATAAATATTCGTCATTTCAGTGAAGGTAGATACATTTGTTTCTTGTCATTCTGTGATACCATTATTTCAGGTGTCGTCCATTTACCAGCGTCCTTTCCTGCATGATTTATATTGCTTTGCGACACCATGTTGCTTTTTATCCGGTGAGCGTGACGAGTTGCAATTAGGCCGAGCGAAAGCAACGTGGCCTTTGAAATACGAGCAGCTATTATTTCGCACCGTCTCATCCGCCGGTATATATCTTTTCTAGTATTTTTTTGTTAATTTTTTGAGTACGCCGTAATTAACGGTAGTTTTTTTCTCGAGCAGCATTGATTTGCATTGCTTTAAGAATATCCATCTTCGATTTTACTCCTCACATAAATATATTTATTTGGATCACTACATTCATTTTGCTTTTATCGTGGCTTTTAATTATCCACGTGTTGCTCGGGTTATCGATTGCCTTGAACCATCCGGTGTATGGATTCACATTTGTGATTCACTGCTTCCAAAGCGTGTTCGAGGCACCCGCTGAAAAAATGATAATTAATCAACAGGAAAGCCATGCGGCGTATGTTATCTTTCTTGGTTTTATTGGAAATAATCACAGTAATTGAAACTAATTTTTTGGTGATAAATATTAGCTGCTTTGCTTAATTAAAATGTTTATTTTTAAATTATTTCGTTATTGATTTAAATTGTATTCGTGTATTAAAAACTGTTCAATTTCTGTAATTAGAGACGAGTTGCGCACCGTTGTGAATGCATGAAGGGAGCTTTTGGTCGCTCAGCTTTAAAGCTGAAAGATCAAGCCTGAAGAAACTGCGCTCGCTCATGGAGTATTTCGATGTCTCTCGTTCCGTTTAAATCGAAATCAACCTTCTGATAGCTCTTACGTTGCAAATTCTCATATGTATTTAACCAGCCGTGTCCTTTGAATATTTCCAAATCCTGGAAAATATATATAGTTGGTGAGTCACGGCTGTACTAGCCCTCCGAAATGACATGAGTACCTCTTTTGATGCCAGAGAGCATCATAGTGTGAAGAAAGGTTCATCGTGAAATTATCTGTTTTTTAGAGTTAGCCTTAGAAGTTTAGGACACTTATGATTCGGAAAATACCACTGGTTTTTCACTGGCGCGAGAATTGTTAGTTAATGAGAAAAAAGAGACTCATCAGGTTGTTCAGTTCAGTTGAAATAATCTTCGTCCATAATTTTCTGGGAGCTGTTTTCTTCATAGTAGTCGTACGGCACAGCGAAAATCCGAAGGAAACGGATAAGAAAGACTAAGAACTCGTGCAGTCGTTGATCTTAGTTTTCCTTTTCCGATTTGCTGAGTGTTCTACTGCAGCGATTTTTATATCCTGGTGAATTCATTTTGGATTATTTTTGTCACGAGGGAACAAAATTCTCCGCTCTGGATCAAGTAAAATGTAAATTTCTTACCCAATAAAAGTTTATTAGAGAAGATATATGTAAAATTCAAATATTATTATTCGCAGTCGCGGTGCAGATGTTCAGATTAACGAATTGTGGCCGAAGAGTTGGAATAAAATATCTTTCTTCACTAGCTTTCGTTGAGCGTACATCGGATGAAGTAGAGGCTCAATTGACAAAATTAATGGGCCTCTTTCACCTTTGCTAGTGCTGAGATACCAATTAAAACCTGTGAAATAGTGTTGGTTTGCAGGGGTGCTCTCTTAAGGGTAGAAAGTGGAATGGGAGTGGACAACACCAGATATCTCTATGGGTGCCGCTTACAGAACCAGCTTGGGCTTCTGTGGTTCAGTTATATCAGTCTGACCTCCGTTAAAAGTTAGGCCTTATTTTGACAAGTGTTATATCCAAGCTGGTGTGTTGAGGGACCGAGCTATATTAAAGGAGACGAATGCAGCCTTTGGCTTTCTCAATTGGACCGCCTTTCCATGCTTTAACGACATTTGTTCCGAATTTTTTAGTCTTAATTACAGTGTTTTAGAGTTAATATAGCGTTTTCTAATTTTGTTGCATACCTGTGATATTTTTCGTGAAACTGCAATAATTTTTCTTTTATGCGAGTTGCAGCTCAAGTATTAAAGAAGATTTTTGTCCAATTTCTACTGCTAAAAGAGAGAGTAGCCCTCTAGTATATCAACTTTTTGTGGTGAACCAATCTTGGATTTTCCTACCGAGTTTAGTTCTTCAGAGTGACTGATGTTTCGAAAGGAGACTTCTTTATCGTCATCTCGTTGGAAAGCCACCTTTCGCAAGGTAACGGTGGCCGGAGTCAGGACCTGGTGAGAAGAGTTCACCGAGATAATTCGCCGGAAAAGCATAAAGTCATTCATCTACTTTTTTGAGCCGCTGACATTAGATGGCAGATTGAGTTTGCAAGTAATGAGAAACAATTATATAATCTGGGTAAAAAAACTTGCCGGGTATGTTATTTTAAAGTCCACCTTCACTCGATTGTTGTACTGGTTTATCATCTCCATAAAGGTAGTCCCGCGCTCTTGATGCCTCTGTAAAGAAGCCAAAAGCGTTACTCACTGCCTCTGTACAATGACAAATTTTCTGTATGTTGCTGCGATAGTTTCATGTGACACAAAATAACCGGTTTAACTGCAATCACATGTGATAGCGAGCAGGAGAGAGGTGAGCCGATAAAATTGCTTCTATTTTTGGAATGTCTTCAATGGCAGATACACTTTTGTTTACAGGATATTTTTGCTATCAAGTCACGTAATACAAGTTATTAACTGAGGAATATCTTTCACTGTATGGCATTTATTTAAATCATAAACTGTCTGCTTAAAAATGGGAAAGGGCATTCTTTTCTTATATCATTCCACAAATTAATGTCAAATACGAAATGACCTCTTAGAATAATTTGATAAACTTTACTGGAGTACTCTATTTGATTTCCTTATTTTACCATGAATCGTGGCAGCATTAAATTCCTGCACTATGGTGATTTTTAATAATTTCGCATTGTGCATGAATGCACTCAGTTTTATATGACTTATGGTCAATTAACCCGTTTCATGAAATCGCCGTGAAGCTTGATTCAATGCCGCGGAATTAGCCTAATGGGTGCCTCTGAACTTCAAAGAAATTGCGTTGCCGATACTGCAATATCTCTAGCAAGTATTTTTCTCTCCATCTCCCGCTTCCTCCTTCACGTTGGCCTGTTATTAGTTGGGAAGTGGAACGGAGATGGCAGTAGAAGTATAAGATAATCAGAGGTATTCACACTGTAACGCCAAAATAGGGAGGGGAAGACTTGCCCGAAAATTAAGCGAGCCAACCCTTTCATCTCGGTGTGAGGAAAGACGCTGTACACCGACGCCGGCTCACGCTTGGCTGAGCCCTTCCAATCAAGTAACGGGATTCACTCCTGGAACGATTGGGAGGGCCCTGAAGAAGCCCGGTCTCGACTCCGAATGGTATTTTCATCGCTTTCGTGTGCTTTTTTGATTTGATGCGTGTAAATATGTATTTCGGATTCCTCTGTGAGCTGAGGAAGAAATATCACCTCCTCCTTTATTCATGTGTCATTGGTTTCAGTATAGGATCACTAAAACCTCATCCGTCCGCCGCATCCTTCAGTATTTTATCTTTTTTCCGTTATCGATTCTCATTCTCATTTTTGGCCCTTAATTAGGGGAAAAATCTGAAAAAATCTTCCTCTTGCGATTAGCTGATTTATGCCTTCTTTCAATCGTTATTTGCGGAGGAAGTGATGTACAGGGGAAATAATGAAATGAAGACAAATATGAAATGTGTTATGAATAACATCGGCTCGTGAATAAAATGAGCGTTAAAGGTTTTAAACGTTCTTTTCAATTTTAAACATACTTGATTGTCCTTTAAAACCTACGTTTCCAGCCTTATGATTTACTGATTGTCACACCTCTAAAACCCGTTAAATCTTCCATATTGAATAATAAGACTATACTTTTCCACAATTTATTTAAATGTGTTAGCAAAAATATATGGAGGGTGCATAAGTACCAAATTTTATAATTCAAAATGAATGTCTTTCACTTCCGCGAAGTCACGCAGGATGCAATACAATTTACCGTCAAATTAGATGAGGAGCGATATTAAATTAAGGCATTGATAAACCTAGAATTATGACGTGGGTTTGAGTGATTATTTTATTACTTAAAAATCATGGTTGATATCAAGGCGAAAACGTTTATGCCACCCATTTCCTCTCATTTCTCAGGGCTGTAGCGCTATCCGTCGTGCTGTGGGCCTCGGACTGGGAGGAGGATGGGTCCTCGGTGCCCTCGCCCACGGACCCTAGTCCCACCGTGCCCTCCGCCACCATCTCCTCGCACCCGACCATCTCATCGTCTCCAGACACCACTCCCTACGCCGAGGACATGGTCGTCGATGACTACGACGCCGTGGTCACCTCCGACCCCTTGACGGCCCTCCTCACCCCGGCTTTGTGGAGGGCCGCCGCCGTCCTAGGGCCCGCCTTAACCCGCAGCCCCAACAGCTCCTCGGTGGCCGCCGGGACCGCCACCACGCCGCTCCCCGCTTCCGTGGTCGCGCCCGGGGTCGAAGGCGACGCCGTGTACGCGTCGCCCTCGCCGCTGCCCACGGCGCCCGTCGAAGAGGAGGCCGTCCATAGCCGGAGCTGCAGCCGGCCGCTGAGGGGCTTGACCGTCGCCGCCCTCGCGCTCACCCTCTGCGCCCTTGTCTCCGAGCTGTCCATCTGCTTGGTGGCCATGAGGGGGTCCATCCTGGACGCGAGACCCAGGGCGGCGGCGGAGTTCCTTATCTACGCAAGACTGGGTTAGTCTCCCTAATTAACACCCCTCGATTTAGTGGACTGTCTTGAAATGTTATATGATTATTGACCCTTCGCATGATACAATCTGTGTGGTATCATATCTACTAGGGCAATGGTTTTTAAAAAATTGTCATAGAATCACTTAGAAATGCTTTCCGTGCGCCAAATGTCTGAAAACCCAACCCTCTAACAAAGAGAAACATCGCTTAGCAAAGAAATGGGAGATTCGTTTCCTTTTTCTTACTTTGTAAATAGGCCTGTTAATTCCTAACTTCGAATGATTCTCTCCATCTTTTTGGAGGTCTTCCTCGTGATCTCTTTCCTACTGGTAACTTGTCTTCAGCGATTGTTACAATTTTGCTTTCATCCATTCTTGTTGCGTGATTGTTCCTTTCCTGTCGTGTTGCCCGCGTCCTCTCGTTTATCGGTTGTATCTGTAGTTGTTCGGTTATACTTGCCTAATTTATCCCTTAAAGTAAACCCACATATTTTCCTCAATGTTCTCATCCCCTTGTTTCTGGCATTTGTGTTATTTACTCTTTTCTGCCCGTATCTCAGCTGCATACGTTGATATGCATTGGTCTCATTACAGATTTATAAACTCTTGCTTTCACTTCCTTCTTTAAATATTTGTTTTTCCAAATGATGCCAATCAGCGCATCCGATACTTAGTAGCTTTTAATGTTTAACGTTTCACCTGATTTTGAACTATGCCAACACATGAAAGATTAATTCTAATCCAAGGTAATTGAAGATACATACTTGCGCGATAATATCGTTGTGGACTTCCAAGTTACATCTTACTGGCTCTTTACTCGACTGTCTCCTCATTGTCTGTGTATATTTCTCTTATCAGGTAAAATATATTCTGGCTCTTTCTTTCTTTCATAGTGTTATCAATGTATCTTTTTACATGAGTCTTTCGACCACTTTTTCTAGGTCTACGAAGCATGAATACGTTGCCCTCTTAAATTCTGCAGCCTTTTCGACTGTCTGTTGTATTGTACAGATAGCGTCAGTGGAAGGCCATGTTGTTCATCTGTGGGTGTTGTTACTTTATTTATTCTTGAGGTGATTATTTTTGTTGTTATTTAATGTCCTGTATTTAGTAGTGTTATATCACGGTAGTTATCATGTATCTTTCGGTCGCCTTTCTTTTGTATTGGTATGATCATTCCTGAAATCAAAAACTTTCAAGTAATGGTCCACTAATATATTTTTTTTGTTTACGACCCGGGTTTCGTCACGTAATAACATCTTTAGGTGCAAATATTATCCCACATGGTATATATACAAAATCAGGTGCAGAGGAAGGCGGGGAAGGGAAGGGGGGAGAAGGAAAAACCGTTGGAGTATGGTGTAATGGGTAAGGGGCAGGTAGGGAGGAGTCGGCGAGGGGGAAGCGTTGGGCTGATTGGAGAAAATACCGGGCGGCGGGAAGGGGGGTGGAATTGGGAGGGAAAAAATAGGAAGAAAAAACATGCTTTTCCTTAGAATTTTAAAAAATACAGTGTATACACAGGTCGACGGTGATTAGTAAGTCCAGGCTATTGATGAGAGTACAGTTCAAATGGAGTGGAAGGCTCTTTGTTGATGCTCAATGATGGTTTAATTATTCGGAAAACCTTGAAGGGGTAAAAGATTAAATACAATGTATTCACCAGTCCCTGAGATTAGCAGTCCGGGCTCTTGATGCGGGTGAGTTTCAATTGGAGGGGAATGCACTTGGGAACTTTGTTTATGGCTACTGATGATCACTTACATGGAAAACCGTTGAGACTGGGAAGACCGTTAAGTTAAGGTGGAGTGGGAAGCACTGTTGTCACTGAGGAAATAATTCATTTAGTGGGATAAAGAATAAGGGGGAGTGGGAAGGAAACATTCAAACATGCTCATTCGCCAGGGGTACGTTGTTCTTGGAGTGCTGGATGATCTCCAGTGATTCCAAGGCGTCGAGTCTCCTCCAATTTCTTTCTATTTAGTTAGTTAATTTTCATTTTTGCAAAAAATTACGTCCCTGGAGGTTATCCAATCATAGTCCTACGTCGCGAACGTGTTAATAGACCCTAATTCAAACACAAAAAATCCTGAGATTCAATAATGTAGTATACGGAATAAAGTATGTTGTGCCTGTATATTTCTTACAACAATATGGTGGAAAATAATCGTCGGTATGTATGCCTTTCTTGTGTCAGAGGGTCTTAACTTATGCGATAGGATATCATGCCAAGCTTATGAGGTGTGTATACAAGGCGTAGTCCATTTTAGGGGTCGGGAAGAGGAATTGAGAATCACTCCAACTAAGCAAGACTTTTAATTAAACTTATTATTAAGATGATATCGCGACCTCCACAGAAAGCCGGAGTAATTTAGTGATCCCCGAATTACACCGGATATTTGTATATTTCTTCTAAAAACAGCAAAAAATGCTCGGTTTTCAGGACACTCAACGTGAAAATATATTTGCTAAAATGTGGGAGAAACGTTACAACTCAACAATTAATGTTGTCTGCCACTTTCCATAGCATTAACAGTAACCCTAATGGCAATAGCTCATTTTCATTTTAAGTATTCCAGTAATATAACATTGAAGTCAGAAGGAAAAGGCATAATTTCGCAAGATTAAAGACGAAATCTGATAAAGAGAAATATAGCCAACCTCATAATAGAGAATTAAAAACAAGTGGAATTGCATTCTCTCCTCAGAACGACGTTAAATGAAAGAAGTGATATGGAGGATAGCTCAAAAAATGCTCTTAATAAATACGCTCAAAAGCAGTGTGTGAAAACGATTGTTTGAGCTCCGGCACTCATATGTATCAGAACGGTGTGCCATAGGCAGAGGGTTACAGAAAAGGATTGAAGTGTTCGAAGGATGATAACAGATGAGAATGCCAAATGGGGGACAGAGTAAGGAGCGATGAGCTCTGCTAAAGACCGGTATGATAAATTACCCTGAAAAACGCTTGCTCTAACAGAAACTGGGTTGCTTTTTGCTCATCCTAGGGAAAAATCCATTCAATAGAAAGATACTAAAGGAAGGGAAGAACCGGGGACGAAATCTTTGGATCATAATGCAGACTAAGAGAGTATAATTCATGGAAGTGAGGTAGCATGGGAGATGATAGAACGGAGAGATGCAGTTAACCAACCTGAGATTATCTGAATGTAGTCTCTCCCCAAGATGTCCAAATGCCAAGATGTCTAGATGTTTAAATGTCTAAACCACAAAGGCGTTGCATAAATGCTGAGGCTTACACATTACCCGCGCATGCTTCTGACTTCAGGCGTTATTTCATAGTACGTTACACTCATAATTTTGCCTGCGATTTTAAATTTTAGGTGTAAAATGGTGGAGTGTGGAGAGGCTGTTTGAACTGAACTCTGAAGTCACAGTTAATAGTTCTCCCTTATGAAATGGTTGGAAAAGCTACTCATCTCCTCTCTGCTAAGGCAAGAATTGTGTTCCTTCATCCTGCAGGAATCCTACTATCATTTTTGCCAACACATGCAAAATGTATGAAATTAAGTTTATTTAAGGTCGAGTTCGTATCAATTCGTTTCAATGATGTCGTAATTGAAGAAATGAAGGGATGTGAATATATCCAAAGCATTATATGCAAAATCTTCGAGTAAAACGTTCTCGATGAATGACGCACAAAATATTAAAATGTAGTTTGAGAAACTCTGACACACGATAGTGAAAAGGAAGGATACAAAAGCATTGATGGACATTGTTATAAAAGTAATTGAAGTCGATGAAAGGAATAAAAAGTTGCCACATTAAAAGTAATAAGTTGAGGGAAAATGGAAATGATTCATCAGTAAACACCTTTTTAATGAACTTTAAAATTGTTGTACAATTTCATTGGCAGGAAGAGTAGACGAAGACGCACTATGAGGTAACGGCATGTTGGAGAGGATGATAAATAGACGGATTCTGATTGGGCATGGAGCAGTAGGAAAGGGGGATTTGGAATTTTGAACAAAAAGAGGAAGCAGAGGACGTGAGGGATTCAAGGGAGAATTAATTGAAAAAAAATTAAGGGTGAGCTTAACCGACAGCCTGCGAATCGATAAGTGGAACATCAAATGAACGATGATCCAATCAGTCCAAGCCGCTCGAGCACCTAGAATATAAAAACTCCGTCTCTACTCACGGACGAAGACTTTCAAAGAGTGCTTTTTTGTTTGAAGTATTCCACAATTAGATTTGTAGACTCTGAGATTATTTTTCACTGCAAGCATTATTTCCATAAATCGTAATTGAGCTTGTAATTTTCGACTCTTTGCCAAAAATGGGGAAACTTCAAACCGCGGACCAAATTCAGTATTGTGTTCTAGCCCGAAAATGTGGTACAAAATGGACTATCGGACGAAAATATTTTTGATGGCTTTTATGTAAATATGTATTTCCTGTTTGGCGCCAGGCCAGTTCGCTAAAACGACAGAACTCATTACTAAGGTCACAACTTTCCCCATCCACTCCGCGGCTTTTTTTCCTCGTGATTCGTGACTTCCTAGCCACGCCTCCGCCAAAATTCTTAATGTATCTCGAATCGCCGCACGCTCAGAATTGAATCAGTTTCCTGCTTACCACTATGTTTATTCTAAATTCAATTGAAATAGGTTTCCTGAGCAGCCAAAAATTTGCGTAACTTCTGGGTAAGTGCACCATATTTTCTTGATATGGTTCCATTTTTCTTAAAATAGCCATCTTTTAAGGGTGACTCGAAAGATATCATCCTACCATCACTCTACTTCTGTAGGGCATAGAAAAAGCGACTAAATGAGAGAAAGAGAAATTGCCGGATAGATGGATTCGAATATTCTTTCACCCCGCGCACCAATTGAGATAACGGCGGATCGAGATTCTGATCCACGAACACTCTTAGCGCTTTTCTTTCCTTTCCTTTCTTGATGTCTCCTTTCTAATATTCATCAGCATAATATCGTGCGATTCCCAAAACGGGTTTGCTGCCAGAGTTGTGAGGACACTTGCCACGAAGAAAGGAGAAAATAGGTAAAATAAATTGGAAAAATTTAAGGACTAGAAGAAAAATTAGTTTTGATGGTCTAGTATTTCGCGTCGTTTTCATCGTAGACTTTAATGGTGATGGGAGAGATGGAATTAATGTGTGTACTGATCTGTTTAATTGTATAATTCTCTTATAGCCAGTTGCAGGGACGACACATATATATTCTATTAAGTTATGGGATCCATAAGCCATGGCAACCATCCAATAAGTGTTGCGGAATTGATCATGCCATAACTCATAACTCCATGCCATAAATTATGAAACCAATTGATTGGTTTTGCCATAAATTATGAAACCATGACTTAAATTATGCAACCAATTGATTGGTCGCTCAGCGCGTCCAGTTATGAGTTTCATAAGTAGCCAAGATGGCGGATGTGAAATGAACCGCTTTGAGACTTAATTGCTAGGTTAAAGAGTTGTTTGGAGACAAATGACCAGTTTGTTTACTCGTACTGACTAATTATTATGTGCATTTGCAATTATTCATAGGCTAAAATTTCTTTAATTTTATCCGGCGGTAGAAGATTAGATCAAATATTCGAGCCTATCAGCTATTGGTGAATAAGTTATGTAACTAGTAGATGTGTTCCTGCCACCCTAATTTTCTAATGAGATCTGTAACTTCATAGATCTCAACTATTGATTACATAACTAAATGTTCTTGCAACCGGCCATTAGTCTCCTCGGTCAGCTCTAGAGCTCATACACAGGGAGAAGAATAATATATAAGGAATTAGGAAATTCAAATCACCCGGAAACCCGGTACGTATGAGATTTTCAAGTAATCTCAGCCTCAAGAGTCTCCTCCCGTAATCATTTCCCTTTTCTTGGCTGCTGTCCTTACACTCTCTTCCACCCATTCCACTCCCCTTTTGGCGACTCCCAGAGTTGTACGCATAGGTGTAGGTTGCACGCATAGGCATTTCTGCTCCCTTCCTCGTCTAGGGTCCTTCGCACACTGCTGCCAGCCTGCTTTCATGCTCGCTCAGCGCGTCCTGGTTGAGGTTACCCACTTCTTCGGCCCGCCGCCGCCGCCCGCTCCATTGATTCGCGAAAGTTTGTTTTGCGGATCCTGTTGCCAGCGCCCCCGAGACCACGAAAGGCGGGGACGGTGGAGGAGGGTGTCGGTGGTGAAGGGGGGATGTGCTATTAGCGAGGCCATTAGTGCACTACCCCCTGTGTGTGCAAGAGAGGGGGAGGAGGAGCAGCGGTGATTAATGCGAGGGAGGGGGGTTCTGCAGAACGTTTCGCGCGCATAAACCCATAGTTTTCCCCCAGTGATCGTCTAAATGCCATCTGCACTGTCGTGATATGCATAATTGCATAATTTCGCATGGAGAAGGTGCTGTATTTCTCGTGCAATTTGCACGGTGTGGGAGTAGCGATGAGTGGTCGTCTGGAAATGCACTTATGGCTAAATTGCTGCGGATGCACTTTTTCTGGCATTTTAGATGACATGTAAATGTTGAGCATCCCTCTCAGCGTGCGATTCTCGGAAAAAATCGTTTTTTTATATACCTATCATTCTCGATGAACGTGGTGCTCGAATGTGTCCCTTTTCATTCCTTGGTATTTTTATTATCATCTTCGTCAAAGTTTGTCATTCCATAGATTGGTTTTCTGCAGCTCTCCCCTCCACCCTCATCTCAGCTAACCCTCACCCGTTGTTGTTCACCCCTCTCAGCGTGCGAATCTCGGAAAAATTCATTTTTTATATATCATTCTCGAGTAACGTGATGCTCGAACGTGTTCCTTTTCATTTCTTGATATTTTTATTATCATCGACGTCAAAATTCGTCTTTCTATAGATTGGTTTTCTCCCACTCTCATCTCAGCTAACCGTTTTACTCATTCATAATTCTTCCCCCACCGTATGCTTAACGTCTCTTCTTATTTTTTTTTCATTTTGTGGCCTTCATTGGACCACTTCAGCCATCTTCTGGAATTCTACTGTTTTCCGTTAGCCCAGTATTCCTTCATTCGCTCAGATTTTAATTTTCTTTCTTCGTCTGGGATCACCCTTCCTATTCTCTGATTGTTAATCTTGGTTTGTAGTCTGGACTGTTTGTCTGTTAGTTTCATATTAATGTCCCTTATAATTTGCATGATGTATTTTATCCATAGCCTTCCTCAAATATCTTTTTTAATCTCTTTCTAGTAAAAATGATGTTTGCAATCGGCTGTTGTTTCGAAAACTGTGCAGAATAAATTGCCACCTCTCATTTGTAGATTTATTACTTACCTTATTTCCTCTCCGACTCTTTTTGTTTCTTCTTTTTTTTGGGATTCTCTCAATCCATTTGATCGTCATCATTTTTCGATTACTCCCAATTTCCATTGATTCCCAATCTTCCTTGTCCTACTGCAGTTATCATTCGTTATTTTCTGGCAAATTTAATGAATTCTCTTGATTTTTGTGTTTACTAATAAATATAAAAATCACTCGCTAGAGTTTTGTAATCGTATATTAAATATCAGTCAGATACTTGGAAAGAGTATATTAACTTCTCTCAGTATTTTTTCACCAAATTGGGATGTATTTACTACATATTTCCAGCTAAATATAGTTATGGATATAAGTATTGCTGGGTAATGTACCGATTAAGATGGGTTTTAATGGATGTGAATAAAAATCTACATTTTTCAATGTCTACAGTTTTCAGTGCCACATATACCTTTATCTTCCTTTATCAATGCATACGTCCTACCCCTCTTTATCCCGCCCATAAAACCTATAATCATTCTTCTCCTTCCCCGTTTACCCAACATCCTCCCCTCTATTACGGCTCTAACCCACCCTTAGCCTTCCAACCTTCCAGCCTCAATAGCTCTTCCGGCCACATACTGTGCCTCCTCCTAATCTTATCCTGAAGTTGCCCTTATGTTTGTGGACCTTAAAATATTTTATCTTAAAATGTCAGCAAAGAAAAGGTTCTTTCAAATTTATACTATATGGAGTTGAGATCGGCTGTTAACCGTTTGTCAGAGGAAATATTGATAGTCAAGAAACATGAACTGTCATTAGTAGTATGTGCAATGTACTCTATTTGGTTCATCATGACTATGGCAATACAAACAGAAATGAGGAATATGTAAACTTCTGGTGAAAAATGTGGATTTGGCTTTATTCCTTGGCTAAAATAAACTTTTAGGATAATTCCTCCCTGTAAAATTAGGCTAGAGGAGTAAGAAGAGAGGTAGACTCGGAAATATTTCCTAAAACGCTGTTTATTCGTAGCCGGGACTCATCATGTACACAGTAGATATTATTGCTGACCAATTAGTCTCGAGAAGTCGTTTGTCCTTGGCACCCCTCTTCTCCGGAACAGAAATACAACGAAACTCTTACATACCCCGACATATTTATGTTTTTATCATTTTCTATCCTCTATTTTTTCCTCGTTTCCCCTTTTTCATGGGTGGTGACCATACTTCCCCGCCTAGCTACCTCGCCGTGCCTAGGAGGGTGACTTGTAGAAGCTTGTGATGTGTAGTACTGTTCCTTCTGTTTCCGTTGTGGTTTATCTTTTTTCTTTACGCCACCGGAGATCCTTCTGTTCAGTGACCTTATCGAGAAAAGCCGTCAATCGCCGCTACGTGTCCCAGAAGGTCGGCTGGCTGCTGCGAGACGTTTGCTCAACACCCCGTCGGTGGCTTTTGGACCGGCAACGGAGCCGGCCGACCATTTGGACATCCTTCCTAGGTCCTCCCCCAAGGCTCCCTCCTGCGCAGGCTGCGGGCTTGTGTTGACGAATGAGACACCCGCCTTAGATTCTGAGCTTACATCGGCGTGAATTATCACCTCACTAATAAATCATGTGGCATTCCAAAGTTTTGATATTACGAAATAGTTTTGCAAAGTGAGTGAGACGTATTGCTGGTGGTAATGCATTGGAAATGCGAGGTCAAGTAGTTCGTTCGAGACCAGCGTAAGCCCGCATATTAGCAGTCATTAGTGACGCACTACTCACTCCTTGCTTTTGAGGTTGCAGTGATTTTTTTTACTTTTCCTGAGAAACTTCTGTTAATAAATTGGCTTATAGGAAATGTTGCGGAAATGGTTGGGAGTAACAGAGCTTTGCGTGTTTTAAGCCAATCACGGAGACTTGAGGCATTTTTTGCTTGACAGTTTTCATAAAAATATTAGATTCATAATAGTCTACATGGTTGACATTTCATTGAGTGATTTCAACGAGTGTAAAACTTTTTCTTTCGTGTATTAAATACGAAAAAAATTATTTAATCTCCCCTCTATGGAATTACTGAGTTCATTGTGTATTTTAAAAATGAAATATTGTGACGAATAATCAGTGTAGTAAAAGCAAATTATGAAAAAATTGACTGTAATTGATGTTATAAATCGGTTTAACCTAGTCGATGACGAGTATTGACCATATAGCAAAGATCTAAACTGGAAAGGAGTAGTAAGTCTGTGAAATAGGATTACATTTCCTTATCTTTCCTAACCCTGTGCCGCCGGTTCTTTCTTGGTAAGTTTAAATTCCAGGCGAGTCTTACTGAGTGTTTGTAGCCGAATGTGTCCATAGAGTCCTCTTCTGGATTTGAAACCGGAAAATACAATCAGCTATCCAATGCTCCATCTACTGGGACATATACCCCTACCTTTTTACGGCTACGCAAATCTTTATTAAGCTTCGAGTTAGGTTATTCGTGTTCACCGATTATTATCTCTTGAGAGAAAGGATTTTATAACCAAGAGTCTGCCGTCTAACCCAGAGATGAGCAATCCCGTTCATCTTTGAGAACTCCTTCACTCTGGATCTGTCCTTTTGGGGACCCGTTCCTTTTTACTCGTTCATCGTTACTTTTTTATTCGTGGGAAAAAATTGAAAAACTCTAAATATTTGGTATACCCCAATAATGGCTTTTAAGAATGTTAGATAATATAAAAGATATAAAGTAAAATTACCAACTTTTTACATGATAATTCATAAAAGGTTATATTTATGAGCCATAAGGAATTTATTTCTCCTGCTAGAGCCATCTATGAGAAAAAGAAAAATTTTAAAATAAAATTTCAGCTACGGTAGGGTGTCCCATTTTGCATCGATGTCTGGAAGAATGAGTCTTAGGGTCTCAGATAGTGACATTTGATGATAAAATGAAGTGTGCAAAAATTTATGAAAATTGATCATATTTAGGGGTTGCGCACGCAGCTTTTGGTTTAACACGGGGGCTCGCTTAAGCGCGCGCCGCCCATTTGAAAAGCCCGCGCTCCCGGGCCTCCGTGCCACCCCCACCATTTCTTCCGTTGCGCTGCGCTCATCAAGGAGTATAGACCAAGATGAGTAGCAAGTGCAGCATCTTCTCCAAATAGTCTCCAGACACCGAAAAGTTTTGTCACTGATGACCGAAGAGACACTCACAGTCTTCAATGCAAATATTTTGTGTGCAAAATGTAATTGAAGTTCTCAAAAAGAGTGATATTAGAATTTATTTGCGAGACTAGGCAGACTGGAGAAAGCCTGCCTATCTTCAATCTCACCACAATGAAGCCGTTTATACCTCTTATAAGTCGTAAGATGGCATTAAAACGAAACTTTAAATATTCTATGTCATTTTAAATTGGGAGTTTTTCATTGAAATGAATGCAATTCTTCATGGCGTGCATTTCTAACTTAAAATTAAAAATTCTTCATTTATTTGCATCACAGTTACGGTGACGAATGTCGTCGTTGGCTTCTGAGAATCGCTGCTCCATTTAGCTGGACATGAATGTCGTCTTACTCCTCATCCCTAGCGTGTAAATTTACTTTAATCCTTCAGTTCTTCGTACATAAAAAGCTTACTTGTAAAACATATGTGTCTTTGCCCTCTTTCGCGGAAATGAACGTTTTCTTTTGCAGTTTTAAATTCCTCCAAAATTAAAATATTCTCCCATCACCTCATCAGGGTGAAAACACCGTTTGAAGGGCTGCCCTTGCAGCTAAGTTTTGGATCTAATAGATACGAAGTTAAGTCTCTGTAATCATCGAATTCTTCCCTTGGCTCAATAATACTTCTATTATCTGAACCTAGCTCTTTCCTCATTTAAAAGGCAATAGTAAATGGGCTTTACCAGTCCGCTTAGTTTCATGTGCTCTGATTGTGTACATCCTTCTGAATGTGAAGACCTCTGAGGTTGGGAACGTTTGCATTGCCTCCGATGATTTTTCTGACAGGGTTAGAAAGACCCTAGGAATTGATATTTTCGTCTCTTGTGGCTGGCATTGCGAATTATAATATTCTGAAATTTTTGTAATTGCTCGAAAGATACGACAAAAAGTTTGGGCTGCTTTCCTGCTAAATTTGGCCTTTTTCATTGGTTGAATCGTGAGCCGCCCTAATTTCGAGGGATTTTCTGGGATAGCAACAAGAAAATTAGTAGAAATTAAAATTTACCAATCAAAAACATTTTAGGAGAATGAGCATAAATGATACTTCATGTAGGACAACTTGCAAAATTAATGAATCTGTCAGTATTCCGCTTATGCTTTAACGTAAGATTTTTCGGTTATAATTGTAATGCTATATTCTGTTCATTTTCAGGTCTTAGTTTTAGCTGACTCCTTTCATCTATTATTCCCTTTTCAATGCTGATTATCTACGCCTTGGCTGTTTTATCGCTTTCTTCAGTTAATATCAACCGTCTATATTTTTTTCTGGCCCAATTATATGTTCTTTTGTCCTCCAAAGGGAAATTTACCTCTAATACCCCTAAAAACTCCTTTATGTTTCAAGGTATTTTTCTTATATTTCATGCAACTTTCCGCGTAGTTTTTCCCCAAACCTTCTTTTTCTGTAGTCCTGTTTCTAAATTTGTATGCACTTTTGATTCAACATTTGCCTTCAACATTAGACTCATAAATACTTCAGGTTTTCTGTTTATCCATATGCTCATGTATATTATCCATAAAACCAACGATGAAAGGTAAAGCGTTAAATCATTTTTGATTGCTTTTTTCAGCTACTACGAAAACATCCCCTCTGACCTTTCACGTCAGGTAATAAACTCCGAGGAGCGTAGTTAGTAATAATGAGGTACGCACGTAAAAACTCATCCTTTGAATGGTGAAAAGGCACATAGGCGGGACAGAAGTCCGCGCTGTGTGCATTGAAAATGATGCTGTAAGCCGTCGAAATCGATTGTCAAACTAAAAAAAAGTGTAGAATTATAAGAAGTGCTTTTTATTCGTCTTTATGGTGAATGTAACGACATTAAGTAAGAAAATTCTTGAAGTTACGCCTATATGTTGCCTAAATCGGACCTCACAGATTGTTGGTGAGGACCTAAGTGACTGCGGGTGAGGCAAACTCAGCCTTGCTATCAGCGATATAGGCAGTTTGTTAATACCAGCGTAGATTTGGCTCATTTCTTTGAATCATTTGAAGGGTTTGAACCTTTAAAATTGGAACGGTGGTGTTCCTAGTGGAATAATTTTTTTAGAAATTTATTTTTATATGGATTTTTGGACATATTTGTCTCTTAAGTGCACCAAATTGCTTGGTAGTTCTTTTACTGGTAAGGTGATGCAGCAATTATTCACTTGATTGTCTTTTCGACAGGTCTGATGGGCGTCGAGTTGGTGTGGTTGTGCCTGGGCGTCGTATGGCTTTGCGTCCACTACGTTGACTGTCCTGTCGGAGTCGCCAAAGAAGCCCTGCTCGGTAAGTAATCCACAGTAGCTGTGGAAAAGGGCAGAATGTTGATGTTCCTTCGTGAAATACGTACATGATGTTTAGTATCCATCTCATTGATTACACTAAATGGAAAGTGAAGGCTTCTGATTCTTGAATTGTAATGTATTATACGTTTCTATCGATGTTTTACATGAAATGAATATCATCTACTCAACATTCAGAATTTATTATTATCTCGCTCCGAAATACTCATCTATTTCTAAATTGCCGATTAAAAGGCTATAACTATAAAGTTTTGTATTGTAATGCTGGTTTACGTTATCCGTAAAATGACGTTCCGTTCACTTGAAATTAACTTGAGTTTGAGTTTTGTACAGTATGCTGACGGGAGCTTTATCGCTCTGATGTCGTACTAATATCGATTTTATCTATGATGGCGTAATATTACCGGGTCTGAATATTTTATATGCCATAAAAAACCCATTCCATATTAAATTAGCTGGACAGCTTAATGTGTATTGCACAAATTTCTTCTGAAAATCCTAAATTGTTATCAGCATCATTATAACTACCTGTATATATGCTAATTCTATTTACTATTTCAGATATACCTACTTACGAAAGAATACTTTTAACACTAATCAAACCGTTGACTATGATCAATTTTTTCTCTGCAGACCATAAAATATATCTCTAAATAAACAAACAAATTGATGACAGGACGAGAAAATATAAAAGTTTACAAATGTGGAAATATCCTTCATTCATAAAGGTATTCAAGGAAAGATCACCACGGTCTGCAGTCAGATGCTACTTAATTAGAGAAATCAATCCGAACGACATGAAAGCGGTTATTAAAAAGAACATAGCCTAATGGTCCAAAATCAGGATCTCGGGAGAAAGTGTCGACAAAACTACTACTAGAGTTGGGTAAACCAGTGATATTAGGTCATGAATAATGACTAAAAGAACAATTGCTTGTACTCTAAAGTTACTCATAAATAATTAGTCCTTTTAATTATCATTAGGAGATGATAAAGCATGCAGTAACTAAATTTAAAATAGCAATGCGAAAAATCACCACCTCGCGAATAAATAATCCGCGACTTATTTGTTCTCAGTACAAGTTTTCGCCACAGGTGGCTCTAGTGTCGAATCGAAGATTCGGAAAGGTGCTGGAAGTCCACGTCGGAATGGGTCAGAAGTGCGCACTTGACCCCTACGCACTTCGTTTCCGACACGGCTTTTTACTTACTTGCACTGTTGCTTGTCTCTGCTCTTAGTTAGTCTTTCTCTTGTAACATTTCATCTCCAACCCAATCACTCAAAGTTCTCTCTTTACACATATATGCGTTTTTTGTATTAATTTAATAATTTTCCCTTCTCACTTGAGCTACAAATTGATGAGAATCTAGTTTTATTGGAGTTGATGATTTTTTTTAAGTATCGGTGAAAGAGCCAATTTTCACACATCTGTCTGTTGCATAGAACATCCATTTTTGAGATTATTAATGGAGGGCCGGAGCGAATCGCGGGGTTCGCCGAAGCGGTAACTCATCGCCAGTGACGGAAACCGAATTGATAGCGCTTTACGGTGGGGACACGGAAATTGTCATTTGCCTCCTCTCGCTTGTGGAGCTCTTCCTCCCATTTCCCCGAACGATGAAGTTTATCGATGGATTCGCAATTATTCTCTTTTTTTCCTTTTTGCTCTCGATACCATGTAGTTCTTCCCTCAATAACTGCGTCAAGCGCATGAGGAAGTTTCCTCCCTTAAGTTGAATTCTCCATGACCGAGTAACTGTGAATTGTGCTTTTTTTAGGTTATCACAGATTATCTTTTTTTATTTAGAAGAATATTTGCGACTTCTCAGTGCTTGTTTTCAATCATCGTTTCACATCCTCTGGTATGCGCTTCGTCTGCAATAATTATCAATTACGCGAAATGTTGACTGAAAAATTTTCTTATGAGGAAAAATAGTCTTCAGAAAATAATTTCTTATATTTTGAGTTCATACTCTACCTCTTCAATGAAATCAGAACGAGTAAAGAAAATGCTTTTAGTCGATCAAGAAATTTCTCTCTCTTAATCTAATAATCTCATTATTTCTGCTCGCCTTGAATATATAAGGTTAATTTCGTTTGATTCTGAATTCGATGTCTTTGGTAGAGTAGCCCTGAAGGCAATCAACAGCTCGGAATGAAATTAGCTTGATGTATTGTTTACAGGGTGACTTTATTTACCAAATCGTTGCCTTCGAATAACTTTCCGCATGAGCACCTTTGCTCCTAAAACAAATTTATCATTTCCCTTTCATTAAGTGATGGAGGACCCTCGTCGTCTGTACTGAGTGACAGATTAGGTATCAGCTTTTTCCGTAAAATCCCCAGTTGGTGAAATGAAATTAATGCTTATATCTCCTTTCTTTCAGTTGGATTGATTATTACGAATAATTGAGTTTTTCATTTCGTCAGTCCATCTCTCTTTGGCTAAAACATTTCAAGGTGCATAAATGGAATAATGGTCCCTTACTAAGTGGAAATATTATTTCTTGTTAATTTTTTAAATATACCCTCAAAAAAGTAAATTCCGGCTACTGCAATATTAACAAGCCTGTATAGTACAAATTTGCTGTCCAATTTCTCTTAGTTTTCTTCAGGTACTCACGTTAATTCTTTTTTAGTGGTCTCGCTTCATTGTAGATGAGTTTAATATTTACGATTTGACTAATTAGGGAGAGGCTCTTATTTTGATGCTGTACTTACCTATCGATATTTGGTTTATTTGTTAAGATTTAAAGCTCTGAAGGCTGAGAAGTGAAAATCAGACGCTGTAGTGCGAAATTTCAAATGTGGACTCAGTCAACTTTGCATTCTTGCTCTAAAATATGCAAGTGTGTTGCTGTAAAACGCTGGGGATATTTTGTAGGTGTATACCTTTGACTTCGTGATCGAAGACTAGGGGCACACGTAAGCGATGTTTAAAACTAAGAACTTCACCATCAAAGATTGTAACTGAGTTTTTTTTTTAAAGTTTCGAACCGATCTTTTCTGTTTGGATATTTTGATGCTATCCGAGAATCTCGAAGACGTTAACAAGATCGTTTGAGACAATCTATAACTCTTAAATTCTTTTAAAGCTGTCAGTTCTGCGTATTGAGCGCACCGGATGGCTAAAATGTAACCCTGTGTGAAAATAAACGTGGTTCAGAAATAGTCCAGGCTCTCCATGGGGTGGATGAATGGGAGTGTGGGTTCTGGGGAGAACGGCAGAGTGGGTAGGGAATTTCCTGAGACGGAGGAGCGCTCCAGATCGGTTCGGTTGAGGGTTTCCGCCATCAACCATCTCGGGACGGAAACGAGGGGACCGTGGTGGGAATGGGGGAACGGAGACGGTTGGGAAGTGGAGGGAGAGAGAGGTTCCCGTATTCACGCCATGGAAAATGTTGCGTAGTCGCCGATGGAGCATATTTATGAACATTGAGCTAAGGCTGTGGTTAGGTCGTCGATAGTGTGCCTCACGTTGTGTTTGGGTGCACACATCGCCCCCTAATTCTTGCTAAACATGTGTCATGATCAATATGAAGCTCTTCCCTTAAATAGGTATGCTACTTTGCCCACCTGGGCAGTTAAATTTATTTTTCGACTCGGACGGTATTCCTAAGCCCTCCGAAATTCCCACAGGAGGTTGTGGATCATTGTTTCTGAGAAGGTTGATATTTTGTCCATGCTTTCCCTCTCAGCGACTGTTACGCGTATTATTTTACATGGTAAACATAAGCCTTGTTTTAGAATTTGGTTCACTCTCTTTGTGTATGTATATTCAGCATTTTTCATTCATTCAGTTTTTCATTCATTCAGTTATTACATTCAGTATTTTAGGTTAATATGTTTCTTGTGTAAATTTTATGTGTTTATTTGATGTTTATAGTTCGCTGTTTTTTTATTTTAAGCCCTGGGGAAGGATTAATAATAATCCCAAAAGTTGTCAAACGTAAATAGTTTGATTAATTTACCCAAAGTATAAAAAACTCAAGAATGATAAATGAATACTCTGGTCAAGAAATAAAATAGATCCTATAATCACTATCTTCTTGTGATTTTGAAATTATTCATTTCCCTTCATAGTGGATTTAAAAAATCTTAATTATAAAGGTAAAGGGTCCATTGAGAGTCTTCAGGCAGTAGATCAAGACTCTGAACTTGGACTTATCTACGCATCGTGATGTGGCATCGTTGAAGTACTTGCTAAATGACATGCTAATGATAATGGATAACATAAGGCTGATTGTGAATTTTATCTACGTTGCCGACAATACTAATGCTTTATTAAATTAACTTATTTGATTAATACTGGTGATTGAGGCTAAAGATAAAGTGTCTGCGATTATCTTTAAAGTTTTATCAGCATATTTTGACATCCATTGACTCAGTGATTAAATTTGGCTTCTGAATTTAATGTTAATCCTTAAATGATACGTTACGATTTTCAGAAATGATACGCTGGTCTTACTGTTTAATATACTCCAAGTGGTCGTTGAAATCTTAGTATGCTAAAATTTTCTTGAAGAAACTTCATCTTTTAGTCTTTGCGTGGTCTTCCTCTGTGATCTTAAAAAACTTTTTCCTGTTTGTGAGTGGAGCTCCCATAGATTCATAGGCGAGTGACATTTGTTATAGGTACATTTAGGGGAGGATCAATTGATCCTTTCCGTTATCCCTCAGTTACTTGTCAGAAAGATACGTAATCTTTGAAACCACACTCACCTCTTCAGGTAAGAACTATTTAATCCACTCTTCTTTGCATACTTTTTGTGTTGACTGTGTTCATAAGGTTTACTTCTGAGCGTTATTATTACCCCAAACAACGTTCTATAATTTCGTTCTAAAGCTCACATCAGAATTCCTCGAAGTATTAGAATCTAACTTTACATTTATGAATGTCACTCCTGGCCCGGTAGCGTTAAAAGCGCTTATAGAACCCTATTATTTTCTTTAATTCAAAAATAGAGGTTAGACTTAGAAAATAAAACTTCCTATAGGCTGGAAAAAATACCTGTGCTATTAGCATAGATGTTTTGTAGCCTATGCCGATTTACTGTTTACATCCGAACAAATTTACGGGATTTAGCGCGGGTTGTGAGCCTGTGATTTAGAGAAGACGTTTTCCTGATTTGGATCGCGGGCTCCGCTGTCAAAACCCATCGATATTCCATGCTTTGCTTCACGAACATGCTTGTTTTGCGTGGAATGTTCGTCGAAAGCTGTGATGGAAAGGATATCAATGCGACCGACCGCCGCACTATGTTTTCCCGAATATTCAACCCTCGTGGAATGCTTGCGCGGAATTCGTAGAGGAGCTGAACATGAACGGAGGGTGGATCTCCACACTTATGTCGACGGCGCGTGGAAATGCGAAATATGTATGGATGCATGTGCCCCCTCGCATTAGCGTGTGTCTAGCCCGTCTTTGAGGGTGAGGAAGCTGACCCTCCCTTTCCTTCCGCGTCCTCCCCAACCCACCAGGCACGTCGCCTTCGGCTACCCCTCTCACTTTCCTCCCCTCCGCCCTATTTACCCTGGAATCCCAAAATCCCAATTGGGAGGAGGACTGCAGGTGCTTAAGCTCACGGGGAAATATAAATCTCGGACGTCCGGGACCGGGATGAATATTTAATACCTTCCGGCGTCAGGGCCTCACACCTTTCCCTTCACCGGCCCTTCCTCCTTTCTCCTCTTCCTCCTCCACTCCCATTCCCTCCTCACGCACGCCCTCTTTCCCCGTGTGCCATCCTCGCATGTCCTCGCAATCGATATAAGCGTGAAATGGTTGTTCGGACCTCGTATTTAATGGAAAGAAAAATGTGAGCTTTATACCCATCCCCGCATCTCCATTCAATTATGATGAGTGGCGATAAGATTCACCACCTTATCTCCGACGGTCGAGATGCATAATTGAAAATGCTGGGTAAGGAAAATGGACTTCGATCCGCGATCAGTCCACCTGAGTCGTCATCTTGGTGCGTTTATCTCTTCCGACGCTTCGTGCGCGTGTGCTTTGTATTTGTGGGGGAAAGCACTTAAGTACAAAAGACAGTACGTCCCGATAAGCACTTGCGTCCTTGACATCCAATGCTACTTTGTAGAAGTTTGCATTTTTGAAACGGATTGTAATAAATAATTGCTTTAAATAAAAGTTGAAGACAAATATTTGTTTTGTGGTTAATTATTTGTGGTATTAAGTTTGCTCATAAGCTCAATATAATGGAAAGAGAAAGCCTGAAGGCCAGTCTGTGAAAGCCCCAGAACTAGAACGCGAAGCTGTTTACTTGAAAATCGGGAATGGAACGCAATGAACAACTTGTAGATGGTTCATTACCAGATATAGATTATTGCAGTTATGTCAGTCACGTGATTTCACGCGAGGAATTCTGGATAAATCTTATCTTAACACTTTATCTTATTTTGGTATCTGCTGATCAGACTGCGGCATATAGATAAGAACTGCCGATTATAAAGTTTCAAGCATTCATTTTTTTCCTTCCCCCATTCTCGTCTTTATAACAAACGCATCGAATTGCTGAAGTCTCAAATCGATTCTCCCTTGTTTTTAATGACTTTCTTTCCTCTCCCTTTTTTACCTTCTGCTGAATATCCTTGGAGTAAATTGTATAATATAATTCAGAGTTACATGTGGATGTGGTGGAATTAACTCCATAGCCACATCTAGAGGCCGCCGAGTAACGTATTTAACGTGAATTATTCATTAACCTCCCGCGCTCAGACAATTCATTACATACTCTTTTATCTCTCCTTTTTAGTGGCATCGGATATTACTCTCTTAAAGTTTTGATTCTTTCTTTTTGGTTAATTTAATATGCTTTTTAGAATTTTCGGTTATCACTGATAATCCAAGCCTATCTCATTGTCGTCATAACTTACTCGCATGGATGTCACTCATGCACATTCATTTTACACCCACGGTTCTAAAAAAAATAACTCTCGGCCTCTCCAAATATCAACATAGGCTCAGAAATTTACTTTTATCGATAATTTTATGGAAATTCCTTATAAATCCCGCCTGAACTCTCTCTTCGATTCGACTCGATCTTCTCGTCGATTGTGAGAAATCGAGGCGGGATTAACAGAGAGATTAGGTTAAGTTTATTCCACTCCTTTAAAGTCGTGGCCTATTATTACTGTGAAGGTCGTTCCAACTCAGTTTATTCTTAGAGGCTACCTAAAGCTTTCCGACTTTATGTACCAAGAAAATGTTTGAAAATTGTATTCTGGAAAGTAAATGAATTATTATTAATATTTTCTAAATTTTAAATGTATAGCATCTATTTCCATCAATTTCACGCATGTAGGTCTCTATTTACGCTCAAGGCGGTATTTTGCTTCAGATCGGCGATTATTTTGGGTATTTAATTGCGGCAGAATGAAACTCTCTAGTAACTTTGTGGTAATTCGTTGCAAAATGGATATATTGAATTGCGAAATGTCATTGTTCGAGTCAATATAAAAGTGTGAAATTACATTTTCATTGTCGATGGCTCTTGTTTTTCCCTCAGGTCGAGATTTCTCTCTCTAACATTTTCCCTCTTCTTGAGCAACCTCCATGTTGAAGTTCTTATTTATGCGTTTCATTAATAGGTCGATTGGGGTTATAGGCTCCTTAATTGAATGGGAAGGGGTTAAGAAGCAGAAGGTCCAGAAACATTAATTAATGGATTCGGGGGAGAAGGGGTTAGACTTGGCGAGGGAGGGAAGTAACCTCGTGGCACTTAATTGAATTCGTCCCGACGACGGAGGTTTTTGCTCCGTTCGCCGGGTGCGCTCCTGCCCGATTGCGGACAACCACCTCGGGGCGACGACGATGGAGAGACACTTTTCTGACTGTCGGTCTTGTGCGTCTTTTCCATTCTGTCGCGAGAAAGTCCTCACACCTCATGTTTAACAAGTTCGTTCACGCTCGATTTCACATACCTCTCGTAAATACGACGGCTAACGGACCCTTTGGGTCTGGTTTAGTCTTCGTATCTTGGTTTCGTTGGAAAACACCTCTTGATGGATTTTTGGTTGTCTCGTGATAGAGCTATGTAGCTAGGGGCCATTCAAATATTGCGTAAGGCGGTTTTGGGAGTAAGGGGTTTGGGATCATCTTACTTTGTCTTATGAAGAGGTGGGCAGGGGTTCTGGAACCAATTGACGTAAGATTTTTTCCGTCGTGAAGCAGTGTATCGTTTCCAAATATCCTGTGTTTTTTTCCAAGAATCCTGTGATTATTCACAACTTTATCAGCTGCGGTACTGTTTCGCTCTTGATGCTAATGAATGTGGTACTCAAACACTGCATAATTATACGATATCCAGTGCTCAAAGCGGTACGATGGCTTCTATGGAAAGATGAAACTGCAGAAAGCGAGCATTTAACGGAGAGCAGATTCAAATATCTAACGTTTCACATAAAACTGAGAGGGAGGGGGGTTTGGGAAAATTTTACATTGTCTTAGTGGAGGTCGAAAATGGCATAAATCGTATTACGTAATACTTGAACGGCCCCTTGTCCAGGTCTCTTGATTTTGAGAATTTCAAAGAGAATAATAAATCAAACTTGCTCCTTTTATAGATATTTCAAATAGATTTGATATGGAGGCTGCGAAAATAGTTTGCGGCTAAGCTTGTAGGATGCAAAATATTCATATTTACCAGAAGAGAAGCTAGAGAGCACAACTGATTTCGAGTCCACAAAGTCATTTAGATTATGGCATCGTTAATGCGAAACCTATACTCATTGTTTTATGTATATTTTTAACACGGTGTGTTGGGCTTTCAATTTAAGGGCCTGTCAGAAAAACTGAGGATTTACACTCTTACCTGGATTGTGAAAGAAGACACTCTTAAATCTAGGTTAATGAACTTTTATTTCCTGTTAAAATTTATTTTAGCACTTTGTAGCCGCATGTATGTCTACAAGAAAGACTGCAGCCATACCATCATGTCCATCTGCCTCTCAGTAATGATATTCCATGGACGTCCTAGTACGTCCATCGTCCTTCTCACAAAATATAGGAGGACGTACCATTACGTCCATAGCACTCAACGTGTTAAAACCAAATTTTATCTTCTTTTAAAATGGAAATACCTTTTACATTCCAAATTCATCTTATTCCCTCGACCCACTCTCATTTTCAGGATTTTTTTATGGGCATGATTACCAGTAAATCCGTCCTTTTATCCACATAATGCCACTCAACTTTGTGCGCTTACTTTTTGGAATTCGTGTAAATGTCAAGGGGTTTCCAGGAAGATTTCAAGGCTTGTTTGCGTCCTTCACTCGAAACCTCTCGGCGCTCACAAAGGTCTTTCCCAGCTTGGGAAGGGGAGGGGGGCACACCTCCCCTCTTCCCTACATCCTTTTTTAATCTCATTTTAACGCATGCCTGGCGTGATTTATGAAAGCTAATGAATCGGATCAGGCTGTCTTCGTTACGTCGTAACTTAATGATTGGACTTAACGCGGGCCCGGAGTCTTCTGAGGGCTTCGAGGTTTTAGCGAGGTGGTGGGGATATGGTTGAAGGGAGGGGGGGGGAAGAAGAAGGGCGAGGGAATCTGTGGGGGCAGGGCGGGTTGGGTTTGGGTTAGGCCTTGGGGGAAAGGGTATCGTTTGTGTGTGTGTGAGAGAGAGTAAAACCTTCACGAGGGAGAAAAGCGACCGGTTTGCCCTCCTCCATTACCTTTTGCTCGGGTTTGGGAAAGGGCAGGGGAAGGTTCTGCCTCCATCGGGGTTTGGGGAAAGGGACGAGGTGTGGGGTGTGGATGCGGTGGTAGTAAGGGGAAGGAGGAACAGAACCTCCTCCACGCCCTAATCCAATCCTGGCTTTCTAGCCCTTCATCTCTTCTCTCTCTCTGGCTCGACGCAGACCTGTCTCTTTGGCCTCGCTCCTCGTCCCTTCCTCCCACCATCTCGGTTCTACTTCATGAAAAGGGGGAGGAACCAAAGCACCGAATCGATTCGTTGACTTCCTTCGACATTTCGTGATTCTTTGCATCGATACTTTCAGCGGAATAATGACGGCCCGCCGATTCGATTAATTGGCCGATGATCATTGCCGTCGAGTTAAAATTTGAGGCTTTTTTGCGTACTCCTTTGGTTAATTTTTACCGTACTATTTATCAATTATTGGTCATTTAATATTCATTTTTAGTACGTATAATAATGAAAAATAACCAGCTGGATCACCTTTGTCTAATGCTGGCGCTTACAAATTTCGTGCTGAAATCGAAAATATTTCAAATCCTAAATAAACCCATAACGAATACAACAAATAAACTTGAATGCACCTTCGAACTTGAATCACAATTCAATTATCGTGTAATTGTACACCTATGAACATTTTCCTCGTGAAACTTTGGGGAAAGTAGAGGCTGTAAAATACTCCATTAGCACTAATGTTTTATAAATAGTTAATGCTAAATTATTCAGAAAAAATAATATTATAGTTGAGTATTAAGATAAAAATTACATCTTAGCTGTAGTTCATTATATTCCAACGATCGAGCGTTAATTTTGGCCCGTAATCTTTTGAGTTTACCTAATTTAAAGGCTGAATTCATATCCCGAGATAAAAATTACTCGTGTTGTTTAAATGTTCTCCCTCTTTTTCATTTCACAAATGCTGCCCAGCTAACATCAATCTCTTCCATTCTGTAAAATTGACGCTTAAATAATGAAGAGTTTATGAAAAAACCTGTTTATAATCTCTTTCAATGATTATGCTTCCTAACAGGAATGGGAAATGTCTTATTGGTATGCAGTACACTGTGTATGCACATTTATGTAGAACGACTTCGCTTGGGCCTCCCGCCGGTTCCTCGAATTGTGTGACGCACACTTCACTCTAGGCATGATGGAATAGCGCAAATCGTGCCCAGCATCTAGTATTGTCGTGACGCATCCTGATAAGCTTTGGGATAGATGCAATCAGTGCGTTAGAACTTTTTTGTTTTGAATTCTGACCATATGCTCCCTTTGAATAGTCTCGAACTCTCTGGGATTGAGACTGTGCTATGGTTTCTTGTTGACATGCTGCAAATACATGCGTACTTCTTCGGTATAGGCATCAAGGTGAATAATTAAATCAGGTCGAAGTCGAGTGGAATCGGAAACTTCGTAAGATATAATTCGCTTCCGCTGCAACTGGTATCTTGAGTATCTAATTCCGTTCTACTACGAGATGTCTTGCTGCTTCCCTTGAACCTTTCTCAGGCATTATTTATTACGTGCCTACATCTACGCTTTACCCATCGAGTCGCGTCAAGGGCGTGTGGCCGGGGGTGATGGGCACTAGTGAAAATAGGAAGAAATCAAATTTTCAGATAATAGAGGAGAATACATGGATGAATTTACAGTGGTGTGTATTTTAGGGTATGCCTTGCCGTCTATTGTTACTTAATCCGTGTTGGCTATGTCTACATTAAGATGTAGTATAGAGTTAAATCTCTTAGATGCTCTGGAAACTCTTTGAGTATGAGTTTTTCTGGTTACTTGAGCCCTAAAGTGTAACATTCGCGTCAAGTGGCACCCAACCCAGCCCTTCCTTAGGCTGAGTCACACTTCCTTCGCGTCAATTAGCGAGTACATTGTGCTATTCTGACAACTTCTCCACGCGACTCAAAAGTTAGCTTTTCCATCCTTAAGCGGTCAAGCTTGAGATATTTGTAAAGTATCGATCCCTTTCCATAAATCTCATCGCAATCGCCTGAGTATCACCTCTCCTCCCCAATGACCCTGGAAACCCCTTGTTCCTCGGCCGGTCACTTTATCTCAGTCCCTAGTCGCACACACCTAAAATGGCCTCCTCCTGCCTCCCACCCCCCGCCACCAGCCAGTATCGCCGTCCTCCCTCTCCACCCACTTCATAAGCCCTCTCCCACCTATCCTCCATTCCAAAAAAGAGTCCCCTTCAGCATAAAACCCTTCCTTTTTCTCTTTTCCACGCGTCCTTACATTTTCCTTTCCTTCTCCCTCTCGTTCCATATTCTGTTCGTTATCTGCTTGTCCTTGTTTGAAGTCGTTGTTTTCCGTTCTTTGTTTGGTATGCGCGTAGCATTTTCAAACCGAGGAACCAGCTTGATTTTTTTCTCCGAGGGAATCGGAAAAAGGAGTGAAGAGGAGAAAGATTCCAGAACATTTAATATAGCCTAAGGCGCTTTTTCCTGCCGTTTTATCCTGGTGAAGGACTTGAACGCGCATTGATCTTTACTAAAGATCCAACTGTGTGGTTCAATCGAGTTAATTTAAAGAATACTTAGAGTAAAAACTTCCTTTTTCTCTCTCCGTTGACGAATTACCTTTTGCCTGAGATCAGATCAATGGGTCTCCTGGCGGGATCTCTTTTGTGGCTCCTCTGTCCTAGAACTCTTTCCAACTGTAGTCTTATTTAAATTAATTTCAGACTTGTGCCTTACTTCCTTCGAACTTCTTTCCCTTTTTTACTCTTTTAAAGTCATAGCTTGATTTAATAGTTCCTTCTGATGCTTCGAAGCTTGCTTCTAGACCGTCTGATAAAACACATGTGGTATAATTTATGGTCATGTTGAACTTAAGTTTACAGTCCATGAATTGAAATGAAGTCTAAATTTGTTATGTTTCACTATAAATTGGCGCTACTGCTTTATGTATGCAATTTTTTGAAATAAATAAAGTGGTAATATATTATGAGTGAATTTTTCATTACGATGACAACACCATATTTTTGCTCACACATATATTCACCCCTGTATGCACACTATCTTATAATGATGTAGACTAGATAAAGCACAATACGGGAATAGCATTGTGTCACGGGCTTTGCGTAGAGATAGCATCAATAATATTGCCAAGAAACGTTTAACGTATAAAAATATTCAATGGGTTTTTTTCATCCAAATAATCATGAATAAAGTACGATTTTTCTCAAGGCTTAAGCTATCTTCTTGATGTTGCCGTGACATATTTGAATTCATAACCTACCAGGAGGCGAAAGAATGCTTAAAATTAAGGTCAGTGTTTTAGGACCCAAACTTCCTTTAAAACCCAACGAATTCTTATCCTAATTAGCAGGAAATGGGGAATGTTTTCATCAGGGGCGCGCAATTACATGCTTTTTCTGCTGCCAATTTCGTTGAAACTTTCCTTGAGAATGGTTTTACGAAAAGAACCGGTAATCAACACTTTTCTATTCTTGGGGAAGTTTCCTCTTGTCATAATTTTTTGGCTAATACATTATTTCCTGGTTTCTTTAGGATGGAAACTTCCGATTAGAGGGAGATTCAATGAAAGTTTCATGAATGTAAATGTTTATTTGCCTCACTGAGATGACAGTTCTGTGTCTGTGATGTAGCTACTTGGACTTACTGCACTAAGTGATAATGTATGGAAAAATTGGATAAATTTCCGTTCATACGATGATTACATTTTATGATGCGTTATATTTTCCTCAAACTACCGTGGTATTGCCCGTGGAAAACTTGCTGTACTCTTTAGCATGTATTTTTTGCCTCAGTCTAAGTGGATATCGCTTTGATCACTCTATCAAATGTTTAGGCCTTGGAGCGGATCGAAGTCGAGGTACATTTAAAATAGCATTTAAGTTGTTTTTTTACAACTTTTAATTAGAGGGAATTCACCGCGAATCTGTCATATTTGTTTTTTCTATAAATCCTAAAACTAGATATTGATATCAAAAGATTTCCATGTTTTGTTTTTTTTTCCTTATTTGAGTGCTAACGGCTGACCTCACAGCACGTTTGTTCCACCTCAATCCAGGGAAAGTTATGCTATCGGAGTGAAGGTAAATGGGGTTTGACTTTTGGCCGCAGGGCAGGGAAACAAATTTCTCCTTTGGTGCACGATAAGAAAGTCGATCGCATTGACGTCATTCGTATATCCTGAACACACAAACGCCCGAGTACATGTACGTCCACTCACTGCTCTGCGAGCCGCTGCATTGGCGTGTGGCAGGGGGTGTCATGACACCAGTCCTATAAAGGCGGTTATTGGGAGGTGAAGTAAGTTTTGAAGTATGTTTTGGGAATATTGAGTGTTTGGAGCAGAGCTCAGTTTTTACCATGGTAACTTGTGGTGCATGGGAAAGTGAATTTTTGTTCCTATCTGTTCTGCAGTGTATCCCTCTCATCTTATTACTTCTATCGGACCCAGAGATGCTGTGCAAAATTCAAATGATATTTTATTTATCGTAATCACTTTTATCGGACCCAGAGATGTTGTGCGTAGTCCAAATGATATTTTCTGTGTCGTACTGAATCACACACACTTGTTCTGCAATTTCTCAAGCAATCAAAGTCTATCGTGTAGCTCCGAGTCTATATCAGCTTTCAACGAAGTGCGCAGCTTTCCTATACTTCTAATCAGCTTAACTCACTATTTTTTTCCGGATAAAATCTTTAAAAAAAAAAAAAAAAAAACAAAATTTAAAAATATATATGTAATGAATATCAGTTGCAGACACTTTCTTTGGCAGCGGCGATGGTGGTGACGAGAGAATGAAGTTTACGGGGCGGGTGTTTATTCCCATATATATTCCGATCGTATACGACGATTTGTGAAGATTGAATGGACAAAGAGTCACCAATGCCACTAGAATTGAGAGCCGGGGAGAAAAGGTGCACAGTGACAGCTCTGCGAAGTAGACTAGGCAAACTTATTGGAGAGGTAGCTGCCACCTGAAAAAACACTATGAGGTATGCCATGGATGGGAAAGATTAACGTGGAAGATCAAGAATTGTACTCGTGGAAGAAATTATGAAGGACCTCCAAGTTTAAAACGACGAAGGAATGAAACGGTTAGCCAAGAAGAAATACGAGTGAAGAACTACAGCGAGCCAATTTTCGGTTTGATGATCGATGGTGATAATGATGACGGGAAATTTATGACATATCAGCCCCTTTTGCAATGGAGTGAATTCAATACAAACCCTTTTCTCTTTATGAAAAATTTGAGTTCATCAAACCCACGTAACTCACACTTTCGCATCCAAAGTGCTACAGGCCTACAGGAAGTAAAGGATCAATTTCTTGCATTTGCTTCGTCGTGTCTATATTCTTCCTTTCGATTTGATAGTTGAGCAGCGAGGGATTTGCGGAAGTGTTTTTTTTATATCATTTCCCAGAGGGTCTAAATTTTAGTCGCGCGATAACTTTTCCGTGCGGGGAATAGATGTTTTCACTTTATTTTTCTGGCCCCTTCCAATGGACCGCAGGATTACTCGAGTGCTTCGTATCCGGGATCCTGAAACAATAAAGTCGTATTTGATGTAATCTCTCCCTTCCTCCTTTCGGGAGGATCCAGTCCCATTTCATCTCCTCACCCTCCCCCCCTCCTTTCCCCTCATCTTCCCCTTTCGCCTTCAAGGACGCCGCCTCCCAATTTCACTCCACTCTTTCTTATCTCCAACCTCTCTCCCTCCCTCCCTCCCTCCCTCCCACTTTCCTCCCCTTGGCTTCCTTGCCTCCCCTCCCCCATATCTCTCCCGCCCTCCTTCCCCGTCTCCCTTTTCTTATCTCCATCGAAGCAGCTCTCCCACACTTTTCCTTCGCGCCAACTCCTCCCCCCTCCTCGCCCCTCTCTTCCTTCAACTCCTTGGAAACTTTCCCCTTCTTAATTAGGCCTCCCTCGTTCGACCCTCGGCTTCCTTCAAGGCAAATAAAGCCGCTTCCTTAAACGTTTCCCGTGTCCTATCTTAATGGGACCCCGGCCTTTTATTTCTCGAGCATCCCTCCTTTTCATGAAAAGGAACTTTTTTTTCAGTCATATTCATGATAATTTTTTCCCCAGAACTTCGCGCCCTTGTTCCGCTTATTTTTTTACAGGAGCGGCGATGGAAATTTTGCACTCAATTCAGGCTCCAGAAACCATGGCAGGCTCAGGCGGGTTGGAGGCGTAATAAATATGTTGCTCTAGACAGGATAATGACAGTAAAATAGCGTGAGAATTTATTGGTTACAGCATTTTATTTGTATTGTTTCCCTCACGTTACATACCACTCGAAGGTTATTTTGCAATTTGCAATCCTATCGGTAGATACTGGAGCTGTCCGTGAATAAAAATGTTTGAACAGGCTTTGTTTGTCATTCAAAAATTTAATGCATTTGATTTATTTTTTTCTACTCGTAGTCGCATGGTGCAGCGATGTGACTGCATCCACCGCAGTAGTTGATCGTGATCGACTTTCATCCCTTTCACATGCAAAAATTGGATGTTTTCCAGGGTTCTTGTCAGACTGACAACGGTCTGCAACTTCGGAGGAGGGGAGAAAATTTCGCTCGCTGAAAATTATCTCCTTTCTCCTTAGCTCTCCGACTCCTTATCTCACCGCTTCCACCCGTTACACTTCTGCGCCACTAGTTTTACTCCGCGCTTCTTCCATCAGATTAGTGAGCGTGACTCAACATTTTCATTCCTAATTTCTTTCTTTCTGACCCTTCGCGGAGTGTTACGCAGGAGTTTCATCGCTAATCTCGTCCGCTCCGTGTGAACGGGTAGTAGAGTAGAACTTTGAATCTTAAATGATTCTGAGGATGAAAATTATTTCAGGGTTTGCGGTCGAAATCATTCTGCGAGAGAACCGATTGTGATTTGATGGTGGTGGATACTTGGAAATACACAATCTCTTAAAAGCTACAGGCTTCAAAGCGTTTACACATTTCGCAAATACACTTTGAGAAATATTTTTTCCTTCCTCTAGTGTAAAAAGTTTGCTACACATAATTTGTTTGGGTCTCAAAGGCCCCTATTTCTTAAAGCAATCCATACGATACTATGAGCCTCGCAAGAGAAATGTTAACTGTATAAGTTGCACAATTATTCAGAAAATGTCCATTGCATGAATCACAATTTCATCTCTTAACACTCCTCATTTTGGCCCTTACACTCCGGCCAATCACGTTGTGGAATGTCCCTGTACTCACAGCTTTGACAGTGTGGGGACGGGTCGGTCTATTAATGGTATTGTTAATGCTTTCAAGACCTTTTGCTGTACATTTTTTCTGTTTTTTCGATGCAGTTTTCTGCCTGAAAGCGATTTCTCTCCATAGTTTATGTTTCTCCCGGGTGGCGTTTTCAGTGTCGCAGAGGATATTTGTTGAGTTTCTTGTACCGTCAGGAAATATATTTTCGATAATCCTAATAATGACATCATAATGTAGTGATAAGTTAAAAGTTTCATGTTATACATCTCTTACAAATTCTGAATATTTGGAGATATTCTGTGGAGCCGAAACATAACTGACAAACCACCAAACGAGAAAAAGTCCACTAGTACAAATTTATTACTCGACCTAGGTTTCACCTTATGCAGCATTATCAGGTGTATCAGAGCTGAGTTGTGTGTGGCAGCACCTGATGATGCTGTAAAAGGCGGAGCCTAGTTTGTGTAATAACTTTACTTGTGAAATCTGCTCGTTTTGTGATTTGTAAGTTATATATCTCTTGTTACGTCCTGGGAAAACTTCCTGGCTTCACCTACATGGGTGATCACATTTTTTTTATCGCTAAGAGCCTCCCATCGCGATTTCCGTGGAGTGTTGAGAAAGAGTTCGTTTCTCCAAAGGAGGCCGCTTTTGGTCTGAAACGGCTGCCCGCTTTCTTTTTCTTTTGTGAGCTTGCGCAGATATGTCCGATTTTATTTTTGGAAATGCCCTTGCATTAGATCTTTCTGTGCAATCGCACCCCGGCAGCATTTCCACCAACCACTTGGCATCCGTTAGAATCCCTACTTAAGCACTTAAAGCCGGATGGGGAAACCTACATTTATATTTTTTTTGGTAATAGGCTATTGTGATGTTGAATAGTTCGTTTTTGAAATTCGTTTTTTTTTCAGAATGATAAATCAATCAGTGAAATAGGCGTTCTTTGTCACGAATTTTATCTTACAAATAACTATTTCTGTCATTTCTTGTGAGAGTTATCATTTTGGTAGAAGGGACTTTGAAAGATATTTATAGATTCGACTTTCTTTTCATTCATTTTTCCTTCACCCTACGTATGACTGTCTTTCCCTTTGATTCTATTGACTTGTACCGCGATGTATTCATTTAAAATTACAATATTCCTCACTTCTCACCTCACAAAAACTTTCAGATGATGGTAACCCCAAATCAGGTTGTTCCTCTGGGGTACCTATGTTCCTATATTTGTATAAATAACCAAATGTACACACATATGTATGGAATAAAGTTATTATTATTATTATTACTTTAGCTGTAAATTTGTTAGTTCTGGTACATAGTAGTGCAAAAGTCGCCTTTAGAGAAGTTTATTCTGTAATAATATTAGTGTACGGTACCTGTTGTTCATCCTGAATCGTAGTTAATTTTTTTACCTCTGAACTGGAATGAGACTGGAGAAATTTGTATTTTTTGCCATTGCATTAGATTATTTTCACATTCAAAAAGCCACTTAATGTCACTGTCTTCGGTTTCGTTGGCGAACCTTTTTTTACCAATAAAAGTAGATTTTTTTCTAAAATTTCTACTACTTTCGTCCTACGCTGTGATTTTCAAAAGAAAAGTATCTAATTTTCAGTTTTATTCTGAATATTTTAACTTATTCCAATGCATTTTTCGAAGTTATAGCGATGAAGAAAACGCATTTCCGAATAAATTAATTTCACAACCAGAGATTGCCAAAACGGACTACTTTGTGCATGTAAGCCAATTTCGACGCTATACGAAACCCTACCTATTTAGAAACGACTGCTTACATCCATATTTTGCTTGCGAATGATCCAGATATGCAACATACGTGCAGCGAAACATTTTCCCTTCGTCACCCAAATTCCGCGATTGCCTCATAAATGGCTTTATTTTGGTCTTCATGCTCGGTGTCCCATGAAAGAGAAAGATTTTAGATAACCATGGGACGTGCGACGGTCTAAAAGCCTTCCAGTCACTGCTTCGCACGTTTCCGCGACTATGGTCCATGAACCTCTCCAGGCCTATTGTATTTTCATGCGTGCAGTGACGAGCGTTTCGCGAGCAACGGCCTGTCACGATGAAAACCTCGGTTCCCGATCAGACATCCAAAATAAGCATCGCTGGACTCTGCCACTCCTACTCGTCCAAGTGCCCCTATCTGCAAGTGGCGGACAGTAATGTGCGAAGTGACCCTGGGCGTCGAAGAACGTTGGACAAAAATAATACTACTGCGAACGTTCCGCTGAAATTGTAGACATCACCTTTAAGTCAGGCTTCGAACTTATGCATTTTTCGACCGACTATCTGAGGACGCTGAGTAAATGTCTGGACTGTAGTCTTATGAAGCCAGTGTCGGTAGGGAAATGGAGTGAGTTGTAGCGGTACTTTTCGTTTAACGAGGTTCTATGGCTACGGTCATTTCGCCCTTAGAGGAAGAGGTAAGCACAATCGGAGAAGGATAACCCTCCGAATGAGAACCGAGTCCAACGAGGTTTGACCTCACTGAGATCGGTGTATCCATAGCTATTGCGTTCGTGGAAGTAATGGATAGATTTACTGCGGGTCTTTCAGTGAGTAAGATGGCAAATGAATCATATCTTACTGCACTCCCCTGCCTTCCTCTCCTCTCTGCCTGTGCCGGAACACGCAGTATCAGTCCCGACATGAAAATCCTGGATGGCAACTCCCTTGAGAAGCCGAAGCAAGGGCACTGGCTCGAACGAGCACGCGAAGAACCCCTACCCTATCCCAGGCCACCCATTCAATGGACCCCTTCTTTCATTTATTGCCGTGTGTGTCCTCCCCCCCCAACATCTCACCCACCCGCCCATCCTTTCCCTTGAGCTCCATCGCTGGGCCAAGCCCATTTGCCGTCGCCTGTGTCCCGTCATACTTATTCCCCGATCTCTTCATTTTTTTGCTGTCACTCCCGTCTATCTTCCCTTGCCCTTCTGCATTTTCCTGCGTTCTTTAACTCATTTCGAGAGACGAGTTCTCTTGCATTACGCCGGACGTTCTGCTTTGGGATCTTTTGCTATTTTCATCGCGAGGAAACTTATAACCGGTGCGCTTTTTCTCTGCTTCCATGAGAGCGTGATCCAAACATCAGTCCTTATTTTTGTCATTCGATTTGAAAATTCTGGGCTGTAGAAGGTTTATGTTTTTCAAAGGAATTTGCCATGGTGAACGCTCCTACAGACACCTCAAAGTTTTACTGCTAAGGGGCTGAAAGTATCAGGAGCATGGTTGTTGTCGCCGCATCAGTTGAACTAGAGGCCTTTTGCAGGAGCTGATGGAGAGCTATGAAGAAGTGTCACTCCTCTCCGTTTAGTTGTTGGCGCTGTAGAGCTGTATGTCTCTACGTAGGAAAGTATCGTTTGGGGCAGTACACGCTGAGTGGAACGTAGCATGGACCCCAACGCAGGGATGAGAAATGGCGGAGGACAAAAAAGTCCCGATGCCGGAATAGTACTATCCTTCTATTTTTCCCCCGCTTGAACTTCGAACCCTTAACCCCAAACTTCACAGTCCCGTATCTCCACGTGGAGCGGTTGACACGACGCCGCCCTTCGATCTCCTCTGGGACTGAGAATGGACCCGTCGTTTTATTTCATTTTCACTCGCTTCCGTGTAGAGGTCGTGTTCAGAAACTTTCGCTTGGAACGCTTCTGTTTTGTTTTTTTTTATTTTTATTTTGGGGGCGTGAGCAGCTCCAGGCTGAAGCTAGCAAATGGTGCTCCCCGCGATGGGCGTTCAAGTATTCCGAAAGAAGAGCCCGTATTTGTGGCGGTTCCATCTATGTGCCCCAGCGAGTTGGTGCGACTCCGGAGACGGAGTTTTTTTTATATAAAAGTCTATCCATGCGCTTTATATCATACGGCTTTTGATTTATAAACTCGGTTTGTGGGTTCAAACTTGGCTGCTTTTGTGTCTTTACGCTTGTGTGTGCTAATTATTCGAAGTAAATTGAACTTTTTTGCAGTTTTCTTTGGATAATTTGCGCATTGGTGTGCCGGTGTTTGCTGATTCACATCACAAGTATAGCTGAAAATCATCACGGTGCGTTTTATGCACTGCCGACGATTTTTTCATTCATGTTCTTTATCTTATTCTTACGATACTTTTGAGAGTCTGACGGCGATGGCATTGTCTCGCCAAATCAATTGGAATCGTCTCGGGGCAACACTAACCACATATCAGGGTTACATTTGCGAACCAAGGTCTTCTTGCAGAAAGACTTCATTTTAAAGATATATATTTAACATTGAGGGAGAGTTCAATCTTACAATGAAAATCGAAATCTATCTCATTTTCATGTACTCATTGATATTAATCCCCCTTACAATATTTGTATTTGTCGTGAAAAAATTCGTGTCCTTGGTCGGAGGATTAACTATAAGCGGTGATCATTTTGGACAAATTTGCAATGTCTTTCTTACCTTTTGGTTGATTCGAACTTTGCTTAGATACGGAAAATGTGGCTCTCTCAAGGAAGAAATGATATATTAATAACAGGAAACTATAGCGGAATACTGTCAGAGGACTTTCAAAGGAGCGTAATGATTGCTATACCAATGAAGATGAGGACTGAGAGGTGTGAGGAGCACCGAACATTGAGTCTAGTTTAAATGGAGGGAAAATTCCCCTGAGGAAGACCCAGAAATAAGTTCTTGGGCCAAATAATGAAGACAGTACATAAGGAAAGATACCAGGAGGTAAGGGAACTAGCATTTGATAGGGCAGGGTGGAGGGCTGCAGTCAACCAATCTTAGGATTGAGCGACCTATGATGACTCTTGTCGAATGGAGATCTTTTTATCTCCAATAAGAGTCAAGTCGTTTCTAAGGTTGTTACTCTTTATGGATTTCGGCGCGAAGAAAGATGGATATTTAAGTTGTAGGTGCTGTAACTATCGCTTGAGAACATCTTCATCGCATTCCTTAAATTTTGAGAAATTGTTCAATTCTTCCATGAAAGACTCTTAAAGCACTTAAACCTCCAGAACTCGTTCCCTGCGTTTATTCTAAGTATAGCGGCCAGAGTGGACACCAAGTCCCTCCATCCCGTTTGTAATTAGCTATGACGCTCAGAAATTGTAAATTAGCAAAATGTACGCAAACACAGCTTCCTTTCGCTGGAAGCAATCTTTGGAGTGGAAACGGCCGCGTAAGACGGCTGGAAGACTGGCAGCACTGTCGGTGGAGGCTGGATCCGGAGCGGCATACATCTACTCACGTGATGCCACTCGTTCTGAACTGAACCCCTTATCCTCAGTGTGGTAAACCAGCGAGCCGCGTTCTCGGTGCATGTCTCCGCTGTCGCATCGAATGAGTATGTGACAGGCTCCGTCAACTCGAGGTATTTTTCGGATGGAATAAGAGCGCCCTGGATGAAGTCAACAGGAAGGAAAAAAATAAAACTGAAAGAAGAACCACGACCGCTCAATGCGGCGCTATTCCCCCGTCCGACCGAAATGCTCTCTCACGTGGTGTCGTCCCACCGTCTCCCCCTTTCGTCCTCTCCCCCCCCCCTTCCCCGCACCATCGGGTGCATATTCGGGTCACGTGTCTTCTACCGAGGAGCGTCCTAGCTCCCTCATATCCCTCTTTGCTTCCCCGCAATTCCCTGCCCTGTGCCTATTTCCACACGGAGCAACAAGGAACGGAAGTATTGAATTTTTCTCCGCTTTACGCACGTGTGCTCGTTACTTGAAATATTTTTCTCTCCCAAGCAGAAGCTGTAACTAGGACAGGAAAAGTATCCAGTGGTCCTAGGAAGGTGATGCGCCTTTGTGTCTGGAAACAGCAAACACATTCTTTGATTAAATGTGCCATCCTCAGTATAAATCAAGTATCTTCTCGCTACGCTGTCCCTTTATTGTAATAAAATATATATTTAAAAACCCTTAGTTAATTCCTCGGACATCATTATGAACTTGACCTAACAATGCTGTAAAAATTAAAATCGGTTGTGAAATTAAAATCTGATTGTTTTTGGAATCCGCTGAGTGTTTTTTTATTGTATGCTATCAGCAGTCATCAATCTGAAGATTTTGCTGCAGTTTTCCATCCCATCCTCTTCGCGGCTAATATCATCTATCATTCACAGCTCCCTCTTTGAGTATCCTTCAACATTTCCCTTATGTATTCCATGTTTGGTCCGACCCGTTTATTTCTCGTATTCGTTTTCCCTTCATAAGAGTTTTCAGAGCTCTGCCATGTGTCTGGATGTGCTTAATAATGTTCTCTCTTCCATTTCGCAGTTTTCGTTAAACATATTTTCCCCTCTGCTCTTTGTTCAGCATTTTCATTGGCCGTCAAATTGGTTCTTATCGATTTTATTGGGTCGAAAACAGGCCTAAATATATTTTTCACGGGCTTTGGATTAAGGTCATCTCTTAATTGCTGAAGCTTCAGTACTCTGTTATTCGTCATGCCTAAAATCCTATAAAATAGTAATTCGAATTTACTTTTTCGATTCTTGGTAATGAGCGTTCAACATTGTACAAAAAGCATTCCTGGTGAAGAATCATCCTTTACCGCTCACCTTCGGGTTCTCTGGTGTGGCTAAGTATCCTGAATAAATAAAATTCAGTTCGCAATCTTATGATCCAATGGAAAAAAATGGGTCGTCGTCTATTCTATCATTCAAGACGAAGTAGCCGCTACCGTCGGAATGCCCGCCGTTTAGTGTCCCTCTGTTTTTTTTTTTAGGTGTTTTTGTGCAAAATACCTCAAATGTGGATGAATTCAGTTCCCTCTGGTATCCCGGGAAAGCAGAGAAGCAAATGTTTTTAATCTTGCATGGAATTTCTTTGCTCCCAAGTAATTGAATAATAATGCATCGCCGCGCAGCTGCAATGGCGCCAAGGCCACGAAAAAAAAGTGGCAGTTTGCGATGAATAAAGGAAGAGTACCTTCCAGGATGCAGGGCGCACCCTCCTAGGGTGTCCGCGTGAGGATTCAGAATGGAATTTCCTTTTCCGGGGCCTATCCCGTTCTACACGTTGCATTCATTTTACTAACTGCACAACTTAGGTAACTTAGTTATCAGATTAGCGGCATCGTTGAAATAATATACAGGTTGAACATCCGCGAAGGATTTATGGCTTGTAAATCACAATCAAGGGTCACGAGGTACCACCTCGAATGAATGACCTTTTTGAATGGAATGCGACTGGAAAAAGTGCGATGGAAAAGTGAACGAGCGTCCTTTTTTCGCTCAAGTTGGGTACTACTTTGAATATGCCCAAAAACAAGGGAATTTGTATTAAAGGAATTTGATACAGCAATCGACAGTGACTAAATTCGAGATCAATGTGCATAATGGGACTAGATTCTACCTTCAAAGACTGAGAAATAATGCTAGAGCGGAATTCCGGTTCTTGTGTCTGCTTTTGAATCCTGAGAAGTATGCCTCCATTCGATAGAAGTCTTTTCTCATTCTTATTTTACAGGGGTGTTACTCTGTAATACTCAGAGACACAACTTTAAATCAGCGTGCGTAGTAATATGCGTTTTCCAAAAATGTTAAGATTTGGTTTCCTATGCGAATATTTTTACCTTACTCTACCTTAAAATGTTTTTTCCGAGGCGAGAAAGTGAAGAATTACGGCTCCTCCTTCGAAGGCTAAGGTCCGCACAATGCTCGAACAACCATGTCGACGGCAGGGAATGAGTTAGCGCTTTTCATTATTTATGAATGGCGCGTGCCCAGAGCATCTGATGGAAAAACCTTGTTCTAGCTTTTTCCCTTTCCTTCAGCTGCCAAATTGATATACATCTACCCATATTATCTCTCTAGAATATTAATAATTTATTTTACGACTAATGAAAATATTCAATTGTAAATTAAGATGTAAGTTAGTCGTTCACATAATGCGATTGTAGTACTTTTCACTGTCAAGTGTTTGGAAAGACCATTGTTTTCACAATATTTTCTTTGTATTTTACAAATGGTCAATAAAAACCGAAATGCACAGACTTTCCTTTTGTCATATTATTTGCTAAAATTGCTTTTCTGTTTGTGGAAGCGTTTATGGACTGCATTCTTTCGTCTCCTTATATTTGTGTCCAAGAATACAAGCTATGACAATTTTTGAGTGTCGTGTTTATTCGTGTTTTGTGATGCTGTTGCCATTTTTAAGTCTCCCTTTTCTCCGTCACAACGATGAATTCTCATCATTGGATAGAATAAAAATTCAAATACATTTTTGAATGTCCTCTGATGAGCAGAAATTCTTTGGAAAAATACCTCAAATGTGGACGAATTCACGAGAGGTCGAGGGAAGAAAATGTTTTTATAACCTTACATAGAGTGTCTTTGTTCCCAAGAAATTGAATAAAAATGCACCGCCCGCGCCCCTGCAATGGCGTTTTATGTAGATCGATATGTTAAGTTCCTGTCTCAGTGGCCAAAAATCCATTTTTTGTCAGTGTCGGAAAGTAGTGTCATTCATGGCTAACGATGATCCTTTTGTGTATGGCATAGTAGTTGGGCCACGCCTTTCATATCGCCATTGCGAGAGCAGCTGGAAACTTCGGTTCCCCACCTATTCTGCTGTTGATTACATGGACAGAGGTGAGACTGCGAAAGAAGAAAATGGCCGCTGGGACGACGGCTTTAATTGTGCTTGCGCATTCCTTTTTCCGTTTTGGTGCTGATGGACAAATACCTGGATGTCTCAGCGTTGGGAGTTAGGTCCTATGCTGATTGAAAGGAAATATACCATTCTCTTGTTCGTTTATTCATCTTCGAAACTCCATTCTGTTTTATCAGCAGAAGCTGGCTCTCCTAAGGCAGAGTTGATGCAGTTCTCCGACCTTCATAAGCACTCTATTTTTGGTTGTTGCCTCAGCCCCTTGTTTGTTTTAGAGTGATGTGATATTTGGCTTTCTCAATGATGGATCCTGCATTCAACCTTTCACAGTGTAAACTCTAGGATATGGTAAGCGTGACAGCCTCGTTACAGCCTTTGACCATTGATGTCGATTGCTCCTTAATTTTATTTCTTGCCGGAATTATCAAACAGAACCTCACACACTCCGATCGTGGGCGCCAGTCTGCGGTTTCAGAGATGGTTCTTTTCTAGATCGGATGTTCGCTCAGACTGGACACATTTTAAGCGTGTTGATAATCTAAGTACTTTCTTTCGACATCGTCTGTTGAATATATATAGAGTCTCAAAAGAATCCTTTGGCCGACGATCTTTCTCGGTCCGAAGGAGATTCTCGACCAAAGGATATCAATGAAGGAGTATACGAAGTAAAATGCAGCTGCAGAAAATCGTGTATCGGCCAAACTACGAGATCCCTTCAAAGTAGGTTGTAACACCAGAGTGCGACCAAAAAGAAACATTTTCGCCATTCTGTTGTTGCTGAACACGCCTGGTCTCAAAAGAATCGTTTGTTTTACAAACATGTTTAATAAAATGTAATCAAGGAAAGTGCTGTGCGTGCTCGGTGAGAAGCCTTTATTTGAATCGCTGCGTTCGTGCTTGGTTCGCTTATAACGGGAGTCGCCAAGTTCCACTGAATGCAGCTAAGTCGACCTTGGGAGAAGGCATGAATCGGTTGCCCTCCCGCTAGTATGGCAGCCAGGCGCCTCAAGTGACCGTTAGCTGCTTCCTTTTCCATTCTGCAACTTTCCCTTTCGCCTCAATTCCGCTCCATGCTCCACTAGCGTGCGCTCGTCTGCTTCCTACCCGGTGATGGACAGAGGAAACGTCTTCATCACGTTTAACAATTTATTTCTTTCGAAAACTCCGTTTATTTTTAGCCAATAGAATTTTTTTTTGAAGGACGTATGTGCTTCAGTTTTCAATGAGTCTCATTTCTTTTAATTTTCTAACAAAAGTAAATCTGACCGAGCCGTTCATCATGTTTGACTCTTAAGCTTCATCAATGGAGATACGTAAATTGCTTCCAAGTGATTGTGAGAAGACGAGCCCTGATATAATTTGTGGATAATTTCAGCAGAATTTAGCTTGTTAATTCCTACATCTTACACTATCGATCGTTTTCTTGGACAGAATTCGTTTCCTATTATTTTCTTTATCATTTGCTCAGCTCTGAGGGTACGGGCCCGCATCAGGTGTTCCCGGCACGCTGGTACAAACGGATAGATGAAAAATCTTTCCCTTTTCGAGATGCACTATTGAAACGTACTTTTGGCATCTGTTCATTTAAATCCATGTTTATTCCAATAGGAGGCGTCCAACTTAGTCGAGAATACAAATCCTTTCCGCGCCAATTCGCTCATGTAGACGAGCATTGAGTACACACAACTCATATCAAAAAGGTAAACATTCCAACACTTCCGTATAAAAGGAATTTACCGGTTTTCCATGCGACTCGGAGGAGAGCTATTTTAATGTATCACGAAAACGATTTGAGATTCGTTCGGGGATAATCAACTGTTCCGTTGAAATCGAGAATTTTATCTTTTGTATAAATTAACTGTTCATTTTTGCTGAAATAGAAGCTACATTTTCAGCTTTTGAAACCTCGAATTTTTTCGTCGTTAGGTGGTGAAGTCATTTTAAAAATGCATCGACTCTTTGAAAGCTCTCCTGTCCTCGGATGGCCCGCGATCGAATCGCTCCTTTATATTGTAGCGCCAATGCTTTAAAGGCACTTAGAAATTGTTGTTTCCGGCTTAATGGAAGTGGAGTGGACACTTCGGACGCGCATTTGAAAGCTAATCCGTGGATCGGTGGATCTTCTCGCTTTGAGCTCTGAAAAGCATAAATGGAATTGCAACGGAACTATGGGGCTCGTTTTTTTCTTACTTTGGAGTGCACTCTTTTGCGTATTTTAAGCGAATAAAAAATAATGCCGTATCATCCCGTCATGTGTGCTAGTCGAAGACTAATCGCACAAAATGGAAGGAAAGCGAAAAAACATTTACCTCTCAATCTTCTGTTACCATGTAATCCACGGTGTGGTTAAAATTTTAAAGAAATATGTATGATATGTGAAGTACTCGTCTGCTTTTAGCAAACCCCATCTGGTTCACCCTTGAACAAAGATGATACAGTTCACATCTGGTTCACCTTTGAACAAATATGATACAGTATGTAATCCACGGTGTGGTTAAAATTTTAAAGAAATATGTATGATATGTGAAGTACTCGTCTGCTTTTAGCAAACCCCATCTGGTTCACCCTTGAACAAAGATGATACAGTTCATCCTTGTATGTGAAAGAGTTTGATTTTAACATGCGAGGCATGATATTCTCCCTGTCGTCGATGATTACTCTCTGCTTGAAGGGTGAGTTTGTGTGGAAAATGCTGGGATCCGCTGATAAAATAAGGTTAGAGGTTTCCTTCCTCTTTCTCCACTGATTCTAACTGCATTGCCTAATACTCCTTCGTTTAACCTTTTTAAGAATTCACATGACGATTTTTAAAGCCCAAAAATGGTAGCAAAATTTTTAAAACTTCGAATATCGCCTTGGTAGTAAGTTCATCCATCTAATGTCAGTACTAGCTTGGTTTAAGAAGCTATAATTCGAATTAAAGTAAGTTTTGTCATCTCGGCCAGTTAATAAATTTAATTAGAGGTAGTTCGATAACAGGTCATCCAGTGATGGCAAACATTGAAATATATCTTAGTGGCAAATATGAGATATCCACTCGAGAGCTGAGAGAGGCCAGCCGAAGCAATAAAAAACAGAATGCAGATGTTCAGTTTTCGCGGGTGGGAATTTCATTCAGATGTTTTCTTCCGCATTTATGTAATATGATGCTTGGGAAACGGGTGGGGAAGGTGCGGCGCAATGCTTGTAGTCAGTCGTGTGAATGGTAAAATGTGTCCTCCATCTCTTTGCATTAAGGTTAATGTCAATGTCAGTGGAGTTATTTTTCCCACAATGCCTCCCTCATCTCGTTCCCTCCTCGCCTCGGATGCTCCACGTTGCGCGAACGGCCTCCTCATCCGCGCGTAACCATCACATATACGTTTTGCAATACGTCGCGGCCTGAATGACTTCTAAAGCCTTTGAATACCTTGAGCATGGGACTGGTGTATTCCATCTGCATCCCCAACACGCTTTGCGAGGCCCCTGCCGAGTGTGTCGAAGGGACGCATCTAGATGTAAAATTAAAAGTCTGTATGTAATTTCCCTCTCTGATTCCGAATGAAAACTGTGCGAAAAATCTCTGACTCTTTTTCCTTTAATGCGCCATGAAAAACTTCAACTGTCTTGCCATTGATACCATTGGATATTAAGAAATCCTTGTGTATGTAGCATTAACTTATCACTCAGAGCCTTTCAATGCTTGGTGCTACCCCTTAAGGCGAAACATAAAAAGGAGTATTTCTATGCCCTCGCCGTATGCGTGATACTAGCACGTAGCTAACTATGTAGGGTTTGAGATGAAAAAAGCATTGTAGCTCTTCTAGCCGAAAGCCGTTAATTTGGAGTTCGTCCCTTTTAACTATAATTCATACCTTGTATCTGAAAAAATTGATATATTTTTCAACTTTCATAGTTCACGCTGCTGTCTCATTTTTTTCTTTTTGTGCTTCACGTTTGAGATCTGCGTAATAGACTTGGCATTTCATGGCAATGGATGATGGATGGAATGTTTATCCAGTCATAGTAAATATATTTAAAGTATATGCTATAATTTGCGGTGTATTTAGGCATTTCGGCTCACCTATCGCCACTTCGGATGAAGTGTAAACATAGTAACGACGAAGAAAAGTATATTTTTTTCGATCAGTAATTTGAAACTACCTACATTGCAAGAGAGGAAAGGCAACTGAAAATATTGATTCGAAGAATGGCTTGTCTACCATGAGCTCTCCCACTAGCAGACCCTTCCCACCACACACATGCAGCCTCGAACCTCGTGTCCACTCTAATGGTGATAAGACCACGTCTCATTGATCTTTAATTTATTTCTGCCTCCACCCCATAACGTGACTTGCCTGTTGAAGAGAGGCATGCAATTTGATGTCCTATCTCCTCATTTGCTACTTGAACTCTTAAATAATGTATAATCAAATCCATGGATGAATAGAGAGACGATTACTCTCCTTATTACATCTATATGAACATGAAGCGTAAATGTCGCGAGGTTCTGCCAAATATGCATCGGCTGCAGCTCTTACCAGCCTCCTGTCATCCTTGGTGCTTAAAAAGTTGACATATGTTACCTTTCCGTTACTTCCGGCTATCATCGTGGCATTCGTTTATTTTTCAGGGCCATTTTTTCGCTTATGAGTGAATTACCTCTAAGGAGGAAACTGTGTAGTAGTTATTATATTTATTATTTGCGGAAGCCGGAAACTATGGTCCTCCGCACCGTAATGGGTTTTGAGGTGATTAGTTAGGCGATGGACTTTTTTAGGAATATGTAAATACCAGCTCGGCGTCGGAATTGGCAGCTAAAGATAGGTACCTTGGGATAGTTTTACATACCATGCTTCAGATGCAGAAATGTACTTAACATAATATCTTAATGGAATCGAAGTACCGATCGGAATTATCGTAAGAAAAAATTTCAGCGCCAGGGTTTGATGCAGACCGCTTGGAATCGAAGGTCAGTACTTTAGCCACCGTACCACTTCGCTGTTTAGCACTAAATTACCGTGAAAAAGATTTAAACATCTTCCTCCCCTCTGCCTCCAAATTGTTCTTCGGGGCAATAATCTACCAACCGCCATGGCAAGCGTGCGCAATGTTAATTTTCCATTCGATTTGCCGAGTTGATTAGATATATTGGAAGCTTGGTATATTTTTTCGTAACAATTTTCAAGTGTGATTTGCCCCGTTATATTATCAAGCAAAACAGAGGCAACTGGTACCCCGATTTCTCCTCCCTTCCCAGAAATGTCTCACGTTATCACGCCTAATCGAATCCTTCTAAAAACTGTCTCACGTCATTTTGCTCCAAACATTAATGAAAGCTGGATAAAATGTTTTGATAACTACATCCCATTAGTATCCGTTTTGTTCTGTCGTGGAAAACTTCATTCATGGCCGTGGGATGATTCCAGGACATAATCTTTGGATAAATTGATGACATACGGACCAACCGCCTCAGCAGTTCTCGGCTGAATATATAACATGTGAAATAAATGATAAGAAAAATCATTCACCTCATTTGGAACTTGAATTCATGTCACCAGAATCGGGTGTCGCGCCTTGGTAGCTTTTAAGTCACATAACTGGCAAGATTACTTAATCTGGCGTTCTTATCAACTTTCATTTCATTATCTCTATCGTCTCAGGCTTAACTTTGTGGAAGTTCATTTTATCGTAAATGAAAAATGAAAAACTTAGTAATATTCCACCAATTTATTTTACGGTACAACTAGTTTCGTCGCAGCGGCGACATCTTCAGGTACAAAGAGTCAAAGCACAAAATATGGTCCTTATATCCCATCTAGGTTAGGTGTTTCGGTGGGGGAGGAAGAAGGTAGGTGGAAGGGGGGGTAAACCTAAAGGCTGTAATGTGGCGTTGTGAGCGGGTGGTGGGGGTTGGAGAGGGGCGGGGGATGGATGACCGTTGGTAGGAAGTTTTGAAGGGTTGTTGGTGACTAAGGTAGCGGAGGGGGTGTCCGTAGGAGTGGGGGAGGGGAAGGATTATGGGTTGCTGGTTTTTCCGTGAGGGTCAAAGAGGCTTTTAGGAGGGGGAAATCTATTGAATATCTATCATAATATCAAGAATATCTATTGCTGGTTCCGCTATGTTGATGACGTTTTTGCAATCTGGACGCACTGAAAGACAATTGGACATTTTTTTAACAAGTTTAAATAGCCAGTGCGGCAGTATCAAATTTACCTGTGTGAAAGAAAAAAATGGAAAATTGAATTTTCCTGATGTGACGGTATCTAAATGTATTAAGAATTTTGAATTTGCTATTTTTCGCAAAATCACCACCACGGACCATGTAATCCCCTCCGACTCCCGCCATCACATACCCCAAAAGTTGTCAACATTCCACTTCTTACTGAATAGACTGCTAAATATCCCCCTCTCCAAAGAAAAATTTAATTAAGAATTGGAAACGATTAAATCAATAGCAACAGCTAATGGTTACAACAAAACCCTTGTAGATAAAATGCTCCTCAAAAAACGCTCCATAAGAGCACAACATATGCTATTCCATCCGATTGAGTCAAAAAAAGGCAAATTTAAGTGAAGTAAATTACCGTATTACGTATTCCTGTCACAAAAATAAGCAACCTGTCCCCTAAAGACCATTTTAAAATAGCTTTTTACAACAACGACAATTTAAAAAAAACTTTTAATAACACAAAAGATAAAATTGATCCCTTAGATAACAGTGGCATTTATTTATTGGAATGCAACGAGTACTCTGCGGCCTATATTGGACAGACGGGCCGCACTTTTCGGCAGAGAACAGAGGAGCACAAGAGGTGTTTCCGGTAATGTAACCTCTCCCTGTCCCACTTTGCTAAACACCTGTGGGAGGAGAACCACTCCAGTGATTTCATTCCAAAGATTTTGCACCGGGAAGAAAAGGGGAGGAGAATGGACGAAAGAGAAGAGTTGGAGATTAGGAGATGGATGAAGAAACGTCCTCTGCTAAATGACATCTTATTTGAAAACCTTTCCCCCCTCCTAAAAGCCCCTTTGACCCTCACGGAAAAACCAGCAACCCATAATCCTTCCCCTCCTCCCACTCCTAAGGACACCCCCTCCGTTACCTTAGTCACCAACAACCCTTCAAAACTTCCTGCCAACGGTCATCCATCCCCCGCCCCTCTCCAACCCCCACCACCCGCTCACAACGACACATTACATCCTTGAGGTTTACCCCCCCCTTCCACCTACCTTCTTCCTCCCCCACCGAAACACCTAACCTAGATGGGATATAAGGACCATATTTTGTGCTTTGACTCTTTGTACCTGAAGATGTCGCCGCTGCGACGAAACTAGTTGTACCGTAAAATAAATTGGTGGAATATTACAAAGTTTTTCATTTTTCATTTACTATTTCATTTCATTACTAATTATTTTTGGTGAGAAAAATTCATGTAATCTGGTAGAGCGAAGAAGAAGTAGAAATTCATGATTTATTCCATTGGTTTTTAGTTTTTTCATTATCTGGGTTTTTTAGGATATTTGCGTACAACCCTGAGTTTTATGCTTATATTTTTTTCAAAATCCTTAATTCCGCTCGTAAGTATTCTTTGCACGGTCCAATTTATGCCGGTAGCATATCTGTTTTACATTTGTGAGCTGCGGGATCACCTTGGAGGTCCATCATCGTCCACGTGTGGATTTCGCAGCGGAGCGAGCGACGTCTTTTTTCCTAATCGACACCGGTTTGAGCGAGTGGCGACGGCGTCACTCACTCGATGTAACTCGATAGCTGTCGTCCCGGGAATCATTCCATTTCCTCCTATCGTGAAATCGTAATATATTGTAATTTCGGTATTCTACCGTATCATTCATGCATGCATGGTGTGGAAGCACCCCCTGCCACACACCCTTTGGGTGGCTTGCAGGGTATGACGTAATGTAGATGTATCAGCATTTTCTTCTTTCTCCTGTTCAGCTTTCAGTGGTGTAAGAGAAGGTCGAAATAAACTTTTCTAATTACATTTAACGATCCGATGCGCGAACCGCGCCAAGTTTTTATTAATCCACTCTTTTTTTAGTACTAAGTTTTTGTCTTTTTATTTCCTCCGCTCGCGCGTTTCCAGGTTTCAGTAAGACGAGAGTGTCACTTTAGGTTCAATTTATTGGAGGGATCAGGTGAGCTTCAACTGGCCAACTACCGGAAAACTCGTAACGCCCGCGCAGGCCTGGCTGTCGATAACATAAAGAAAGATTTAACACAGGGGTGGATTTGATTTCCTATTACGTTTTTTCCTCCTATCGCCGCACTTGCCTGCATATCCCTCCCGCTCTTTTATTCTGAACGTCACTCGGTCTGCTTGCGTGAACGCATGCCGAAGCGAATGCTTAGAATTGGAAATGGGGTAATTTTATGGACATTTATTCGCTCATGGGCGCAATATTTCTGTTGTCTCTGTGCTACTTTGAGTGATATCTGTATGGCCTACTCGTGCAAGTGCATTTCTCAGTCAAACAGGCCAAGAACGTCTTTTCACGCCAGTACGTAATTTCTTTGGCCAGTCGAGATCGTATAGTGTATATGAGACAGTTGGTTGTATGAGTGCATGTTTTACTGCTAGGAAAACGGCCCTTGCTATTATTCGGTGCATTTACCCTCGTATTTTAAGGCGGATAAAATAAGATTGGAAGGAAAGGAGATGCGATGCTATCGAAAAAATCTAGGAGTTGGAGAGAAAAGATGTTTCCTGGAAACGCTCACTAAAGAAGGCGAAGAGTCAGAATTATTGGACGTATCATGAGACGCAACAGCCTCTCGATGCCATTTGTAGAGATAAATGAGAAGAATTGACGTGGTGGATTCAGTATGGAAGATATAAAGCAAATTGTGAAGGACGTTAAATAAAAGAATTATGCTTGAGTAACATGTTTAGCTGCGAAAAAAGCCTTAGGATCGATGGCTGTTGATGATGATGGTATATCTTATCATCTTGCTTCTCACCGCTACATCTTGTATGCCTGAAACATTGCTAAATCTTCTATTGGAGCAGAAATAGTCATTACATCAACGTTTGACCATTGAATTAGAAAAGATCTATTTTGTAATTGTGACGGCTTTATACTCGAGGAAGCCTTCACTGTTGGAGTAAATGACTTGCTTTTTCACCTACAATTCTACGGACGAAAGGCTCAAAAAAAGGAAAATATTTGCTCGTAGGCACCGTTTGAATTCGTTCGCGTAACACACCGTTTACTGGACTTGTTACCACTTAAGTTAATTCTGCCCCAAACTAAGTATTGAAATGCCTCGTGTACATCTGTGTACTACTGTGCGAGCTGTCACAAGAGCTTAAGGCTTGGAATGTTCGGACTCCAGCCATTACAAAGGGAGGGAACAGGAAAGACTGGATCAAGTGACGTGCATTGATGTTAAATTGCCTAGCTCTTTTTTGTTGAATTCATTAATAGTGCATGAGAAGAGGGAATTTTTGTACCTAGGTATTTGTTTGATAGAATATTCTCGTCTTTTTGTTGCATGTCTTTATTGGTATCGCACATGGGCCTTTGAACTCCCTTTATCATAAAGGCCATGATTCACGATCCACCTGAAGTGAGTCGTTACCATAATACATGTATTTTTACCATGTAATCTCTGCTGATGTCTGGTACATTTACCAGGCATTCACTGGTCCAACACATAGGTATCAATCGTTAGGGCTAACTTAAATTTTTTCCTATCACAGGAATCAGTTTTTACTACTGAGTCGCGAAATCAATACCTGGGCTTTTAGGAACTTTATTTGCACCCCTTGTGATTCTTCTCTTTTTAACGTGTTAACCGTTACAATTACCATATTTTTGCGATTTATTCAAATTTTCCATATTTTATCTTGGAAGTTAGACGTGAATTTCAAATTCGAAGTCTTGAACTTTTGGGAAGCTATCAAGTTTACTCCGAATTTGATCAAGCTATACATCCAGAGAAGAAGTTTCAAACGTGGTTGCTCGAATATTCTTGTCATTTCTTACCGTTAGATCTATTTTCGGAGAAAGTGAACGGTTTCCGTTTCCAAGGCGAGACGCAAGCTCACAACCAACCCTCCCACAGGTGCTACCTGTGGTCACTTATTGAAAGGATTCACCAAATAGATGCGTTATCCCTGAAGTGTTTTTTTCTGCTTTTAAAGTAAATAAGTTGGAAAAAAGCGAAATGTAGTGTCTGTCTTGGAACTGCGGTGGGCAGATTTGAACGCCAATCAAATGGGAAAAAGTCCTCAAATCGCCCAGGCTGGTAGAGTTTTATTAAAACTGTTCTAGGTAAAGTTAGACGCAGCTTTTTGGCACACGAAAGAGGACTAATCATTTAATTACCAAACACTACTAATTCTTTTAATAAATAAGCTGTAGATTGCTTTCACTGGAGCGGGTAGAGCTATAATCATCTCAAGCTCAGTGGCGATAACTTTTTTAAGACAAGCATAGGTCGGGGGACTGTTGCCCTCCTGGAGTATTCATTGGTTTTCTTCTTAACCCCCGTACTTGCAAGCTTAAACTGCAAGTGTTTTTTAAGCGTGGATGCCCAAAGAGGCATTAGCTTAATCTGAATCCTAAACTCTTTTTTATTCGATAACCAAGGATAAACCAATGGTTCCTAATGATAACCCAAAGATTATTAATTTATTATTAATAGTTCAAATCAGGTGTATAGTACTCAAAGAGCCCCGTATGGTTGCGAATCGCTGAAGCGTTCATGAGCTACTCTCTATTGGCAGGTATCGAGGTATCGACGAAGTCCATTATTTATTCAGCTAGTTGATGATGCGTAATAATGCGAATGAATCCAACTGTCTTGAATCAGAAATTTAGATTAATAATTCGCTCGTGATTGCATTCACATTTTTCCGATAGTTGCGCCTTCATAGGCCAAGACTTCCAGATGCTTTGTGACGCAACTACCAAGGCACGCCCCTCCCTTTGTCCATGACTGTGGAGAACGGAACCATCCCCTCAATTGCTTCAATCTCTCTACACCCGTCGGCCTTTCAAGGTTATCCAGATAGCAACTTTCTATCCTCTGTAAGATGTTTGTGGCGGTGGGGACAGGATCACAGGGGTTCCAGGACTAGTTCTTAAAACTGTTCGTGCTTGCGCGACTTCTACCTTCCATGTCGACTATATCTTGTGCGGTCGAAGGAAAACTAGAATGGTGGCTTCTAGAGAGATATCCAGCAAGAACTCGTTACTTTATATCTATGGAGGGCGTACTCCGCCTTACTTTCCTGTGCGATTACCTTTATTTCTCCATATCTCTCTAGTAGAACACCACAAATCGTCTCGTAAGACCGCGAGTTATTCTGAAAAAATATGCCACCTGAAAAGGAGAATGCGTTTGATCGACCGAGTAGGCAACTTTAATTTTTTAAAAACTTAAATACTCTTCTTAAATAAATAGTAAAATACTCTTCCCAAGTGGAAAATTATTTTAGCTACCTAAGCCTGTTATGATTTAATTGGATGGTCGTGGTGACTTTAAACAAATTACTCTTTTGTGGACATGAGACGTGGTGTAAAACACTACAACTTGGTAGTCTCCTTTCGTATTTTACCTCTTTATTTGAAGAGTTTTGAATAAGGCATTTGGTGACTTTCGCATGCAGTCATTAATCTTCGAGTTTGTAATGGTACGAGAGTTTACATATCATTTTACGTATGTGTGAACACTGAACAAAAGTATTGGTTGCTTCTTAAATTATCTCTTGAGGTTGCAAAGTAACATGTGTATGCCGTGAAAGACATTCATTTACGATCGTATTAAATTATATGACCACCATTCTTTTTTATATCTCTTACTATAACGGTATGAGGATGATGACTCTTGACGTTTATATAGGTCATATAAAGCTATGGGTCCTCTTAAAGGAGTCATAGCTGCGCAGAAAGTAATTTATTTTGTCTTTACTGCTCCCTGTCACACCTTCGCGTCCTCGTAAAAACGTCCGTTTTCACGAATTAAATTTCCAGAATGATGTGTAAAAGGATGACAGCTGGGCAACTGCGAGTTACAGTCGGTCGGCATGGATCTAAGTAACTTTTTCACACCAATTTTCTGCAGTCATTTAACGACAAATACATTTAGAAAAATTGAGTTCGTGAATTTATAGAATTACCATAATAATTACTTCCTAAATCCACCCACTCCAATTTCCTTCGTTTATTTCTTGGGATTGGATTGCTGTGGGTATTAGCTGATTGGCTTCCAGTCACGTGATTTTATGTCGAATCCAGACGGTGACCATATTTTTTCAGTAAATTCCCAAGCCCTGATAGAGTTCTAAAATCAATCTCCGTCCCTCGGACGGATCGTAAGTCGGTGAGTCGCTTAAGTGCCTTTCGTGAGGAGCAGGCCATAACCATATATGCCGAGTTCTCACCTTCCTTATGCTATCGCCCTAATGATCCTTCTTTTATTCACCTACCGACTTATCTGTTCACATTGGCGAATATGACCTCAGACTCGGTAGGCATTTTGTCTAATTGAAGAACTGTCAAATTTTTTTTCCAATATTTGGAGGATTTCTTTTGCCACGACAAAACCTTACTTTTTTTGCACCATAGTTAACACGTTTGGAGAAGGTTGCTTCTATAGCCACGTCTAGCATTTTTTCTTGTTCGAATATTCGAAGTATGAAGCATATGATAATGGTGGTAGGTTGAGGTGTGCAAGAGTACGAGCTCCGACTATGATACGCAATTAGCCGAAGATATTGCAGTACAAAATTGATCGTTACAGCTCTGTGAAATATCGAATTGCATTATCGTTATATATGCCCACCTTTCGATATTTACGACACTCGTACATATTTGTAGGTTTTCTTTCCTCCATTAATGTGTGGGTTTTTTATCTGCGTTGAATTTTTCATCATGGATATAAACCTAAAAATCATTAAAAAATGAAATTTACCATGAAAACCTCCTTTAACTTGAATTCGAACCCGGATCTCACGATTGCTAGTCAGCTGTGTTAGGCAGTTACTTCTCCAAATCCCTTCAGGGCGAATTTCGACGGGGGTTAATGCGAACTAGGTATTCGCGTCCCAAGTCCACATTGGGGCGCAGGAGACGAGTCAAAATTCGCATTGAATAAAAATGGCTTGGTGGTGTATCTGGCTAACGCACGTGACCGGCAATGTTGTTTTTCTTTGCGAAATTCATTCCTTGATGTATGTATACTTGTGCGAGTAACTTCGTATCATTGATTTGTACATGCAATGATGGGTAAAAAATCTAAAAATCATTGCATTTTCCCGTGAATATTTTTAAGGCTTGAATTTTACGTCGTTAAAAGATTCTGTTCTCTTTATATAATTAAATGCCATATGGTGGGTTTATATAGTGCTTACAGAAAATGTACGTTCTCGCCTTTTTTTATGAATCTTATGATTATTCTTGAGTACATTGACGTGGAGTTTAGTGGCAGGAGGTACTTATCTGTGTCTCAATCTCTCCACAATTTTTACTTTAAATGTCATGCGATGTACGCTACACCTGTGAGCAGCCTTCGTTGACGCAAAATTTATGTCGCTTTGCGATAGTGAAATTTGCGAAATGACACAACCATAGGCGGGGTCGCCGGTTGAACAAAATGTGTAAATGACTTCCGTCGGTGAAGCATGTCTCGATTTCTATCGCGTTTCCTCCCCTGACCTCTCACCGCCCCCCCCCCTCTCTCATTGCGTTTGCGCGGTGCGCGTGCACCGCTCGTGCCGATCACTCGCTCGGCATCGCCTCCCTCTCCGCGTGGAAGCGCGGTCGCCTCTCCTCCACCCACCCGCCGCGCCGCCGCCGCCACTGGGTCACTCGTACAAGGACCCCCGCGCTCTTCTCCTACAAATGGGAAATCGTCCGGCCCCGTGTTGTATCAACGCGTGCGGCGGGGGCGGCTGCTGCGGGCATGCGCGGAGGTGGGCACAGACGGCACCTCCTCTCCTCCTTCCACCCCCCGTCGCAGCACCTTTCCTCCACTCTCCCAACACCTCCCCCCACACCCTTTCCAGCCCTTACCCCGACAAGGCGATCTTGAACTGTCTCCTTTATGGACGCCCCCGGAGCCCTTGCCGACTGGATAGGGGAGGGAATGTGGAGGGGGGGGAATGGTGCGTGCTCCCCCTCCCCGCGTTCACGGGCTGGGTGGCGCTGCAGCGTTACCAGAGTGCGGGGAGGGGTTGAAAAAAAATGGTTTGACCATCATTAAAGTCGACTTCTTCTTTATATACTTTGATCGTGTTTCATCTCAGGTCATAACAGTGACCGTATTCGATTTTTTTATTTCATCATTTTTGAGAAGAATGAAGTGAATGTAGTAGTAATGGTAGTGAAGGAATGGGGGGCTTTTCAGCGTTACAAGAGCGCGGGTAAGGGTTATAGAGATGATTGGACCAACATGATAGTACCCTCCTTGTTCAGATAGATTGAGCTTGATTCATCCCTGGTCGTAATAGTAAATAAATCCGATTTAAACAGTTTTGAGGATAATGAAGTGACTATAGTAATAATAGTGACGTGGAAACTATTTTGCTACTTAAGTGTAGGTACATAATTGTGGCTTTAACTAGGCTCTTTTATTTCACGCCACTCGCCAAAAATGCCTCCATAACCTTAAGTTATTTTTTACAATTTTATAAAAGGTATTACGGCGTGTAATTAATTTACTTTTTAATTGAGAAAAGGTACGGACTACACGTTATTAACCCTATTTTTTTAAAACTTGTTTTATCGGGCACATTGTCGTAGCTTGATGAACGCAAAATCGATATTAATTGATTCATTAGAAAACGGCTTCAATTTTTCCTCAAATATTTCGTAAATTAGTGAGGTAAGTGGTTGATATTGTGTAGCATGAAGATGTATCTCTCATGAGGCCCTTTTGTTGAAATTTTCTTATAGCGATATGTCTCTCTAACTACCTTCATGTGTTCTCATTTCGACTTGCATTCATGCTCCCCCATTCCTTCGTGTCCAAACGAACCCTTACACTTATTAATGTTGCTCTTTTCAGGTATTTCCGTCGCGTGTTTGGTTTTTTCGACAACAGTTTCTCCCCTCTTCCTGGGGGCGTCTTCAGGTCCGTTGGACATTTTTGTAATTGTCCAACGGACAATTACAAAAATGTCCAACGGACCTGAAGACGCCCCCAGGAAGAGGGGAGAAACTGTTGTCGAAAAAACCAAACACGCGACGGAAATACCTGAAAAGAGCAACATTAATAATTATAAGAGTCGCGGAAGCCTTCAAAGAAAGAACCCTTACACTCTTCGTCAAAACGAATTTTGTGCCCTATATTTCCGCTTATTTAGGTAGTGTCAAGACACTACCCAGTTTCAACATAATCTAGTTACCGCCATATGAAAAAGACGACCACGTGCAGCGCGACAATGCACTCTTACATGCGGGTAATACATAAAGAAATGCCGTGGAATTTGTCGTAAAAGTGAACTCTGACGAATAATATCATACTCGTTAAACCACGGCCAGAGCAGAAAATTCGTCGACGGGATGGAGAAACAACTTAGTATTCCTGGTTTCTTACCCAATATCACAACTTTGGAATTATTCATATTTAATATTACCATGCATACATAAACATACCACACTAACACTTCTACTAAATACCACCAGGTGTAGCTTATTGGAAGAGAGATGGTGATAGCATCTTGTATGCAATAAATAGGTACACTTTCGCTGTCACTGGATTTTGTTTATCTTTACTGTTTTGTCGGCTTCATTATCAAGGGAAAAATTATTCATATTTGACATCGAGGTCAGTCGTAGTTTACCTCCACACCACGAATTCTATGCTTCTCTACCAACAAATTTTATGAGCTAGAAAACAGGCCCTAATTTTTTACACAAATTCGATTTAAAAAATACTTCCAAAAAATTTGCTGGATCACTGTCTCGTTCCCTCTTTGAACCAATTATCCTTACCAGTCTCCTCCTGCCAATCTTTCTAAGATATTTTAAAGTCTGATTCGTATAATTTTGTCTCATAAATGATACTCTGGCGTCATCGATCGCATTATTTTTCGAAGTTTGTGTATTGTTTTTTTATATCTAATAATAATCCTGTCCTTTTGCGTTGCTACTTTTCCTAATGGTCTTTCAAAAAAAGGCAAATAAACGGCGCTGCAGTGCACAAACCACCGTTATATTGCTCACCCCTTCATCACCTCAATTTTTCTTGAAAATATCTTTACATTATTTCATTACTGGCTTCTTATATATTCTGTTACGTTCGTGCATAGCTTCATTTGCTCTCTCATGCGCTAAGGAATTAAAATATTCCTCCTCTTGATAGTCCCACCACATTTCACCTTTGACCTTCTCAGTCTATCCATTCCCCTCATAACGTTTACCCACCCATTATATATATATATATATATATTTATCTGTTTGGTCATCCGACCCTCATCCATTCTCTCAACTTGACCAGACCAAGCAAACCAGTGTCCATTCATACTCGTCCATTACCGGAACATCCTGTCTGTGTTTTTCGTTGTTCATCCTCCTTCCTACTTCGACCATAAACACATCTCAGAGAGCAAATGTCCACCACTTTTGGCGAGAGCGTGTATCGTATTACGATACGGATCTCTTTAGCCTCGGAATCGGAAGGCAATGCATCATATAAACGTATATTCGGTGATTACTTTGTGAGACATGAAGATGGAGCGAACAAGAATGAAGAAGCTTATCCTGGTTTAAAAAATGGTTTGATAAAAAATGGAAAATTAGAAGCAAAGAGAATGACATAAAATGGAATACCTTGGAAGGACGTTGCAAGTAAATCATAGAATAGAAAAACCTATGATTTTGTAAGCGATTAGTGTTGGATATCGTATATTTTCTTTTATTTCATATATATTTATTCCAATTATAAATACTCCGATTATCTTCCGAAAGAAGCTGAAATTATCGAAGTTCACCAGCGTGGAAGCAAGGAAGCATATCGTTAACACCTATGATTTGAACTTGTACTTGTGTGGGAGTGAAGTCTAGATGATATAGCAGAGAAGAAAGAAGACTGGAAGCAATGACTATGTGGTGCAATCGATGAATGATGAGGGTTAAATGAATGGGAAGAATCACCAAGGAGTCTTACGAAGAGTCAGAGAGAAGCAATTTTGACAACATTCCTGCTACGTGGTAGAGGCAAACGTATTGGACATATTCTAATAAATAATAGCCTCCTAATAGCATTAATGTAAAGAGCTACGATTTGGAAGAATTACTGTGAAACTTCAATGAGTAAATTCAAGGAGAACTCGTGAAGAATGCTAAAATGTTAGTAGGAATTAAGCGGTTTGTTGAACAGAGAATGGAATGTAAAAACGATTTCGAAGCTACACCAATCTTTAGAGTGACAAATGGTGATTATGGACATGAACCTTGAAAACCCGTGGAAAATATTTCTCCAAGTAACAATCGGAAAGATGCATCTCGAGGAGCTGGGCTCCTTAATGATTGCCGAAACCCAAGTGTATACAATTCGACCTGAAGCTCCTGATTGAAATACTTGAAAAACGGGTGCCAGAGAGAGCCACTGACTGTTTAAACAAAAAAAGGCTGACATCATTCTCTCATTTGATTGAACAAATGATCGTGACAACGCGTCGTGCAGAGCGTAGATTTAATATTAAAGTAGGCCCACCGACACATGAAAGTTTCAATTTTATGGAAAAGTTCACCACCCAAATGGCTATTTCGCGAAACTTACTCTGTAGCATTATTTTCTCTTGTATTGGATGATTTATTTAATGTAAAGGGCATTAATATCAATATTTGAAGTAACATTTTGCATATGTAATTAATACTGCGGCCTTGATTATCTGAGATAATGTGTACTGAGGCCCGCTCAGGTAATCAGAACTCAGATAGTACCGAGGACATTTGTGCGAGCATAACTTTCGTAAAAACCATAAAACATTTCCATACTTGGCCGTATAAAAGTCATTTAAAATTAAGGACAAAAGAGACCAGTAAATCCCTTAGTGCTGGAAGATTTAATTCAGTACCGAGCTCTGACATTCGTGATGCAGAGAATCGCATCCGCAGAATTGGCTTGAAATAGCCTCTGCATCAGCATCTGTGCATCAGATTTTATGGAACCTCGGTGAAACAGTTTTCGGACAATGGAGACAGCAGTGTAGAATTCATGCGTATGTTCGTAACTGTTGTATTTTGCATGCACATTTCCTCATTTTATTGGTTTCTGTAATTTCACGTGCTACTCTCCCGTATGGCTATGTATATCCTTTTGTTTAAATCTCTGATGCAGCGGTACCTCTTCTACTTCCCCCCCGCACACCCTTATCCCCGTGCGCTAACTTCCGAACCTCACCGCTATCCGCGAGATGGCGTCCAAACGAGCCGCACTCAATACTGTCGTATTAGTGAAGAGCGGCCTTTTCGAAGCCATCACTCACTCCTGCACACAATCTGCGGACGCCCCCTTCCGGACACTCCGTCCCCTCCCCCACCCCATCTGCCTCCTTCAAACCCACCCCACCCCCCATCCACGGCTCCAGAATGCTTCTCGATTCAAGGGTCTTTCCCCACTCATAACCCTTCCCCTTCGATGCGAAGGCATGCATATGTACCCTTAGGGGTTGCTCTCTCACCCCCCCTCTCCCCATACCCTTTCCTCTTCTTCTCCGAATGGCATCACAGTGGGACGCCTTTTAGGATAAATGATGATCGTTGGGGCGGGGGGGAGAGGGAGGAGGTCGTTTAAATAAATAAGTCTGGCCGGAGCAGCGAGGATGTAGAGAAGGGGTGCGGTTAGCGTGGGGGATGAAGGGAAGAAGGGTTGGTACTCGTCTTGTGTCGTGTCCTGATGACGAGCCGAATGGGGTTGAGAGAATGGGCAGGATAGCAAGGGCCGGCTGATGGTGAAGTAGCTTTCTTTGATGCTTTCATTTATATTGTTTTTGATAATGCGGGAAAGGGAAGATAATTCTTCAATGAATGGCAGTACCTATTTATTCGTCCTCGATACTGGGTATCCATTTTGAGCTCCCCGTCGTTGTATCCCTGCGTCAATGAGGCATTTAAAGTTTTTTGAAAAAAAGGCGTTCATGAATTTTAGGTGGAGTAAAATGGTGGCCAGATGGAGCCGTAACGAAGCTGAAACGTTAATATCCCACACGGTTCTCTTTGTGCTTACATAAAGTTGTCCACTTTTATGGAAAGCTAGCTATCAATTACATTTTGGTTGGTAAGGATTTTGAACCTGAGTTTTAAATAAGGGATGAAGCTTGTTTCTGATATCAAGGGAGGATGAGTTCACGTCTTAAGTACGGCCAATTATTTTTACTTGACGGCTTTATCATATGGACCACGAATTAAATGTAAGAGATACTATGGACAGAATAATTTAAGAGAGAGAATATTCCTGAACCAATTTCTTTCGACGGCTCAATATATGGCCAGTGATGCACGGCTTCTATAAGTTTTAAGCCGCCTTTTGGCAACCAAAGCAATATCTGTTTGTGCTATCACATCCCCTGTACTGCTGGGTGGTCTTTAAGGTGTTCCAGTTGGTCTTAATCGCTTGCTGCTACGTGTATCTCTCTAGTTTAAGTCTGAAAATCATTAATGACAACTTCTGATATTATAATAATATTAAAACTTCTTTGGATAAAAACGCGTTCGCAATAAAATTATATCTTATAGTATTAAACGAGCAATTCTTGTATACATGTTTATATGTTTATATATCGGTATGTAAATATTTTCTCGAAAATTACTGAACCGATTATCCTGAAAGTCGGTACATATGGGTTTTCGGGTACGAGGAATCCATTGGACTATATACCAGCGTTTATAACGGAAGCATCCTACTCACGCGGAGGTTTCCCCGTCAGTTCTTCATAAAGTAAGAACTATATTTATGCTTAATATTTTTGTAAGATATTACCTAAATCTCATATGTAAATAACCACAGTATTTTAAATTCCATTGATTCCCCCAAAGTCAATCAAGCGATTCTCAGTGGTTTAGGTTTCAAAAATATTTTCCATTTATTATAAACAATATGTAACTAAAGTTCATATCTTGCCCAGACTGGAGAAAAACATGAAGTTATAATTCATGGAGTCATGGGATTAAAGTGTAGGTAAACAAAATGGAGTGTAAATCTCGCAATTTTTTACTTTCGAGAAAACCATTTCAGCAATTATTAATAACATTTTTTATACTTTATAAAATATAAAAAAGGTTAAACAACTGAAATGAAATAACATGGTTCTTTTATTCCAATAATTATTAATATAGTCAGTGTGACGAGTAAAGCTCGGTCCCCTGGCTCGGTCCTCACAAAAAAAATCATTTATAAATTGTATTCATGCGGAGTTAATAAAAAAATAGTGAACTGGATAGGGTACTTTCTCAGTGATCGAAAACAAAAAGTAGTTATTGACGGTTTTAGCTCTGATATGGTTGAAGTCATATCCGGTATTCCTCAAGGAAGCTTATATTAATGACCTAAGCTCTAGAATTAGCAGTAAATTAAGATTATTTGCAGAAGATACAGTTATCTACCGTGAAATAAGCGAAGACGCGGACTTTGAAGTTTTGTCATCTGACCTTAGCAACGTTCATTCGTGGTGCCAGGAGTGGGGTTTAGAACTAAATATTAGTAAATGCACCACAGTTCACTTCCTGCGAAAGTCATCACACAAAAGCCATACATACACCGTAGGTGGAGTAAACATAAAATCTTCAAATACAAAATCTGGGAATTACCTTCACTACAGATACATCGTGGGGAACACACGTAAAAAGCATATGCGGCACAGCATTAAAGAAACTAGGTTTTGTTAAGCGTATAATAGGAAGGTTCTCGGATGAAAAAGTAAAAGAGAGATGCTACTTCGCTCTGGTTAGGCCACACCTCGAATACGCCGCGAGCATTTGGGACCCTGGTCATAAAGATTTAACCAAAAAAATTAACAAAATACAAATAAAAGCAGCACGCTTCGTTAAAAACTGCTACGAGCGAACATATAGTGTTACACAACTTTTAGAAGGATCAAAGTGGGAGCCCCTAGAGACTCGGAGGCTGCACGTTAGGCTTAGGCTACTTGAGATATTCAGAACTGGTGTGTTTAAGAGCGACAAAGAGAATATTATCATGACGCCTCACTACATTTCTAGGTCTGACGGATGCGATAAAATAAGAGAGATACTATGCCGAACAGATAGATACAAAAACTCGTTCTTTCCGCGAACAATAAGCGACCACGATCAAAACTGAGCTCCTCCAAATACAATCCCATTGGACATGTCACCCTTTCACCTCCAAAACTTTTTACATCTTTACACGGCTGGTGACCTACCGCCCCCTGCCACACGCCCATGCGGCGGCTCGCGGGGTAGTATGTAGATGTACTATAAATAAATTAAACAATATTTCAAGAATGGAAATGATTTCAATATTCACCCGTAGGATTATGAGCATTGATGTTAAAAATATGCTAGGAAAACTCTGATGGAGGAAAATCTGCCAGTAGTTATTAACGTGTTTTAAGCGCGTAACATTTGTGCCAAAGCATCGTCGAGGGGGACCGAATGAATTCGTGGAAGTAAGATCAATGCGTGAGAAAGTTAATCTGGTTATTATTGACAACTCTAGCCTTCTCTTAAAATTGATGCCGTATATGTTGCCGAAAGCAGAGGATTTATCTCTGCCGTTTGAATTTACGTAAATTTTCCCTAAGGATTATAAATCAATAGACTTGTTTTTTTTTAGCTTGAAAGTCTTGCTGTAACGGAACCGTCTAACTTAAGCTATTCATTATTAAAAAGAAAGCTCGGCCCACGCTCGTGAATTTCTCATTTACCCTTTAGCGTAAATGTTGGTATGTAATTACGAAATGTCGTTGAAAGTTTCAACTTGAGTTTGACTTGCTCTTATTCTTCTCATCTCCACTCCTCCGCTTTTAATCTGGGCTTAAAATCTAATGAATCAATCAGCCTGAAAACTTTACTCAAACTGCAAACTTTTCGAATTGGAAACTTTATTTTTTAAACTCTTCCTCTCGGTTGATTGGTTTTTTTGGGGGGGCTTGCGGCCGATATTGTGGCTACGTGCGTCATTGGTTTGGGAAGGATAATTAGGGAATGGACGAAGGATGGAGAGTAACCTTGCGTTTGAAATGTTCTACTCGCCACGAATTTTGCCGAGGGGTCTGCAGTTTTTCGTCCCATTTGAGTGACGGATATTACACCAAGGGCTGCCTTTCTAAGCATTCGAGGAGAAATTGGGATTGCGCTGAAGAAAATCCACGAAGAAGCCTGTATGCAAACCCGGGTTCTAAGCATGGACAGCCAGTGATTTAGCCACTATGTCAACCAAATCCTGCGTATATTTCATTCATTGCATTTAATTTCCATTTCCGTTGTATTTTCTTCTCTTTGGAGAATAATTTCACGTTTAATCTCAGAAAAATGGTCCGAAGATCCGCGACGAGATTCGGACTTGCGCCTATTAATCGAGACTCGTGTTAGCCGCGAGGTACTATCATATAGTAAGTATACTTTATGGTAACGCCGTCTTCTGTCGTGACTTTTCCCACTTATGGTATGCAGTTGTTCTTAATCTCTATGGCTTTCATAGGCTACTGGCTACTATATGTTTTGCCACCCTCCGCTCGTGAGAACTCTAAAATGAAATACTTGCCCTTACTCTTCGGCGAACATAAAATTCGGACTCGGGAGTTCCGAATTCATCTTGATGAATACTGAATGAGGCGGAGCACCCACGGTTTTGTAATTTTGATGGAAAGCGATTGGACCTTAAAGTGCCATTCCGTGTCGTCGCACTTAGAAGATCCTGAAGCAGTCGATGCTCTGCGAGTGAAGATTCAGAATTCTTTCTAGCCATTTCCTCTGCCCGCCGCTCTTATCTACTACCTTTTATTGCAGTTCACTTGAGTTTGTATACCATTATGGAGTTTCCTCACAATGTAATCACGCTCTTGGTCATGCATTTCTTAATTTTAGTGTCTACGTTTACCTTATTTGCTTTAACATTTTATTTCGACTCCCGACGTGACCATAAATATCATTATTTTGGTCATTGGAAATTATTATTTAGTATTTTCCACTCTGTATTTTATTACCGCCCATGTTTTCAGCAATCCAATGGCATTTTCAAGCTTCTTCATATTATGGAACGTAATTATTTTGAAAGTACGAATTCGTGTTAAAAATACATATTCTTGTTGAAAATACAAAGTAAACAATTTTTTTTGGCTCCGCGGAGTGATGGTTAACTCATTCTCTTAAAAGATCATTGGATATCTGTGGAGCGAAAAGCTATATTTCCTGGTTTATTCGAACGCTCAATGGATTTCTAAGTTCAAATTTTGCGTTATCGTGGGTATCTGTATTTAGAAAAAGTCCATGGAAATTTCATCTCGAATTTTTCTTTTCCTCATGCTTACGTGTCCCCTTCACCGCTTCATTTTGTCGAGGACATATATCAATGACTCTACGTCTGATAGATATGAGCTTGAACCATTCAAAATGTCCCCTCTCGACGGAAAGTCGTCTTCGTAATTAGACAAGCCGCCATGCGAACTTATACTAGAGGTCTTTCGTCCGGAGATTTTGGCCCTTTTTAAATAAATAAATATTAACACGTGCCGACCTCATATCCATTTGCTTCGTGATGCCAAAAAAATATTTTCTATTATAATAATATAGCTCAAAAAATACCTCTAATAAACATTCAACTATTGATAGCCATGCTTGGGAAAGACCATTCGTATTCGGTTACATCCTGAGTTGTAAACCAAAACTAGATCCATAGCTAATATAATTTAAAATTTCTGCAAGTATGATGGAACTATTTGAAATTTAGTGCAGAAATAAATTGATGAGGACAAACTCGACGAGGAAGAGACTATACTTAACCGAGTATTTTGGCTACGCATGGCCACTCAAATGGTACGCAACTGCATCAGTTTAGTTATAGTAATTCGTGAATATATATAATTTTTCGAGAAGATATAATATGATTTGTTTGTTATAGCCAATATTATTGTAACAATTGGATCAATAGTAACCAGAAATAAATATCGCAGCATTCTTCTTACTGCTGACATCGGGGAGAAAAAATCTTTAATGTGTCATGTTAATGTAGTGAATGGACTTTGACTATCAAATGAATCCTTAGCAGGCCTTCATCTCGTGTACCCCGGAAGGATTTGGGACTTGCACGTTTCGATGCCAAAAACTGACGAACTTAAAGTGTGTACTACACGACTATAGGAGGTCGTTAGAGGGAAGTCATTACTGTCCATTCAAACAGTTGAAATATCAGAGTTTTGTATTTTCATCGATAAGTAGTGAATCTATTATTGTAAAAAAAAGTTCAAATGAAAGATGCTTATATTTTTTGCTATTTACATTTTATTTTTCAAACCGATATATAATTTTTACTCGGCTTCATTTGAAAATACGCTGTTTTTGCGGTGGAAAAACGGTATCACCACTGTGGACGATAATTACTGGAATAATATATATCATGTACCTACATATGAATATACGTAATCCTCTAAGTCGCCCCTGGGCGTTTGCTCAGGCTTTACGAAAAACGTGACCTACTCATTTGAAATAATTATTTTGAAAAGGAATTAAGTTCGTGGCATAAAAAATTAGCACCCTATTTTGATCATTGATTAAAATTAAAATTTCCACTATTTATTGGTCAGTAAGCATTTTTCAATGGACACTATTTATTGGTCAGTGAGCATTTTTTAATTGTCGGAGTGAGAGGTGTTAAGTCACGAATGATTTGGATTTAAGCGTACATTACAGATATGTTTTCGAAAACAGGGTTTTTAAGCCACTTATTTATTTGATTTAAATAGGGAAAGTAATTATACATGCCACGCTTAACATGGTGTATGAATTCCAATCTGAGAGAGACACGAAGGGTACAGTATAGTTCCAAAAGTGTGCATCTGCAAGCCTCACAAAAAGCGGCTAAATGAGAGAACTTGACCTTAGGAGGGAAAGGTATGAAAAAAACAACTTTCTCACTCTCACATTTACGAGGCAATTCATGCAGAGCAAAATATTGTCGCGTCGAAGCACTTTTCCTTTTTTTATTTTTTCCCCGATTTATTTTTCCTCTTTCCCCCTTGTCATTCTCCCTGGCCTTGGTATTCATTAGTAACACATTGAAAAAGTTGTAAAGCACTCTGAATTCTGTGAGAATCCGTGTGTGTTCAACAATTGCTTCATTTGTGCTTCCTTGGCTATAAAATTGATGCCTCTCACGGCCGGAAAAAATGTATTATTCACTTAATAAATCGTGCGACCCTTGCTCACACAACCCTATTAAAATCGCAAACAGCTCTGCGTATTCTTTCTTTATTGGAAACCAGTTGAACTGATGCAATAAGTTTGCCTGCGGGCTTGATCTCATGTCTAGTTATCTGCGTATGCAATATACTGGAACTACTGGATTGACCACATTAACCATGCTCTTGAGAAATATTCGCCGTCAAGGTGACGATAGTCGTCTATTGAACGTTTGACGACTTTGATTCGATGACAATAATCTTCCAGTGCCTGGGATATGTGTGTTTTGACTTAGATTTTATTGGACTTAATGCGTGAGACAATGCTGTTTTTGTCAGTCTTGAAACTCCCTCTTTCATGTTCTGGTAAGGTAAATCATAAGCTTATTTGACGCCTATGTTTATGACTGAAAAGACAAGTTTTATAATTTTTTATGACTGATAATTTAGTGGGTATGAAAACCAACGTTAGTACGTTTTTCCGTCGATGATGCATCCGTTAACTGAGCGATAGCGACACACAAAACCCGAACTCTCAATCACCATCAAGTTAACGACAATGCTGCATAATTTTGTGGGAGCCAAACGTCGTTGGCCAGAAACGGAGCCTTAATAAGGCAAAAATTTATCCACATACTAGCTCTTTTTCTTCCTTTTTACTTATCTCACTAAAACATAACCGAATGTAATCAAACCTTTGAACGAGACTCGAAGGTTGCTTACTTTATAGCAATCTATTATTTTTGGTGTTTTCCTTTAAATGTAAAAATTAAACACCCCTGATTGAATATTTTGAGGACGCCAGTTTCAGTTGCAATGCGTAAACCATCTGTCACCTGAAGATGATACTTAGATAATGTGGTTTATGATATGTTGGAACGGTAATCACTGGAATGATAACTTGTCTTCCATTTGGACGTTTCTTTTGCTGCAATAATGTCGGGATTTGGGTGTTTTTCTTGAATATTACGTCACGTATTGAAAACTTTTTCGGCACTGATATGCCATCATTAAAAAAAGAAACTTTGAAATGTCCTGTTTGTTATTTATTTGTTTGTATAACGATTTTTGACTATCAAAGCGTCATCATTAGGTACAGTTTCAAAGTTTCTTTTTTTCCATTCAAGATGATGTTTTACAAGATACATGTTCCGATGTATCTTGCCGGATATCGTTGAATATATTATGGTATAAGTTCGGCGAGTGAAAACTTGTTATATAGCTCAGTTTTTGCTGTATATTACTCTCTTTTGAAGCATGCTACTTTTACTTTACGTGTTGTTGGGTAACAGTCGTCAAACACTTTGTAAGAATTGATAAAAATAGCTATGTTCATATATTTAATATGACCCTGACACTAATTTAATTAGGTATTGAGTAGTAGTCTAACATTTAATGTGTTCAGCACAGAATATCGGTGTTTTTTAATATGCTACTGATATGTAAATACGACCAAAAAATAAAATTACCTTCCTGGAATTGCGGTGTATATCAAGTATAAGTCTAACGTTATATGCTGACTGTATACAAGGCGATAACAGGCAACATAGGAATTATGTGTGGAGGAGAGATGTGTCAGCTCATGAAGCTTTTATAAAGGAGAGGGAGTTCGCAACTGGGAATCAGAGTAATCATACACAGAGAAAGTATATTTAAGGCCTTAAACTGGAGCGTAGCACTCTCAAGTACTGAAACCTAGCATTTGGGGAAATAGGATGTGTTCTGATTGCAGGCGTTTGCATTGTGCATGTTGAGAAGGAAGAGGAAATAAGAGAGAAAGGCAAATCAGTAGGATGGAGAGGGGGAGACATGCAGTGACTCGAAGAAATTCGATGTGTGCTTAAGAAAGAGTTGGAGTAGGGTGTGAAAGGCTGCGACGGGAAAGGAAAATGTCTGGGAAACGAGGGAGAGGGGATGTAAGAACAGGCATAATAATGGTATAATGGGATAAAGAACGTATAAAATGCCGTGAAGGAAACACCACCAGGAAAATATATGAATGCTGATACGGTGCTGTCCAGAATTCCATTATAGCTTTTATCATAGTGCCCTTGATCTGTGGGAGACTTCAGTCAATTCCAAAAATATCAGGGCAGTGAAATACATGTATAACCACTTAGTTTTCTCGAAAAAGCTGAAATTATATTTGAATAAATAAATGCGACGTATTTTCTACTCCTTTGAAATTTAAGTATGGAATCCAATTTCATGGATGGGAATAAAAGAACAACCTTTCACAGGTACCTACACTTCTCATGGGTAACAATCAGCGCTCCAAAAAACAAATTTAAATTTTTCCTTTGTTGTTTTTAATTTTTATCTGAAAACAGCGGCAGCGAGGAAAGCGAGCATATTCCTCCCGCGGTCACCCTCTTTTGTTTCGCCTCCCATCCGTTTCAATGAATCACATGAATGCGGATTCCAAATAAAATGAAACGATCTTCACCGCGCACGTATGGAATCCAAGCGCGCCTTGTCTCGAATTTCCGCCCTCGCGCTGCGCATCCTCCCTCATCCGACCGAGGCGCGCTCCTCCTCCTCCTAATCCGCCGCGTGACTGGAAGGGAACGAGGGGGAGGGAAGAATGGAAATGGACGGCAGCGTGACATCGGGGGGGAAGGGGGGGAAAGAACTGGGAGAGAGGAACTTTTGGCTGCTGTATAACTATGGCCGAAAATGCTCCCGGAGACGTCTACGCGCTTTTTTCTAACAACTCTGTTATGCTACTTGTAGCCAATCTGTTTCCGCAGACCTCTGGGATAAAGATTAATTTTGATAGTAAGTTTGGTAACTTTTTGCTTTCTACGTAATTATTTCTACCGCGGGATGAACGTAAGTTTGTCACAATTCAGGTGATCGCTATGACGCATCCGACGTATATTTCGACGTATGTAGAACTTATGTAAAACATTTGCTCTCACTATCAATGGGAATCCTTTATCTCCTTTTAAGATCATCAAATGTTGCAAATTTTCAACGCCATGGCGAACATCTCCATGAGCGATTACAACACATTCTCCACTGAATTATTGGTGGCGCTGTTGCACAGTGGTCTAAAAATCCCGGTTTTCCGGTCAAAAGTTGATTTTCGGGCTTTGTTCAAATTACTCAAAAATCTATCTAAAACGATATAAATGATCATTTCATATTGTATGGGACTTTTTTTCCTCTTTAACACAGTTATTTTCCAATACACATGCCTGAATTTTTTTCTTGATTTCTTTAGCCGAAATTAAAGATATAAACGCGTCTCTTCACTGATAGTGACAAAAATATCACAATTACTCTTTAGGCATGTATATACATATAACTAAAGCAACTCATGTAAAATGAAGTTCATGAAGTTAGACGTCAGAAAAAAGCTTGCCGACTTTTGACTGGAAAAAAGGAAAAGGGTGGATAATGGAGGGGAAGGCGAGTATCTCTCCTAGGCTGCGGCGAAATCCAGAACTAAAAGGGCGTTTTTGGCCGAGGTATACAGCCCCCTTAAAATGGAGAATGAGGCGTCACCTTCCACCTAGAACCACCCCCTATCCCTCCCCATCCCGCGTCATTCAGCTGACAACGAGCCGTGCGTCGCGACGCGTCGTCGTCGTCCACCCCTTCGGTCGCCCTCCGAAGACCACGCTAAGCCGGCTTCGACAGACGTCTTAATCTTTTATTTCAGTGGGACTAAAAATACCATGAATATGGGCGCTTTTAGTTCCAGTAGTTGTCAAAACATTTTCCAGCGCAGCAGCTGAAAGTCAGCTGTGAAGAAGAGTCCTGCTGAAATGGATGGAGTCGGGTCAATTATCTGAAAATTTGTCTTGAATTACTATTGGTCCAATGAATATTTTTCAGAAAATTCAGTTACAAATATACATTCTTATATTTGTCCACCGATATATTCATGTTCATCCGTTTAGTTGAAGGTGCAGTTGACTGCTTGCTTCACTGCAGGAAGGGATAATGTATCCGACGCTTCACATTAAACGTTTTCCCCAGCGTTTTTCCTTGCATTTCACATAGAGTTTTGGCTTGGAATCTAGAACCTATCTTTATTTTCATCTTCCGGAAATCCTGCGTTTCTCATAGAAAGAACCAATGTGATTTTTGCTGCGTCGGGAGATGCGTGATTCGATCAGGAGTTCCCATACATTTTTCCGTGGTAGGGTATTGAATCATTTATATATTGCGTGCGTGAATGTAGCCAACGACCGTGATTATCGCTTGAGCATACATCTTGAAGTATTACTGAAACGAGGGTAAATACCATGGTATTTACCTGCATACAGGTTTACGGCTGCTTGAGTGTCCCGTTATTTGGATGGAAGAAGTAAGTGTATGCTGACGGTCGATAGATGCCTATAGGAAGAAGAAGACGATTACTTATTGGCGCTTTAGATCTCGTGTCCCAACGGAGAAAGGTGTGAACGCGGATCCCGCTGGCAATGGAACGTGGCGCGTACTAAGTTGCCGAACAACTCCCGGCTGTGCGCAAGGAGTGTTACTGAAATAATCCCTTGCGATGCTACCACCAGTAGTTTCCTCCTCTGTACTGCAGGTGCTGCTCTGTACTGTGCTGCTGTGTCCTCCTCTGTACTGCTGCTGTAATGTGTTGATACGATTAGTTGTTGGCGCTTTAGATATCCTGTCCCAACGCAGGAAGGTATGAACGCTGACCCCGCTGGCAATGGAACGTGGCGCCTACCAAGTTGCCGTATAATTCCCGGATGTGCGCAAGGAGTGTTGCAGAAAAAAATCCCTTGCGATGCTACCACCATTAGTTTCCTCCTCTATACTTTCCTACTGTTCTCCTCCTCTCCTTGTTAATTCCGCGGTTGGCTTTTAATCCGTACGCAAATTGGGGCACTGGCTGGTTGCACATCGATTTAGTTAAAGTGACATTTCTTTAAGACGTCTCTCGGTTTCTCTCCTTCTCTCTCTCTCTCAATGGACTTGACTCGTCGCTTCAGTTCGTACACCTGCGCGGCACAGGATGTGACATGGCGTTGGTCACAAAGTTTCGCGATAAGTCTTCAGTCCCTTGAGTTGGAAACTGGAACTCTTGGTTATATGGTGTCCCATCTCTACACCTGCGGAACAGACAAAAGCGATAAATCAGAGAGATAAGACCGTGGAAAAACCTTCTTTTGAATTCATAATTCCTTTCTCTCTCCCCTTTTCGTGGCCAAATACCTAACACTCTCAGCCTCACACTTTTGCGGCACTTGAATGTAAATACTAAGACTTCAGTGAAAGCTAGGAACCCCTGTTTTATCTTCTCTCGCGAAAACTTATAGCCACGCAAGCTTTTCAATCAGAACAATATCTCTTCGACGCGTACACATTGAAGAGGTGAATCTGGCGACCGATCTGATTTCTTTTTTCATTTTTTTAAACTCCTGCTTTTTTTATCTCTTACATATTTTGAGGTAGTGCAAACCGATTCTGTACTTTTACTCCGTGTGAATAGAGGTATGAGGAGGTAAAACGCATCGCCAGTTAAATAAAGGGATACTCCCGAAAATGTGGTCATATTTATAATAGCCTGCTCGCAAGAGAGAGCCCCTCCACAGTTAATCGAAATCTTCCGAGAAAAGTGGTATTTGAATTACTTTTTATCTCTGAGCTGAGCATGAGATTATGCCTCAGTTTTTATCTGATTTTGTCTCAAGTTAAGTTCTGTCCTCGATTCCCTGTTGCAGCCAAAATTATTTTTCTGTTATAATCTAATTTATGTATTTGTATTAGATTGTAATTATGTTATACCAAAAGTGAGAAAGAATATCGTTGTATATTTCCAATGATTACAAATATCAGTGAAAAGATAAAACGCTTTTCTATCTCTCTTCAAAAATAAATCTCTCCATAGTTGAGCCTGAAATCTTCAAACTAATTATGTTTTATAACTTTTGCTGCCCTAAGTTTTATTTTTCTAGTTTACAATAAGAATTGTTACTAGGTATACTTTTTTCTAGTTTGCAATAAGAATTGTTACTAGTTGCATTTTATTATTGATAGAAGGCCATTAAATTATTACCTCGAAAAGAGGTCACTCTCTGTTAAAAAATACATGCAAAATTGTGTTCTTCTTTACATATTTTTTCGTCAAATAGTCAAATGATGAATTTAGTTAGAACATAAGAGGGCGTCGTTTCTTTGAACTCCAAAAGCTGGCTTACTCCTTTGAATGAAAAGTTAGCCTCGCATTTGATTCAACGAATGTTTTCAGCCTATTGATATTATGCTAAGTTTGGAAAAATCTCTTCGTTTCCATATAACTTTACTCAAAATTTCTTTGTGCTTCGTTACGGATTTTTAATCATTTTTGTGGTTCAATCCGCTGAGCTTGTGGTGTTGTGATGGCTTATTTTTAATGGGGAAAAATTTTACGGATATTACATTGGGAACGAAGGATGAGAGATTTTTAGCCTCACTGAAGACTGAGTTTAATTAATCGATTTTTACAGTGGAAAGAACCCTTGCCATTGGGCCGATATTTTTCATGAAACCCATTAGAAGTGTGCTTGTCTCCGTGTATCAAATTAATTGTGGATGTTAAAATCTTTGTGAGTGTGTACATGCAGCGGTCCCTTTTTTGCAAAAATTTGACATCGCTCTTCTCTTCTCTCTTAATTAGGGCTCGTGATAAGCAATTGGTGCGTGATATGCAGCGTTGTCATAACAGTATGGTGTACATATGATGCCGCTGGTCGTTCCTGGGTCAAAATGAAGAAGTACCAGAGAAGTATGCGCGATGCTCAGCAATCTCGCTTCCAGTACAAAAGGTCTGGCAACAGGAACAGAAACTGGAGACAGAGGTTCGTTTCATATGGCTATTATTTTCCTTTCTTGAATACGTCTTTGTGTTGTGATAATTTACGTACATCTAAAAATTACGCTACAAGCAACCTAAAGGGTATGCGGCAGGGAAATCAGACGGTAGAAACTCTCCCAAAGGAAATGTGGAAAAAAATGTCTCACCCTTTTTGGAATTCAATGTTTCAAATACTGATCTAGACATTATTGTAAACACGAGAGAGAATTTTATTTCAATGTAGCAGATGGTGAGAGACTTTTTTTCCTTTGATCCCTGGCGACCTCTTATTTGTACTTAGAAAATGTAATGTCGAGTTCTTCACCAGTAAGCAAGTTCTTCTTTTATGAGTGGACTAGACGAAACTTTCTCATATCCCTTAACACTCCGGTTCCCTCAAGTAAAGTCTGAATCTGTGTAAATTATCCATTGTGGTCCGTGAAAAAGTCTTAGGACTTCTTTTCGGGCAACAATGATTTGATTGAAGTAAATTTCTTTGATTTTCGTACCCCAAATGGGAGTGAGAGCTATCTTCAACGCGTTTTATGATGCCAACTGTTTTCATTCCCTTACTTCAAATGCCATTTACTGCATATCTTTTGTGGTAAACATTTTTTCATCCGTATTGGTGTGAATATAAGAGACATTTTTTGAAAAATGCCATACCTTTTTCTTTGTGAAGTAAAAGTCTTTTGAAAATAAGTTTCAAAGTGAGAGCTGTAATTTTCTAGAAGAGATCGCCATTTTTAACAATTTTCAGCTGCAGCCCTTGTGGATGCATGAATGTAAATTCATGAACGTTTAGTTGTGAAAATGAGTTCGAAATACGGAAGTCCTAAAAGACAAAATAAAAAAGTTGCCATTCAATAAATTTCCTTTTACAAAATGTTTGCTGATGCGAGACAATCCACGCCATTCCTCACTTAAGCATTCCCTCTGTTCTTAGGAATATCTTTTTATTATATGCCATATTGTGACTTCTTTCCAGTTCCTTGATACCATGGAAATCTGTGAGACTGCTAACGAATGGAAAAAAACGATACTGATGCTGATGCGAGGGATGCATTCATCCCTCGCGACCTCTTATTTGTACTTAGAAAATGACTGCAGAGTAGTCGAGTCCTTCTCCAGTAAACAAGTTCTTCTTTTATGTGTGGAGTAAACAAAACTTTCTCATATTCCTCAACATTTCGGTTCCCTCAAGTAAAGTCTGAATCTGTTTAATTTATTCATTGTTGTACGTGAATAAGTCTTAGGTCTTAGGAGTTTTTTGCACCCATTTAGATATTCAATGGTCATCTATCGTATTATGGAGACAAATTGGACTATTTAGCACTCCATGATTTATCAGTAGCAGTAAAATAAAAATTAAAAACGGCAGTAACCCTTCACGATAGCGTAAATGCAAGCCAAGAGGCCATTATAAATCCTCACTTCAAGCCTGCGGAGGTTTTCCAGTTATCTCAAAAATAGGTATTCTTCGAATTTTTTCCTCTTTTTCCCTGAAGACGTTTGAAGAAGAAGAGAAAGGGTAAGGATAGAAGAGCTTTGTGGGATGGCCTCGAGGAATACAACCTCAAACGTTACGTTTTCAAACCTTTAACCGCAAAAAATGATGTAGCTGAAAGAGAAGTCCTCCGATCACACTTATTTAACAAGGTAATTAAAAATGATGAATTAAAGCAGTAATCTCGTCTGATTACGGATAATTACAGGTCAAGAATCGTGATACCAATAAATGTACGGTGAAATCTCTCTATTGGCTTTTTTGTACATATTATTTGGTTACCTGTACATATTATTTGGTGACGCTGTTACCGAAAGTGTGATAAATAATCAAAATATTCTGTATATATGTAATGTTTAATTTAATTTAGTTTTATTTATTATTTACGCGATGGAAAACGCGAAGGATGATGAGCAAATGAGGGAATAGAAAGAACACGGAATCTAAAGAACACGTAAACGTGCCCTGCGTGTTGCCTATCCACCAGGCCATGTGTCCTATTATTATTAATCATTTACCATTTACCATTATTTAGGCAATACAATCGGCATTTCATGTTTTAATCTTGCAAATTTCCATAAAGGAAGCATATACGCATGCAGAAAATATATCGACATTTACCATATGTAGCAGATTTCAAATAATGAAGCCAACAAAAAGAAAAGTATCAGGCTTGATATGGTGGAAAGAATTCATCATAAAGAATGTGAGAATAAGTAATTTTCCACTTAGATAAATTTGTATTCGACATATTTTTTGATGTACTACATCATCATCTGGCACAAATAACTAAATTTTAGTTTTCATTATTTTGTTAAAGTTTTGTTATTTGTACTTGATGAGGATGTAGTACATCGAAACCTAGGTCGAATACAAATTTATCCAAGAGGAAAATTGCCTTCACTCTCATTCTCTATAATGAAACCAACTCTAACCCTTTTGAGTTTAAAGTTTGGCACCCCTGCGCCACCGGTTGCCGGGGTTTGATTGACTTCAAACTTTGAATACGCTAAGTTTGTATCGATAGGGAAAAAAATCAGTTTAAAAAGCCTATGTATTCGAAAAAAAAAACTAAAAATCTGGAAATTTTGGCTCACCCTAATTCACACGCCTTGGGAAATTGCCAGGTTATTGACTCAAGCAATCGGTTCAGTATGAGGGTCCTTAGCAAATGCGGAATAAGACACCCTGCGCTGAATACCAGCGAGTAATTCTGGCATATAGCTCGGAATTGACACATAAAAGTAACCCATTGATTATCTGGGTAAAAATGGTACTGCTGGAGTGTCTCGCTTTCTCGTAATGGGCACATGGCTTGTTTTCGACACTTCATAACAAGAGAAGCTGCGAAATGCGCGCCGCAGTTCAGGTTGCTGGGACGATTTTTACCAATTGATCTTGCCTACAAATTTATGTGAAGTTTTGCATACGTGTCGTTATTAGTTATTTCCATTGATGAAAATGTTAGAAATTATAGCTTACCGATTTGGTTCTCTGTGGCTCAATGGCACATGACGTACATTTTGCGATAATCCGATTACATATACCGATTTTCATCTAAACGAAATAATACAACTTATACTAAAAAAATGGTTTCAAATATGATTCTTGAATCATTTCCGCAACTGAATACACGATGAGTGCCACCGAAGAAACAGATGGGCTCAAATATTATATGGTCCTAGAATATTACACCGACCTATTAGAAAAATCGTAAAAATGTCAAATCAATAATTCACCTTTACCGCTCAAGCCACCTTAAGCGAGTGAGTCGGTTATTGGGCCGTTTTCGCCTCTGAAACCAAATTTAGAGCATATGGAGTGTTGTTTCATCGAACTCAATATTGACTTCAATTAAAATTTTCGAGCGAGAAATGAACACGCGCTAAACTTGAGCATAATTGTCAAACCTCTTGAAATTCAAACATGGCGGGTGAATTAAGATCTTAAGATCCACTTAAGTTTAACATAAGATCCACTTAAGATTAAGTCCACTTAAGATCTAGTTGCCTTGTATCCACCAAAATTGCCATCAAACCTCTTGTCTAAAGATTTGGGGTAAACACGATGAAATTTTGTTTCCGCTAGTAGCCTGTACTAACGACCCCTTGAAACTGCTTTTGAACCCTAGTGAACAATACCAGAATGCTTCGAGTGGTGGTAGGTTAGGTTATGAAGAATCTCATAGGATTCAAAAGAAATTCGAAAGGGAATGGTTTTTCATAGCGCACTATTTTGCACTTGAGACTCTTCGTCATATCCCATTAATTGAAGTTGATCATTTGGACCTCCTTTTACTGTTCTTCAGCTATGCACTTTCTTTCAAGTCGTCATTCGAAATCTTCATTTCGTTTCTGTATCTCTTGGCCTCGTCAGATAGTGAAAAAATATTCTTATGTCCTCCCTATGAATTCATAGGTGTGATTGGCTTTTGGCACTTCAAAATTTAACTTGAAACTGTACTTACTAGAGAGCCCTTAGTGAATAGGTGACTATGTTTTGTTGTTTTTCATGACCTTAAATGCTGTCTTAATAGCAGTTCATAATGTAATACTTCCACGCATTATTTTTCATGTGTCATTTTCAGGAAAGTAATACGTGCCTATCAGGACAGTTGGGATCATCGATGTCGTCTCTTGTTCTGCTGCATGGGCAATTCTGATCGAAGTCGGGTAAGTTTCTTTGCTGTTCATTCCTTTTTAAAGCGAGAATGTAAAAAATATGTTTATTAATGTGATAGGAGATTCTTGACGGAGTATTACCCTTTCAGTTGAATTGAAATCTCAGTAGCTTCGTTCCGAAAAGTAACCGTAAAAAGGTCATGGAAAAAATTATAAGAAATATTTTTTATTTAATTAGCAACTTTCTACGTTTTTCATTCGAGAAAATGTTTGCAATATTGGTTCCAAAAATGTTGTAGGCCGCATGCGTGCGATTTTTTCCTTCTGCAAGCTTCGGTGGCTTGAATTCCCCTACTGGTCCGAAAGTACCCCGGATTGTCATTTAGTTTCCGTGGGGGGAACCATCAACAATCATACAAACGTCCATGTCTTGGTTTGTTCAAAAAAAAGTGTGGTAGAATCCGAAGCCGTGACCCGTGTGAGATGGATATACCCTAGTCATCTCCGAATCAGGCGGGCTTAAGAGGACGCATCATACCCTTCGGTTAGGAAAAGTTCTGTCGAAAATCCACAAGATGGCGTCACTCGCACCCGATCGAGGCGTTTTGGTTTAAGGAGTCTCTTACTCCAGGATAACTCTCGCACAAGGCAACAGTCGTCGGTAAGTTGTAGCCAAGTCTCCGGCGCGTAAGCACAGGCAGCGCTTATATTAGATCTGTGAAAGAAGACTGAACTAATTGCATCACCGTCCGAGCATATTATGGCCGAAAACCATTCAGGTAGCTTGTCGAAATATACCAATTAAAGATTCTATCTTACAACCGTGACGGCTGTTACTTAGCATTCCGATAGAGGAGGGATTGATACACCTACATTAGTTTTAGATATGTCAATTATAATAATAGTTTTTATAAAAATATACCCTACATCTTGCCGTTTTCCCGATGGTTTAATTATGCTCCGGGATAACATTTTCATATTTCAGATACGAGCCTCCCTTGGCAAAGGTCTATTCTTTATACTATAAAAATTTCAAGTTGATAACGTATGACTTTAACAAAAAATCTGGGGTCGGAAATCATTACAAATCCGACCTGTCGAGCAGGTGTGATGCGTCGCCTTAATACATGAATAAGCCAAAGTTATTGGGCATTAGAGCAAGGATTCCAAATTACGCATGCATTCGCTGCGGTCTCGATGGATCTGAGGAATATGAGCTCAGGCATGCACGGATAATCGGAACTTCAGATCTATATATCTATAGAATCAAATGATAATTGGTGGTGACCACACATCGGGAATGACTCCCATTCGAGAAATTAAGAAAAAAAGAAAAAAAAAATGTTAGAATCGGGTCCATAATGCGCTGAACGAAAAAGATAAAGAAACCTCTGGGTCACAAAAAGAGGAAGAGGGAAGTGCGCCCTATCTTCAGTTTCCGCTTAAAACCCCCCAGCCCAGCGAGAGTCAATGATGCTCCATCAAAGGGTAGAGAATGTCTTTCTCTATGTGGAGTTTTGCGGTTGGAATTGAATAAAATAAAACGCCACCTGGAGATGGATTCTGGACAGAGCAATTGAATTGATTGGGGGATTAATTTGGGGATGTGTGTGAGGAGGGAAATTTGAAAGAATGTGGAATCAATCCCTGGCTCTAACAGGCGACTATAGGTTTTGATGAAGTAAGTTATTTCTAGAAAATTTTCTGAAGGATTTCCCTTGAAAGACGTCATTTTGTATTTAAATTATCAAGTATAATGCTTTTGACGACAAAATACTTCTTTATGTATACAAAATAATGTTATGCACTGATTTTGTGCGCTGTTAAGACCAAGTGAAAGTTAACTCCTTGTGTAGTTTACAGCCTGTGAAAATTGGTTCAGCTTGATGGAAATTCGGTCGTATTTAAAATTTGCTGGAGAATTGATGAACAGCTAAAATTTCTCAATGCGTATCTGACAGTCTCATCAATAATCTGTAACTCGAGGGAGAGGTGATTTGGGGTGTACTTATCCGATACTCTTTCTGTTATCGTAAGAAAACATGTTACCTGTGCTGGGAAATATAGGTGCTTAGATATTCTCTTTTGAAATATATATTTAAATCTCTGCAAATTTTCAGTTGCGGCATGTGAGGAGATAGATACTGAAGTGAAATGTCAATTAATATTTACTGAGGAGGAACTCGAGGAAATGGTAAGAAATGCTTAGAAATTCAACGTGTTTGATGAACGCTGAGGGACAAGAACTAAGTCCAAATGGACTCTAGTGTTAAGATGATCAACATTACAATTGTATAATCACATACAGATAACATTTAGATAAAAAATACGATCCGATGAAAATACTAGAGATTATTTAATCGCTCATCAATACTGTCGACACGCACTGATAAGATAAAAAATGAGTGTTTTTTAAATTTTACCTGAGACGAATGCGATGCAGTGTGCATGATTTTATTGTATTTTCTCACTGTTTCTCTAGTTTAATTTTGTCCCCACCTAATTGAGATAGCACGTGCATGTTATAAATTAGTACGTGCCAAATAATTATATCATAACTTTCACACAGTCGATATTTATGCTTTGGTAACAAAACTACTTTTGGGAATTAGTCGGCCATGGTCGGCAGCGCGCTCAATGCCTTCCCTGTTACTTCAGAGTCAGGGGTTTGAATCTGGTCTGTGAGATTTTTTATTACTCTCGACGTGATTTTAGTGTTTGTTCTTTATAATATGTTTAAAGTCCTTATCAGCTCTTTTCCAATTATTACATGTACAATTGATATGGAACGAAGCCACTCGCTCGGGTGCATATACCACCAAGGAATGAAATTCGCCGCCTATATTGCATTAACCCTCTACAAAATTCACCTGGAGGGACGATGGCTTCGTGATGTAACTGGCTAACACACCTGATCAGCTATTGGGAGATCCAGGTTTGAATCCTGGTGAAGTCAAATAATTTTTTCATTGCGAATTCCATCCCTTGGTGCTCAATGCTCAAAAGAAAACCTAAATTTTGTGTGGATAATGAATTCTAAAAGATTATCACAACGAAGCAAATGTGTTTTTAAGTGGCTGATGAATCGTTTTTTCCTAAATTTTAACATTTAATTTGTAAGAAATGTACAGGTAGCGTAGAATAGAGTGACTTTTATGCCCAGCATAAAGCATGGAAGAAATTATTAAAATCAGCCAGTTTTACTGAATTGTCTCTGAGAATTGAGCTCTTTTGAATGTGCCCACCCCGAAAGGGAAAGATTTTTCGAGTATGAATTCGTGGAGAAATGAAATAATGCCCCTATAATGACTAGAACTAAATACTATGCTCCAGCTTGAGGAGCTAGTAGTTTAAAACCAGGTTATTTGCCATCCCATTATTTACATGACGACTCAAAAATCTTTTTGCATCATCTTCGTCATATTTGAGGCAATAACCATATTGAATAAAATTATTGAGAGGCAATACTTTTAACATGAAAAATAGATCTCTCATAATCCACATCTATTCAAACTTGACACCTATGATCGGTAATCCACGGTGGAAGGGAAAAGAGAATACCATACATAATCTACGACAAACTGGCTATTATTGCTGACGACTTTTTACGAGTAGATGCAATTAGTTTTCGTTAAGACCAATGAGTATTCGACGATATCTTCGAATTTTCCTCATCAATTCCAATTTGACTCTTAACTGGGGTTGTTTATTGGAAAAAAATATCATTGAAACTAACACATTTATTGTATTACTTTTTTCCGTAAATACCGAATCTTCTTTCACTGGGTGGATTAATTCGTAGATCGAGTGGAAAATCACCAACGTAGTGGCACGTCTGTTTCAAAATTTCCGCCGACTCATTACGAAACTTATGAAAAATATAAATATAGTGGCAGTCATATCATTTCTCTTTTATAGCTTCTCTTGGCAATCAGTAATGAAAATTTTTTCATCAAGTTAAAAGCGTATAATTGCTTGAGGCGGAGTATGGTCGTGCTGAACGTTGTCAGGCCTTGTCATGAACTCGCGGTAGTCAAATGGAGTCGGATTGACTAAACACAGCTCACTTACCTTTTAAGTAGCATCTAATAGTAATATGATTAATATAATTGGAATAGTTAGGATCGTTAGGATGTTGAAGTTCCGAGGCTTATGAAAAGGCAGATTCCTCGTACCTTGCGTCTGCGAGTATAAGTCGATGTCTTCTTTTTTGGCCGAAAATATCGACTAAAATGCGTGACCCGATCGGGTATTAATTCGGATTATTTATCGGGTATTTCTTTATACGGATATTTTTTCTCCTCAACTAATACTCGAGCACAATTGTACAATTGAACCGCCAACAGCATTGTACAATTTTCTCGAAATCAGCATTAAAAAGGGAAATACGGATATTTTTTCTCCTCGACTAATACTCGAATACAAAAGCATTGTACAATGCTCTCGCCTGTTCAATCGTACAATACCGTTGGCTCTCGCTAGAATTCAATGATATCGTAAAACAGAAGTACCAAGTGAATTTGTTTATGGCAGGTCCTAATGCGAAACTTGGAACATAAATATTACTCTTTCCTCAGCGAATATCCTCCGTGGCTTATTAGTAGGTAATTGAGATACTTAAATTTTTATTCACCCGATACGCCGAGATGTTGACCCCGAAAATTCACATTGTTTAGTGACTCCACTAAAGTCAAGGGTCGGTCTTCATTGGCCAAAATAGAAAGAGATTTCTCAAATAATACTGGAGTTAATTCGATAGTCTCTGAATATTCTGGTGAGGATACTATTTGTAAGTCATATCTCAGCCTTGCAGAATACATACTTTTATGATAACTTAAAATTGTCTTCTCCCGACCAGTAATAATGATTTGGTAAACTTATCCACTCAGTAACTCGACTTTGTTTTCTGAAGGCTTATAATTTTTGAATTACCATTGATCTGGTTAGAATTGATCTCCATTACTTTTATGTATGCGTGGCTTTAATCATTGGTTCCTTGGTATATATTTATCCATTGTTAACTATATTCTCCTAATATTGTGTGATTATTTTGAAATCAGCATTTACCACAATAAGCATGGATTTAGAATACATACTTATTCCATTTCTTTTATTCCTTGCTGCTATTTTATTAGCTTGGTACAATTTTTTGTCAATAATTTCATTCTTGAATATGTCTTTTTTTGATAAATTGATATGCTTTTAATATGTCGGCAGTTGGAGGGTCGATGTTACAATTGTAATTTGTATCTTAATTTAATGTACACGGTGGCGTCTAATACATTCAAGTAAATTATGCTATTGATTTGGAGAAAATCTTTCCTCCTTGTTATAAGACATAGTCTTATAAGGTACATTCCTCCTTGTTAAATTTGATACACTTCTTTGACTATTTCTGATCATTCATTATTTTTGTTTCAGAATTCATTTGCAGATATTGCTCGCCTTCTGTCCGATTTTTTTCGTGATTTAGATGTTGTTCCTTCAGATGTAATAGCAGGCCTTGTTCTCTTGAGGAAATCCCAGAAACAGAGGAGGTTAGCCATCATAGGTCAGGTGAGGAATTGATATTTTCAAAGATTTGATATTTTCAAAGATTTGATACTTCTCTCTAAAAGATAATATTGCTATTTTATCATGTTAATCTTTAAATATTTGCAAATTTGCTTTTGCAAAATCAAATAATTATGCATTATGGTTTTTTCTTTGGTACATGTTGTTGAACTGTTCTTGCTAAAACTTGGCTTTAATCTATTTTTCATGACTTTGCATTTCTCTAATTATTATGTATTCACTCGCGAGGAAAGATACTTATACATCAAGCTGTACTTACGGTGTAGAAATTCAATATTAGTATTGTGTTTATGTAGCATACTTCCTTATGCTCTGAAGGTAATTTTCATCATTGCTTAGCAATTTATTTTATTGGAGTATTTTATGGTTTTTTGCCCTATTTTGATTAATCTAAAGAATGAGAAAATGTGTATTTGGCTCAATTATATTCAATAAATATTAATAGAAATGGGTTTGTCATGTCATGTGGTGGTATTACTTGCTATAAATCCTACTTTTGTGTAGTGGCACGTTATGGTGGTAAATAAAATTGATAGAGGTTTCCATTACTATTGACATTTTTTTTGTGTCACTCTTAAGATTATACTTTGAGGATATACATGTGCTAAATATAGTTTTTATGGACCAGTCTCATTGGAATTGTGAATCAGGTAAATGGCTTTGACAAAGATTTTTTTTTCTTTTGCAGAGAGTGGATGGGACATATGATTTCCTTTCAGGGGCTGCTGTTACATCTTCTACAAAATTTGTGGCTCTGAGTGACCCTGCCACTTTAGACTCTTTTCAGGAAGTAGTTCATTACATGTCATTTGCTCTGGCTGCATACGGGTGGCCGATGTATCTTGTAACAAACTCTGCATCTGCTATCTGCTCTCTCTGCACTGCATTGAGGTGAATATTCATTGCTTTCTAAATTAGCTTTAGAGAGTGGAAAAATAGGCTGATGCCATTATATCAATCAAGAAATTATCATATTTGATGGCATATGAGTATATCTCCCTATTTCGGCATGGCATTCATGGGGGAGAAAAGTCTTGTGTGTGAACTTAATCATATTCATGTGTATTATCTAGGTCAATATATTTTGCTTTTGTCCAAAAAATTGTTTCATGTGTGCCATCAAAAATGGCATGAGCTTACACACTTAGTTCTAATGACTTGCACTGAGTCTTTACCTTTACAATATAGAGACTTTTATGGGTGCTGTGGATTTTTATTCCTATTTCATTATGTTAGAAAAGATGAAGTCATGATGCCTTTGGTAGGATGCAAATCATTCTAAATGGGTTGGTACTTAAAGCTGTGATAAAAAAAATTAATCCTTCAGACAATTCACATCTATTTTATATGCTTAACAATGTTATCTTGACAATAAGGGAGAGGTTTAATTCCTGCGAAAAGGTGTATGACTTACATAGTACAGAGAATCAGTATGGAAAAAGGGGCTTAACTCTTTAAATATTTCTGAGGAAAGTCCTACAAGGTGTTAACTTCTTTACTTTTATTAAATCATACCATTATCTGTGAACTTGGTAAGTAGTTTACAGATATTCTGTTGATAAAGTTGAACATGTTCTATCTATCATTAAAATAGACTTCATATAATTGAGACATATATTGGGCATACATTTTGATATTTTCCTTTGATTTCTCTTGAGTGGTGATCGCAATTTTATTTTTCATAAAATCTAGGTTTCATGGGCTCAATGGTAAAGTTTATGAATATTTATAGGTAAACTGATATTAGACATTTTAAAATATTCAGTTTTAGGCAATACTAATATTAGGTTTACTCCTCTCTAAGATAACTTATTACTGATAAGGAATTTCTTGTCTAAGTTTTGATTCTTGATTATTGTCCACCTGTAGCCTGCACAGAATAAGTGGAAAAATATGGAATTGCTGATTCAGCTGAAAAAGGGAATCATCATATATTTGCTTTGAGTGATCCTGGCAATATTTACTAATTGCTGATTTAGTGGAATCAAAGATGTCTTTAATATCTAATCAGTGATACACTATAATCTGCCAAAAATGGTATTCATCACATAGCTTAGAGTCAAAAAACGAAATGTTGATATTATGTTTGAAAACTCTGGATACACTTAATATGTGCATACGTATTTGAACACCTTTGACCCTTTTTTCATTTAAATTTTCTGTCTTTCCTTGTAGATGTTGTGCATGTGCCCCTTGTTGTTATGGAAGGCTGTGCAGAAAGGATAAGGATCAAAATGCTGACCCTGAAATCGTGGAAGACAAGTGCCACTGTAACTATGCAGCGCTCCAGAAGATAATGGAGGCAGATGCTGCATTAGGGCGAAGAAATAAAGTGGTTTCTGTGGATGCGGAATCAACCGGAGTGGAGGTCAAAGAGTGTAAATCGGGAAAATGCTGTGTTGATGTTGTTTATGCAACATACCATGTTGATGTTGGGGAGACCCCATTCTTTGTTGCTGTTGATTATGCTGAACGGAAGGTTATAATCAGCATACGAGGGACTCTATCAATGAAGGTTTTTGTCTTTCTTATAGCATGGAGCCATTCCTGGGTAAAAGTGGTCTGATCGTTGAATCAATGAAATTTTATGTCTTTCTTCCAGGATGTGATAACCGATCTTAATGCTGAAGGAGAGCCTTTGCCACTTGCACCACCCCGAGATGACTGGCTTGGACACAAGGTATTACCCCTGCTTAGATGTAGAATTCTGCATCCATTATTCCCTGAACAAAGGATCGAATTTGTCCACATTGTTATAAATATTTCCAATACCATCAATAGGATTTGTTGTGGGTCATTCAAAATATGAGCAGGGTTGTGCGGAAGGGTTTCCTAATGATGAGAGATATTGCAGAGGTGCATACGTGGCCGTTTTCAGAGAAGAAATAGGATTTTAGAAATGGTGCTTCATTTTTTTTATTTATTTGTGTGATTACTCTAGCTTTTTACGTTTGTATTTTGAAATCAGGCTCTGAGCTAGGGTCAATGTTCACCTATCCCAGCCATCAGCTGGGCTCCTCATAAAACCTAATTGATGGAGTTTTTCTTCCTGATTTATAAGCATTTTGTATTTCTTGATGAATCGAAATATACTGAAAGAGCTATACATCAAATGAGTTAAAATAATACTTTGGTGGGTATGCCATTTGCATTGAAATTGTAAACACCAATTCTTTCAATTTGGTAGTTGCTTGACCACTGGACATTCCAAAGAGTGCCTAGATTATAGTTAGCCTCTGTAATCCTTATAATCCTCTCAATTTGTATTTCATGAAAACCTTTTTAGTATGTCTTCAAATTCATTTGAGATAACCTCATCTAAATTAATTAGAAATTATAGTTTGGTTTTGATAATTTTGCTCTCCATATCAAAGTTAAATATGTAAGCACCTAATAACCTGGCATACAACTCACCCTTTTGCAATTTATCTCCTTCAAAAGCAGTTTCACATTTTAATGTCTTAATGTAATAGGAGAATTTAAAATTCTTATGTGAATCTGTGTAACATGAAGTTCTAAACATTTTTTTCAGTTCAATACATTGCTTATTATGAAAAGGTCACTTGTGGTTCAAGAAAAAGGTTCACTGTTTGGTGTATGCAAAGGATTTTGAAGAACAGCCAACAGATTAAGGTTTCATCTTTTTCCCCTCCTGAGTTTGCTAACTAGCAGCATGGAGTGTTGCATAAATATCTTTATAAATGTTATTATAACTACTACTTAAAGGTGAAATTGATTGGAATGACTGCTCTGAATCTTAATGAGACTTGAACCAATCATAAAATTTCTTGGGCAAGTTTTGGTTGCTGTGTGAGTGAAGCATGATATTAAGCAGTGGTATTACCATGATAAGAGTTCTGTACACCTTACAGAATTAAAGAGCATAATGTTAAATGGCCCTCATGTGTCTGCCCTTTTCATCATATGCATGTCACATTTCAGATACATAAATGATTTCACTAATGTTTATCATCAACTGTTGCCAATTTTCTATTCATTATAAAACTTTATTTTTTGCATTCAAATTCGGTTGTTTTCCCAGACAGCTTTCTGGCCTATTTTAAAATCTAATTTATGCACTAAAAATTATTTTGTTCCTTTATGCTTAACAAAAATACACAGTGCAAAATACCAATATATAATCATATTTTGCTTCAAAATGCACTATTTAAAAGAATTATGAGATAGGATTTTGCAGTCTGTGAAAGAAGTTTTCCTTGACTGTTAAAGTATATTGGTGAAATCTTTGATTAATGCAAAAGTTCGCAAATACTGTGCTTTTTTGATGGCCTTATTTGCTGCAGGAGATAGAAAAATTTCTGCTTTGAACTTACAGTGAAAGCATTATAAATTTAAAAAATATCACTTATCTTGAGTTATTTCTTCTATTGGTTAAGTGAGATGAGGTTTGTTCAAAAAGTATCCTGCTATATTCGTTTATCATAGTAACTAATTATGACCTAAACTTGGCTGTTTGGTTATTCATAGCACAGAATTTCATGCTCATGCGTGATATTTTGTTTCTTTTAGCAACATCTGTGGCATAATTTACAATAGGAAAGGAAAACAGTGCTCGATGCATGTGTCACATTCTCATTTTCACTGCAACGACAACATTTGGAGCTGTGTTATTTAATCAAGTACTGTTATGTTTAGCACTCATAGATATGACAGCAGAGACTACCAGAAACATTCAGCAAGCTATCAGCAGTGATGCCATTGGATTTACACAAATAGAACCCTGCTCAAACCATGACAAAGATGACCATGCATTTTTGGAGAGTGGCCAGTATTCTGAAAGACCATCGACAGGCCATCAAGTTTTTTTTTGCTTCCAGACCATTATATATTTTGAGTACCCATAAGATGGACAAATCTTAATCAAGGAGTATTATGAGAAATCCTCTTTTGTGCATGTGATGAAATTTGACGAAAGAAGCCATAGCTGTGAGCCTCAAGGTGCCATTGGCTGCTTCGTGACAATGATCATGTTCATTCCACATGCCTGTACAACACTTTTTCTATGGAACATAACATTCTAATAATTTGCCAAGCTTTCTACTCTCCTGACTTGGATCCCTGTAATTTCTAGCTATTGTTGAGGAGGCAACTATGTGACTAGCTTGCAGCACAGCTACATACCATCCTCAAAGAGCACTTTCAGCATTGCATCCTGCAAAGGGAGTACTACTAGGCTAAGAGTTTTTAATTATAAGGAGCCTACTGTAGAGGACATCAGCTATTTTAATCAGTTAGGGGTATAAAATTTTCTCTCTAGACAGCTCAAATCAGAACCATGAACCCTGGCTGTAAGCTGCAGGCCAAAAGCAGTCAGGATAAAAATTCGGGGTCAGACAAGAAACTGGGAGAGTGCTATGTAGACAAACATGCAATCATGCGGTACTCTAGTTAAGATACAACTACTGGTTAGTATTATTATTGAGATTGATAAATAGTACTACAAGGTACTGAATCATGAAATGGAAATTTCATGTGGGGTGAGTTTTTAATAATGAAGGATAGATATTTAGTGCAAGTACAATACCTACTTTACCTAGTGAGGATCAGTTTCATAGAACTGATCTATAGCAACTATTATCCTCCCTTATTATTTATTTATTTATTTTTCACTGTCCCGAATACAGCACAATAGGCCAGTTTATGTCGGGTGAACCACAGAAACAATGGACGAGACACAGACACCCATGTCCTGGGCAGATAATATTCTACCCAGGCGGGACTCAAACCCGCGACCCTCAGGTTAGCAGGCAAGGACTTTACCCCGCCGCCACCGGGGCCGACGAATATACATGAATAGAATGATTTTCTAAACCTATCGATTCCACAATCAACTTTCTTAATCTTATGCCTATGATCATTTCTATGGTGATTGTTTGCCTTGAGTAAAATATATTGAACATCTGGCAAAAAATAGCCTACATCAAACAATTGGCAAAGATTTAATCAATATTTTTCCCTTCTATCAGATACTTTATGAACATACCTCATATACTGGGATGTGTCATGGAGTATCATATTCTCTTTTTACCTGTGTTTTATCTATAGCTTTAATTATTCTCATATTAAGTATCAATCTAGTTGTTAGAGTAATTGTTGGGAGGGTATTGATATTATAGACCCTCTTAGATTCTGTACATGCAGTGTGGTACAAGAAGGGACTAGTTCCACTGTCTTTCATTTTTTGGATGGTATTTCCCTATTCTCTATTTCAAATATATTTGTCTCTCTGTCTACCAGCATTTGACTAGGAGTTGGCCATTGTTAATTGAGGTGATAGAGTATAGTCTCTGAAAATTTTAGGCACCCTCCAGCCTCAGTTGTATTTATGCGGTGTTGTAAAATGCTATAACTACTTCTCAACAGGCACCTTGCAACCCACTCTTTAACTCCATACATTTTAATCATTAATTACCGTAAATGCTCAAGTATAAGTCAAGAAATTTCAAAACGTTTTTCATCAGATGGACACATACCTTTGACTCACCGTTGAGTCAACAAATGTAGTGACTTATTCAGTCAAACTACATTGTCTCAGGTGTAACTAGGTGGCATTTGCTTAACTTTGTAAATGAGAATAATAATTAAGTTAATCTTTTCATTTGTAATACTTATTCAGGGTCAGTATCTCTGCGTATTGGGTTGCATGAAATTACACACATCTCTTCTATGCATGAAACATGAAAAATATTTTTCACAAAATGTAATACATTTATGTTCTGAATTTCATGCTAGGGCCTTCCAATCTTAAATACACATCTGCTATTATCCATTCGACTAGGCTTTTGATATTGTACAAAAATGGCATTCAGAACACATAATACTGTAATTTGTAAATATAATACAATCAATGTTGGTGCCATTATCATGCTGATCAACATGTTGTACATTTATTTACATGCCTTCAGTGAAAATATCTTTCAGTTTAATAGCATAAAATATTGTGAATATTGAACTCAGTGGTAATATTAAATGAATAAATGTGGACTAATTGTCATGAAAGATCGAAATTCATGAATTATATTCCTCCTGATACACTGGTCACACAGTTGGCAAAACTGAGTCAGACTCACTATTATCTTCATGAATCTCATTTGATGCCTTTCTTTATGTGACCCAAATGTTTAAAAAGATCCATCTCTTTGAACCTCTCTTCACATACTTACTATCTCCTCCAGGGGTACTTTGTCAATGGTGGATCTTCATAGAATCACCTCAGGCAACTGGAGTCTTTGAAGGAAAAAGTTCTGAATAATCAATAATCCAAATAATCACTAATATCTTCTCCTACATATTTAACTCTGCTTTCTTTTCCTCTTTGCCTGGTATTAGGGTATCTGATCATGCCCAAAACCACACTCAGGTTTTAATACTACCTTTTAAGTCTATATCTTATAATGAAAGCAAACATCATATCTCATGTCCCTAACTTTTCCTCCAGCACAACCAACTGTCATGCTGTTAACACTACTGGTGTAATATTCAATGCTAAGAATGGTGCAGAAAATGGTGATACCCTCAGTCAAAATGATTGCACTTTCATACCTGCCCAACCATACATTTTATTTGCATCAAAGGATGCTGTGGTCATGTGTGCATCTAATTTTTTTAGCAGCTCGTGTTGTTACTGCATATACTTGAGAGTATTTCAACCTAACATTTTGCCAAGTATCTATGTAAAAACTGTATGTTTTTGCATATCTTATGTATATCCCAACCCTTGGTTTCTCTATACCCAAGAACCCTAGGTGTCTCTGAGGATTGATATTTTTCATTTTTATACTGAGCTCTTTTCTTGAACAGTTTTTTTGTCATGTGTTTCTTCTGGTTTTGGCTTGTAGTTGAAATGCAATTTTTGTCGAAATTTTTGGCTAAAAAGAAAATTGACTTATACTTGAATATATATGGGAGTCAAGTTAATTTCCTGGTGAATGAATTAGAATTGAAGCATAATAAAAAATAAAAGTCAACAGACTAACTTCCATTACAATTATCTTCTGCTGACTAGTGTTCATCTCTTCTATACATTTTTCAAAGGCTTTTGTGTTAGTGAAAAATGTTGCCATCTTTCTATATTGTCCTTTCATGCAACTAACCTAGTAGCCATCATGTTCACAATGCTTGAGCATGATCAGCTTGTCAGTCCCCTTCAGTAATTATATTATTGCCCATCAGCATTAGTCAGTAGGTTTCAAAATTTCCTCTTTTGTGACCAATGCAGTTAGAAAAGATAGTTTCAGTTGGTTTTTAGATAGATTAACTAATCCAAATCCAAAAGCATGCTATCAGAAAGAAAAAGAAATATGTACTTTCCCTGAAAACAAAGATTTCAGCACTCAAAGCATTTTATAGAGATACAAGAGACACTCTCAACCCTCACATTGGATATCAATATCTGTCTGCCTTGCCTCCCCAATTTCTGGTAAATCAGCTTAATTGACTCCTACCTGAATACCAAGAGAAGACTTCCAGCTTATGTATTTTTTCATCATTATCATTCAAACCTCAGGGTGATTGACTGCAGCCCTCCATCCTTCCCCATCTCATGCTAGTTCTCTCACTCTCTGGCAGTTCTTATTTACTCTCCTATTCATTTGGTCTATGTATTTATCTCTTGGCCTTCCTCTTGGGACTTTTCTCTCTATTTTTCGTCCATTTATACCCTTCACTAACCCATTGCATCTCAGGGTGTGCCCAACCCAGCCAGATCTTATTCTCTGTGTAGTATATGGTCCTTTGCTCTTCTTCTATTATGTTTACTTCTTCATATCTAATTTTACCTGTAAATTTGATCTTCTTTACCTTCAACCTTTAGCAGGTGTCAAATGCTTCTATCTTTTAAGCTCTGCTTTTCCTATGGTCCATATTTCTGATTCATAGAATGCCACTCTCCACACACATTTTTTCATGTACTGTTTCCTCATATGCATTGTAGCATTATTTAAATTTACTGTTCTGTGTTTTAGTGAAGCTGTGTTTTTGAGTTCTGTTTTATTGTATTTTAGTTTTTACATACATACATACCAATCACGCCATTCCCTTCTAGGGTAGGTACAGTCACAAAGTTTCACTCACAAACACATGATTTGTACTCCTAACTCTGCTTCAATAATTTCCTTCATACTGACCTATCCTTGCAAACCTCTTTCGCCTCATTTACCCCATTACACTGCTTCATACACGCCCTCCTGTTTTTAAGACTCCTAATATTCCTCCTCCTAAGAATTTCCTCAACCACAACTTTCTCGGCCTACCTCTCCCTCTCGCACCATTCATTTCACTCATATATATCTGTTTCGTTATTCGACTCTCATCCATTCTCTCAACATGGCCAAACCAACAAAGCATATATGTCCATTACTGGACTTGTATCTATAATTAGCATCAAAGCCTGAAAAAACAGTTCAAAATCAAATTTATCTGCCTTATCGGCAACTTCCTTCACATTGCTAAATTAATGCCATTTTTATACCTGTATCAAAGTTATTTTTACCTCAGATTGATTGTTACAATACAGACTAACTGATTTACTGAGCCCACCTCTGCTTGTAAGCCTTCTTGGTATGAATTATTCGTTCCTTCATTTGGGTAAATCATGAGTAAACTGAAGGTATATGTTACAACCACCCTTTTTCTGTTTCACCTATCATTATGATGAAGACAGCTGTTGGATGATATGTGTACTGTAGTGAGTACACTTTTAGCTCTTGTGAAGTATTTTTTCCCTCTACTCATGCACGTGAAGCACACAAAGCATATTTACTGCTAAAATAATGGTTTTAATTTTGATGAAGTTGAGAATCGTTTTACAGAAACAACTACAATTTCGTTCTTTCAGTGAGACATTTGTATAGAGCTTCTTAATGAATTTGGAATCCATTATTTCTTGACTTTCCTTTTTTGACTGAACCTGATGAAAATAATCTTATACAGTATTTGAGGTAAAAATGTATCAAGATGTCTTTAATTGGATTAGCTAAAACATGTAGGCCTTTAGCTGAACTGTTTCCAGTATGTGTTTATGTGTACGTACTTAATGTTTTCAAACTTTGCTTTGGTGAACCAAAAGATGTTGAATTAATTTTACTGTATTTACTACGTAAAATTTGCACTTGGTTGTTAAAAATTTTGCATATACATGTATGGAAATAGAGTATGACAGCTTAGTATGTGAGTATCATCCTTGTTGTCATTTGGAAAGAGCTAATTCGATGAAAGTTTTCTCTGAGTGAGATGATCATTGAAACTGGACCTGTTGTAAATGATTGGTCCTGATAACCTTCATAAGACTTGATTTTGAAATGCTAATTTGCACCAGTATGGCTTTCACGATTCATCCATTGTAGAAAGGCACTTAGGCTCTATTATATGCTTGCATGTCCTCATATGTGGCTTCCATCTGATTAATTACAAACCTATTCTTTATTTTGTAATGGCTAAGGAAAACGTTTTACTCAATATATTCTTTGGCATTTTGCAACTGTTGTTTATTGAGTTCTCGTCTTGTTTATTGAGTTCTCGTCTTGTTTTTTAATATCTTCATGTGAAAATACAATTTTGTTTTTGCACCTTCATTTCCTAGTTTCTTTTCTTTTTATTCACAAGCTTTTAAAAAGTGAAGAAAATTTCATCGTTTATTATGAACTTATATCTATATATTCCTCTTCAGTATTATTTTCAGCATGTATGTCAAAATAATGAACATACATGTGATGTGAACATTTATTTTCCTATGATTGATACAATAAAACGTCACTTAATAATACATGATCCATTTCTATATGTTTTGATGAAAATTTGAATTTTTTTAATGGTATTCACCTCATTTGTTCAACAGGGAATGGTTCAAGCAGCTGAGTACATCCGTGGCAAGTTGAACGGGGAGGGTATTTTGGAGCGAGCATTTTGCAGAGACACTTCTAGGGGTACCCAAAGCTTTGGATTGGTCTTAGTAGGTCACTCACTGGGTGCTGGGACAGCAGCTATTCTTGCTATCTTAATGAGAGGAGAGTTTCCTGGTCTTCACTGCTATGCATACTCACCTCCTGGTGGACTACTCAGGTCTGTTTCTGCAAAAGAACTGAGTCTAGTGAGTGTGTTCCCTGTTTAGGTTTATTAGGCTTTAGCATCTTTGAGCTCTATGACTGATAGATTTTGTGTAATGAAAGCTTAATTAAATGTACTCCATTTTTGGGAGTTTCTTTATGTAATTGGTGTCTCTTGTCCTTCATATTGGGATAAGCTTGGTAATAAATATAAAAAACCTTTCGGTAGAGTCTGGTTTTAGTAGGTAATACCGTCCCTATAATCAAGTTTTAGAATGTAAGTAGCACCATAATTCTTTTCTTAAGTTTTTAGTCAAAGAATTTTTATTAGTGTATCAAACTGGAATTTGTCAATTTAAATCGAATTGATATGGAAATTTTATGCTGGCTGCAGCTTATTTTTCTAGCTCATTATGAAACACAATTATAAATATACATCTTTTATTTTATTACAGTTTACCTGCTGTGGAATATACCAAAGATTTCATTACCTCAGTAGTTGTGGGTAAGGATGTTGTTCCTCGAATTGGCTTGCATCAACTTGAATCTCTTCGGACAGACCTTATCAAAGCTATTCAGCAAAGCAAGGAGCCTAAAGTACGAAACAATCACTGTTTTATTGCTTGGATTTTTGGAATCAATATGTTAAATTTACTATATGAAACTTGCACGCATGACTTTTTATTTAAATCTTTAAATGTCAACACGTGACTACATTTTATCCAAGCCTCTTGTTGCTTAATCGATGTGATAGGCTTTTAGCGTTTGAGCCTCTCTGATGATGATTATAATCCTTTTTTGGCTTAATATGGATGCATGAGAAGCATGAGGAAGGAACATGCACTGACAATGGATTTTTTGCTGTACACTTAAGCTGATATTTGTCAGCTTTGAAACACCTACATTGTCATAAGGAATGAACACTTACATTTGCTTTTTAAAAAAATATTTTCCCCTTGTGAGAGCCCTTATTCACATTCAGATACTTATTCAGAAAAGTCTACAAATTATTGAAATTAACAATTCCTTGTCCTTCGTGAATAAGACCTCAATGTTCAGCATTTAATGTGGAGTCCATTGAATTAGTCAATTGAAACTTGAATTCTTTCCCTTGTAGTGGAAAACAATTACTGGGGGTGTGGTCTGCTGTGGCTGTCAAACAGGTGGTCACCCCTCCACTGCCTCTTCCATTGAGATTCCTCCTATGTCGACCAATGAGGCATCTATCCAGGCTGTAAATGAGTTGAAGGGTGATAGTGTTGAGGATGATGTTGAGGTTGGAATGTCAAGGTCGAGGTGCAATTCACAAGCTCATCCGACTGACAGTTCCATTGCCCTTACAGTACATCAACCACTTTACCCTCCTGGGCGGATCATTCACATAGTGAGGCACCATCCTAGGAAGGGAGAGTAAGTAATTGTGACCGATTATTCTCATATTTTATTTAACATGGTTTGTGTTCATGTGTACTGCACCATATGTGTACATACATTACTTGCAACATCATATTTAAAAATGATCTGAAAAGAATTACTATGCAAGTGATGGATAGAAATAAAATTCCTCACTTAATAATATTTTATGCGAAATTCATCTATCCGGAGCTACTATTGTCAATAAATTTGATACTAAATTTAGCTTAGTCAACTTCTATTTCGTGTGCTGTAAGAAGCTAACATTTTGTCTTTTAAGTAGAGTTTGTGAATAAACTTGAACTCAGGGTTGTTTTGCTGTGTTTAGTAATTGTAATCTGATGTCTTAGTACAATGATAACTGTCAACTGCTATTTCAAAATATGTGCATACTTACAGTCTAGTTGTGTTTGCTATCATCAGATTTTGCTTATTTCTTCAATGAAAATTCATTTGGCCAAGAGTTAAAGGATAACTTACTCTATCATTTTTGTTTTACAACTCAATTGTGTTTATTTTATCTAGCCTTAAGTCATTAAGAGATTAATCAATGAAACATGTTTAGGGTTCTGGGTAAAATATATACAGCCCTACTTGTATGAGAACCTGGTGTATTAGTTATCAAAATTACGTTACTACTTGAAGTGCTTTCACTTAGCATTGTATTTCTTGGGGAAAAGGTGTGTGTGGTACAATAAGTATAAAATATATCTCTTAAAGCTTTGTAAAACCTTCTGCTCATTTGGACTTAATTAACTTAGATTACTCAGCTTGATCAAACAGTTGTAACTAGTGTTGTGCTCCTCTAGTTCTCCCCTAATGCATTTAAATCCGTAGTCAGTTCATTACAGTTCTATAACAAATAAATGAGAGGAGCATAATTTATGTCACTAAATGAAAGCTGTGTTTTTTTGTTGCTCTGTTATTACAGAGCAATGAATGTTTGGACATGGTTTGATCCATTGTGTTGTGTATGCTATGTATTTGGTCAATAATGGGTAGGTAAATGATATAAATATCAGTTCCTATTTACCACATCAAACTGGTTGACCAGAAGTAATTATTCATGAGCATCAGGGTACCATTCCTATTATTATTAAAATCAACTCTCAACATAGTCAGTGAAAATAAAAACTATGTGGAGTACTGTACATTTCAACTGCCTGCTGATACAACACTGTTTAGCAGCACAATGTAGCTAGCAGAGTTTATGAAAGTTTTCGGGCTCTTGGCACCATTACATCCAAGGAGCGTATGGATGTTAATTTTTTCTCTTGGTATTATATGGAGCATTTTTACATGAACCATTAAGTATTGAATACCTTAAGAGTAGATTCAGGACAATAAGTATCTTAAAAAATGACGCTTCTGAATGTACCACTTATTAGGAACAGTAAGACATTTGCAGTATCACAAGCTTGAGAACTTTTGTTCATTATCATTCATTGTAGTTTCATCACACTCAGTATTTCATTTTGCTGTCTTGAATTTAGGTTATTTAACAAAGTGGGTATTGCTTTTCAAGTATCCAGCATGTAAGATATAAAGTAAAGTACTATTATCAGAGTATACATACTCGTACTAACATTATAATCAGTGAATTCATAGAGGTTTTAAATTGTGTCAGTTATACGAGTTCCGTATTTTTCTAAATTGTGCATGGATTTTACTGTCACACGAGACAATGGAAATCTGTAACAATGCCAAGATATAAAGGATAATACATCATACCTGTATTCTTTTACATGTTTTCTGTATTTTAAAGGTAATTATATGCCTTTTATGTTCATTAAAAAACTGTGAACTCATTAAGAACTCAAAACTGAGTCATTAAGCAGTGCATATCATCATCTTTTATGCAATAGGGATAATTTAGTTTTCTGTTCCTTTCACATTGTTACGAAAGTTTATCGTTTATCTCAATTATGGTGAAGCTGTTTATATGAATATTTCAGCTTCAAGCCACTTATGGGAGAGTTCATGTTATTTTCTCTGCATAGCATATTCAATGGCACATATGTTTGTGATTTGTGGAGTCTTTGTGGTTGATATGTGTTTAATTTTCTGTGCCCATCATTTTTCTGCAATGCCTTTTTAATAATGATTCATTTTTCATAGCTGAAGATTATGGCATCCATATTGCAATCGAGATTTACTCTTCTTTATTCTTTGTTTTAGGAAAAAGTATGAAAAAAGGTGGAGGTATGTAAAAATTATATCGATAAAATTGCAAGACTTTTTTTGGTACTAATCCATCAAAAATGCATGAACAGCAGTTGGGCATGGCATTACATATTTCACAGTCGAACCTGCTAAATGCATCATTTTGAGGAATGTGGTGTCTCAACTTTAATATTTTTTCTCATCTTCCTCACTCTTTAAGTGTTATCAGTGGATATTTATTATCATTTTCATATTTTATGACTGGATGGTTTTGATGTCTGGATGAAAAGGCCTTTTTTGGAATTAATGTGGCAAACTGAAGAATATTTAGAAAAAACTTCATATATGGTTTATCATTCTACTTGGATTATTAGAATATGCTAGCCAGCATTCTTTGAATCTTGAAATTTTGGATACATTCATAGCCAAATCTCTATAGGAAAAGCTTATGTTCAAAAGAGGTAGTAGCACCTTCAATTCTGTTTCCTTTGATACCGTTTTCCCCCCTACACAATACTCATTGAGGTTTTCATGTCATTTAAATGGCTGAACAAAGAATGGGAAAATCACTCTTACTTCCATATGATCTCATTGTTACAGTTCTTACATTTATAATGTGGCTGTGAGCTTTCAGTTGTGTTATATTTAACCCCCCTAAGTAGACATGATACTGCACAGAGTACATCAAAATTATATGAAGCATAATGAGAACATTTAAGTGTATGTTCCTACTTTTCTCATTTATTTAACCAACTACCATAGTTTCATCTTTCACTTTCTAATCATACTGAGGGTATATGAATGGCAAAGTTTATAGAACAAAGGATAAAATTTGTTGTTGTTGGCCCGGTAAATCTGAGTATGCGACACATCCACTTGAAGTGAGGAATTTTTCAGTTGACTTTTCAGGTGTTCATAGTAGTTTCTTTTTCTCTCTCCTTCTCTTTCTCAGATACAATAATGAATTTTAGAATGTATATCACTCAAAAACTATCTCATCCAACAATATGACAATCATCTCATATTCCCGTACTACCACGGTTACCCTTATTCCTCATTTGTGAATTCTCTCCCATGAGCTTTTCTTTATACACAGTATGCTCTCATAAATCTTCAGTCACCTAATGGAATGGCTGTATTGTGTACACCTTGTACCTAGCTTGTTTCAGGGTAATTTAAATGATAATATTCCATTGCCATTAATCCAAATTTAGTCATAGAGCTGTGCTGTCTTGTGACCAAGTGCAGCCCACAAACTATTTGCTTGTGTTATTCGTTAGTGCCTCTATCAAGGAGACATCTATCACAGTTAGTGCCTGATTTTTACTATTTCTGCAGACTTTTTCCCTTAGTTTCAGAATAAGTCTGAAAGGAAATTTACCTTCAAAATTCTTTCTTAATTTGGGGTATGCTATTTACCTACATGAAATTGAAACTAAATTGAAGATCGTCACTCCTATGAAGATTTTGTCTCATCTCATCACTCTTTGAACTCAAATAAGTGCCTAACAAAAGTTATGTTTCTCTGTTCAGTAATTTTTATGACATCCCAACTTTAGACAAAACACCTCTGGTGAGAGCTCAGCAATCTTCTATTAGACATCCAGCTTATGTTCTACTGACTACGAGTTTCTTTTTCAAGAGATTTATTATGGTGAATGCCAGCAATGTGATGACTCCATTAGAGGAATGTAAGCTATAGTGTATTTAAGCATTTCATAGTTCTTCCCTTTAGACTTAGGCATAATTTTATTCTCACTCAGAATTTTGGGTGTACTGAAAATAAATTACTCAACAATTGAAGTACATATTATTTGGATGCAGCTAATTTTTGCCAGGAGAATGCTTAGATTCTGGAGAAAACAGCTTCAATACAGATCAAATTACATTACTAGGTTTATTTGATAGTTAATATGGCAGCTTAACTAACTTACGTTTACATGGTATTCTTTAACCTGAGTTATCATGCTGGTGGCCTTTGGTGGAGAGTTAAGAAGGTGATATCAGTCCAACAAATGTCGCAATTTGCTTTTCATTTGTTCAGAGGCTTTGGGCTATATTCACAAGATTTATATGAGCAAGGAAAAGGATTGAATATGCAAGTGTTTTGTTTAGTTAGACTTCTTATTTATTAGTATTTAATGATATACTTATCATTTCATGTCTTGACATTACTTTATGCGTCGAAAGATGAAAATTGATAGAGTAAATTTCCCTTAAAGAACGACATGTCACTATGCTTTACTTTACCATGAAGATACCCTGAGAATACGCACAAACAATTCAACATGTTACCTTCACATGCAAGATTTATAAATAACTTCCATTTTGAGTCCTTGCCTCAGTATATGCAGCGGAATAAATGACTCAGTCTTCCTAGTTTTGTCCATGATACGTCCTACCTTGTGCATTTAAGGTAAATTTTGAACTTCAAATACGGTTTATCATTCACTCATGCATTTAAATTCATCAATCAACTTGGAACTGATGTATGGATATGGAATATGATAAGATAAACTCTTGTAGCATATTGTAAGCTTAAAATTAACGCCACGTGTGGACTGGATCGCTTAACTACTATTCTAACTAACCTGCATTTTGACACATTAAAAATGATGGTTACCCTAACCCTAGTAACTCCAGCGTGGTTAAAAAGTTGACTCGGGTTATCTCCAACTTGAGTTTACACAGCGGACTTTTACTAGGGTTAGAGTTAACCTGGTTAGAAAGCTAGTAATGTTAACAGGGAATTAGGGGGAAGCCAATAGTCACAGTTTACATGAAAGTAGTACTAAGAAGATGTAGACATTACCAACCTACCTTGGAAAGCAGTAATGATGATTATGAACATTTTTTATTGTTAGAGATGAGAATGGGCAGTGAAAAAAATACAATTTAGAAGTGCATTTCCAATTCATTAAACCATCCATGGTAGTGAAAGTTGCTGATATCCCTATTTAAACATACAAATCCTTGCATGTTATACAAGTTTTACTTGATCCTTTTTTTCAATATCTGAGTGTTATAAAATTTCAATTGTGAATAATATGCACTTCAAACAGTTGATGCAATTAAGAGGGAATATAAATTCCCTTATAACACTGTGCATATAATTTCATGGATTTACATTGCAATTTCCTTTTGGCATACTCCACATGCCATTCATACTTATGAAGATGGACATGTTGGCTTGAGGGTTAACGTGTGAGCTTCTGTAGGTTTTTGCAAAACAATGCTTGTAAGAACAATTTTGGCTTCAATTACCAGTTATTGCATTTCTCAAAATTAATTGATCTTTTCTTTATGCTCTATCAGAACAAAATGGCTATATTTGAGCTCTCATAGTTTTAATTTCATTCCTTCCTTTTCATCTCCTTATTTGAGGATTTTAATTAACTTTTTTAATGAATATCTGAAACTTGAAATTATTGCTCCAGTTTTGTGAAGATTATTGAAGATGTATGACCTTCATGTTGTCATTCAGTGCTTGACTTACCTTGTAGTTTCATATTAAATGGATAACTTCTTAAGACTAGAATAAAATCATTGGTGATAATTAAATAGCATGAGGACATAGTAAATCAGTTTCTTGCTGCTGTACTGAAGCATATTGCTAGTTTACTCTTTATTGCAGTCAAAGGAGCTGATTTAGGTCGTCAACATCAGTTTCTGTGAGGACCGTACATGCTCTAAGGATAGGAATTTAAATATATAGAGTGGAGTATTTTTTTTAGATAAAGACAGTGTTTTAATGTTTTTAATGTTTTGTTTTATTAACAGGCAAATAGCCCATTTACAATACATAAAGAAAAACTTTACACGAATTAAGAACTACATTTTACATTAATTAAGAATACACTTATTATATAAGAATATAATTACATTTGCTATATAAGAATACAATAAGAATACAATTACACTTATTATAAAAGAATACAATTACAATTTACATTAATTAAGAATAAACATGCATATAAATGATTAAGAGAAAATTGAGAAATTACATAATATTACTTTAGCTACTTAAAAATGACAGAACTCACAGTTCACCTAGACAATTCATGCGAGTTTACTTGATTTAAAACCTCAAAGAAATCATAGGTATTCTGCAGGAAGTTTCAATAACAAATTTTTGAGGGTAAATAATGAGGTATTAAATAGATCAATATTGTTACAGCTATTGGCATCTCTCAGAATCTGACTAATAGGAGAGTAGTAAGCATAATTTTGTGCATGGTATCTGATATCAAAAAGTAAATCAAGCCTTGTATTATGTTTTGGGACTCTGATGTATATTGCACTTCGGAGTTCTGGGGAGTCGATCATATTATAAATTAATTTGTAAAGGAATATTATGTTATTAAATTTCCGGCGTTTACATAAAGAGGGAAGATTTAGTAAATGTAGAGTTTCATGATAGCTGTAGGGAGTTCTGTAAAGATTGAATTTATAAGCGATTTTGCATACAAATTTTCTTTGAATACTTTCAATTAAATGAATATGAAGTTTATAATATGGTGACCAGACTGTGGAGCAGTATTCACAAAGTGATCTTACTAATGAATTGAATAGCAGTTTAAATGGTTCAATACGGTTAAAATTTTTGCAATGTCGGAAAATAAATCCAAGCATTTTAAATTATTTAGATTTAATGTATGAATAGTGTTGTTGAAATGTTAAGTTGAGTTCAAATACAATTCCTAATTCTTTAATATTTGTTAATTGGACCAAGGAATAATCAGATAGTCTATACTGAAGAGACTCTATATTCATCTTCCGAGTAAATGTCACAGAGCAGCACTTTTATAAATTTAAAGTTAAATAATTTAGTTTGCACCAGGACTCTAGTCTATGAAGACAGTGCTGCAGAGATTGGTGGTCTTTAATTGATCGAATAGCTGCAAAAGCTTTAAGTCGTCTGCATATAGAAGAAAAGGTATTGGGTTTAAGGCCATTGTAATATCATTAATAAATAGGTTAAATAGCAGTGGTCCCAGGTGAGATCCCTGAGGAACACCTGATGATGAATAAAAGCAATGACTCGTAGATGCATTGATTTTCACAACAAGGTCTCTATTGGACAAGTAACTTTCCATCCAGTGAAGTAAATTGCCACTAAATCCCAGTGAATCTAACTTGTTTAGAAGAAGCTTATGACTTACAGTATCAAAAGCCTTATTAAAATCTGTATATATTACATCTATTTGTAAGCCTTTTTCCATGTTTTCAATAAGATTTTTGTGTAGGACCATTGTGTTATTTCATTGAGATCTACTTAAGCTGAATTATAAAATATGTAATAATACCCAGATATTGACAGAGATTACTGTACCCTATGTTGGATTAATTACCTGTCAAAAATGAAAAGCTCTGATGAACTCATGATTTGCAGCTGATTTGAAGTTTTGAGTTATAAAATGGAATTTGAAATTTTCAAGCATTGAATACATAGTTCCTATAGCAATTGTATGTTTATTGTTACTGTTGCTACTAATATTTTCCAGATTTGATGAAGATGAACTAAATTCTTATGGTTACTTTTAGCCAGTATTTATGTGCATGAATACTAATTAACTCTGTGATTGAATACTGTAGACATGGTTATTTATTGTGACAAGTAGCTATTTAATTATCAGGAGTGATTGTGAGATGCTATGTTCTAATTAGGTACATAATTAGAATTGATGTGTATCATAATTGTGTTTTCTGTGATCACTGCATTACCTACTGTATAGGTTCCTCTATGTATTGTGTATGTAATTTTGCACCCATTGTTTTTTAAAGGTCTCCAGTCATATATTATTTGCTAGCTGTGGCATGAAGGTTGATGAAAAAGCATTTTCATTCCCAGCTAATTGGTTTGCTCGTTAAGGATAAGGAATTTATTAAATTTCTTTATGATATACCTTAACAATGCACCTCTTTTATATTTATGATGTGTTTGAAATATGGAAGATCATTGACTTTAGATTACAAATTTAATTTTGTTATGGAATTCATTCTTTTACCCTATCATAGCTGTGTATGATTCTGTGAATGTTAGTTTGCATTTTAACTGTTTTAGTTCTGAAGTGATCACACTCAGAGTTACACGTTGAGAAACAAATTTATGTCAGAACAAACGCATTTCCACAATATTAGGGAAAACCTACAATATTGATTGTCTCAGAATTTTTTACTGCCTCAAAGTCAATGAAAGCATTTAAGTAAGTAATTGTGAGGTATAAGTTAGTGATCAATTCCCACTCAGGAAAGGGATGATTGATACTGTGTAAATAATGAACAATATATATGTAATATTCCAGTAATTATGATTTTATTATTTAATTGACATGGACCTTATTTTTAATATTCAAATGTGTGACTTTTGTATGTTATGAATAGATAGTACCTACTACTTATGCAAGTGAATGTGTGCATATTTTTGGAATGTTTGAAACCCCTACCTTAAATATTACCATTGGAATTTAAACCCCAAACAGTAAATTAATGCATTATATGTGCTCTCTGTACCTTCAAACGAATTATGCCCCACTTAGTGTTATTAAATTATATATAAACCTGCACATGTCAATTCCTTAAAGTTTATGGTTTTGAACAAGGAATAATTCCAGTGGCACATGCTCCAAGTACATACTTTTTATTGTCCCTGCAACATCTTAATCACATCACCAATACTCTTTCCAATCACCAATACTTTGAAGTTCATTATTAATGGTGGAAATAGCTTAGCCAAAAATACCAGTGGACATGTGTTTTAAATACATTTCCTTATTTTTTGAAGTGGAGGAACTCGCGTCTATAATTTAAAGGTCCTAAGAGATTATTGTTTGAACTTGTTGATATTGCTGGAGAGAAACTTGGATGGCAGAAGACTTGGGAAGGAAAAATATGGCAATTGCTCTTGCAAAAATACATTGGGAAATGGTTGTGGTTAAATAAAAAAGGGTCCATTGAGGATGTAAAGGTCTGCACCTTTGTGTATTACTCTGTGGAGCAGAGTTTGTTTTCTCAAATGAGGTAAAGTGAGTGTTGCTGCATTCATCTCTTTATACACACAGCGTGTTATATGCCTCAGAGAATCCCTGGTGAAAAAATTGCATGTTCTGGAACACTCAGGATACTCACCGATCTGTATTTCAGAACATGTGATAACACTACCAGAACATCAGACACTGTGTATCTCGAGTGCTATTGTGAACGGTCTGAGTGTTCGTGAACATGTTGTAGCTTTTACGGAACATTGCTGAACAATGAAGCAACACTGTGTAGCATGTTCTCTTGTGTTCGTAGCTTGTTCCCAATCGCAGTCCAGTGTGTTTCCTCAGTGTTCTGTGTTAAGAAGTGTATCATTTCTCAGGGAATGTCCCTAAAACATTCTCTTGCATGGGGGCGGTCCCTGAATTCAGTTGGATAAGCAGCATTTTTCACTTTTGAATAATCACATCTTATTCTTTCCGAGGAAAATTTGGATTTGGTCGTACATTGGATGCTCTCTTGTACTCGTTTCGTGACAGTGTTGTTTACTTCCTGCCATAACACTCGGCGGAGAGTTGTTTATAGAACAAAGTTCATTGCGATGAATTTCAATTTGGAGAATTGTTACTTCATATTTCCAATGTACACAAGAAGGCTTGTTTTGAGGATTTCCACCGTCTCTCTGACCTCACTCTGGTTTTCCACAACAACAGCGAGCATGTCTTCTATGGAGCGAATTCGGTGGGAAGGCAAACTTTACACCAATATACTAAGTCCTGTGATGAGTTTAGCGCTTTTAAGTTAGATTTAGATAGAGAAGTGTATTGCACATGAAATTTCGATAAGCAACAGTTTTCGCATGTAATAATCATACTATTTTCGTCAAGTACTTCAGAGCAAACCATACACTGATCCGTCTTGTTGGCCATGTTGGATTCATCCAATATTATATTATATATAAATCAATGTATAATTAAACTTATTAAAAAAGAAGGCCAAACTTGCGCAACTGAGTTAGGCAAAGTAAAAAAAATATAGATGTATATTGACTAGACACTAAGGAACAGGATCACTCTCTGAGTGTTCTCGTTCACTACACGTCATCAGGAGTGTTCCCAGAATTTGAGGATCACGCCAGGAAACACTCTGTGGTGTTGCGTAATGTTCATTGTGTGTTTCTGGAACATCTTGCACTGAACAATTCAGAACACCCCAAAACACGGTCTAAACATTCTTGAACAGCCGAGAACACGTTACGAACGAGAGGGAACACGCAAGAACAGTCATGAACAGCTGTGAACATGTTATGATACACACCTGACTGCGTATCGGGTGATTTTTATTCCGCCAGGGATATGGATTGAACTAATCACTAAATATTCCTAGGACTAAATGAGGAACTTTTGCTTCAAAAACTTAGGCTCTGTGGGTGAAAAAATTTGGGAACCACTGTTCTAGATACACTGGTCGAAGATTAGTAGTGTCTGGTTGTTGGAAAATTATTGTCAGTCTGTAATTTGGAGTTTTGTCATGTAAGAATAAGAGCTCAAAGCAAAAAAGTGGTTGATTTTATAGATAATACAGCATTATTGTAAACTCTGTGTTTTCACTTGCAATGCATCACTCTAGCTCCAAACCCTGAGAAAAAAACTCAAGGAATAGGCTCCTGGCAGTTTAGGCAATATGCTATGCAAGAGAGTACAAGTTGATTGCACAAACATAAGGATATATATTCATTATCCACATGGATCCCAGATGTTACTATTACATGCTTAATGTTAATATTTGATCTGAAATTTATAATTGCTAAAATGGGAATATTTCCAAATGAAATGCGAGAAACATGCGAAATATATGTGGTGCTTTACCTGAGGGAGCCAGAAAATGTATGAAGCACTAAAATAGCATTCACACTAATGATTTTTTTTCTGTATTCTTAATTTGGCAGTGCACACTAGATATTTTTAATTCCTAATGTGATGGAATTGATTGGATTAGATTGGACTCATTGGAAAAAGTTTTATTGATTTGGCATTACATTCAAATAGCTTGTGATATATTTCCATTCTGCTCATTCTAATTAGTATAAATATCAGTATTTCCTTTTCAATATTCCCATTCTGTTCATTCTAATTAGTATAAATATCAGTACTACCCATCGCATATGTGTTTTCAGTGTTTGGATTGGTGATTGCTTTTATGGAAACCTGAATGACTTTTTAACCTATATGTATGAAATAAAGTCTTTTACATGAATATTTTAAGGGATGAGAAATATGACTTCCCTGACATGGCCAAAGTATTAGGTCATTTCTTAAATGTTCTGATAGGAAATAAAAAATTGATGACATGTTGGTGAAATAGAACTTCAAAAATGTGATTAGGAAAAAAAGGTATTATATTTTAAATGGAGGTCTGGAATAATAATTCATGAAAACATTAATGATACTTCATGGCAATGTTGCCACTCACTGCTCAAGTAGACTATATGGGATATCTAAATGGTAAAGGGAGCTGTGCTTGCTTATGTAGGTCTATCTGACTCTCTGTAACTGGTCCTCTGAAGAGATTACTCACCTGAAACTGCCACAAGAGTTTATTAACTGGATTCTTCCATAATGGTAAAGGAGGAGTGTGATGTCTTAATTAAGATAAAGTATAATGATGTATATATTTTATCTTTAGCCTAGATAAGTAATGCCCTTCTTGTAAATATATAGGCAACGAAATGTTTGGAGGTTATGAAGAGTGTTGGTCTATTCATTAATTATTGAGGTTGTACAAATGATGTGGTATGCTGTCTCTTGCATGGGTGCAAAGATGTAACCAGAGAGGATGAAATTCACCTTTAAAAAGCATTTTCTCTGATCTCACTAATGTCAGTTTAGCAATTGGGAGATTGGAGCTTGTACGTATCCAGGTCAAGTAAAATGATTTTTTCATAGTAAATTTTACCCTTTTTGGCATGTATAAAAGTGCTGGTGTGTCTTTGTTCTTTTCTGTGAATAAAGCATTCACCTTCCGGTGATGCTGCTCTTAGTATCTGTAATATCATCTGGTTCCTTTGTTGTGAACGTATTCACTAATGCCTGTCAGTGGCATACTAATCTGTGACCTCTGTCGATAGTGCATATCAGCATGAAGGATTTGGTATTTTCCTGGTGAACATGGCTGATGAAGTTTTCTCAGGTTTCCAGCTAGGTGAGGAAGGCCATTCCTACCCACATTTTGATGGCTTTCTCTGCCATTGCAAATTGGCAGCAATGGCCTCTGTTACCAGGCTGGAAACCTGAGAAAATTTCATCTGTGGATATCAGCATGTTAGAGCATGTGTCCTCCCTATAATGGGCTAATAGACAAGACCTTAGGATTGAACCTGAGCCATGTGAGAATTGTCCATTATTGTTTCTAGAATTTTATTCAGAATTGTTTATGTGCTGTTGAACTTTTTCTCTCTGAAGATTGGTTTTCTATTTCCTTTATACAGACAAGTACTCCACAACCATGAACCAGTTTATCAAGCCTTGTGGGCTAACAACACTGATTTTGATGAAGTTTTGATATCTCCAGTAATGATACAAGACCATATGCCCGATAAGGTATTAGAAGCCTTAAACAAGGTGAGTTACAAAATTTTTAAGGCTCCTGAATTATTTTCAAACATTATTATTTTCATTATTTTTATTTTTCGAGGTTGGTATTGATGCAGTATATTACGTTCTAATGTCCATTTTTATTTTAAAATTATTTATTCTTTGGTTTATTTGTTTTTATAGAAAATAGTGTATGTATGTAGTCTTTTCTCATTTCTGTTTCAATTTCATTTTTGTCCCAGGTGATTTCTGGGTATGGGAAACCACAACAGAACTCTGTCGATGAAAATGATCAGTCAGAGAGCAGGTAATGGCTCTTTTATAACTAAATCAGAAAAAATGCTAAGCCTGAAATAAGCTTCTTTTCCCACTCTCCTTTACTTCTACGTCATTGGCTATGTCATACCTTACCCAGCCAGATGTTGGTTGTTAGGTATCCATTCCATATTCCATAGGTGGCTGATATCTATCAATGTAATATGAATAAGGTTAAGGAACTAATTTCCAGGTTATAACTCATGCTGGACCAGCCAAACCTGCACGTCTGGTGTCCCCCACAAGTGATAGTGCCCCACCTACTGCATCCTGTGCCCCTGCAGAAGAAGATCCTGAGTGCTGCCACTTACTTCTTGGTTCCCCTGCTAAGACCCCTCCCCATCGTCTGTGCCTCGAAACAAGCTTTGGACCTGAGGCTGCCCCAACGCCTTCATCAACGGTGACAGTAAAACCATTCCTCGCAATGTGTCCTGGGACCAATGGCCATGGTGGACTGGTGTCTGGGTCCTCATCCTCTTCTTCCTATGCATCAACAATGGCTGCAACAGCCACTACAGCAACTGCCACATCACCTCCACTAGCCCCTCACCCCCTCCTATCCCCATGGGAATATCCCTCCATACTGGAAGAAGTCTGTCAGCGGCAATCCCCCATGTGTAAATCCCCTTCCACGAGTCAGTGGCCCCCGCTTTTGGGACAGTGGTCTGCCACCAGTGGGGTTATTAGCCCAGGAAGGGTTGATCTGGTCCATGATGATTGGCTTGGACTGGCTCCTCTTGCCACACCCGAGTCACTGTCCGAGGTGTCAAGCATTAGTTCAAGGGCCAGTTTAGGACTTGTGTTGGGTGCGCAAACTGGATCTGAGGTGTTTGTGACTCCACCTTGTAGACGTGGTCGTGTTACTATTCGTTCCCAGCGACTAGGAGATTCTTTAGATGGGGATAACATTTGTATGGGTCTTGCTGGAGATGCAGGATCAACATTGCCTATGGTGACGTCAAGTTCCGAGGACCAAAGTTTTGAGTCTGCTCAGTCGACTTCCTCCAAACAGGTGACATTCGATTTGGGGGATTTTAGTACAAGTAATAAAAGGGAAGATACTGCAGCAGTGTCAGCAACTGCAGGTGCTAATGTTGCAAGCAGTTGGAGAGGTGCACCAAGGGCCACTTGGAAGGCTGACCCTCATCAGTCAGGTGGTGGATCATTTGTTAGGGAGGTGAACCAACCATCGCTCCAACCAACCTCACTTGCATCTCCGACAGTGTCTTCCACCTCCCATTGTTCCTCCCACACCTCAGTCTCGCCTTGCCTGGTAAATGGTCCAAAAGTTACCAAATACCCCTTCCAGATGCACTCAGTTGGACAGGGAGAGAGTAGTGTTTGAGTCAATTAGCACCAAAGAAATATATTAACTGTTTCTTAAAGATGTGGCAGCTAGAGATTGATAATAACTCCCAATTGTATGGTTGGCAGTGAGAATATAATATTTATTGTTTATTTATTGATATAATTTTAAATGTACCAAACTGTAAAGGTGCGGCTCAGGAATAAATTTGTTATTAAAATTAGAAGCATCATAAGCATTGGGCCCTCATATAAGAATTTATAAGATTAATAGAATACAAGACTACCTTCTGAAGTAGCAATCAAGCAAACTTAGTAAGTTCAAAAGAATGGAAATTGGCCATCTGCATTGGGCATGTAATAACCCACTGAATAGTTATCAGCAACAGTGGTGAAAATTCATCACCTTTGACATTATTGAAGGACTTGCACTATCAAATGAGCCCAAGAGCTGCTCGGGGAAGAGCAATGATAATTACTCCTGCTCAGGTGGTCCATGCTGGATAGATGCAATTGTAGAAGTCAGATGAAAACTCATTTCTGTCATCAGATAGCAGAGGCCTTGACCCCTTGGAGGCAGCCATTCAAGTTTTAGTATTATAGCATGATTAAAATGAAACACTCATACTTAGTGAATCCACAAGGTATTTTTAGAATACATGACATGGGTTTTTACGTCAGATGTCATCTTCAGCTGATATAATTTTATGCTAAATACACTTAAGGAAAGCTCCTAGAAGTCATCTGGATAAAATTTTCTGATACTATATTGTGATGAATACAGTTATCTCCTATTATTAAGTTATGTTTTTCATTTTAACATAATTAATTAACAGTGTTATTAAATAATGAGGTCAGGCCAAAGAGAAGTGCTAATCCCTGTGAGGTAGTTGTTTTGCCTAACGAAAGACAGCCATGGTATTACTCATCTGGATCCCAATTTACATAAAGCTGGCTCAACCATAAAGGTATACTCTGTAATTGGGTTAAAGCTCTTAAGAAAAATCACATTACCCTAAATTATAACGTGGCACATTCTTATTGGTGGAAATTAATGAGAATTCCTCATCCCCATTGATTTCAACAAGTTTCTTGGGATAGAACATTGCTCCACCAGCTGAAAAACAGTTCTCCTTCTAAATATGACTGTAAGTTTCCATGCTGCAGCCTTGCCTGTTAGTATTATTTTTCGTTTCCATTTAATAAACTAACAGCTATAAAAATAGCTAACTTAAAATGTATATGAGATGTAAATGAAAGCACATATTGGGAGAGTTGTGCTCGTGGCATATTATGTGAAACATGAGTTTTTGGGAAAACTAAGAGCGGTTTTGAATGACTGTGATGCTGGTGAGAGAATAATAATACTAGATAAAAAGGGCTAGTTCGGTATAAGAATGGATGCTACTGAGAATGTTTTGAAATTGGTCTATTTGGTCACTATTGAGTGAATAATCGTGATAGCTTAGGTGAATGTGTGAATGAAAAAAAGGATTGAATGTCTCGAATACATGGTTTAACTATATGTAAAGTCATTTTTACACATGGCACTGAGGGGGTTGTGAGTACCATTGATTTAATTGTGCATGCTGAGACATTGATGCAGTTGATGAGAGATTAAAGAGGTGTGCTGAATCTGGAGCAGACCATTGACAAATTGTCTTAATGTTAGAAAGTGGGTTCCAATGAAGAGTGGTGCAGTTAAACGAATGAGGGTGAAAGTAGAAAGGTTGTAAGACATGACTCTCCTGCCTCTTACTTCTACCTGGATAGCAAACCATCTTACATCTCAAATCCTGTCTTACCAATCAGCTTGTTCCTCTCATCTTTGCTCCCCACAGATCTTTGGTTGCTCACACTAAACATGTGCATACATCTTACCTTCCTACTCAAGGTGTCTGTATTTGGTGCAATTTTCCCGACTTATACTCCTCAGTGAAGTCATATTCAGTATGAGAGTGCATCTCATGAGACCAGTAATGAGGTATTGTAATCAGAAGAGCCATTTTATGCCCAAGTTACCAGTGATAATTGTGAATTTCCATCTGTTGATGAAACAGCAAAAATAGCAGATTGTCAACAAACAGAAGACCTCATTTTTGGCTGTTGAATAATTCATTCCTCTCAGGTTAAAGTATTTGGTCTGTAATTGATCTAGAGCTGATGTGCAACTGCTCATTAAGGTATTTTTTTGGTGTGTAAGTGGTGCAATATGATTCAACTGATCTGGATTTCAAAGAGGTGTAGGGAAACAGTTTGGAAACTGCTCTGGATTTTAGCCTGTAAATGTACTAAGGTTCGATGGTCTGTAATTGGTCTCCATTCTAGTCTGTAGCTACTCTGCAATATTCGATGGCCTGGATTCTGATCAGCAAATGCATTGTGGTATTCTATGGCCTGCGACTGTTCTGGATTCTGGTTGACCACAACCCTGAAGTATGTGATGGTGTGCTATTGTATTGAGATCTGGAAAATATTTTTTAAGACCCTGAGAGTTATAGTTGTACAAAAATAAAAAAGGGCCTTTTCTATTAAGAAAATGCAAATCTGGCAAGAATCGTAGATCATTTGAGATTTGGTGGCTAGGGAAGAAACCTATTTTATCTCACATGATGCAGAAAGGATGCGAAATACATAGAAAATCCTTGGATTAGTTAATTAAAGCTTTATCAAAGTTATAGAAATATAAAAATTGCTATTGTTGACAATGTTTTTGATTATATCATTGGTAATTATAGTTGCATTGGCAAAGGAGAGGGAAGCTGTGCATGCAGTGTAACCTCCCTTTTATGTCCCCAGAATTTACGTTATCCCTTGATTTATGACATTCTCCTGAGGCCCCAGCAATTTTTGTATCCTTGAAATTCAATCTTATCCCACTACTTTCTTAACACACACTTTCCAATTTTGAAATATCCCAAGATTTGCGACCATTGGCCAGGAGCAAGTTGGCAGCCAACACCCTGAAGCCATACCAATTGACGACCATTGTCATTATACAAAATATGTGACCCCGAGTTTTAAGCCATTATAAGGAGAATGCCTGGGCCAATTGTAATGAAACAAACATCCACACATAGCCTGTTTTATTTTCTGCTGAATAGTTGTTGTTAAAATTTTTCCATCCAAGTCAAAATTCTGTTAATGGCAAGACAATGAAAAAAGAGCATACTTTTTGACCTTATCGCTGAAAATCCAAAATTGGCCTGATAACTGCATTAATTTTTGCTTCCATTGCCATTAAAATTTAATGAAACACTTTCCCAACCTGAGTAAGAAAGTTTCAGTTTTTTATTTTATATGTTAGAGCTTATATTATTAATTTTATGGCACAATGAAATTCCCATTTGAACAGGCTGGAGGGGCCAGATCGTTACATCATTGCATTAGTCTTGAATTCAGTGTTACGATCACAGTACTTCTGGAAACATGAAGCCAACAGAATAATTGATAGAGATTTTTATTTGTATCCTCTTTTAGCTATGATTTTATGCATGCTCTGCAGTGTGATTTGTGAGTCCATGGCATACCTATTAAGTTGAATTTTTTTAAATAAAAGGCACTTATCGTGCAGTAACAAGATTGGGTATTGATGTCTTCAAAGCATCACATGGCTATGAAGACCATTTCACAATTCAATGTTGTGTGGTCTAAAGCGGCATATATGGTGAATCTGAAAGTGATCCTGAAACACTTCCTCACTTGAAGTGCCAAACTTTACATAATCATGTTGGTGGCTATATGCTCTTAAAGCAATTTTACTATAGACAGAAAAGATCTTTTTTACTACATACTGCCACACAAGACCCTAGACTTCAAAGGGGATTCTTATTAAGGGGATAAACACTGCAAAGTTTGCTTCACTGTTTTGTTAGGAGCCAATGCTCATGGCATTATGAGACTGAGGCCCTCTGTTTTATAGATAAATCTTGAATGCACATAGTTTCTTTTCCCTTCTTCATAATTATTATTATTTTTCCCTTTTTAAATTATACAAATATCTTTATGACTCTTCATGAGACTTCTTTGTTTCTGATCCTCTCTGTCAATTTGACTTCATTTTTCTTTGGTAAGAACACATCTCCATTGCCTTCAATGTCTTTTTACTCAGCAGCTGTCATTGTCCTGGGTACACTGTCATGTTAGAGCATGCTCTGAAAATGAGTGTAAAAACTGGCTTTAATAAAGCTTAATATATTTATCTATATAAGAATAATAGCATTTAATGATCCAGACATTTCAATGGCTTCAGTCAGCAGAATCCATCCAACACAAATGAACTACAAGATCAATTTTGTGACCCAAGCAACATTCTTATGTTTTCATGATAGCTGTAACAAACAGGCCTGTAAATCATGGTAAATGGGTATGTGGTGCATAATATCCCTAGGCTTGGAGAAATATCAACTTATCCAATGGAATTTAATTTCCCTTCCCTTTTTTTCATGTTCCCCTCTGCACACTTAACCCAGAGGCTTCCCTGAGGAATGATGTCATTAGGGCCTGTCTAATATGCTTGCTATTGACGTCATGCCAAAGATAGCAGCAACTTCTACCCGGGGATCGGGTTGGTGTGGTGGCTAGAGTACCTACCACACGGACAGCCTGGGTCCAAATCCCTGCAGAGGCGCATGTTTTCACCGGGAACCCGATCCCTACTTGAGTGTCTTGTGGAGGGCACTTCAAGTACAGTACTTCATCTGTCAGATGAGATGTTAAACCGTGGTCCCCTTGGTGCCTTTCGTTAAGAGCATGCTAATGCCGATGCCGAGTTTCTATCCATCCTTCCTCCCTTACCTATCCCCTATGGTGCTAATGACCTTAGCCATCGGTCGCCTCCCCAAATATCCAATTTAACTTTTACCCTTGCCAGATCAGCTATCATTCATAGAGCATTCAGGGCAAGAAGAATTCCAGCACCACTGTTAGTTTGAAATAGCATGAAAACCATTTCTCAATATTCTGTGGTCAGGGACAGAAAGCAGCTCCTGATGTTCAAATTGAAGGCTTCCACCCCATCCATGTACCAATTGGTAAAGGGACCTAGGTACAATGCTCGTACACATCATTAGGTTATAAATCTGGCAGCTGAGAGAATTGGAGCTCAAGATCACTGTTGGATCAAAAATTAATCTGATGCAACTGTTTCTGTACAATTTTAAATTATTACTGCCTAATTGCCTTAGAATGGATTTGATACTGACTATGTACAAGGCGGTATGATGAAGCTTTGCTTATGATGAGAGTGGGAAGTGAATTGAACTTTGAGAAAGAAAAACCATCATGTCTTCCTCCTTGGGCCCTTCCCAGATTATTGGAACCAGAGTAATTGGTAGGGAAGGGAGGTGCATTGAACTCTATAGCATTGGTCTTCATGGAAACTCCCCAGGATGTGGATTCAAGGAAGCAATAGCAGGCAACTATTGCCCCCTAACCTCTTTTGATCATTTGGCTTTGGCTAACAGGATTCTATCTTCATGTACTAAAAATGTACTTTTGTGAAATTTATTCGGTGTTTTTAGTTATTGATTGAATATATTTTATTCATGCTGATTTCATAATTCTTCTCAGCCGAGCTTGGGAATATTTGTTCCAGACGGGCATTAACAGCAAGAAAATAAAATCCCTATCCCATTTTGTTTCAGCCCTATTGTAATCTAATGTCTATATCATACTAATAGAGCATACATGTCAGTGGTGGAGACTACATTGAATGATTATAAGCTGACTTAAATTGGAATTGGGGTTTTCCATTGGCCAATTTTTTAGGAGCAATAACCACCACCAGTTATGCTCGAGGGCTTTTGCTTGGAAAGATCTCTCTTCCTTGCTGTTGCTTCTCCATGGAATCCTTAATCAAGCCATTGGTGAAGGGGTGGATACTGGCTAATATTTTGGGTGGGGTCATAATAAGGGTGAAAATACATCTTTTGACTTTATTTCAGATTTTGACAATATTTTAAATGGGACTTTTATTAGTGGTTTGAATAGGGATGGGAATTTTAAATAGTGGTTTAATAAAAACACTAGTCTCCAGGTGGTTTTGGAACCCCTTGTATCTGTGCCTAGTGGGGTGCTCTGTTGGGCCGGCAGTGAATGGGAGATGTGCATTAGGTCAGAATTTGGTGGGAGACAAAACTTGTCACTGGTGGCACTTCAGTCCTAATCGATCTTGAAAAATGATATTCACCATTCTGTGAATTATGTTCTTGTAAGTACATTAACGATGATACCAGAGGTCGGAAAAAAATATGGTGTACAAAATAGACAAACACATACAGGAAAAGTACAAGTGAAGTAAATTCTAATTATGTACTTAAAGTATTTCCAATTAATGGCAGGGCATTTCCAATTATTCCTCTTTCAACCGGAACCAAGTGTACTTTACACACCATACAATGGTTCAAATCAGTGATATTTTTCTTCCTGGTCAATGATTTCCTCATTAATGAAAGAATCTCTTGCAAGTTTTTATACAAAATTCTTTAATTTTCTTTCTTTCTTTTAAGCCCTTGACATTTATGCAGGCAGGACCTCAAAATTTGAAGATTGGCCCTGGCCTACCATTAATATCTATTGCATGAATCATGACTTTGAATAAGTAAATTACCCACTCTGCCTATTCTCACTCGATTAGCACCCTCAATTATCTTGTCCTAAGTGGCAGCCAAAATTTACTTCGACTGCTCAATCCGTTGACAAGTGTTACAAGGCAATTGAAGACATCCTAATGATATTCTGTGGGTATTTCAATTTTTGTTCTCATTACTCCCATGATGATTAGGAGTAGACCATATGAGTTGGCCTAAAAGCAGAAGACATTAAGGTGCAGATTAGGATATCAAGGAAGTTTAACTATTTGCCAATACAAGAAAGTGTAATGTGTGCAGTTGTATTAACTGGTCATATCAAAAGACTTAAGTCTCCAAGTATAGGGAGTAATAAGGTCACTCTCATGAACTTAGCAAAAGAATTATATGGGCTCTACCTTCATACACATATGGCAAAAAGGCTGACTTTAACAGTTTTGCTGCTAGATGGCAGATGTTTTGGGTAAAGGTGAATGTGGGAAAACTACTGATGACTGGTATGGGTGCTTTCGATTTAGAACAGCGATCGCAGGCGATAGACGGCAGTTTTGCAAATCGATCTTGCTTTGTTCGGCTCACCTCATAGCGGAGAGCCACTGATAGCCGGCTATTCTGCTAAATCGAAAGCACCGCGGCGTGGCGATCGCCGTCTATAGTCGCAAATCGATAGCACCCTATATCAGCCAGTATTTTATAAATTCATAAAAATATTGTTTCCAAATTGTAATCACCTCTGAGATGTGGATTTTATGAATCATTTTTCACCATTCAAGTTCCAGGTGTATATACATCAAATATTTGAAAAAGTTTGCAGTCCAAAAAGTTCAGCAGTAGGACAAATGAATACAGATGATACAGATATTGGTTTCCAGAACTTTATCATCAATGTCCAGAAAAATAGGTTTCCCGACTTAGCTCTTCCTACTTGAAACATGCTAGCAGAGAAAGGATCAATTACTCATGCACCACATGCATTTTAAATGTTTACTGGAGTTATCTAGATTAGGGGTGAACAATGATCAAAGGTAGCTGTCATATTTTTAGCAACCAGACATGGTTATAAACGTCATACTGATTTGATTAGGGGCACAGTGGAAGTTTTAGGGAACCAGGCTCAATGATAGCAACATTAAACATGACAAAATACTTTTATTCATAAAATATGCTCAGTTTTGCCAAAAAATACCTGCATGAGCTAGATTGTAGCTAATACAGAAGCAAATTTTTGGAAACACTGCAATTTCGATTATTCTTTTCCAGTGGAAACATAGGTTACACAGCATTTTAATTTATCCTGAAAAATTAATAGTTAATTCATTTAGAGGAAAATATTTATAACATACCACAGATTATTCTTGTAGGTTGTATTTACAATGAGGATAAGCCTTATGAATAATGCACTGGTCGAATCAGGTTCTCCATCTAGTGATGGTCCACATGACATTAGTAGGTAGGTTGCAGTCTTCTGTGACATCACTGCTTATGGCTGTACGTAGCAGAATAGTGATGCTGTGTCGATATTATGACAGAGTAGTATCTAATCGTATTTTATCAATTCCAGAGCTTGATGGGTTTCTCACTAGGATGGCATATGAGATATGTAACAGCCCAGAAAAAGTATCAGAATGTAAGATAAAATAGTCAACTAGAAAACAAATAGGAGGATGGAAGGCATAGGTGATATGTAACAGCCCAGAAAAAGTATCAGAATGTAAGATAAAATACAAAACAAATAGGAGGATGGAATATATAAAGATCATGTAGGAGGAGATATGAGGTTGATGATGTAGGAAAAGTGATAAAGTACAAATAGAAGGCTGAGTAGTTTCATATCAAGTGATCTACATAAAAATAACCTGGGTGGTGGTTATGACATTGCTAATACTGGTCAAAATTGGATATAAAAACTAAAAAAATACAACCTGTGCAGAGATTAGAAATTTTACACCTTATTTTGCCATGAATTTCATGGAAGCTGGTCCTTGGTGAAACTTCTCATAATCCTACACATCACTTAGTCTTTCATTCATAATTTATGCCCTATGTTTACCAATGTCACCTTCTTTCATTTTCCCAACCTGATTTACAATTTGACACCATCCACCACATCCTTCTGTTGTTTCACTATTTTAGTTCACATTTGGATACTCTTGTGCTCTTAAAAATGATACCCCAGGGCTGAAAATACCCAGGAAAAAATTAAAAGGACATGTTTGGAACTTAACAATAAAAAGTTATCCAGACAACAATGGGATTAAATTCACCATGAAACAACATTTTCTCTTGACCAGGATTTGAACCCAGTTATCCCAAGAGCTGAGTGCGTTAGCCAGTTACACCACCAAGCCGTCTCAATTCAAGGCTAATTTCCCAGGGGGTTAATGCAAATGATCTTTGAGTCCATGTGTTACAGCATACCACATCATTTATTTCATGTAATGATTAGAAACTTGAAAAAGCTGTTTCCCACCTTCCCTAGAGATTTTTCTGACTTTGGCAGGCAAGTCGGGGACAGATGCTCTGAGAATCACTCTTGTCTTGTCCCCCACATTAACAGGTGTTTGCGATAAGCAGATTCTTCAACAGGATTAAGTAATATCATTTTAGCCACACTTCTGATTGATTCCAAAGGAATTTCCATCTTTTCAAATGCAGGTCAGAGATTCCTTCAACATTTTCTCATGGATGAGTGCACCCTTCATTACATTTATTTGTACATGAATAATTACAGCGAGATAAATTATTTGAAAAGAAGTAAGAAACCATGGATCAGTCAAGTCGTCATACCAGGGTAATTCCTCCAGAAGTTTACTCTATGAATAACCAAGGCTTTTTACTGGAGGCACTCCATTGCGCTAAGTACATGTATTTTGTACCGAAATAGGGAGAATGCAGGCATGGAACTAAAGCATGAGCTCTTTTCCCATCCATCCATTATACATTTGTAAATGCAGCCTAACAATTCACAGTTCTTAAACATGTTTTTTTCAATACATGTCCATAAAAAAATCAGATGGAGCAATAAAAAATAAAATGCCTCATGTAAAACCCTTCAAAAATTTTTATAAGTGACACGTTAGAGTAAATATCACTAAGCTGTCATGATCATGTATAACAAAGGCCCTACCGTAAAACAATAAGAATTTTTGCTCAGAAACTGTTCCATGGCCTACAAAAGCAGGTTACACCTGGGGGCACATTTATCCTTTGAACTCTTATCTATTCATACAAATAATAATAACAATTTGAACCCTTTGCCAGGAATTTCTTGAGAGTTTTAAGGATTACTACCTATATTCCTAAAATACATAAACTCCTTGAAAACAAAAATATCAATAGATACTCCAGCAAAATCGGGTTACATATCAAGAGACAATGTTGTTGAAACTACAACACAGAGAGCTTGTTAGGCATTTAGAAATACAACATGACATAGTGACAGCCTAATAATAACATTTCCAGCAAGATTCTACTAAACTCACTATATCCGCACTGATACGAAAGACACCACAGGTTGATAGGCTAACAACAAGCATTATTGGTAGCTTGGCATTACAAATTTTAGCATAGACAAATGAATGACACCTACATTTTTTCTTGAGACAATTATAGGCATAATTACTCAAATGCTGAGAGGCAACCCAAGAAAGGATAAGGAAAGTTGTTTCCTGAGCTTCGTCAATGCAATTATTATAAGCATTGATAATGCTAAAAAAAAGACCAGACTGCAGAAAATGGACTTGAGAACATAGGGACATGTCCCAAAAAGCACATGATGTGGTCTGAAACTCCACCAAAGTAAGTAGTCAAAATCAAACATGCTCTTATGAAATGCAATGAAGTTTTCAGCATTTAACACAGCAATAAGGCAGATTTTATAGTCCAGTAGGTAAAATGCTTCGAATGACTGCACTCAAATATGTATGGAGCCTGTACATTCATACATCAGTATCCCAACTCGGTGATTTTCTGAGTTATTAATATTTCTGATGAAGTAACAAAGAAAAATGCAAAAGAACTTGAACACCTACCAAAACAACTTCCCAGGTAGACTGTTTCAATAAAAAATATTGAAGAGCGATAAAACAGAACAGTACCACTTTCTCCATAGAATGTATCAGCTAGTGTATTTTTATAAATTATCAAGATTCTGCAAAATGACTTTATTATAATTTTGTTTTGTTTCCAAGCGATAATTTTTTGCTTGAAAAGCAAAAGTTTTGTTCCGTGGAGGTTGACTCCAATATGGAATTTTATCTCTCTCTGAACTTCTAGATGTAAAACAAAAGAGGTAAAGTGTGCAGTCTTCACACTTGTGATTATCATGTCTGCCATGATAATCTTCCCTCTTTGATTATACTTGTAGCATTCTGAGCCCATTTTGTTAATTCATGCATGAGTATCATGGGAAAACTTCCCAGCAAGTTTCCCTAGACAGCACTTCAAAGCAAATAATAAATTAAATTCAGTCATAGAAATTTTAATGCAAACATTTTAGAAGGACTAGGTTTTATTGGAAAAAAAAGGCTGCATTGCTCTTAAGAACCCCTCTTCAAATTCTTTCAAAGAAAATCTGTTAACAGATGACCTGAAAGAAAAAAAATAAGTTTTTTAGTGGAAGCTGGGAGATTTGATTTTAACATTAAACCAAAACAGGTGAATTCACAACAATGTAAAAGCAAACAGAAGTAGGTCACATTAATTGAATGAAGAACTTCCATAATCAATGATAATTTTCTCATAACTAATGATCTACATCTACATACTACCCTGCCAGCTGCCTCATGGGCATGTGGTAGGGGGTGTTAGGACACCACCATGTAAAGATGTAAGGGATAATGGTTTGGGAGGTGAAATGGTGACGTGTGTTATGGGAGTGTATTTATTTGAGCTCAGTTTTTATTGTGGCTGCTACTGGGCGTGGAAAGAATGAGTTTTTGCAACTATCTGTTTGGCAATGTATCGCTCTTATTTTATCGCTTCCGTCAGACCTAGAAATGTAGTGAGGAAACATGATAATATTCTTTGTGTCACTCGGAAACACATAAGCTCTGAATTTTTAAAGCAAGCTAAGCCTCGCAATAGCCTCCAAGTCCATAGGGGCTCCCACCTTAATCTCTCTAAGGGTTGTGAAATACTATATATTCGCTGTGGGGTGATGTGGTCAGGATTCTATTGAATCTTATAGGATCCATGGATTCAAGATTTGATCGTATCCTTTCAAATAAGATTTGAAAAAATTCATATCCAGTTAGCATGTGCCCTATGTCACTGTAAACTCTTTATCGTCCATCATAAAGTCATTCAAATGCTCACCTTAGAATTGATCATTTTGAAGCTGTTGTACTTCAAAGGAGTGGCCATTTGGTTGAACATTGATGATGCCATAAAATATGAATATCAGTGCAGATTATTATAGTTATTAGACACGTCAAGTTTCATTTAAAAATTGCTGCACAGCTAATGGCTTTTTTATGATGTGTTCGACACATAGACTAAAATTATTTCTTTTTGCCTTTGAAAATGCAAATTTTTAGCTGCAGAAAAATATACACACTTTTCTTCGGCCAAAAAATTTCCATGAAACTGTTTTTGTTTCTCCATTTTGCCATCGTTTAGCACTGCACTTATCAGGAAAATATGGCATGGTCCTCCCGAAGAAATGGTTAAGGTGTTTTAAGGTTCTAAACACTGATTAAATAAAAGTGTAACATTAAACTGCACTAAAATATGGGTATATGTTTATGAGATCAAAAGTTGAAAGAGAAGAGAGGCAGTTTTGTCTAGGCCTGGGCGATATATCGATATATCTTGAAATATCACAATATTTCAATATATCGGGAATCTGATATTGAGTTTTGAACATTTGCGAGAAATCGTTGTCCGATAAAAATCATGATGTATTGGGACTGATTTTTTATCGGGCCCGATAAAAATATCGAGCCCGATAAAAATCACCTTCCGATAAAAATATCACGATATATCATCCGATAAAAAATCGCCTCCTGAAAAAATATCACGACATATCATCTGATAAAAAATCACTTTCTAATAAAACATCACGATATATCATCCTATATAAAATATCGGGCCTGATTAAATATCGCCTTCCGATAAAATATCATGATATATCATCCGATAAAAAAATCTCCTCCCAATAAAATATCACAATGTATCATCCGATAAAAAATCACCGCCCCGATATAATATCACGATTTATCACTCGATAAAAATCGCCGCCCCGATGAAATATCGTGATATATCACCCGATAAAAATCAAGTAATCGCACCCGATAAATTATCATGTTATGGCGCCGGAAAAAAGTGTCGGGAAAAGACAGCCATTGGGTTGGCCTTCGTTTAAGCTAGAGCAAGTATGCTTGAAAATTAACCATTCTGTGTTGGCTAAGGCTAAGTAAGACGTTCATTTTATGTCAAAGCCTCAATAATTCAATCAAACTGTGGATGGAGTTTATCAGTTTTAAAAAATTATCCACTTTATTTTATTATTTATTGTCGATAGCTTCTTGTCCAGAAGCATAGGACATTGTCTACGAAACGGTGTTTAAAATAGAGTAATTCAGATTAATAAGTCTTATTTTAAAGCGGTTCATGAATATCTCCGCAATTATAGGTGAAAAATGCGATCCCATTGATGGCCCTCATTCTGTTGGTAAAATTTTTCATTGAGCAGGGAGAAATTTTGTTTGGGGCACGTTTCCATTAACATTATTAATTCCTCTACCTATCTGGGATTTTCCGGTGAATTCCTCGGGATATCTATTGATGCCTCAAATGCCTCACTGACAGGTACTGACGTAAATACGTTCTTACGTCAAATGAAATTAGTTTGGCATAAATCGGGACATTTGTATTCTTTAATTGTTCTGCTAAAACTAATAAATTTTTAATACTGCACTTGGGGATAAAATTTGAAATTATAAAAATGTATTATTTATATCTATGAATACATATTATTATCTATGAATGGTAATGATATATTTATTTTGACCATTTACTACTAAGAAATTGAGTAACAAAGGATGGAAATTTAATTCAATTTCACATAAAAGACAAATATTAACAGATTGGAAATCTACTGTTTTCCGGTGCCATAGCATGATAATTTTTCGGGTGCGATTTTACGATTTTATAGTGGGTGATATATCTCGATATTTTATCAGGGCGGCGATTTTTATCGGGTGATAAATCGTGATATTATATCAGGGTGGCGATTTTTATCAGATGATATATTGTGATATTTTATCGGGAGGCGACTTTTTATCACCCAATATTTTTATCGGTCCCGATATTTATCATCCCGATATTAGTTATTGTTATCGTCAATTATCGATATTAAAAAATAATCGTAATTCGATATTGATTTTTCAATATTGCCCAGGCCTAGTTTTGTCTGCATCACGAAAAAGTGAATTCACTCTGAATACGATCATCAGGTCAATATTGACAGGAGTCACAGTTTGTAACTTCATCGCACCATTTTGCGCTCAATACTGATACCATATTCCACAGTTACATCTCCAAAGCCGCTATAATGTACAATGGAAATGCTTACATAAACTTCCACTTCAGCAAGAGAAATAGCAAAAGCCTATAACTGAGCCAAAATGCATGGCAAGGTTTTGAAACACCTAATTGAAAAATAACTAAGAATGCACAAGAATAAGTAAAAATTAATATTACACTTGTGTTCACTTAACTCTCCTTCTTTATTTCCTAACTGAGGAAGCAATAGATTTCACTCTGAAACAATTTTTGACCAGTTTTAATTCTTTTCATATCTAGATAATTAACAGTTTAGATGAAGTAAAATCCTATAATTACATATGGCTCCAAAAATTTATGAGAGTTAAAAAATAGATTGTTTCTTTTAAAATATATTATTATTAATTACTAGCAGAAGGTACACGTTAAAATTCAACGGGTGTGGAAAACATAGAACTTATTTTATAAGAAAACCACAAAACTTGAAGAATACTATCAGCGTGGTCATTTGAGGAGTTCGTAACCTTTCTTGTATGCTGTAGTAGGCAAGCTGATCATTTTCCAGGTGCATTATTACCATTACTATTCACTTCATGTAAGTACTCTTGCACATTAATTGCGTGTGTAGTCTATTTAATTCCTTTATGCGTATCCTTTACAACATAAGTGTTCTCTCGCATACATGCAGTGCCCCTAAGATAGCTACTTTAAGAACAGACATTGAAGAGTATACTTGTTGTAAATACATATACATTGAATTTACTGATTACCCCACAAAGCAATCTATCATGGAGACACAAGAGTTTGAAGTCGAATATGAAGAGAATGCCTGGGCCAATTGTAATGAAACAATCATCCGAAAGTAGTGGGTTTTGTTTTCTGTTGGATGGTTGCATTTAAAACATCTCCATTGCGGTCAAAATACTGAAACTTGCTTGACAATGAAAAAGGAGCCAATTTTTCAAACCTCTAGTAAAATTTCCGAAATTTGCCGAATTACTGCATAATTAGTTTCGGTTCCATTGCCGTCATAATTTTATTCAACATTTTCTCAACCTTTGTAAGGGATTTCTGAAAGTTTCGATATTTTAACTTTGTTTTTTACAGAGTTGTTGTTAATTTTTTGCAAAAACTTAATTCCTATTCGTACAGGCTGTGGAGACATGATTGTGACACCATGGCTTTCATCTTGAATTCGGTATTGATCCCAATATTTCTGGAAACCTAAAGCCAATGGAATGATTGACAGTGATTTATTTGTATCACAATTTAGCAAGGATTGTGTGCATGTTCTGTGGAGTGTGCTGTACAAATGCGCACCCTACCGATAAACCAATATTGACTTTTAAGAATCACATTCACAGATAGACCATTTCAAAATTCAAATTAAATAAAATGATACAACATTTGGCCATAATTCTCCAACAGTCTCCTGCAAATTAAGATTTCCCTTGATATACACTTTTTTCTTTGTCCCCTATAAAAGTGTAAAAGACAGATTTCACTGTAGTTAATTCATGAGTTTTCGTAAGCAATTGTGATGTTGGGCCATAGAGCATCGAGAAAATTTAATGTCAATTATCACATGATGACTCTAGCAGATTCCTTACCTAGCAGCCTCCCTTATTTTTGCCCTTGCTGCTGGTGAGAGGCTAATAATTTTAGCAAAACATTGTGCATACTCCACTTCATCAGAGGCCAGGAAGCCATTTCGACTGCCTTCATTCTCAACAACTATGTCTGCCAATGGCCCACCAGAGCGATGAGCGACCATTATAAGCCCAGCAGCCATACATTCAACCACACCTATTTCAACAAAGAAAATGCAAAATAAATTAGAGGCAAATACCTTATTTAAGGATAAGATTATAGTTTCAATTATATCATTTACACAGAAGGGTAAGTATGATGCAAAGACAAATGAATACATAATACTTCACCTATCCCAAAGTGCTCATTCCACATAGCATGAAGACCAATAGTTCCCTCTTGTAGCTCTTCTTTCAGTTCATTATAGGAAATATTGATTTTGAATTCCACATTATCTTCAAGAGAAAAATGACGGCACAAATCCTGCATATCTTTGACTCTTTTCTCATCATCTGAGCCACGGCAAGAACCCACAAAAATCAATTTTATGCGGCTCCATATATCCTCAGACACCATCTGTACAAATAATTAGGGATAATATTTAACCTCTATGATACAAATAATTAACCCAGAAACTCACATTTAGCAACCATTAAAAGGACAAATATCCTCAAAGCATTGTCATAAAGGACAGCAAAGAAGTTCTTGAAATCAATGAGAGTAAAAACATTCTTAGCAAATAATTCAATTGAAATATTTAAATTCTTTAAGCCTGTATTCTGCACTTTCATTAATTGAAACATTTCATTAAATGAGCAATAATGAAATCCAGCCCACCTACCTGCCTCAGCTGGTACATGGCTCGAATTTGCAAAGGATGATCTTTCTCAGGGCGAAACTGCCCAACTGACACAATTCGTACATAATGCTTCTGGCTATCTTCCTTAAGAGGTATGGCTTTTAATTCATCCACATCACATGGAGGATATATCCTGAAGCAATTAAAATATAGTTTTTAAGTTTGCAAATATGTTAGGAAGACAGTGCTAATTTGAACATTAGATAAGTAATAATTCTGATCTAAATTTAAAAGCACACAAACATTAAGTTCACCAATCATGAGAACTAGATTTATTTAAACATGAAAAGAACTTTCAAATAAAGATTTATAGTAATTTTTAAATTATTTTAACACAATTTTAAAGCAACTATAAATTTTAATAGATTGTAAATGTAATTATCCATGGAAAATTCTCCAGTAATTCCATTAGTATAAACATGTGGCAGTACGCCCCAGATATGTTTTCAACTATGTAACTGACACTGATTGATAGTCATAAGTTATACAGAAGAATTTTGAAAAACCATGCCATGTACATAATTTTTAAATGATTTTAAAACCTCAATAAACTTGAAATTTGTTATTTTGTGACATTTTAGTTTGAAACTTTAGCATTGATTTAGAAAATATTATGCAGAATGGTTATTAAATTAAAATACTATTCACGAAAATAAGTTAATGTTAAAGACAGAAATCAACTCCTGCTAAGATATCATTAATGCCATCAGTCAATATTTTAATATTCAGCAATAACAGATGTTTGAGCATCTTATTTAACCTTGGGAGTTTTAGAAACGCCAAGAAATAGTGAAGTCAAAGAACTATGATAATAAAAAAATTGTTGCTGTTCTGTTCAGTTATTAGTGGTTTCAATGCATGCTTTTTGGTGATAGACTTACAAATTGGGAGATATGGCTATGCTGATCATGCTGGCATTTTAAAATTGACCCATCACTCAATAATCCAACTAAGTACATACATAATATATTTTCACTCAAAATGAATGCACAAGGAGTTCTACATCGCCTTCAGCAACAGAAAGAGACAATTCATTTCATGCATTTTTAGGCTTAATCAGTGTGGCACGGACTCTGTACAAAATGTACGAGAGACACAGGTGCCACGATAAAGCTGCCAAAAATGTAATTTTATTCTGGACCTTGTTCAATTAAGTCTGTACAGCAAGTGCTAGCAAAACAAGCAGCTTTTAGAAAAGAGTAAAAATTAGAACTTGCATGATTTTCCTGTTGCCAGGATGACATGCATTTGAAAAGGTCTAATCACGTTTGAACTTGCATTTGCCTAAAACATGTAAGAAAATCACTTGAATTACTACCTTCATTTCCTATTCTGCTGTACTAGTGTGTATGTGATGTCTAGCATTGCTAATAAAAAGGCATCAGCTGCAAGTGTTCGTAAAAAGACTAGGGCAGTGAAATGCAGCATATTAGTGATAAAATAACAACAAGACCAATTGAAGTAAAGTTGAATTCAGATAACTATGGTTAGCTTTTCATTCCTTTCTCACACATTTAATGTCACCTTGGTTGCTTTAGGTATTTCCTAAACTCTGCATTATACCACCTACATCCAGTATCGACCATTTTATATTTAATTCATATTTCCTGCACTTTGCATGGCTATCTGTGTGATGCTATAATATGCAAATGACTCCCTTGCGATGCACTCAAATCATCAGCTGTTAGTTTATAAACATAAATTTTGGATGGGTACTACAGTCACAATCATCTTTTGCATGTGTCTCCCTTTTCCAGGTTATCACACTCATCACCTTAAAATTCAATCTTAATTGACATGCAAACATCACATAAAACTTATACTTTTCCAAATTATTTTTTATTCATACCCTTCTTCAATGCTCTTCAAACGGATTAATATGTACTCGCTGCTGCATTATTGTGAATTGACTTTCTGCATGGGGGAGGGAGAGAATGGTTCAAGGGCACCAACTTAAGTTATGCATGCAGGCACAATTTGATTACCCCTGGGCTCAATTATCCATTTTGAAAATTAAGAACTTGGCACAAAAACACTGCAAGGTAATTCACTTTTACAAATACACTTCATACATCCATGTAATACACAAAGGCTTCGGGAGATTGAAGCTTCAAGTGTTTTTGTAAGCATTCCATTTCAATACAGCTTAGATTTAAATGATTAAAATTAGATTTCCTACTTGAAAAAAATTACCCCTCCCCCCAGCCCAGTGATAACCTTTAGTACATGCATAAAACCAAAATAGGAAACTATGATGGAGGAGTCAAATGGTAACTCAATGCTAACCTCAAAAGAGAAAAAAACTAGAGAAGATTAAATAGTTAAGAGAAGCACATTAAAGCATAATTGTAAGTAATGCATTAGAATGAAGACAATGAATAGGGTCATGGAACCATATAAGGCATAGTTATTCCAAGACAAAAATATTTCTATCACTCATATTCCTCACAATTATATCTGCATCTCTCATCAACACAGATATAGCTTCACCTTGGAAATCCTGCATCAAGTGGGTATTCCTCTTTAAAATCTGGTCAGCATTAGTTCAGTGAGCAAGGCCTGGACTAAAGCTGGGCCAACACTGTCCCTATGTCAGTTCACATGGGGCAAACTATGGCTATTATCAGCAACCTGATATATTAATAGTATATTTAAATGCATTGTAAATTGCGATATTTTACTATATGCTGATGATGTTGTAATGATATCTGCTCATAGAGATTTAAATACTGCCATTGCCTACATGCAAATGATGTCAATAATTTAACAAAATGGTCACACGACCATGATCTCTCAATTAATATGAAGAAGTCCAAAGTCATGTCTATCGCCAATAATGCAGCTAAAGTACAACGGATTCACATAACAATCCATGACTATGAATGCCTGCATAAAAACAAACTCTTGTGCAAATGCAGAAGTATAGAACAAGTGTCACAATATAGATATCTGGGTATCATAGTTGATCAAACATTCAAATTTAGGGAACACTGAGATAAGATATGTAGTAAATTACGAAAGGTTAGTTATCAAATGTATCATGTTAGAGATTTATTACCTGTCAAAGTTAAAAAGATGATGTACTTTGCAATAGCTGAATCCATTCTGAGATATGGCATTACTGTTTGGGGTAAAACTAGTAAAACACACAAAATGAAACTATGTAGCATACAAAACCGGATTGTCAAAATGATTACATACAACAAAAAAAGTGATAATAACGTGTCATCGAAACCAGATTCTTATGATACAAACAATGCATACAAAATACTGAAAATACTACCACTTGAAAAGCTTTTGACATACATTTTAGTTTTAGATAATTATTTCTCTAGTAAATATAAGAAATTGAAACAAAATGAACATAAAATGGGGAAACGGAATGTGGACCACTATGAAGTCCCTAAGTATTTTAATCAATGTGGTGCAAACAGAATGGTGGTAAGTGTACCTAGATTGTTTAACAAATTACCAAGGGACATGCATGGATTAAATACGTATACAGAGGTTAAACGGAAACTTTGGGAGTATTTGTTGGAGGACTGATATCTAGGGAGGTTGAGAGACTGATTGTGTGGCCACATATTTATACCGCTCGGTGCGAATATGGCAATGTGAGCGTTTTTATTGTTTTATTTTAATTTTTTACATTGACATTAGAGAGTACCTTCTGATGAGCCTGTTGTGGCTCAGAGGGACTCCTTAGGTTTAAAAATATTAATGAAACTATCCACTTTGCTTGAGGTTTTCTTCTTATTTCATGTGTTTTAATGCAAAGGAGTATATGTCATATAGAGTGAAGTGTATTACATCTTTTGTACAATGGATAGTCCGTACGTCTTTACTGTCTTTTTATTTCTTTTATTTTGTGACCAATGTACTTCAATATCAGATTAATAAAGAATTATTATATTAATTAAAAAAAAACCCACAGATTCAGACAAGAGCATTGTTCTGACTAATATCAGCCCTCTATCACATAAACAATTCCAAGACAAACAACATCAGTTGAACCATTGGCATATGCCAGCTAAAAGTTGGGTAGATATTGTCCTAATAAAGGCAAAGGCCGGGAATATGTCAGGCGAGATATTGATTAGAACATAATTCTTACATCCAGACATCGGTTCGATGTCGAGTGCTTGTATCAGGCCAGGGGCCATGTCGGGATTCATCAGGCCCACATTGGGACATTTTAATTCTTAAAAATAATGGATAAACTTGAGTGGGTAGGTACTTCTTAAATTTAAAAAATCTGGTTAACGCTCTAAAATTGCAGGAGCTAGCTTGTGGAACCATAAATTGTGCAAAAATTAGTCTGTTTTCCCCTTCATCTTGGGTTCATGGTCACAAAACATTTAGGGCCGCAACAATACTACCAGGACCCAGGCTTAGCATAACGATCATAAGTGCCATGTACATACGAGTGAAATGCTTAAAAATACAAAGGGTTCTTCTTAATTAGCCTTCATTTCTGTAAAAGATGTAGATTCAAAAATGAATAGAGAGAAAGACAAACCATCAGACTTCGCTTCTAACTTCAAAAAAGACGATCAACAATTTGACAAGTTGTTGAGGTAATAATTTGAAAGTTGAGACGGAAATGAGATACGGCCTAGTAAGGTTTTCTTAAGACCCATCGCTTCGACAATGTAAGTTCATGTTCGGCTGAAGGATTTCGCGCCGCATTCTGTCTGAACGTGGTTCAAGGACAGACGCACCTAATACACGACTCAAAATATTCATTGGATCACGGAATGATTCCATTTACATGGGGATCGATCCTTCAAAACCTAATGTTCACTATTAAAAAAAAATAATAATTTCGACAGGACCCATGTCTGTCTCTGTATTATTTTTTCCGTCGTCCCCCCGGTGGCAGGCACCGATAATGTTTTCGAAGCCGAATGTGCAATTGCTGGCAGTAAACACGTCTACTTCACAGACGGGTCAGCTCAAGGACAGCAGTTGAAATGGAGGATGGAGGGTTAGCCTCACAACATTCGCGTAAGTACTACTCATTAGTCAAAAAAATAAATTTTCGTTCATGACATCCATGCCGATGTATAACGGGTTTAAAGTTAATAGCACAGTATTATTAACTGCCACTTCGTACTGAATTGACAGTTCAAAGGTGTTTTCTCGCAGCGCGCCAAAAGACGTTTCAAAGAGGTGCGGATTCGAAGAACAGGCGAGTAGAACGTAACAGGGGCAGAGAGGCAGGAACGGACTAGATTACTAAGCAAACCGCCTCGTTGCAGATTTCTAAAGGCCTAGTTACACGATACACTAACCCTTAGGAGTTAATGTGCGAATGCATGAACGTGAATGAACGTGAAAATTCACCGTGTAACCACACCAACTCGTATGAATGCGGGAGCAAGAAGATAGAACCCGCTCTATTTAGTTCATGCATTCGTACATGAACACGTACGGGTTGATTTGCCGGGTAACCAAGCCAAAGGCCCGTTTTTTCGCGGTCCACAATCTGATGTATTTGCGAATGTGAATTCCAAATTGCGTCCTGTAACCCGGTAAACTGCCAGAAAGTAAGCGCCAAAGTATGAACGCGAGATCGCACAATAGCCGAAGCTCTCATTCAATAATTATTGCATGATGGATTGAGAAAAACATGCAATTTTAAATCGAGCCACTTCGTTCCCCGAGTAAAACCGGCTTCAGAATTAACCGGCCTAAGCTAAAATACAAGTATTTTTTTCATTGGTCACTAACGTAGCCCTGAACCACAGTCTAAACTATCCGTCTGCCTACTCTCATATAAGCTATGGGAAACACTTAGGTGCGTCAGCTGTCTAGCAAGCCTAGAACATGGTGTACGGTGAGTTGAGCGGGAATTCTGAAACTCGGACTTCCCCAGATTTCTGTTATATATTTTACTAGACTGTGCCTGTACTAAGATGGCCAGCATCATCATGGCAAACGCCTTATCTCAAAAATACTTCAGCAACTTCGGCCCATAGAAGGTAAACTTGATATTAAGCGCACCAATCAATAAAATATCACAAGGGAATTAGTTGGAATTCCCTAAAATACCTGTTAAACAAGTTCAAAATATTCTGAGAGAAATTCCTCTTAAAATAGATATCTTTTGAAGACCAAAATATATACTTATTACATCACTGTCCAATGAAACAATTTCCAGGGCTTAGAGATACTATGAAAATCGAGCATTTTTTATTTAATCCTAGGTCTAGATGTTTCCCAAAATCCAATAAGGAAGTATATGCTGGTTTACTTTGATTCATTAAAAATAGTAAAATTGCATCTGAGTCAATGAAACGGGACCCATAAAATTTAAAGAAGCCTTCTTCAAAGAATGAATTAAATATTAATAATGGGTAGACATTAAAAGACGACCGAACCGTAATAAACAAGCAAAGGATTCTCAAGAATCCATGCATGAAACACGTAATTTCAACTAGTGTGTCAAAATCAGCTTCTCAATATCAATGGTTCTCTCCGAATAAAGGAAATCATGGGACATGGTCTCTAAACTTCCAGTTATTATGAGTAACAATAGTCATGAATTAATCTCAAAGGAGTAGAGACCCACAGTCAGAGATGTAATTGAGGCATGGAGGGAGGAGAGCAACCACAATGAGATCCCCTCCAAAAGTAGATAATAGCAGACTATCTAGGCTCATATGATTAACATCTCTAGGACAAACATCTCAACCTCTCTGCCCAAGTTTATTCTGACTTATGATGCAAACAGGGATCGGGTTAATGTGGCGGCTAGAGTACTGGCTGACCATACAGATGGGCAGGGTTATAATCCCTGCAGAGGAGGATGTTTTTCAGAGGAAACCCGATCCCCACTGAGTGTCTTGTGAAGGGCACTTCAAGTACAATACTCTGTCTGTCGGATGAGACGTTAAACCATGGTCCCCTTGGCGTCTTTCGTTAAGAGCAGGCTAATGCCGACGCCGGGTTTCTACCCACTCTTCCTCCCTTACCTGTCCCCTATGGCGTAAATGACCTTGGCTGTCTGTCACCTCCCCTTATATCCAATCCAATGATGAAAACCTCCTTTCTACCCAGCCTACTCATGGAAATGATGGACATATAACCCTATCACCTAGAGACACGTCCATAGGAATCCTTTATATTCATTAAAAATTATCAACGGGCTAAGTGCCACAATGTGACTCCAAAAGATGTCTATTTTAAAAGTATAACATTGGCTATTTATCCACCAGGGGAAGGTACTCAAGCTACTCCAAAAACCTCCAAATCAATTAACAATCAATAGAATTTTACCAGTCACTATCACTACATTATTAACAAAATTGGGGTACAAAAAAGAGATATTCCAAACCATGAAAGAAGGGTTTGTGTGCGTGATTGTGGGAGTCTTACAGATGAAATAAACAAGAGTCTGAGCCCAAGTAAGTCTTTTGAATATGATCTGGTACATTCCTGTCATACGAGTTTCTCAAAATTTTCTCAGGCTTCTGTCCGGGTGAGTGGGTCCATATCAGCCGATGTATACCTTCATGAAGGACCTTTACTCCCCTGACCAGAGATTTGATTATTCTCTGCACTGAGGATGATGTTTGAGCCGAGCATCAAAACGTTGGCCAATATGGACCCACTCACCCGGACATAAGCCTGAGAAACTTTTGGAATACTCTTTGTTTACAGTGAAATTAATAATCATGAAAAATTGCTTTTAGCAGCTAAATTTAAAAAAAATGGTGAGTAGTCCATACATTTGTATTACAAAGAAATGTGTTTCACTTAAAAATACCCAGGTAACCAAGATCTCGCTCACACAAATGCTTCCTCACCCATGACACCCAGGGGATAGCGGTGGTATGGCAGTTAACACATGCGGCATTCTCATTCAAATTGCCTGCATTTGAATCCTGAAGGCAGCAGGTATCTCTCAAAGGGATTCCAATTCCTTTGGGGAAAGAGCACTCAAAGCATTGTAATTGGTCCATTAAGAGAAATTACCTTTCTTTGAGGATAACTTCTATTCATATCTTTCTATAAGGACAGAAGGCTAATGCAGACACCATGTCCCATTCCAACCTCCCCTCACTACCAGAATAATTGCCCGTAAACCAACCAACCCATTAGTCCTCAATGGTTCAAAATACCTCCATTGTAGGTAGATAACCTGAATAATCAACCATCCATACATTTGCTCAACTGTCCTCAATTACATGATTTCTCAACACTGATTCATATTATTCCTTTCCCACCAAACAATCTTGTTTCTTCTCCAGTGCTCATTTGCTTATCAAACCAATGGTTTATTCACAGAAACTATTAACGTGTAAATAGGGAAAGAAAGGTAACTAGAGGTTCAAGTGTTGCAAATTGTACGGCATATTTGTTCTCTAAAAATGAATGACATGAAACAACAAACATACACCCATCAGGTTCTTAATGGGAAATGTTATCAACAAAATGACACAAAAAGTGGCACAATATTCACCTTAGTTTATACCCAATCACACATAACAAATAGTTTAGTTAGTTAATAGACTAACACAAATGATTTTACCACAGTAATTAACATCAAAGAAAGGTAACCTGTGAGTGTGTAGAGGTACATTCCAGAGGCGATGAAGATGCTCTTCAGTCCAACTTGAATTGGCCATGACTATGTCTGCGACATTTCCAGCCCAAGAGTACAGTGCGGCAAACATTCGGTAATATAGTAGTTTCCCAGCAGTTAGAAGTGGAGACCTAGCTACCGATGGGCGATTGTTGTGAGATGCCACCCTCGATGATACCCTCCTTAGCATATCTGAGGTGATAGTTGGATAGTGGACATAACATCCAACATGTTCACAGCCACCCAAGTATCGAAAGAGTGGAAGGGTAAATGCATACCCAGTAGTATCTATAAAAATATCTAAAGGGAAAACGGTGAGGTTTTTCGTAAGTTCATCTAATCAAATATTTCCCTTTAAAAAGGAAAGATATGCATAGTATTAAGGACATTCCAGTCAAGGTATCTAAATGCATTAAGAAATTTATGACTATGCCTATTCAAGCTACATTAAAAGCCGCTAAGCTTTTACACAAGAAAAATAGCTAAGAATGACGATAACAAATTCAATCAGGCTTCGCTAGTAAAAATTTTAATTCTAAAGCTACAAAGGTAAGTTATCCTCTATCACTCACCTGGGACAAGAGCAAGAAGAGCTTCCAAACCTAGATACATTGACCCTATACTTTGCCCAAGCAAAGTGAAATAAGGGTACATATATGCTTCAACCCATCGCCTTTTCCTCAGATAAATGAATTCAACCGGCTGTTTCAAACATATGTTGAATCGTTCCCCGACTCGTCGTAGAATCTCATCCGGTGATACATCCACATCCCCAGTGTACACAACATATCTACTTTCAGGATATCTGCAGGGGAGAGAATTATGTTATCCATTTAAAGGAGAGTCCATCCAAGTTCTAGCCTATATTCAACTCAAGGTAATATTACCTCGTTTGCAAGGCTTTCACAGCACACCATAAAACACGCTCACCACCACCTCCAGCGTTACAGTATGGGTGAAAAAAAGCTACAATCGGTTGAACAGTTTTCGACTGAGCCGCCTTTCTTCTCCTGATTTTCTAAAAGTAAAAAAGCCCAAAATTGTGATTTCAAACTATCATTAGTACCTCATAAAATTATCGCGCATTAGTACTCACCACTTGTAAAAACTTGAGAAATGCCACAAATATTGATGTGATGATGCAAGTGGCTAAAACGCCACTGATGACAAACGCATATAGAACAGATCTGCCGATAAAAATCAGCGTTGCGTTAGACATTTGACGTTTACGTTTTTACTAAGGAATTCCTCAGGGTGCATTAAAAAATATCAAACGAGCATATACTCACAAAAACATTCCGTGATTAGAGCACAAGGCTTCTATTGATTTATAAGCTATTTATGTACAGAATCGTTAAAATTCGCCCGCAGTTACACACAATCGCCACTTCACACATACCCTTTTACTCGCGTGTACTCGCGCACGCAAACTGAACACGTAAAAATTGACTTACGAAATTCCAAGTTATCGTCAACAAGTAAGTCACCAAACAGCCGGTAGACGCGCTGCCTTCAAAGAAGAGAGAGGCAGTCTGCGTTGGGAAGTGTGCGTGAGAGAAGTGGAAAGGTTGTGTGAGAGAACGTTATTATTTTGATGAAGAACTGGTGGCTTATTTCTATGGAATTTACTGTGTGCAAGTGAATGCTTCTATATTGAAAATGTGTCATTGGCATTTGGTGCTTTTTTACCCAAGATGATATGTGCAGCAGTTGGTTTAATGTGTTGAGCCTGAATTATGGAAATTTTTCCCTGTGATCTTTCTAATTTCATTAGTAGTTGTCAATAGTGTTTTCGTACTTTACCGGATGCTTTCTACTAATTTTCAACCATGGATAAGTACGAAGGTGCAATTGACGTCGAAGGTATGACGTGCGGTTCTTGCGTGAACACTATTGAGAAAAACGTTGGAGGTATTCCCGGAGTACTTTCCGTTAAAGTGGATTTGTCAGACAAAGAAGCATCCGTGGTACTAGACCCAACTGTTGTCAGTATGAATGAAATACTGGATAGAATAAACAGCATGGGATTCGTTGCCTCCCATAGGAAGCCTACCGAGGACAAGACCGGAGAAGGTAAGATCGAGAGTTAGCTCTCGCGTGTTATTCATTCTCTCGACTAAGATTCAGACAATGTACTTACGCAATATACTCATTGAATATTTACAATCGTCAAGCTTACTGGTCAATGAATCAAGTGTGATTTGCTGAAATAAATCACGGAGGTACTTGTTATGCAAAACCATATGTCGTGTCGATAATCTTTAACGTTTAACCGTGGTCCATTTAAGGTATACACGATTTTGTGGCCCTTCGCTTATATTTTGAAGTACTATGCCATGGTAATGCTATTATTCGAATTTAACGCCTTTATATGTTGGGACAAAACTAGATTATGATAAATGTATACCGTATCTTAGGGACTGCCTTACATTTTTTTATTCTTCAGTTCTCAATTAATCTTTTATTGTCAAAATTGTGCATGGGATTTCTGGCGTGCACCGCTAAATTACCCTTCTAACTCGATTCGGAAGAAATCTCTTGACGAATGTCATTCTTCGGTTTTGAACATGTCTCATTATATAAGGTGACAGCGACTAACTCTTCGGTTTGAATTTACCTAACCAAAATTATGACAAAGGTAAACGCTTCTTTGCAGTGCGGCTTTTGCCACTATTTTTTATGCACTCTGCTGCAATCCTTAACTTGTTAATCTATTTGTAACCTATGTACAGGTTGGTGGAATGGAGCATGGTATTGACCGCGCCACATGAATGGCATCGTTCTTGGTCAACATCATGCTTTCTGTATCGTCTCTTTTCATTATCCATTATGATGGAGGAATAGTTCAATTGGAGTTGCTGTATCTTTCTTAGGAAATGTGACCCACACAGATTCTTGCTCCAAATCACAAATCATGGTGTATTGTCATGTGTCTCTTCGTGCCAGTTCAGGCCATCAATTCTGTCAGCGTGTTGTGGAGACTTCTACTGCTTCTAAGGTGTGGTCCAAACTTGATTTGACTCATAATGCGTTTTAGTAATCATCAGACTCATTGTAAGCGAATTTTAGTTCACCTCCATTCCTTCTCATATTACCAGGCTGAGTCATGTACGCCCTTACCATTGCAGCTAGATGACTTTAATGTAGGTTGGTCTGAGAACTATGGCGAAAAAATAAATTTGCCCATTGTTGGATTAAACCCTTAAATGAAATGATTATGCATGGAGGGTAGATCTTCTAGCATTTATTTATTTTATATACTATATATTACCAAAAACAGCACCAAGGCCTTTTACATTGGCTGTTATTATACATAAATACTTAAAGGTGTGACGGAAACAAGTAATACAAAGCATTAATAGACACAGTTCTTTAGGAACATTATAGTGTATTTAAACGACTACGGAGTTAAGGCAGGGAGATGGAGAGATGAGGTCAGGCGAGGGATTTTTTGCTGCAAGGTAATTGAATGCGAAGGGGTGTCCAGAAAAGGGAACGTTGCGATCTCCTAGTGATCATTACCGTTTCATCTTCGGTTTTCATATTTCATTGTTGATTTCCGCGGCGCTAACTCTGTTCCTGCATTCTCGGGTTCTCACCGCGTAATTTGATTATTAATATAACAGTTTCGCTCGTATTTCAGTGAACTTCTGGTCGAAGTGGTGGGACTGCATTTTGGCCGCGATATTGGTACATTGCGCCTGCACAGAATGTGGTCCCGAATCTTGAGTGGAGAAAAGTCATTGGCCACCCCCTGAAAAACCTATACTGGAAGGGTATGGCCCCGAGAAGGACCAACCAGGAGATGACGTCGCCCAAGTGCCACCCGGAAAACTAAGAACAAAGAACGGCAGAGGTTGCCGAAGCCCAAGCAACCACCCCTTTTATTAATGGGACAAGCGAAGGGTCCTTCAGAATACTGTGGGAGTACAGCTTTGTCATGAGATAACCACAGTGTGTGACGTGTATTACGAACTGCCGCGGCCCAAGGGCACCTAAATCTACTTATTTCCCTGCCAGCCACCTCTAAGAGAGATTGGCAGGGTGTGAGTTATCACCAACATGCTCTATAATGTACAATTCAAATTTCAACAACATTCACTGCACTTTTGGTATACCACCAATTCCACACATACTGTTTTTATGTGACAGCTACTTGTCCGTTACAGCTATGCAAACGAGATATAGGGGTAATGCAGGAAGCATGCGAAACGGGATGTTATTTCTGCGGGCCAGATTCAGTGACAATCATTTGGTATGAAACCAACGTATCAGCTACACGACCTGTCGACTAATCTGTTTTATGGATTCACGAGTCGTCCTTAAGGTCTATTATCGATCGTCGGAAAACAACATTTTTTTAAGGAATGGCCGACTTATAAAAGAAAACTTTCAGAGCTGGTAATTGATTGAAATAATTCCTTGGTATTATTTTACATGCTAGTACTCATGCGAGTTTCATTGCATTGCATGCACAGTATTCTTTCGATATTTCAACTCACAGCGAAAGATTCAATACTTTGAAACTAGTACTGATATGCTGGACAACTTAATGCTAAGGTTGGACGAATTTAATTAATTTTGACTACCATTTAAAATTCAAATTTACAAGGAAGCGTAAAAAAGTTAAGTAATTAATTGCTAATAATTTGAATTAATCATACTCCTTCAAAATAACTCCACTTTGAATCCATTACCACTATCAACTACTTACAGAAATTATAAATTAAGGTTTTTTATTCATTGAAATGTTCTAATATTTTTGGGAATTTACATTTTCGTTGGTTTATATTTGTATTAATTGTTTTTATAAAAGTACCGATATTTCATGCTAGCCATTGTCTTTAATGCCACGGAGAGAAATACCGCTCAATGTAACTACCCTAAAAGCTTCAATATGTACTCTGGTAATATGGAACTTATATGATGTCTAATTACCAAGAGAACTCCATGATGTTGTTGTTCCACTGAAGGCACTTAAGAGTAAAACTTAAGTACCAAAGCCAAGAAAGGAATGAAGAGATACAGCGTTGCTATTCTGTCATATATCACGCATTGATGTAGAATGAAAACACTTTTGGTTACTCATCCAATACCCTGGATATTGATATTGCCAACTTTTAGGAAAATCGTCGACCGGTGGAAACGAGACAGGTTAAAACAACGGGCGGCAAAAGCGTGACAGGAACTCCACTGTGAGTCAACATATTTCTCTCCGTTCTAAAGCTCCTGGATTTCCTTCCATTTCTCTCGCCTTTGTGGAAGTGAAGAAATACATGTGAAATAATTTACAAAAGTCTCTTAATCTTATACTTTTTCTTGCCTTCCAAACTGGCCTCCTCGATTCAACTCAACGTTTCTTCGTCTGAACGGTTGCATCTTTTCGGAACTTTGTGAGCGATTACCCCCATCGTCAACACTACGGTGGGATTACTATCTCGTGCTACGCTCTTGCGGGAAGTCGTGAGGAGGGAGACCTGACCGGCGAGACAAGTATGAATACTCGCCCACCCGAGGGCTACCCGAAACAAACCATTATATTTCTGGGCGACTTCAGAGTATGCCTGGATTTAATTCGCTCGTAATATTAATTTCTACATGGCCAAATTGATCGTCAGAAAAACATTGAGCATTGTTTCTATTGAAAACTTCGGCATGTTAGTAGCGCGTTAGGTTTCTGAACAGGTTTGTTATTTTCTTATCTAATGTCGTTCATTGTGGTAAGGGATTTGTATGAAGGGAAGGAGTGGATTTTCAATCTTCCCCTCCTGTATTTCGTCGCCCGTATGACTGAATAATTGGAGCCTATTCGTAGAGTGATTGTGATTTTTAACCGACTAATATTGAGGAAATCGATGCGAAATCTTATATGCTTGTTTGATTCTATTTCATTTTTATGCCAAGAGAAATTCGAATTGCCGTCACCTGGGTTTTACCGCGTTAATATCAGTTTTATAAATCATATTGGAATCTCTCCGTATTATTATCATCAGCTAAGCTCTGCAGAATTCTACCTTTATGTTGCAGTTTCTCTATGTAGGCATCCACGACGGTGACGCTCCCCTAAGCGCGTGCGCGACAAGACGTCTTAATTAGCTAAAGGAATTAGGACAATCGCAGAAAATGGTTAATGTTAATAAAACAAAATTCGTGAAGTGAAATGCGCTATTAGCTTTGAAGCCCTCGAAGGAGAACATACACAAAAATAGAGGTTTCAAAGAGGCAATTTGGTCGTTTTCAAAGCAGGATGAATCTAGGTGACACGTTAAAAGCAACGTGCTAGGTCGGAATAGGGAACCACACAATGGGCATGCACCACTGATGTATGGTTTTTTGGAGTTGGCACTGAGGTACTACTATAATATTTACTTGTATATACAAATTACTCTACTAGCCGACTCAAGGGCAATTGTTATAGGTGTTACGGTAGGGGCTTGGACGCCTGACGTGAAATTGGAGAGAAATTATTCAACAGATACGGAGTGGACAATCACAAAACATGATGCTTGTTTTGTAGTTTGATAGATTCGTTTTTTAGTAGCAATACCTGGTGTGTCGGGTATGTTTTTTCCGAAGCAGCGATAACTTTCGGATATTGGACCTCGTCCCCTACTCTTGTATCCACTCTCCTAGCATTATTACGTTTCGTTGACATCTTAATAGTTTGAGAAGGAAAAGTAAAGGTAGTGCTTTTAAAATTCTAATATTGAAAGTCAGAGTGGTTAAGATTTGAAAAAGATCTCTCCGCTTGAGAGACTCATTATCGATAGTCACCATAATGTAACTGGAGCGTAGTAGAAAGAGATGTGAATCTTGTCGCGTAATCTACTAAATTATCCCTTTCGTTACTTCTTCGATGACACTTATTATCGGTGACGTTCATAAATGCATTCTGGCCCACTGTTCTGCTGGCTCACCCTTTACCTTCTGTTTCGTATCTAACCTTTCGCAACATGCTGAAATTCGTTGTTTTACCACCTTTTTGAGAAATTGAGTTCTGATACAATCGTGCACTCAGCCTGTATTGTAACCATCGTTCTGATTTACAGCCTTGTTCTTCTATCTTGTCGTAGCGTTCATAAGTTTTATCTTATCATCATCCAACAAATCCCCCTGTTCATCGCTGCCCTCGATCTAATTCATGAATCGCGCCTGCCTCGTGAGGATTCCATTCAACGTCAACAATTTCCTGTGGGTTCTTCCAAGAATAGGTTGCTTACCTTTACTCATGTCCCCAGCACTTTTTGACGAGCCTCATTCCTGTGCATGCCTTTCATCGCTCATAAACTTTCGTTGATCGTCCGTAGTATTTCCTCGTTTGTTTTCCTCCATGGGAAGTTTTATTGGGCATGCCTGTTGTTTTGTGTGTTAATATTGCCTTGTATGTCTACTATTGAGTTTAGTTGTACCGTTGGGGTAAACTACTGTGATACATTCCTTGGGTAGGTCTATAAGTTTGAGGGTTTTAATAGCTGTTATAGCTATGGTCATATACTGTTGAGAGAAGAGCCAGAAAGGGCGATATAACTTTGGGAGGGCCTAGAGGATCGTTGTTGTTGAAGGTGTAAGAGGTTTACGTTTGCCAGGAGGTTGGGAATATTATTGTGAATACCTTTAAAAGCTTGCTTTGTAGGCCAACGTAATTCAAACGTGAACAAATGGCGCTGTATATTATGCTATAAATCACTTCTCTGTTTGTTTTGCACCTTACGAACTACATACCTAAGTGATTGGCTTAAATAATTACCATCAATATATGCATATTGGCTTATCCATTTAGTGTAAAATGTTAGGAAACGTGGCATGACGGAAAATTTAGTCTCTCGGTGCATCTCGATGCATGTTCATAATTGTAATTTGACACCAGTGGTGATCTACCCATTTTGGTAGAATTTAAATATCTGTAAAATTGACTACTATTATTGTCTTTCAACTGCCGGTGCCTAACCTTTTAGCGTTTTCTTGCTTGTGCTCGGCATTAGTCCTATTGAGACTTCTCTTTATTTTACCTTAATTTTAAGACCGCTTTACACGGTATATTTAATTGCACAAACGATACTGTATCAATACCAGAGATTGTACAAGAAAATGGATGGAATTTTAGACGGTTCTATTTCGCATTCAGTCATTCAAACAATCAAAAAATTTGCCGCGGTACACAGTAAAATTTTCCTCATGAAAGAGTCGATACGTTCGTTTGTACTGTAAAATGTACTGTGTTAAGCGGCCTTTTCACTCCTATTATCTTCCTCTCCCCATTTCTTGGCTAACATCCTCTTCTCACTGTCGTCAGTATTTGCCTTTCTCTCATTTCCTTCCTCTTCCACACATATCTGCCTCCTAATTTTCCCTTGCATCTTCAACTCCTCTTTCACCATGCCAAGCACTCTCTGGTTTGTCTCTCATCAGTGCATTTCACTTATTTCATTCCCTTTCCCTCCAAATTATGTCCAGTTCGTCACTCTTAGCTTGTATGATCAAACACGCTTTGAGTCTTAAGGTTACCTAAGGTTTCATATGATTGACTTCAACTTACGCCTGGCCTTAATTTGATCGACTTAATTATTCATTACTATATGGCTGTCTTTACGCGGGATGCTCGGGGCAATTTTGGCGTTATAAAAGTCAAATTCTTAAGCTTGGGTGGGTACTTAAGTTTTCACTGACTGCGTTTGGTTCGGTAGAGTGGTTGCCTTTTGTGAGAAGAAATACGAAGGAGATAAAAAAGCCCCTCTGGACCATTTTTCTTGTGGATTCTCGTACTAAACACCGTCCAGAATTGGAGGAGTCGATATATGGATACTTCTTTAATCACCCCAGTTTAGGAGACTTATAGGCAATTCAATACGTCGATATTTGATTAGTACCTGCCTTGACTCAAGTCTGACCAGAATAAAGATAAGCTACGAAATTTGAAGAGCTGGTTTTAACAGCATTTTTAATTTTAACTAATGCTCGAATAAGGAGGGTATTGAATTCGGTGCATGGGTTTCAGTTCACACTTTAAAAATTACTTGAACGCAAGTTGTTTTGTTGAAGGCGAAAAGAATGAAGTTTTTAACCGTCGCATTTGGAATTTATATCACTGGAACAATTAATTGAAACCAAGTTGTCTTGTTGATATGTTCTCTGTTGAATGCTAAATGTTGAATGATGTTTACTACTCATGTATTTGCTTTTCATGACGTTTTACTCCATATTTGTTCAGTTGTTCGCCCACTAGATAAGCATTCGATTCGGTGCAGGTATATTATTTTTTTATCAAATTGCCGATATATCTGCTTGGTAGAAAATTTCACTGACTGATGGCGGAAAGAATGAAAAATACTTTAATGTGTTATCTCCTTTTGCTTCGCTATTGTCCATTAATGGAATTTTTTTCTTTCAACGGGCCATTTTTTCATAGTTCAACATTCGATTCTTTTATTTCCTTGGCGACCGCGGTATAGCCTAAAATAGGAACTTATGCCTTAAGCCTTTATCGATCAACATTTTTTAAGGTACCGGGACGGGCCACTGTATTATCTTTATGGAGTCTCTCTCAAGTGCACATAAGTGTGATATAACACATAGGAAAAACAGTCACTTTTACCTGGACTAGAAGCCGGATCCCTCGATATCGATCCAGGTGTTACTACTAATTCAGCTGCCGAAGCGTCTTCCTCATCTGTGGATGTGGGGTCGAGTCTCAGTCAAGACGAATGAATTTCCTCTGTGGAATTTCGCTCTATCAATTCGGTTATGGTAATATTAACGTTTTAGCATATTTTTTTAAATTCAACTTCAGCTGTTATGTGTCTAGAAAAATGAATATAGAACTCCAATTTGCCTCAGAGACCATCGCTGCGATTTTCCCATCCCTATTTGCCGAAATAGAGAATTCAAAGTTGGGAGTAATTTTACCCATTGGTTATTTGACATTGAACTACTTAGGCATGCAAATTTTATTTGAACTTTAACGCGTATTATTCACGAAATTGGAAGAATAACTGGCTGAAAATGTGTTGCAATCTTAGTCAAAATTTCTGAAGGATTTGTTAAAATCTATCCTCTATTAGCAATAATGTGAAAGAAAAAATAAATTCATGCAAGATGAATGCTACAATCGATATTATGCAAGGGCGAATTGTGCAGTATCTCTTTCAGATCGGATCCAAATTACTAGACTTGTACTATTCTATGTGGAGCCTAACTGATGAAGACTAATCTTTTAGATTTTCTACTTTCCCATCCCATTTCCTTAGTGTTTTTTCAATAAATCGTAGCTTCTTGTTAGTTTGACCTCTCATCCCGAATGTATTCACGCAATGAGTTTGGAGTACTTATGGTGGCTAAAAATTTAACGGAATAAGCCTCGACTATTCCTGTTTTGATATTTCAGTAAGTTCATTCTGATTTATTTCTGTATCTCAAATAATTAACGCCCACGCGTTTTTTGTTCCCACTGAACGCTGTTTGCTTACGCTGATTTTCGTCGATGACGCTGATCGATAGCCGACTTATGGCTAGTTGCAGAAAAGACACATGTATTCTATAAAGCTATGGGACCCTTAAGCCATGGCAACCATTCAATAAGTGTTGCAGAATTTCGATAAATTTATTGATTTCATAACTTAGGCAGTTGTTGCCAAGTTGGCGGATGCGCAATGAACCGTTTGGAGACTTAATTGCTAGATAGAAGAGTTGTTTTGCTACAAATGACCAGTTAATTTACTCCTACTGACTAGTCATTATGTGCATTAGCAATTTATCATAGGCTAAACTTTCATTGATTTTATCCGACTTTGAAGATTAGATCGAAAATTCGAAGCTATTGACTATTGTTAAAAAAGTTATGTGACTAGTAGATGTGTTCCTGCAACCCGAGTATTTTTATGAGATCTATAACTTTATGGATTTCATAACTATTGATTCCATAACTTAATGTTCATGCAACCGGCTATTAGTTTCTAAGGTTTGTGGCCTCCGCGTTGGTAACGTTGTGGGGTCCATTCAAGATAATAGCCCAATTTAAATATACTGTATTGACTTTGAAAGAAATTTAGAAAAACTATTATTTTACGTATGGTTTAAACGAAGGCTACCATCATGGATTCTTCGGTTATGTGATTTATTTCCCTCGGGCATGATACGTGTTTACAAACTGGCTTTCTTTATAACTTTAAACTACGCTATTATATGAAAGCACTCCAGTCATTTTATTCGTGAGTATATAGAACGTACTAATGTATTTATCCATAGATTTAGCTGATCTTCATATAATACGATAGTTATTTGTTGGCGGTGCAAAAGAAACCTGAGATGTTATAGATAATCGTAGGGAAACGATAGCGTAAGTACCCCTATTCCTATTCGGTGACTATTCTCAATTTTGATCAACGTTGCTAAGATTCAAAATATTCGCAAATTGCGTTGAAAATTAAAACTGAGTAACAGAAAATACATTTATTTAAAAAAAACAATATCGGCCGTTAATTCGGCAAGAATGAGATAGGCATTGCGTCATAACGTGATAATGGTGCTTGTAGAAGTAAAAGTAGTGAGTAGTTGTTAGTTGTAGTAGTTGTTCCCCGTCAATTTTTCGGTTTCGGTGCGTGGACGGAAAAACCATTCGATGTGAAAGAGAAGGGGATAGAAACGACGATAATATTGAAAAACTTAAATTCGACTATGGAACGCGTTGATTTTTACTTAAAACTGATTATTGTGTGGTTTTAACGGGTTGTAATTAGACAATAGATATATTGAGGTACAACAATTTTTTATATATTCCTAAATCGAAAAAATGAACTAAAATCTTAAGCTCATAATTTTTTTAAATTTATGGGCTTAAGATTTGGTTGGGATATTTTTCAGCCCAAACTATCCATGGGCGTTCAATCACTGCTGCGTGGCACATGCAGTTTGCACGTCACATTAAAAGGATTCTTTTAACCCTTTACAGCTTTTGATAGTTTTTCATCGAGTCAAATCCCAACAGGCACCTTCCTCTTCAAATGGTATGTTCCTGATTCTGTCGTCTCTCCGTCCGTCAGAGGACTTTGGTTAGCTAGTAATGTCAAAACTTGGCAAGAATGAAGGTCTTGATCGAAAACCAACCGGGAAAATAGAAAAACCACGAACAGCATTACATAGGGGTGGTTTTTAAAAACTTTTATTCCGAAGATAAAGCTCTGCATTCGTTACTGATTTTTCGTCTTATTCCTTACTTGCCATCAAGGTATACGGTTATATTTTCAAAATCGCTGATATAAGATATTTTCATTTATAATTTTTGCATGCATTTTCTCTTGCGCGTCGTTTTTTTTTTTAAATTTGGCATTCTTCTCTATGATTCATAAATTTTCCACCTATTCCAACAATTTAATTTTTAGTTTTCATGGAAACTGCAGCCTAGTTTTTGATGGGAACTCATTCCTCAGGTAATGTAGCTGGTGCTAAATTTAAATACGAGAACTCCTGTTATTTTTTAGTCCAGTATTTTACACTCCAAGATTTCCATTAGTGGTTAAAGAAATTTGTACATTGTGTGTTTGGGTCAATTCTCTACCATAGATATGCCAAATTGTGCTATAATAGTGAAGAGAGAAGCTGAATGTAGAAGTCACCCTGAGGGGAGAGAATTTATAGCAAGTGGATTCCTTCACCTATCTCGGAAGTACCATCACGTGGGACGGAAGAAGTACAGCGGTCATCAACGGAGAATAGCGTAAGCTAAGAAGGTGTTCATGGGAAAAAGACAACTGATGTGCTCAAAGAAGGTAGGACTACAAACCAGGAAACAGTATGTGAAAACCTTCGTGTGGAGCGTGGCTTTCTATGGATCAGATGCATGGACCATTGAAAAAGCTGACCAGAAAAGACTAGAAGCCTTCGAAACCTGGTGCTCGAGGAGGATGCTGAAGAGAAAATGGACAGAAAAAATGATGATGTGTACAGAAGAGGAAAAGACCATATGGAACACCATAAAGAAAAGATGAACCAGGTGGATTGACCACACCCTGAGACGCAATGGGTTTTTGAAGAGCATAATTATAAGTAAAATAAAAAGAAATGTCTCCAGAAGAAGACCCAGGAATAAGCTCATGGACCAAATAAAGAAGAAAGCACATAAGAAGAGATACCAGGATGTAAGGGAGCTAGCATTAGATAGGGTAGGTTGGAGGGCTGCAGTCAACCAATCTTAGGATTGAACAACCAACCATTCTATAATAATACAGCTAAAATTAAACAGTAGCTCTCATATTTATCATTTTCACCCTTGACTCGTTATTAAATGCCGCAGATAATGGGCTACTTTCGATAGAATCTCGAATTCAATTCCAGATCATTCTCATCAACGTCCATAAGAAATTTATTTGTGAAGTTCTAAACATCGCTTGTGGACTTTGTTACTCAAGGAAAATATACTTAAAACATAACTGTCGTGCGAACTCGAGAGTCGAATTACTGTGTGTGATTTCAACAACATTGCTATAATTTTTCTGATTATTGTTAATGTAAGTTTTGCAATATTCACCCTGAGGACCATGGCAGACAACGCCTTCGAAACGTCGGTACCAAAAACTATCACCACCCGGTTGACAACCCGAGAGCTTTACATTCTTAGCATTTACCGGGAAAGCTTGTAATCTTACTTAAGTTTTGTAATTTTTATCGTTTTTTATGCGTATTGGTAGAATAAAATTTCATGTTACTACTATAAGTATTGATTGGTATGAGCATTTAATATTAAAATCTTTCTTGTGCGTTAATATATTTGATTTTCGTATGTTTATTGTTCTCGGTTTTTTAATAAAATTTTAAGCCCTGAGTAAGGATTAAAAATAATTTGAACCCCTTGCAAGCATTAATACATAGTTTTAATATTTGATAAAACACGCAAATTAAAAAAAGGAAGAATCAATGCTATCTCATGCAGTCTTTAATTCATTTGCAAATATATTAACGTTAATGGTACTGCGAAAACGCAAACAGAGAGAAAAGTTAACCTGCCTGGTGGTAAATGGCGACCACCCTATCATAAGGGAGAATTTTTTATATTGATTTTCTATTTCTATTCGACCGTGTGTATCAGACTAAGTTTAAATTACTGAGGTAGTAAAATATGCAGTTAAGTCTTATAGAACATTCTCTCAAACGGGAATGATGATGTTAATAATATTGCACTGGCAGTTTTGAAAGAAGTTCTCAAGAAAGAATGCTTTTTAATTACGTAAAACGATTATGCCTATCTTCCTTAGCATGAGTGACTGCGGAGCGAGCGAAGCAAGGACCGCCCGGGCGTTGACCCTACGTCGCCATAAGTGGCGTTGGCTGTGTGAGTGGGCAGGGCCCCAAGTAAACGACAAGCTAACTCAAAATCCTTGATTTTGAAAACAGAATTCCTGTTGTCACCTAGTTGTGGAAATATATTCCCGCGACCCTAAACTTTAAAGCATCATCATGGAATTGTGTATTTATTATGAAATACCGTATCCCTATACCTGCCTTCCGAATATTGTATTGAGATAATTATGTATTTTGCAGGAGATTTTTTAAATCATTGATTTTACTAAGTTAGGCCTCGATTTAAAAAAATTTGATTTTGCTGACTTTATTAACATTTTTCACAAACTTATTGCTTCCTCAGGGCTCCGGGAGTTTGTAATAAGTTTCCTGTGTTGGCATCTATTCAAGAGTTCGAGAAGAACTTAGCATCTGAATTTCTGTTCTGGTTTTTTTATTGATTCGGTATCCATGTGCTACTGAAAAGTGGGTGTTAATTAATGTATTGCTTTCACAGTTAGAGGGATGTATTCCATTTTCATAATTTAGCACATGAACCTGGAGAAATATTGCCACAGATCAATAGATATTACCCTTTTAATTATTAGGGTGTCTAAATTCATAACCCGATTAGCCCTAAATTCATTTCCCGAAATGTTGTGACGGTGTCTACAACTATTCCAGTGTGGTTCTCCACAGTCCCCCAATACATAAGTTTATGGGGCCTAAATCTGAAGGGATTTGGATTTTTCCAGCCACAGCGGAGAGTTACCCAAATTAGGATAGATTACTGATTGTAGTACGAATACTTATATTATCATTATGAACAGGGGATAACATAAAATAGTGCAGAACACATCTGCTACACTACATAAGGAATTGTTTTATTCTCGAAAATATATAACAAACATGGGGAAAAGGAGGCTATTTCTTTGTATTTGCATTACTAAAAAGGATAGAAAAAAAGTTGCAGCGCTTCGATATATCTTTCGAATTTAAAGGAGTTATTCATCAGGTATTATTGTTACCAATGACACGCTGAACATACTAGATGCCCATTATTTAGCTTCATGGTAATTCAGTGCTGGGTAAGTAAATACAACAGTGAAGTAGACAATGCAAATTGTGTGCTATAATAAATATCTTTTCACGAATAGATGTTTACGTAGAATCCGCTGCGACAGTTGCCATCTTCTGATGAAATTCTCCTAGTCCACACTTTTATGTCCCGTCCGACGAAAAGTATCCTGCCCTTGAGTAATCTCCAAGCAGCATGGATTCTGCTTAGAAACATTCACTGGCGGTCATCAAACCCGGTGTTTCTGCATGGAAAATTTAAACATTGAAAACTGATGTAGATGTAATTAGCTAGGATGGAATAGGATGAATGGTCGAAACAAGCGGACAAAGTAAATGCGGTGATGAAATTATATCTGGGTTGAGTGTGACGCTAGAGAGGAAGTGCTTGGAAGATTTGTGAAAGAGCGACGACGCAGAGAGTTGGAGCGAGTCACATGAACAAGAATGCGGCAGTGATAATGGGGAAGTCGAGATAAATGAGAATGAGGCCGCAAACAGCGGCTGAGTATTCAAAAAGTAAGAAGCCTGCCAGTATTTGATGATACATGGAATGAAACGTTGAAATGCAGCCTCATCTCAATGTGCTTCTCAGTGTGTAATATTCTTCATTTATCCGCCCGTTTTCTTAAAAAAAGACGATGAAAATTAATATTAACTTAAACGAGGACCAATTTTGGCCATGTATCTCCCATTGGCCTTTTTTTTTTAAATTTTAATACTAACAAAAAAAGAAAAAAGCTTAAAGAATTCAATACGGTGCATTCGTTTTGCTTGTAGATTGTGATGTACGTTCCTTGTAGGTGAATTTGCCGACATCATCCGTAATTCCGTGCGTAGTTGTAGTATTTTTTGTCCTGAATATATGCCATCGGTTTGTGCTTTTTAGCCGGAGAAGCCCACACGATACCTTATACTTCACAAGGCCAAGTATGCTAGCGGGTGCTTGTAGTTGATAACGGATTCCATAATGATGGAGCCGTCCTGGAAGGTTTCACTCGAACATTAAACTTGCACTCGTGAGAAAGCGGGATTTTCATTCGTATCATTGCGCGTGTTTACTAAAATTTTAAATCAACCAATCTGGTGCAGGAGGAGACAAAAAACTGAGGGTGATACATTAATTGTACATTTTCCAGCCAGAGAGCTACCATTAGCTGAAAGGAGGCCTTCACGGCGCATATTTCCGAAAGCGAGTGGTGCACAGTGATTGTAAATGCTAACTTGAGGATTGTTCGAGGAGGTCTTACTCAGAGCGAGTAGGATCCATCAGATATGAATTCAAGCAGCTCAGCGAGTAGGATAGCGGTCATGCTTTTAGCGAGCTTCCTGGATAATTAATTACGATGCTGGAAACCCATCCTACTACCGAGTATTCTGGAACATATGCTGGGTATCAAGCTGTATCTAATGAAACGAGCTTTAGATTAAATAGGGAGCACAGAGGCATTTAAAGTAAATAAGGAAGACCATTGGTAGTCGAAGGTTCTCGCTCATTGGTCGTTCAATCCTGCGATTGGTTGACTGCAGTCCTCCATTCCTCCCTATCTAATGCTAGTTTACCTCCTGCTATCTCTTCTTATGTACCTTCCTCTTGATTTGGTCCATGAGCTTTTTCCTGAGTCTTCCTCTGGGTACTCCTTCTATTTTCCCTTCAATTATGTTCAAAAACCCATTTTGTCTCTGGGTGTGTCCAATCCATCTCGTTCTTCTTTTTTCTACGGTGATGGATATGGTCCTCTCCTCTTCTACTCTGCTGTACACGTCATCATTTCGTATTTTGTCCGTCCATTTTGTTGACAGCATCCTCCCCCAGCACCAGGTTTCAAAGGCTCCCAGTCTTTTCTGGTCAGCCTTTCCAATGGTCCATGCTTCTGCTCCATAGAAAGCCACACTCCACACAAATGTTTTCACATACTGTTTCCTGGTTTGTAGTCCTATCTTCTTTGAGCACAGCAGTTGTCTTTTTCCCGTGAAAGCCTTCTTAGCTTGGGCTATTCTCCGTTGATGTCCGTTGTACTTCTTCCGTCCCACGTGATGGTACTTCCGAGATAAACGAAGGAACCCACTTGCTATAATTTCTCTCCTCTCAAGGTGACTTCTACATTCAGCTTCTTTCTTCCGCATACTTGGAATTTAGTCTTCGTCTTATTTATTTGAAGAATTCCAAACCGAAGTTCGTTCGAAGATATCGCAATTTCCAGCTATGACTGCGATATCATCTGCGAAGCGGAGCGTGTTAATTTTTCTCCGTTTATATTTATTCCGCTCTGTCCAATTCCTTGCGTTTCTCGTATGGCCTCCTCCAAGAATATGTTGGACAGTACTGGTGGGAGGGTGAATCCTTGTATTACTCCTTTGTTAATTTTGGCTTCTATCATACCTCCATCTCTCATTCGCATTGTGACGACTTGCTGCCTGTGTATTTGATAGATTATTCTTCTGTCGTTGTAATCTATTCTGACTTTTTCCAGCCGCTACCGCTCGGGAGTGAGCGAGATCAAGTCGAAGGTTATAGTAGTAAAATACTATAAGTTTTAACTTCCTGTGAGCAACCATATGAATTTTTTTCCAAAGTATTTTTTGAGGTTTGTTAAAGCATGAGAACTTGTTTAACTTTAAGGTATATTAAAGTCCAAACACTTTAATGGCAAATACTGTTTCAGTTGTCTAATTATGAATTAAATCGCTGTCTCACTCAAGATAGGACAACTTTACTCATTTGCTCATCTTTCGATTTGAGTACGTGGTGCGTATGATTCACATTGCGGGAAGTAGGTTACTAGCAGTCTTTAAAGGAAAATTTTTTAAGTGAAGAGGACTAAATACTCACAAAAACTGTGGAATGTGTATTGATTTGTACGCTTATTTGCGGCTCTGCGCGATGCTGAAATTTGTTTGCGGACGAGAATAAAGAAATACTTCGACACATTTTAATATATGGGAATACGCTGTATCGATAGAACTATTTGATCCTTCATGCCGCGAAACTTCTGGCTTTAGAATGCTTACGTGCCGCGGCGCACGAATCTGAGAATTTGAGATAAGCCAGTGGGTTGGAGAATATTTTTGGGTTACTGTGATTGTGACTTCTGGCGAATGTTTCCCAAGATACGTTAACTAACGGATATTTAATTATTATTATCGGCTGCGATTTGTAACTAAACTTTCGTCAATTGCTTTTACCCACGATTCCATTGTTTTAATGAAAAACGTAAATAATATGGAATTCATTACTCTGTATTTTCACAGTATTTTCGCTGGGTAAATTAAATAAATAAAGCTAAATTTTGATTTTTCATTTCGCTTCTATACACACCACTTAATAGTTAGATCCGTTCCTTTCCCGGTGTATCCGTGGCAAAAAGCCTCCTCGGGTGTTCCACCGGCTAAACTACGTAGCCTTTGATCCAATGGAAGACCCGCAAATACTTTTTTCCTTTCCCTATCTTAGATTGAAGCTTTTCTACAAGCTTAAAGCATATCTTGCCCAGCGCACCGAATTTCCATTTCCCTATGATCATGGCTGTTTACGCGTACGCGTAACTGTTACCTACACCTGTAATATGACGATGGTGCAGAAAACTCCGACCCAATTGGATGAGAAAAAGTTGTATAATTTCATGGGTCATTGAATGCTACCCATTCGTTAAAGGGTCGTCTCATTTCTGTGAGTTCTTGTGCTCGTTCCTCTGTTAACAGTCCCTCAAATCCCTCATTCGTGATGAAAAGCTCAAGTTTATTATCTGTCTAACTATTGAAATTCTTTTCCGTTAACGACGATTGAGTAGATAGATGCAGTAGTAGTGGTAGTAATATGAGTATAGTTTTCTGATGTACTGTGTGGGGTATAAATCCAAATTTAGGCTCAAAGGTGAAATTCATATCCACATTTCAAAGTGGCTTCCTGATAAATACAGGCTAGATCATTTTTTTGACTTCCCAAAATAGCAGGTAGCCGTGGCTTGTGAAAATAGGATGAAAAAACCGCACTTTTTTCGTCCTGACGTTTATGAGAATTCTGAATTCTCATAGATGCCTGGGCCAATGAGTGTCAGTGGTTTTCCGCCAGATGTACTATTTCTTATTACAGTCGTATGTGTTAGTATTAAAAGTTTCAATGAGATTTTTAGTGGTATTTTGTGCAAGTGGGGGCTGGTTTGTAATCGAGCGCCAAGCTTCCCGAATAGGAGATTTTAGTGCTTCCGTATTTTTATCGCGTGCAAATTCCCTCCCCTATACTGAGAGGCCTCGAGCAATATCAGTGGGGTTGAGTTTGGTAAAGCTTGATAGATCTTGACCAAGATAATACCAGTCTCCTTTGATTCTCCTTCAAAAAACTAATTTGTGGAAATGAGGCAGTTATTTTGTACAAAATCCAATTCTTCTCCCTCTGAAACTACTTCCTCATTTGTCGAGATTGAAATGGACTATGTAGCCGCGTCATTAGTTACGATTCCTAATGTCCTGCTCAGAAATTTACAATACTAACCAAATCTGAGCTGCCGCCGTCATCTTCTATTCGTACATTTTTTCCCATAGCTCTGTAAGGGCACTGGGAATCTTAGGAACTACTATTTGAAAACAAAATAAAAATCAAAATTCGGGTGTTGAGGCCTTTATCACATTTGTTGGTATATCTCGGAGGCGACGGTCTACCTTTCCACCTTGCTCTGTAATTGCGTCGCCTTGACGGCAGTATTTGACGTCCCCCCCTTCACCCGTAGGGGAAGCATGCATTACACGAAAATTTGTTTTGTCTTTGCAGTTCACCTCTCACTGGACTCGGCCGGCCAAGGCGATACGGGTCATCAAGCCGACCTCGCGTCTATATTCAGCGCAGCAGGCGCTGGCAACTTAGAGAGGTGAGTACTTGCTCTTGATTCATTTATTCGTTTCGTAAGCCCCGGCCCCGCATCAGGGAATGCAAGAGGGAACGCCTACTCTTAAAAAAAATGCTTGCTTTCCTTTCCTACACCCTAATTTCCGTGAACCTTTCATTTTCTCATTACACCGAAAGAAGATTAGGCTTTTTCATCTACGTCTACTCATTACCTTGCAATCCACCTCCAAGGTGTGTGGCAGGATGGGTGATTTATCACCAACACGCATTACACAATACACTCCGTGAGTTAATGTAAGTGCAACTACTGATGCAATGGGCTTTTTAAGCGCATTCTTGCGATAACATGGTGACGTGGCAGTCCGCAGGATTTCCTGTCGAGGCTGTGTAAACTAAGTATTATTTTCTGGTAATCTTATCAAATCGGTGGTAATTTAATTGCGAAATATTGGTCCAGCGATTTTAAAATGATGTAGATGCAAGACATTAGTGCAGTTGAAGTGTTTGAAATGAATGAAAGGTAGAATTCATTTCGCTCATATATTTTTAACTAGTGTTAATCGGGTTTCTCTGGTGGCTTGAGTAGAAACTGCCTTAGTGCTGTGAGGGCTTAGGTTCTTATATCGGAAGTGACGGATATTATTCTGCGAAATCCAAATCCCTAATTTGATTGTCGAGTGTACTTCAAGCACTGCATTCCATCCGTCGGGTGGGACGTTAAACTGTGTTTCGTTTTTCACAAAAATTACATTTATGCCGGCGACAGTTTCTCTCCTCTTTTCCTCAATTCCCAAATAATCATTGTCCTCCCCAGTTACCAACCTGTCGACATTGGTTTCACGTTAATTGATGTTAGGAGATAAAAGTATTCCAAAAAGCTCGGGAAGACCTCCGTTTTGATTAGCAATTTATTTTAACTTTTCAGTGTCGTACTGTCGCGTATTGCACTCGTTACGATGATTTGCCGTGTTAATTACGCCTGCTGTCATCAATGTTGAATATTTTTGTCGAATAGTTTCATAGCTGTTTATGTCTCGGAGATAACGGGCATCGTATATCCTCTAGTCAGTTAATATAAGCGAAATGCGGCTCTACGTATCATCGGCAAGGTACTTGAAAGTCAACGTTCTTGCTATGTCTTCCTCGTTTTTTGACTTTGTAGTCTTATTCTTCATCTTGTTTTTTGATTTCTCTACCCTTAACGATCGAAGCCCCTTGAATAATGTACCCATTGCCCGTGTCACCGCAGTATAATCTTGAGTGACTGATCATACGGTTATATATCCTGAACTCCCTGTCCGATTTTAATTTAATGATCGAATGCACTGTCTCCAAACTTGATGTTCTTATATCTCGAACCAATCCAAACTCATCCGCATTTTACCACTTAGCTTTTTCTTTTTCTTAATTTCACTAAGTTGATAGAGAGATTTCTTAATTTCACTGAGAAAAGGATTTCTTAATTTCACTGAGAAAATGATTTCTTAATTTCACTAAGTTGGTATAATGGGAAGTAATAGACGTATAGACAAGCTTGGTATACTTCAGATTATAACGAAATTGAAATGGGAATGAGCGATGAACGGCCATTTTTCCGCTCAGGAACTATTTTTGTCTCCTATTCTTTCCTGAATTACAGCATCGGCGGAGTGTGGAATATCGACTGCCGCACGCAGATGATTGATGATTACTGTGGTGAGGAAACTATTTCAGTTGACGTAGCCGGCTTATCTATATGCGTCTTATGCCAACCGAGCAGTATGAAGCGCGTGTTTTATTTGGCGGGCGAATCCTTCCCGTGCCTCCTTCCGTATTATCAGTCAATATTGACCCAGATTCAGTTTGCCTCTTGAGAAATCGGAGAAACAGGTATCGGTGTGTGTGGCATGGTGCTGGGAGTGGGTGGAATAAAACGGAATGGTCTTAACTGCTGTGTAATGGAATGCAAAGCGCGGTTTCATTCACCTTTGTACTCAAGCTAATGGACGCTTTAGACGTCCGTGATGAAACGGAACGAATATTTTACTTTTCATTGAATTTGAAAATATAACTTCGATATGTTTTCAAAACAGAAGTTTGTCGTTATCGTGGATTCTATTCACGCACCCGGGATCACTTGGTAAACTTAAAATGGTCAAATTGACACATCCGTTCTTTAGGATTCGATCGTACATGGGCTGGTGTGGAAAGAGGCTATCAGGATCAATTAATCCATCAAGTACATCCATCAGCGCACCCTGCTGGGGAGTGTTTTGCTGACATTATAAAGAGCAAGGCTTGATGACTTTCATTTGCTATAAAATTGCCCTGTTGTATTGATAAAATAGACGTAATTTTTACTGTTCTCCTACCATTGATGTTGAGTATGGTAGTTAAATTTAAATCCACTGGTATTTTAACCAACTTTCTTACGCAAAGAATCGAGTTCCATTTACAAAAATCATTGCTCAGTCTTTTTTAGTGAGAAAGTTACAGAAAAACTTCAATTGTTAGTAATTGAAGGCTAATAATTATTAATTTGGTTGTTTGTGGTTTATTTACGACGAAATCGGCGGGCTCTTTCTAATGCAGTTAGAATGCTTGATTGGAATGTTATCACGTTTCAAAGTCCTTGTGGAATTTTTGGCCCAAAGGAGCACCCCTTCTCAGCATTTTCCATCGTGTTAAAATCGAAGTATGTTAAACGTTTACTTAAACATCTATTCATCTCCCCCTTCAATTAGGGAATTATGGACGGATTACCGTTGGAGATATCAAATCGTTAATATGTTGCTAAACGACCGTTTTGTAAACCGCCATTTTTTAGGGATTTCATAACAAATATTGTGGATAAATATAACTTGTATGGGATAGTGAACAAAACTACCTCTCGCGAGTTTCTTTAAAATTGCACACCAACGAGATGATTTGTTGCAGAGAGAAGGGCTGTGGGATAAACAAATGTATTTATTCATATACTATTTATCAAATATGCCTGTATTGTTGTACCCTTTTCAAGGGTTACTAGTGCCGAAATGTGAAGATTTTCAAAGCTCTATATTAATTATTTTAAAAAACTTAACAATTTTGAGAAACATCCTTTGTCTAACGTTTTTGCGATTATCTTGATTGATAATCATCCAATTCGTGCGATTCAAAGCGTAAACGATGGGTGTTTTCAATACCTACGCCTTTTATGTGTAATTTTATTCAATACTAAGAATTCTTTTCTAGATAAAGCCGAAAACTCCGTTTTGAGTACCTTTGACCATTGTTTATCTCGAGTTGCGACGAAAAATCTTGGATGGATGGTGAAGGTGATCCATCAGTGATGCACAGACTAAAAGTAAGCGCAATCGGAAACCAGTGAAATTTTTCGCACCATTTTTCCCCATTGACTACACTATAAACTCCTAGATATCTTGAGCCTATTAATTCGTAATTATGCATCTTGGTGACACACGTTGGAACTCAGTGTAACCGGGGAAAGGGAAAATATGAAAAGTTATTGAATTTCGGCGTGACGTTTTGGTATGTAGTTATCCAGGCGTAAATCCTGTTTTACGACGTAGACTCAGTTTAGGCTAAACTGTGATACGAGAAGCTAGCCTTAATGGGTTATGCCACGGGTTATAAATTCAGGAAAAATGTTTCCTTTATTGGATTGTGACAAAGAGTCAAATGTGTTGAGTTTCTTGGTTTGGAATAGGAATTGTGAATTTGGAAGCTAATGGTTTGATAAAATCGTGCTGACTCCTCTGACCGAAATTTTTTATCTACTACAATATTTGGCGTGGATTAATCGTCGCTATCCAGAAATATTTTGGAGCAGTGAATGCTATCAGTCCGCAAGGGCAAATGTTAAGAGCATTTCGTATCTTGGCTGAGCGCATGAGTTCCTCTCCGATTGTGTGAGAATGCTGAAGAAACGTGAGTTTTCTTATCTATGACTTGGGAATGTGGTTGTTTGAATGGAAACGGCTCATTGAAAGACGTTTAGCGGTAAAATCAGGATTATCGAAGAGAAGGTTAGTGTGATAGCTTAGAGACTTCACACAGAACGCGTTCTCGTGCAACGCTTTAATCTATCGTCGATGTCGAAACAATTAAGTAACGCATGAATTCGATCTTTGGTTTCTAACCTGGAGGCCCGAGTTGGAGTCCCGACAGTAGCTGAGATTTTTTATTAATCCCAATCTCTATAAGATTGGTCTGTGGAGAGTACTTCTTAGGAGTGAAATAACCTGACTTTCGGACGAGAAATCGTGGGCTCATCGTCGCCTTTCGTATGTAGTAGGCTAATGCCGATGCCAGGTTTCTCTCCACCCTACCTTCATATTATACTTTGCCTTTCCCTAGTAATCAGCCTTCCATATTGAAATCATCATCCATTTCGCTTTTCTAAACTTTATTTTTACCACGCTTCATGCTTCATGTCTTCCTATATGGGTAGAAAAGTCGAAATTTAGTATTAGCCAAACAATAATGGCAAAAAGAGGCCATCGCCTTGTTTCCACAAACTCTTAAATGAAGCTTCGTAATAAAGAATGTAAACTCATACAGATCCACTGTAATTAACAACAGAAAATCGACCTAGGTTTCGACAACTTGTATCATCTTCAAAGTACTATACTCTGAAGTTTTTATTATTTATTATGGGGATCAAATTATTCCACTAAGTATCGCCTTGACTTAGATAAAATTCCTAAATGTAGCTTTAAATGACTCCCCCAGTTAAAGTGCTGATGTAGAGGCAGTTTAAGTGAGGGCGCATACATCGGGAGTGACTGACTGCAGTGATTTATCCTTCGGAATGGCCGTCGTACGTTTTTTTGCGACGGCATAGCGTTAGCGTGTGCTGCGGACGTTTTTCGTAACAAGGGTGATAGACATTACATGTATCAGTAGTATTAACCAAAAATTTTAGCTGAATCCGTAAACGATGCCTAACTCCTATCTATATTCATCAACATGCTGATCATTCGTCATCTGCGTCTTGTTTGTCTGTTTCGCACACGAATTGATAATCAGAGCTCGTTTTCTTCCTTCTGACGACTCTGTCGTAAGATTTACATAACGCAGGATCATCGTTTGGTGTATTTCCCTACTTTGGTTCATTAATCTACATTGTTTTTGAGAAACTATTAGTAGTAGGTGTAAGATAGAATGTTGAATACGAATTGCAATGAAAAATGATGGTAGCAGTTTATCAGTCGCACGGAATGTATTATAACTGTCGCTTAATTACATGAATACGTGTAAAAAAAGTTGTATCTTTCATGCCAAAGTTCCTTTAAAAATTCAGCTGGTCTTGTACTTTGTACTTATCATTTGTTTTGATATTGTTCTTCGGTGGTGTTGACTTCAGTTTAAAGCACAGATGTAGACGTCATGTTTAATAAAACGTCCATTTAAATTAAATGAGCCTTTTGACAAAGCTGTAGTGTAGTGAGAGCTTATTAGCTCTGATGAGCGTGGAAGTTATACCTGAATGAAGCTCCATCATTGTAAGGGTAGCGGGGAGTTAATAAAGGCGAATATGAAAAACCTCGAAGTTAAATGAAGAAACATCACATCATTTCTAATGATTAAGAGCGCCTTATATGCTAAATTTTGTCTCACCAAACTCACAACAGAGAGCAGGAAAAACCTTTACTGAAGGGAATAAGAAACGTTTTCTTTTGGAACTTCTGAGATTTTACCTTTTTGAGCCCACAAGTGTGTCTTAATTGACGCAAATGACGTCAGTTGTCGTTCGCCTCCTTTAATAACTGGCCTACGAGCTTGAAGGTCGTTCGTTTCCAGCGGGTAGTAAATGCCGATATCCCGTCCCCCGCTCACCGTTTACCGCAATCCGCCTACAGCATGAGGGCCTCTCACTCCCGTCTTCCGTCTGAAGTACATGTCCGCTTCTTCTAAGAATCACCATACCGTTCTACCAGCTACAGGGAAAAGACGAATGAAGCATTTGCGTTGCTACTATGTCAGGACTCGTGATTTAAGAAGCGAATAGTTGGAAAGTCGTCGAATGCATAGGTGAAATAGGGATGTTACTTTGCTCTTGTTACGCCGTATCTCGAGTACGCAGCCAGTATTTGGAACGCTCCATTGAAATGTTTAATGTTCAGAATAAATGAAATTCAAATAAAAGACGCATGCTTTGCTGAAAATTCCAGCAAGCGAACATTGAGAGAGTAACATGTGGTGGTGGAAGGATTAGCTTGTGAGCTACTGGAGACTGGTGGGCTACTCTCAAGGCTGACTTAATAGAAAAAAAAGTCAATGTTTTGTGAGCTTCACGGTGATACGGAGGCTATTACTTTAACTGCGCCACGTATCTCTAGGACTGAAACAAGTAACGAAAAAGATAATACACTGCCAAACTGGTAGGTGTTGCTGTTCCATCTGCCTACGCAATTTTTTGTACTGGAAGAAGTAGAGCGATAACCTAAGGGCCAGTATCATAATGTGCGGTTAACTTTAGCCGCCAGGTGACGAAAACTCTTCGTTAACATAATGTTATCAATAGGTGTGGGTGTTACACATTACGCCAGGCCATCGAATAGTGATGTGAAGTTTATTGTTTAGAGAACTCATTTTCGTCGGTTCACTTTCTTTAGCTTTATTGATAACTTCGGTTTTCATGCCACGAAAACATTCAATTAGAGGATATAATTTGGCCTGAGGCCCTCATTTGGCATTCGTTCGTGTGCCTTTCATCCCCCACCTCCCAATCGCAATATGTATTCCCTTCCGATTCCCTTTCCTTCGTTGGCCGACGTTTCTCGCGTGCTACGTCGCCGGCGGCGAGCGCCTGCTGCTCGTGAAAGTGAGGCATTCACCGCGCATGAGTTCGTAAGTGGATTTGTAGGCCTCGCCTCGATGACGACAGGTGGGAGGGCGGGCAGTCAGTCCACCGCTGTGACGTGGGGCCGCCCTGGAGCACAGGAGACAATGTCGTCCGCAGTCTTGTCTCGAGAGTTTCCTTTCTCCGTTCTTATGGAAACTATGGAAACTTCATTTTCCAACGTGGATGAGTGGAAAATGACTGACCTGTTTCCTCATCTCTCGGAAGCATTCTTCCGAAATTCTATTGTTTCTGTCTAATTTATGCCTTGATCACGATTCTCGTAAACGAGAAAAGCATCGTCGCTGCCAAAATGCGAGGCAATGCGCTGTCCAATAGTAGCCTGAGGACAAACTTGCAAACTCCGGCGTAATGTGATGGAGTTTAAAAGTATTAGAAAATTTTTATGATATCATTTTCCTTTGCTTTCATAAATTTTATGCCACCAAGTGCTGAATGTGATGAATCATCACCAGAAGAAATCTATCAGACCGTATACATCTACACAGGAGTCGCCGCCTGTCGCAGAGGCTGGTGGCAGGGAGTTTTAGGATACCAGCCTTTGAAAGGAGAGGGAGACGAAAGAGATGAATTGTGTGTTAACGATGTGTTTTAAGGTAGTGTCACGTTGTTTTTTTATAATCACTAATTGTGCGATGATAGAGGGACTTTTTTGCACCTGTCAGCTCGGCTAAGTGTCTCTCTAATGTTTTCCTTCCTATCGGCTTCAGAGATATAGTATGGGGATGAAATAATATTCGTGTTTTCCTGAAATTCATCTGATGGTAGTTTTTCGAGTAATCTATGCCCAGCGTGTGTCCTCTTAGTCTCAAGCGGTGCCCAATCTAATTCATCCATCCGCTGTGTGACATTTTCTGTACGCTCCTGACATTTTTTAACAAAGCGTGCTTAGTTCCGTTTTATTTACCTCGCGCATTAAATCTCTCCGTGCGGTGTCCCGAATTCCCGTCGCAGATGTAGCCTGACCAGAGAAAAGCAGCATCTCTCTCACTTTTTCATCGAAGAATCTTCCAAATAATCGCTCTATATATCCAAGTTTCATTATTGCACGCCTCAACTGCTTCGTATGTTTCCAACACGCTTAGTCTAAAGTCCAGGTGATTCTCAGGTATTTTAACTTTATCTGACTGCTTTATATTTAGTTTTCACTGTTTCCCATCCTGTCCAGAAAAGGCCGACACAATTTCTCGGTGGACAGTAACGTAGTACATCGAAACCACGGACTTAGATCAAAACCTAGGTTCCATTAAATGTGCCAAACCTCTTGAAAATGGTATCTAGTTATTTTTTCAAAATAGATTGGAAATTTGGGGTACATCCTATAAATCGAGCTTGTCATAGGCTTTAAATATGTCCACTCATCATTGGTCGTTCAAACCTAAGATTGGTTGACTGCAACCCTCCACCCTTCTCTATCTAAATCTAGCTCCCTTACCTCCTGGTATCTCTTCCTAGGTACTTTCCTCTTTATTTGGTCCATGAACTTATTCCTGGGTCTTCCTCTGGGGACTTCTCCCTCTATTTTACCTTCAATCATGTTCTCTGTCCACTGTACTTCCCTATGTTCCTCCGTTAGTAAGATACGTCCATGATCATGTGATAAGGTTTTCATCGTTGATCAAGAAACCTATGCAAACTACTGATGGTATGAATCTTATGCATAATTAAAATGCCTTCAATCGGTGGTGAGTGGTGAATTAGCTATTTCCGTTTATTTCTGAGTCGTTTGATTTCATGTACTTTTCTTTAGTAGATGAAAGGGAAGGTCAGCGTACTGTTCTGAGAGAAAATGTCATGTTTCTAAGCGTCTTCTAGTTCCGACATCTCCTGTTGACCAACATCCAAAATATGTCCGTAAATTCAAAAATGAAATGGAATGGGTGAAAATTTGGAGAAAAATTACCTCCTTTCCAATCATGTATACATCCAGTATCTCTCCTTATGGAATTCGAAGTATTAGAAAACTCACATCATGAGTTTGATCGGTCTTTTTTTAGTATGCTGAGCATTTTTCTTAAAATAACCAGCAAAATTGGATAAGAAGGCGGAAATTTTTTAGAGAGCTACCCCACTACGCCCCCGGCCGGCGCAAAGCCTGGGTCTTTTGCTTGAGATGCATTATTATGCTCTTGGCAATAGTTGGTGAGTGCATTTCACACTTTATTCTTGGCATTAAGGTGTCTAACATAAGCAGGTTAATTTTTCATCATGCTCTCTGCCTATCCGACGAATGATTGTCAAATTGTGGCGTATCATGTATTCGTGAGTATACATCTATTGCAGTTACGTATGTTATTTGAGTTTTTTTGCTTGGAAGAGAATGGAATGTCTTGCAAGAAAACGCCCGCTCTATTCCTCTGCTTCCGCCGTTGGTGTGAGGGTGTTTGTGAATCTGTATATCTGCGTGTAGTGGCGAGTGTGGTCATTCCGTTGACCCTTTAGTTGACTCCGCGGTCAGAATCCGCCGGGGAAGAGAATTGAAAGATACTGTTCCTTAATTGGTCCCTTTGTTGTCGTATTTTATCGTCAAACTGAATTAGGCGTGCGATGGTTAAATGACCTCGAGCGATATCGTTGGGGATCATATACTCCCCTCCTTTCTTTATCTGTAGAACAGTCCCGTTTGGTTTGAAGCGGAACTGCTAATCTTTCATGTCCTCCTTGACCAGTTTAGATACCCAGCCTTTATGCCCGGCTCGACGTGCGTATTAACGGAGATTTGCAATATAACTGTGAGTCTACTTAGATATTTTCAATCCTATTATGTAGCCAGGTTATAAAGGTGGGTACTGCATGCTTTATAGCTGTTCACGTTATGTATATAATCTAAATATATCAAGATATTCCAAACTTTCCGTCCCATGCATTAGGAGTCCGCTGTAACGGTACTCTTCTATCAGTATGGAGAGTTTCTGTCCATAAATTTTGTCACTCGAAACTACAGTTCAAAGGCAAATTCAGTTCACATGTTCAGATATTCGAGCTCTCAGAAATATATATCGTCATTAAAAGTTTCAGTCGGTGCAAGCATCGCATTTTGTCCTTTTATGCTATATTTTCGTGGATAATTTTGGGGATGCTCTCTATATTCTTAGTTCATCCCGTGGGCTCTTCGAATTATCGTTGCATGTGTGTCATTCAACCAGGCCTTATTTTCGGTGCCCACTTCCTCCTGATTAAGACACATGCTATATGCGAACATCGTAAAAAATATGTTTTTATCTTAATTGCTAAAGTAAATTTAGTAATTAGTAATTATTATTCTTTAAAGAAGCTTATCTTGAATCCAACTTATCTTATCACCAGGTGCGCCGATTTTACATAGACGTGAAATTTCATATCATTTTAGTTTAGTGCTAAGTCTCGACAAAATTATAGATGATGAAAAATTTTAGGTATGGAGACGAATCACTTTTAACCCACTGATTTGTTTAATGAGAGAAAGTTTTCACAACAGACTCTGTTTTACGTTGAAAAATGAAGTTTAATGTTAATGTGGGTGTATCAACCAAGATACCTGGCTGCAATTAATTACAGAAGTGGATATCGAAGCATATGAGAAAGAGTTTTTAAAAATTGAAATTGGAAACCTAATGATGTTCAAGAGGCGTATGCTTCTCCGGAAGCATGGAAGGATTTAGAGAGAACCAAATTCTATTAACCCTGGGCATTAGCTACTAGGATAGCATTAAAGTGTAGGCGTTTAAATACATTATCAGCCATGAGTAATGGAAAGGTCAGAGAATCGTTAGGACTGGAAGTTATCCCAAGTGGCTTTGTATTTGTTCATAAATTTTAAAAGAAATCGGGGTTCAATATTTTCAGTGGTAATCTTCTCCTCGAAAAATGTTTAATTTCGTTTCAAGAGTCGTTTCCTGAAACGTCTACCATATTTGACCCCAAAGCCTATGTGGGCCATGTCAAGATGAGGGGACCGTGGCAATAATTTTACGCTTACTTGTGATGTAAGAAACTCGCATGTAACAGAACAAATTGTGTCGGGATCCTATTTAAGGAACTCTTTATTGATAACATGAAAGAAAAACAAAACATAGGATAGTATTGATGCACACCAATTTATTTCTACTGATCCAGGTTTTATCGGGTCGCCTTCACTTTCAAGTTGACCTTTTTTTATATCTTGCTGTCATTGTACGGTGTTATGTGTATGGTATTGTGTCTGTGGCGAAGGACAGATGTTAGTGTAAGAGGACTGTTTCTTGTTTTGACTGATAATAACAGTATCCCATATGCGCCTATTGGTAGACTTCACTGTTTATTACAGTGAAGAACTTTAATGTAGTTCTGTCTTTTGTTGTTTCAAAAAGCGTTTTCAATTTCACGAATCGATATCCATTTCTGTAAATAGACAGCGTTTAAAGTTCATGATAGAGGAAATGATGCTGGAAAACCAAGTTTTGCATATTGTCTTGGGTTAACTTTGACAAAAAATATGCGTATATACGTTAAGTATGTATATCACGTGAGAGTTTTATCATGGGAATTGTTACGAAAATGTCAATTGTTTGGTGATGGACCTATTCTTAGTTGACATACTACGTGGTAAAGGGTGATAGTTGGGACGTGGAACAGCTGTCTTATTTAGTGATTATTTATAATCGTGTCTTTTACTTACCATAAAGTTTCTGGTATTCGTTCTGCGGACAAGATAACTTCCTAGCTAGCTCTAAAGAAGTGTTTTGACAAGTACCCATAGTGCTTACCATGAGAAGCAAAATTTTCAAGTAACATACAATCATCATTCAATCAGAGTTTGTATGTACCGAAATGAAAATCCTTCAAGATTTTTTTGGGCGTTGCAGACTAGGCGAGACTTGTTTAGTTGACGCAGTTCGCGAGAACGGAGGTCAAAAGTCATGCAGTGTGCAGTGAAAGTTCGTTGTTTCGAGCATTTTTTTGTATCCATCATTCTTCATTGCGTGGCATTCTGCGTTTTATTCCATGGGCATCGTCTCAATGATCACCATTCCTATTCTCTCCATTCTATTTCTCTATTTATCCCGCTTTCTATTCTCTTTAGTTTTTTCTATCCACCTTGTCTTCGCATGCTGCTTATTCCCCTGCGCTTCTCCTTAATGGTTTATTATGCGTATATGTGTCAACGCTTTCCTCGAAATTCAATCTCAGTGTAAATGCTGTTAGTTTTATCGCATGGAATCTTGTGTGAGAAATGGAATTTGGGATAGTACCCATTTTCGGAATTGTAGAAAAAGATTCTGGAGTTTGTGGATCCAGGTGTTACTAAATGAAAACCACGAGTGCCATTTTTGTAAACTATGATTATTTTAGCATATTACCTCTTGTTTGTGTCTCAGGGGTGATCAGCCAACCTCACAAAAACCGGCCGTTGGAGAGGCTAATGGGGAAGCAAGAAATATTGGAGATGTCTCTGGTGATGTAGGAGGGCTGGAGAATTCGGAAGAAAAACTTGAAACACCGAAGAAACCGAAGAGAAGGTTTAGTACAAAGCCAGCCTACCACAACTCCCCGGATTTAAAACCCGTGGAGGAGAAGAATATAACCGTGGTCGTGTTTGACGTGGAGACCTCCGGTCCAGCGTATTCGCATGAAGTGATTCAGCTCTCGGCCACCACCACCACCTCCAGAAGCTTCAATTCTTACATCATGCCTTTGGGCGAAATCGAGCCGCGTGCAACCATGATACACAATATAAGGAAAATGGGTGGAAGACTTTTCCATGGAATCAACGAGGTGACAGCCCAAAAAAAGAAGGATGCATGGCGGAATTTCATCGATTTCTGTGAAAAAATTAGTCCAGTGCTCCTTGTGGGTCACAACGTGATGTTCGATGCCCGTTTCGCGATCATGGAGCTGGCAAGGGTGGATTTGACTGAAGATTTCCTCAAAGTGGTCGCTGGATTTAGCGACTCCCTTCCCCTGATGAGGAGCATTCTTCCGGACCTTGAAAGTCACAAACAAGCGAGTATAGTTTATGAAGTAATGGGAGCCGACTACAAGTATGATTCTCACAACAGTGAAGCTGATGTTGCATCCCTGATGGAAGTTATAAAAAAATTAAATGTTTCTGATGAAAAGTTGATAGAATACGGCTTTACGGCTTCATCTTACATACAGCATTTGACATTCTTGAAAGAGGAAAAGGCAATGGAGGAGCTCTACTCGCCCCGGATAGTGACGAAATCTGATTTGAAGAAATTAGCCCAGGCAGGCTATACCTTTGAGGGATTGAAATGTCTTGCTACAAATAAAGATCAAGAAGACTTCATAAATACTCTTCTTCCAGTTTTGCCTCGAAAGACGGCGCCACTCCACATTTATGATAATATACGAAAGTTTTAGATTGTTTTCTTCCCCTAAAACTGATTGTATTGCATGCTATGAAATAGTGCAGGAGCTTATGAAGCTTTTTTTTCAATAACGCTTTTATGAATCTCATTATTGACATGAGTCTTATGTATGAAATGATATGAGAATTTTTTACGTAGTTTTTTCAAGTAGTCATTTATGTATGGTGCGTAACAAAGGTATACCTATATGACGTCGTAGATGTACGACGGCTGTGAATTATGTGATTAATCCCCCTAGCATATGCTATGTGGCGAGTAATATACCATTTTTAAAGTTAATCGAAGCTGTAAGATTTCATTTGGCTTGCATCAAAGATTTTATAAACTCTCTTTGCTGAAGAAATGCAATGGTTTTTTTTCTTTCCCATCATTAATCCTGAAGAAAAAATCAAGTCAACTGGTGCGCCTACTCCTAGTTGGATGGAATACGGAGTTGGAAGAGCTCGAACTCTGTCTCTCGGGATCCAGAATGAGTCTCGCACCGGACTCGTCCTTTATTATCACTAGCAGTAATGAATATAAAGAGTCAAGCATTGTATTATTATTACAACGGAGTTTGCAAAATAGATGTTGTTGTTTCCGCTTGAAGAAGTAGTGTCCAATGCAAATTCGTACTATAGTATAGCAAGTTTGGTTTAAAAACGTTGTTGTAAGTAGCCGGCGCATGTACCTCGCTGAATCAGGATGAATCTGAAAAGCAATTAGTTGTTGCTGAAAACATTTTTTCATAATGAGGTCTTCTGTATTCATTTTATTGTAATCAAATATCTGTTAGTAGCTTCTGGAAACTTTGATTCTAAAGTATTATTGTTGACCATATCACCATATCATGGAAAACGTTTTTCTTTTTTTAAAGTAAAATTCTCCAAATAATAATAAGCACACCTCAGCATTTCCATAGCTTTCATTTTAATTTAGTTGCGCATAAATTTCCTTTTGGCAGTGTTTATTTATTCTTTCGCAGCCATATTCTTCTTGATGGAAAGACTTTAGTGGCTTCATTGTGTGCCCTTATCCCATTTCTACTGCCCGTATATGGTTACTGTTTCAAGTAAATAAAATTCCTTTTTCTCTACGGACTGATGTGTTGATTATAAGTCGTACCAATGAATAAAAATGCCTTAACACGAATGTTAAATCTAGGGATTCAGTTACAATTCTCTCGAATCATCATATTTCCAGAAAATACGCTTGCAACTTTATTTTAACCTCCCTAAATGATTTCTAATCGTGCATATGCCTTGGTAACATATTGTATATTTTAGGTATCTCCCTCACTATTCCATTCCTACCACAATTATTGAAATGTTTTGGAACCTCATACCAATCAACATTTCTTTTTAACGTACTCTAAATATTCACCTTTAGTTTTTGATATCGGCTAGTGAAATAATGGCCTTTAAAATGTAAGTTGGCAATTTTTCAAGGGGTAGTATTTGCAAGAAATCGTAAATATTCGTAGTTCACATTTATTTGGTTTCACACACCCCCGGATCTCTGTCTACTCTCTGATAAACCGTTTTCACTTATCTATATTGTATGCTGTTCTACTTCCTTGTGTGACTGACGATTTTGTCCCCAAACAGTAATTCAATGTCTTAACGTGAACTCAACCAAAGCAAAATAAATAATTTTTAATAATCGTCACCGATACTGAGTGCCTTATATGCCTCACTAGATAGCTCTCTTTCCTTCAGTTACAACATATTTCAGTGCTTTCTGAACCTACAAGTTCGATCTGTTGGAACACCCAAATATTGATGTTGAGAAACTTGTTCAATCTCTCTAAGTTTGCATAAACATTATATGCACATGTAAATATCTGTGTAAACATTCATGTTCATACACTGCTATATGAAGACGCTACAATGTAGCTATAGGTATTATTGGCAATGCACTCAACCTTTGATTTTTTCAATTGATGTTATTGTCGTGTGACCATTTTGCTGAGTTATTTACATCAATTTTCACGTAGTAAATGTTTTAAGTAAAATATATCAGTCTGCAATACATTAAAATACACTCACAAAGGAAATGGTTCCAGGCTTGACTTTGTGGAAGTAAGTCATAATAACTTAAATAAAACTTTGTATACTCCACTATAGGTTTAATAACACGACCCGGGTTTCGACACTTCGTGTCATCTTCAGGTTCTCTCATCCTGAAGATGACACGAAGTGTCGAAACCCGGGTCGTGTTATTAAACTTATAGTGGAGTATACAAAGTTTTATTTAAGTTACTATTAAAATACACTCTTATCATGTGCTAGAAACAAAAGTCGTTCTGGAGCCATGAGGTAATACTTTAATAATGAATATTATGGCATCTACCGGACACCCGCAGAGACTGCTCTGGACTACCGCCATTGGCTGCCAAAAGTTTTAGGGTCAACTGTGAATTTTTTCCGTCGATCAATTCCCTCTTTTCAGTAGTTGTGTATTTTTCACCACTTTTTCTCAAGTTTCTCCTAAATGTTTATTTCTTAACTCTGGAAATATTCTGCTTTTTCCGTAATTATTTACTTATTGTAGTACTCAGTAGTAAGCATTCTTTATTTAATACATAATCTATTGTAATGAAATTATGCTGCTAGGAATGTGGCTTGCAACATAAGGAATTACCAACTACCGGGAAAGTCTCGTACCCATCTCATATCGAGAAAATCACGTTAACTGTGGTTTAGACAGTTGCCCTCGAAAAGTCTATGCACATGTAAAAATCTTGTTCTCTGTTAAAAATTGATTCTGCTATGTGTTACTTATCCTTATTTGCTATTTATTCGAGTTGAGGTATTAACGTATTAAATACGTCCCTTATTTTGACTATAAGCCGTCCGATAATCGTTTTTCCTTCTCGGAACTCGTGACCGTTGTCACGTCATCGTTGTTTTTCTGCACCGTTTACTCATCTCAATCCGCTGAACTCTTGCGGAAACTCTACGTGATGAAGCGTCCAGTCAAGCGGTGACGAGTACGGGGAAATCCTGGCGGCGATGGTACGGACATCTCCCGTCGGCTGCCGTCTCCGATCTTGCCTTGCACCTCCGAGAATCACCGGAAAGCCCTTGAATGGTTCCATCGCACGGTTTTAATCGCTTCTTCAATGTGATAATTCAGCTCCATTCCACTCAAAATCGTACTTGAAACCGGAAGGGAAGGTATTGCTTCTAACATTAAAGCATGTATGTACTAGAGCGAGTGAGTGAATCAAAACGTTATCATTAACGCTTAGATTGACACAAGGGTTTTTTTGAAAGCATGTGGCTGCCCTTTTTGAAGGAACATCTGTTCATGCGTCTACTCTCGCAGTTACCCGCCTCAGACTCCACCAGTCAAGCTCTGACTCATTACCAGACTCTCTGTCGCCCACTAAGATCCCATGAAACCCGTTGGAAACCGCCTGAAGGTTGGGAAGTGGTGTTGAAAGATGACGAGAGATTTATGAGTATATTTCCTTTTCCTCTTGTAAACAGAACTTTGGATACCCAGGTATGGTTGGATAAAAGAGAAAATAAACTCTGTGCCGGCATTAGCCTGCTCTTGTCGGAAGACGCTAAGTGCATCAAGGTTTAAGGGGGCATAGTTACCTAGACCGAAAACGGCCCTTTAGTTCTGGCTTCTGCCACAGCCTACTAGTAGGAGAGATCTTCACCTTCCCCTCCATTCCCCGTCCCGGATAACAGCGTCACTGATAGCTCAGTGAAAGTTGAAACGCGTTGCATGCCTTCAAGAGGATGTTCACAGTGACGCTACAATATGCAACAATATGATGGTCACTACTGTGATTATTATTTTTTTTTGTTTATTTATCCTGGGTTGGATGAGACGGAACCGTCCCCTCTTCCCCACGGGTGATGGATATGGCATTGACAGACACAGCGTAAACTTGCTTCAATGTTCTTTAATGTATAACTTCTCGTCACTTAAGAATACATACTCTCTCAACAACTTACAAAAGGAAAACTGAATCAACCAACCTGCGTAAAACTCGTACTACCAACTAGTATAAAGATTTTTAAGAAGTAGCATTTGTATACACAATGGCGATCACCTGATTTCTAACAAATTTATCTTTCTTCCGCGGTCTAAATAATTATGCGGAAAGCATGAAGCGAAAATTTACAACACTTAATCTCAATATTGATCCTTACGGGAGCTAAGCGTTTTCGACCGCGGTATATACAGCCCCCTATTAATTTCCAATCCTACGGTCGCAGCATTGGTCCTAACGTGCTCTCATCATTGCAACCGAGAGGGCATTAGATTTCCGGTGACAAATTTCCCTCGTCTCACGAACTCGAACTCGGTCCCCAACCGTGGGAATCTAGTTTTCTAGCCATGGTTGTAATCGCTTGTCGTTTATTGATGGTTGTCTCAGTTCGTCGGCGAGAATTAAGCGTTTTGCCACATTTTACAAAAATCATTAAACGACACACTTCAGTAGCAAAGTTGCGAGTCTAACAGATCGAACCTTGACGTGGTGGAAGGGCTTGCGCGTTCCAATGACCCCTAGAGCTGGACTGGCAGGAGCAATTTATATTGCTCGCGGTAGGGCCAGCCATGTCAGATAGGTCGAAGGGTAGGAGCCAGACAAAAGGTAGTCCCGTGTTAGTGTCTCGTGAAACTTACTGCTGGGAAGCGGGGGTGGGTGGGAGTCCCCTCTCGACAATTATACTACCCAGAAATATGAATGTCGCACAAAGAGAAATGAATCCGGGTGAGGCAAGGCCCCCGAGATCGTCATCACACGAAATCCTTGCACAACAGAGTCATCACAGGATGCAAGGACCAAGGAAGATAAGAAGAAAAGGAAGATAAGAAGAAAAGGAAAGTACCGGTAAAAATAGAAACTTGGAACGTTAGGACAATGATGAGGGCTGGGAAGCTGGAAAATATTAAACGGGAAATGGATAGAGGTAAAATGGATGCCTTGGGGCTCTGCGAGGTGAGATCGATGGACAGCGTGGACTACTGGAGTGATAGTTACAGGGAAATCAAAAGTGGTGGGGTTGAGAGTCATTGTGGGGTGGCCTTAGTATCGAACGCAAAACTGGGGAGGAGGGTAGTAAATATTGAACAGGTGAGCGACAGGATACTAGTGGTAGTAATAAAAGCACGCCCTACAAATTTCGTAATGGTCCACGTATACATTCCGACAAGCAATCATACGGAGGAAGAGGAGATGGGGTGTATGAACAGATAGAGGAGATTATCAGAGAAGTGCCGGGCAAGAAAACTCTAATAGTAATGGGCGACTGGAACCCAGTAGTGGGGGAAGGGAAAGACGGGTATGGAGTGGGAGTGTTTGGATTAGGAACGAGAAATGATCACGTAGGGAAGGCAGTCGAATTTTGTTGGAGAAATAAATTAATAGTCACAAAAACTTGGTTTAAACACCATCGCTGGAGGAGGCACACATGGAAAATGCCGGGAGACACTGGAAGATACCAAATTGACTATATCATGGTTAGACTAAGATTTAGGAACAGTGTGAAGAACTCACTGAGCTATCCTGGGGCTGATGCAGATGTAGATTTGGATCATAATTTGGTTATGATGAATTGTGTGGTTAGATTCAAAAAGCTAAATAAAAGCAGGAGGATGACGAGATGGAACTTGGTAGCGTTGAAAGGGGAGAAAAGGAGGAATACCAAGAGATAGTGGATAACAATATAGAAGCCAAGGAAGCAGTAACAATCGAGTAAAAATGGGAGAATAGAAAAACAGGCATTGTAAGAGCGGCTGAGAAAACCAAAGGAGTAGCGTAGATGAGGAGGGTAACGAAGCAGTGGGTTACGCAAGAAATGATTACGAAAATGGAGGAGAGAAGGAATTGGAAAAAAGTCAACACCGACATAGGTAAGGCGAAATACAAGGGGCTAAATAACCAACTGCGGCGAATAACCAATCGGGCGAAACAATATTGGTGGAAAAGGCAATGCGAGGAAATGGAGAAGCTGCAAAAAGAAGGGGAAGTGGGTGTGTTATATGCTAGGGTAAAATTGCTATCGGGACGTCAGAGAGGGCAGACGGTACCAACGATTAAGGACAAGAGAGACAGAAAATTAATCGAGCAGGAAGATATTCAAGAAAGATGGTGAGAACATGCGGAGGAACTATATGACAGCGATAGTAGACCAACTAATTTAGATACAGAGGATGAGGGAAACCTAGATGAAGATGACCTCGGGCCAAGGATTCTCGACAGTGAAAAAAAGAAAGCAGTGAAAGAGATGAAGGCAAGAAAAGCTGTGAGAGTAGATAACATACCCTCGGAGTTGCTAAAAAGTTTAGGAAGTAAAGGTTGGCAAGCTTTTTTCGAACTAATACGTAGGATCTACGAGGAAGGAGTATGGACAGAGGACTTCGTGAAAACAGTATTGATTCTTACCCTGAAAAAGAATAATGCATCAGAATGCGAGGACTATAGAACAGTTACTTTGATCTCACACGCAGCCAAAGTTTTACTTCGAATAATTAATAGAAGGTTGGAGAGTAAGGACAAAAACTACTTGGGCGACGACCAGTTTGGGTTCCGAAAGAGGTGGTCAACCCGGGATGCGATAGCGGTGATGAGAACACTTATAGATAGAAACATAGAGTATGACCAGGACGTTTTCGCATGCTTTATTGATTTTGAAAAAGCCTTTGACAGGGTAAATTTGAATAAACTAACAGAAATACTCGAGAAAATGGGAACAGACTGGAGATACAGGAGATTAATCCGTAACTTATATATGACTCAAAGGGCGAGGGTAGGGAGTGGCTGATGGTGAATCGGGATGGGAAAATATAGGTCGAGGGGTAAGGCAAGGGTGACCGTTGTCGCTATTACTTTTCAACATTTATGCTGAGAATGGAGAGACAGGCATGGGAAGAGCTTGAGGCTGGAATCGAAGTGGAAGGGAACAGGGGTAGCCTTGAAGCTCTCTCCAGCGGGGAGAATTGAAGCCCAATTGATGATCAATTTTGCACATTTAGCAGGTTGTGACTATGAAAACATAGGGTTTTTTGCAAAAGCATTGAAATCTGGTGACTTTAGTGGCTTCTTTGTGGCTCAGTTATGGATTTATTGAGTACCGCATTTTGGAGGCAGCAACGTGTTTATTGCTGCCTCCAAAAGTAACACAAATGCCGTAGCCTCGCGTTTTATATCGTAATTAGGGGAAATAAGGCGAGTACCACGAGCGGCCATCCGTGCGTGCAAAATGGCATTCAGCTCTGCATTTGGCTGCCAAAACAGAATAAATAAGAAATCTAAACAGCTACTAATATTATTATTGAGACTAATAGTATTGTCTTTCTCAAAATTCCTAGGTATGGAACGTATTTTGTATTAGTCGACTGCCCTCGATTTTTTTTATACTTTTAGCTTTGCCCTTGTAGGGATGAGCTTCATGATTGAACACCTCTGTTTTCAATTTAGAGTTTGTTAATTTTAATGGTAATTGGTGCATTTTAATGAATGTTTATAGCTACAAACGGCGTGCTAGTCAAAAAATGTTGCCCATTTGCCGTAGTCGGAGTTCTTTTCGCAATGAGTAGACTAGATGTTTTTGGTAGCTCTTGCATTTCATTACTACATTGATCATTTATAAACCACAGGCCCGAACAGTTATTTGTAATGAAAAATGATCCACTGTGATGCCTAACTAGTAGCCATCCGTTTCCTTGGCCTCTTTTCGTCAGGCCATGCTTACAATTAGTATTGGAGAAGACGAAATTGTATGCATTTGTGATATCCATTATTATGCACATTTGTTACTAATTGAGGACTATTGGAGGAAAATAACAAACATCTGCACCCAGCAAATTCTATGACGACATTTGAAACTACTTGGAATGCTTAATGTGGAAAGTGTAAAATCATACACTACTTGGAATGCTTAATGGACGTGATCAGTAGTTATTCGGTTTAAGTCGACATCGGAGCATACGATATTTAAGGTATTCCTGACATACATCATCATACGTTATTACGACCATTTGTGATAAACAGAGACATATATGAGCTTTGGAGCTGTCTTTTATACATATGAGTTTCCCGAACGACACTGGAATGTAGTTTTTATGTGATATGGGAGGTTATCGGTAAGTATTTGGTTTCCACTGGCATCGAAGCAGACGATGTTGTAGGCATATGCTATTTTCCCTATTGCTACGAACTGTCGTGAATTAAGAATCGAAGCAAGCATCATTTTAGCGTTAATATTAATATATATATACATTTCACGAGTAATATTAGCTCCTGGGTACCGTATTTGATTAAATTTGTACCGCTAAAATACGCGGAGATAAAGGGAAGATCGCAATGTTTTCGTAGTTAGAACATGGTTAAATGCGCAAGACTGGTGGCGTCATGTTTCTCGCGTAAGGTTACCCGTATGTGGGCATCTGATAAAATCAGTTAGATTCGCGGACGATCAGGCGTTGGTTATTGGTTCTTCGAAGGAACTGCAAGCTTTGGTAGATGCTTTAGAAATGCAGTGCGGGATATTCGGAATGAAGATAAATCTTAAGCAAACAAAAGTAATGAGATTCTCTAGGACAAAGAAAGCGAAGCTTGTGATTAAAGTTGGAGGACGCCAACTCGAGCAAGTAGAGCAGTTTAATGCTTAGGTAGCACGCTAGAGGAAAACGGGCATAGTAGCAAAGATATACGGAAGAGAATAGCGCTAGTTAAGGAGGCGTTTAGTAATGGAATGATTAGTTGATGACGGGGACATTGGGTAAGGATGTGAAGAAGAGACTGGTGAAGAGCTTGATATGGAGCGTAGCGTTGTATGGGGCAGAAGCGTGGACTCTCAGAAAGGAGAACGAGAATAGGCTGCAGGCATTTGAGATGTGGGTGTGGAGAAGGATGGAAAAGGTGAGGTGGACGGAAAGGAAGACTAACGAGGAAGTGCTTGAGATGGTGGGCGAGGAAAGGAAACTTTTGAATGAAATCCGAGATAGGCAGGGCAGATGGCTGAAGGATGTAATAAAGGGTGATGGGTTGCTGAAGAGTGTGATAGAGGGAAGGATGCTGGACAGGCGGGGAAGGGGAAGAAAGAGAATAGGTTTCATGAACGGAATGAAGAAGGGTAGATCGTATGTCGAAAAAGGATATACTAGAGGGAGATAGGCCCCTGAATGTGTAGAAAACCGGGTGGAGATTCTCTGAGATTCAACAAAACATACCTTTACCGGTAAAATACATTTAAAAAACATATCGAAATGTATTAGGGACCTGTGTAGGATTCTCTCAACAAATAGGCGTTGAACAGTTTTTCGACCACTCTTGATCATTTTCGAGGTACAAAAACTAATATCTCTCAGAAATGGAATCTTTGCGAAGTAAACCCATGGTAGCAGTTTCTCAGGTCGCTACTCATTAAGCATTTCACAGTGCGGTATGAAATAACATCAGTTCGCGCAATAGTAGGTGGTGATGATTTTATGAGCAAATGTGAACTTCACGCTGTAATTTTGATCTAGCATTTTTGTAAGCTGTCGAACTGAATAATAACTTCACAAGAAGCAAGTAATGCTTTATGAGAATAGACTGTGAGCCTTGGTTTCAATGTAAAAATTATATTTACTTTCTAAGGAGAGGTTGGGCGAAGGAGATGTTGGGCGACAACTATTGTTGCTCCAATAATGGTAGTTGCAATGTTTTTGGAGCTGCAAGTATTACCGCGAGAAGTTGGAGAGATATCTGAGAGATCTCAAAATTCAGAGAATGAATGCACCGGTTTGGGAAAGGGCTGTTTACCGTGTAGTCATTTATGAATTCTCGCTGTCATCAAAATATTTCTCTAATGCACCCGATGCAATATTGACTACTGGCGTATCCATTTATATAATAGTTCACCAGGAAATGCCTCATATGATCCTGGCGTTGTTTACCTCATTTAACTTTTCTGTTTTGATTCATGTTACTCAATGGTAATGTTTTGTACATTCACCAAAATACCTACGATTCCTCCATAACGAGCAGTATCTTTGTTTGTGAAAATTGATTTCTTTTCCCTGTTAAATTTTTGTAATAAAAATACCTTTTGTATCTTCTCCAAGTGAAAAAAATGTTCCTTAGTTTGTTGTTGTACTTCATTTTCAATGGAGTCTACTCCATTGAAAATAATGGAGTCTACTCCATTGAAAGTGGCAAGCCCGCTACTATCATCTGATCCGGGTCTGAAGGCAATTCCTTCATGTAGCCTGATGGGAAGTTGTATTTGCTGTGAGCATATCAGATATTCACCTTGGCTGACAAAACGGAGGCTGCACATGTTTGTGGACGATTGGACGTGAATGATAAGGTATGTACTATGGCGCAAGATAACTGAAATATATTGTTGTACTCGACTACAATAAGAACTCTTAAAAAATACGATGTTACTGACGCTTTCTGCGGATTGTGTAACTGAAGAGGAATAGTGATAAGAAACTGGAGGACTTCTCGAAGTACGTAATTTTAACGTCCTCTGATGAATCTCCGGATTTACCACAAAGCTCGCGTAGCATTGCCTCACCCGGTTGTTAAACTTGGATTCAGATAATTCAGTTCTATTATTTCTTATTGTGGGTCGAATCTATTGAGGTGATGTCAGTCGTGACATACTGATCGTCCCCCGAGGATTAAACTCGAAAACTTATTTCTATAACTAAAGTCAGTTAATGCAAATTATTGCAAAATATTATTTTTACTAAAACTTGGAGATTTAAAATTTGCTTACTGATTTATGCGCTAGTCACATTCATGAATGCTAAGTAATGATACAGTTCAACTATAGAAAATAAAACTAAATTTTAAACGGTAACATGGCAGTTCAGCAATATGTTCTTCATTACATCAGTTTGAAATTACATCAGTTTGAAATGAACATTTGTTTACGACTTCTTTCAGTTTTATGCCCTGAGCCTAGAAACCTCTTTTTAATGACATTGTTTGCCATGTCTGGCTGAAATAATTGAGAAGTTCCGACTTTGATCAGACAGTACGAATATTGTTTCGTCAGCCTTGTTCTCTGAGAAGTTTTGGTCTACTTCATGAAGGAAAATAATTGTTCACACACTTTGGTAGAATGAAGCAATGCCATAATCCTTGTGGCCAACTTCTTGGAGTTTTTAAACTTTTCAGGAGAGCGTAGAATCATATTAGTTATCCTCTCTTCAAGAGAGATACTTTTTTCTGACAATGAGTATAGAATCCGACTGCAATTATAAGCAGTTGCATCTGCGGGCTTGTTGAACAGAACTGTTGCTGTCCCAAGTTAGCCTTCAACGCCTTGAGCCTTGGGACACGTATTGGACTTTCGTATTTATCGTATGATCGATGGTTCATTTCAGTAAATATTTTCAAGATGTACTCTTTTGGCGTGGCAATGCTGTTTTTGAAAGTGAAAAAATATATCTTTCCATCCACCAATGTGCAAAAATATTGCAATTCTCAGTTTTGAAGTTTTGCAGATTGAGCATCCCTGCATTTTTCTTGAACCACTCGCTTTTCTTCGTTCACTTTCCTTTTGTCATTAGTTCTGTTTCTCTTATATGGAAGAGCTCTATATATCTTAAATATATTGTGGAATTAAGATAAATAAATAATATAATCACCAGTTAAAAAAACTAAAACGAAATTACCATTTGTACGGTTCGCAGGGGTGCTTGCAATGGGCCGCAAGTTTTGCATGCCTGGTGTATATAGCCATTGCGGAGTTAGAAGAGTACATCACATGATCGAATTGCGTGATTGCGTGTAAATACATTTTTTTTTGGTGCTTGCAATTCTCAGTTTTGATTTTTTGCAGAATGAGCCTTCTTGCGAAGCATTCTCTTGTTTAAATCAATGTGAAATGGTTGTGACCAATCCGGCCAAAATGACGAATTATTGCATTAAAAATGCCTTTCATGGAACTAGAATCGAGATCTAAATTACCTTGGAGAAACTTGGAGAATTCACTTGTGAGTGGCCTAATTCTGTTTGGACACGACCCGATCGAATGTCGGAGAGTCCGTCGATATGATGTCAAAGCCCCCAGCAAATTTCACCTTTTGAATGGCTCGCTTTGAAATTTTCATGGCGTTGAAGTCGAAATTTTGTCACTGTCAAGGCTCGGAAATCCGCTACTTTACCGAATAACCCCCTAGAGGCCTACTTAAGAAAAAGAGCCGAATCGCGTAATCGGGAGTTCGGAATGGATTGGTGAAAGGAGAATGAAGTATGATTCAAACGGCACCAGCGACCGCACAACAGGTAGGCATGAGACACCGACGAAACCTGAATTTCGCTCACACGGCGGCCTGCTCCTGTCACCAGCGAGACTTGTGCACAGATCGCATTCTACTCCTTCTCTCACTCTCTCTCTCTCTTACTCGCCATCCGCCCACTTTTGGAGATCTTAATCGAATATCACAAACGAGATAATTTTTTCCAGTCATCAATGACATCGCTAATTTAAAAATAGAATTTCGTGTCATAATGTATCAATTCGATGTTTTTTGTTGCCATCACCTGTGTTTTAATTATTTTTGGTTGTAGTAAGTGGAAAGGCTGTGATGATAAAATGTAGATTTATGTTCCATTTCCGAAATATGGTGAGTATGATCGATGTATGAATGACCTAACTGGACATATTTTGGTTAGTATCTCGTTAAATTTCGCCAAGGTGCTCTTTTGACGTGACAGCTTTGTTTCTGTTCCTGGTTCATAATTCCAAGAATATCTGATTACTTAAAAGACAAGAATAAGAGTATATCTGGCGACTCTCAATTCTTCTTTGTTTTGCTTTTCTTCGATTATCTTAGAACTAAGACAATGGTGGAATTCCGTGGATAGTTACCGAATTTCCTAGGTTCATCAATCTGTGAAAATGGCGTAACAGTTTGAAGCGTCCAAAGTTTTTTAGTTAGAATAGGAATCGCAGAATCCGATTAATCGAAGTTGGGACTCTGGGGTATATCTTGCATACCTTGACAACCAGTTTCACAGTTTTCTGTTTGTATATTGGTATAATAATGGAAGGGGAGAAGGTTGGACTTTTGGAAACTAAATCTTTTAAGTGACTCTCTTAATTATTTTCAACTTAAAAGTACATAATTTGTATTGTAAATATAATAAATTATCTCACCCTTAATTAAGTTGATAAGTGTTACTTAACAGTCATCCCCTTTTTCATTTTTTGATCATGATAAATCGTCTAACTGCACCATATATTCATTAGATTCATCCTCTGAGCCATTGAAAAAAGCCTGACTTGGTGGTATATTGTGAGCGCTGAGTAATTAATGTATGTATAAGCTTACTTTTTGGTTGTGTGCCGTACAAACCATAGTGGTGATCTGAAGTTCGTTTTGCTGTGTCGTGTCTAAAAGAAATATTTCTATTGCTTATTACTGGAGCATTTGTCAGTAAAGTCGACGAATTAAAACGTTTTTCAAGAGTCTGTATCAAAAGACCCTCACTTTCCTGTTTCATAAGTTAGCTACTACGTTTAAACGCAGGATAAAGTTATAATGTTTTCTCTTTAGAGGGGAGGTTCCTTCACTTGTCGACAAAATTTGTTATTTAAATGACACAGCTTTTATCATTTGCTTTAAATTTTTTCATGCGATATTTCTTGTGTTTTCGATCCACTTCTGCATTTATTATTCTACCGCATCTTGCGTAAGATGTCGATGGCTAATGCTTAAGCGCAGGAAATCCATGAGAGTTGTCATGTCCGAGTGCTCTGTATTAGGAGCCGGTAACAGAGTACTGTCAATATAATGAACGAACGCGAGCATCATAAATACTCAAGGAGTTGGTCCATTTTGGTTGGTTCTGTCCATTATATTTGCTTACGCTGCAGTATGACAGGAGTCGACGGGCTTTGTCGCCTTCCCCGCGCTCAACGGCCTTTCCTCCGTGGGACCAATAGCCGTTCGTCCAGTTTGGCAACGCGGCATCAATTGAAATTATTAACATTAACAAATAACAACATTTTTACAGATTTTGGATCATAGAAAAATTTCAAATAAATTAAAAAGTTTGATCGTGGCTTTAATTTTTTGATACTGTGCAAATTGTAGGACTAGATAGCGTTTAAACATTTTCGTTCATTAACAACAAAATATGCGTTATAAAAATTTGTGCTTGCCATTTTATGTATCTCCAACAATTCTCGCAACTTTTCGTGGAAATTCAATGCTGTAGATCACGTAGTTTTCCCTAGGATGAGTTACAAAGTTCATGAAGTTGACAAAACTGCTAAATTTAGGGTGCGCGGTGTCGATTATTGCATTAATGTGTCTCCATTTTTTTTTAATAATATAATAAAAAAAACTGCTGAAATTGCAATAAAATGATCTTTAAATTGGTGTATAAAGCATTGCACTAGCAGTTACAGGGACCAAAATATAAATTTTCAAAGTACAGCGGCATATCATTTTGACGCCGACAGTAGTAGCTGTGCTTATTCCCTCAGTTCCTCTTACCTCTCGTACCTCTCTCCCCCCGCCCCACCCGTTTCCTCCTCCTAAGCCACTCCCCATCGCCCCCGCCCAGATTCCCCGCGCTCCCTCCCCACATGTCCCTCTCACTCCCTCACTCCGCCCTGTGCTGCTGCCTTTCTCTTTTCCACCCCATTCCCAACTCCGTGAGACGTTACATTTTTGCCTTTCCCTTCCGTCTGTCAACGGTTTGCTCCGCAAGAGAAACTCCGCCGCTGCCCCCCACTTCAAAGCCATTCATTCTTCAAGGATTTTAAAGCGAGGGAAGGGTGATATATTTTTATTCTTCGGCCGTGGAATTCGTCTATCAAATCGTTTCCCGCTCGATAAAAATCCTCTTTTCTCGATTGTTCCGATGGCGGGTGTTGTGATTCAGCGGTCGTTCCTCCTGTTTCCTTGAATGACGAGTGCGTGATGTCGGAAGCAACCTAAATTCGCATACTTGTGCTGGTAGTGTTTTATCTCTTTTGCCTTTTTCTTTGGGAAGAGTGGCTCTTATTGTCTGTCGGCCCAAGGTATTTTCAAATCTGCTGGCTGTAAGTAATTGGCTGCTACTAACATTCTCTGACTACGATCGCCTTCATTTTTTAAAATACTTTGGGGTATCTATCTGTATCTACATATTACCCTGCTAGCCGTCGCATGGACATGTGGCAGGGGGTGATAGGATACCAGCCATGTAAAGGTATAAATGTATCAGAGCGATTCTGTTAACATTGTCATGTTCTCCCCCGTCGGGAATTAATTCGTAAATTGTTATAATTTTGATAAAAGATCGTAGGCTTTCCCGGCGAATACTATAGATAAATATTTCTCGGGTTTGGCACCGGGTAAGGCTGTTTAAGGCCAACGTTTCGATGAGAAACTCACTCATCGTCATCAGGGCTAAGACTGACTGCCGAGTTTGGTCCACGCCGGGTTTTTATACTAAGATAGCCAATGGACGGTTGAGGCCCATTGTTGACCAGCCGATTCAAATTTGGCTCAGGGCGGTTGGAATTTGAATTTTATCCGCGACCGTTTTATTTAATCAATCAACGGACTCCATATTTGGCCGATGCTCTGCCCAGAGTCTCGGTTAAGCTTTTTCTCCTCGAGACGTATTTCTATTGCCTCTTTTACCTCTTTTAAACTTTGGCACCGGGTTAGGCCTTAAACAGCCTTACCCGGTGCCAAACCCGAGAAATATTTATCTGTTATAATTTTTTTGGAGAAAGGGTAGCTTAACCAACGAGATGCACACAATTACTCAAGCCGCACTAATAAATGTAGAGTCAGTTAAGTACTTAGGTGTGACCCTTACTCAGGACTTTTCCCGGGGGAAGCATATACGTGAATTTTGCGGATAGGCAAATCGTAAATTAGGATTTATTAAAAGATTTTTCTGGAAAATGTGACGAGGAAGTAAGGAAGCGATGTTGTTTTTCTCTCGTGAGACTTCGCTTGGAGTACGCCGCCAGTACATGGGACTTTTACGAAGTAGGACTAGATTCAGATATAGATAAAATACAGCGGAGGGCAGCTAGGTTTGTTAAAAATTGTTGCGATAAACACTACAGTGTTACTAAATTGTTGAGGGAATTAGGGGGGGGGAACATCCATCCGATCGACGGGAAAAATATAGAGTAAATCTTTTTTGTAAGTTTTATGTTAACTATTTTTTGCCGGTCGTTCAACATATTTTGCTGGAGCCAAACTATTATGGTAAAAATGATCACAGGCATAAGATTAAATAAATAGACTACAGAACCGATAGATTTAAAATACCATTTTTTCAACGTACAATAAGGGACCATAATTGTTGCGAAGGATAGTTTCTAGGATGCTTTGACCCTGACTAGGTAAAATAGGTTTTTCCACTTGTGCTAAATATCCTAACCTCATTATTAGTTACTAACCTCGATTGCAATTTCCGGCATGATATATCTCTTGCATGATTTAGTACCTTGTAGAACTATTTATTTGTCGCAGTAATTATAACCAGCAGTCGTATCTTAAGCAGTGTACTTCATGGTAGCATGCTCGTCCATGTAGCATTCTCCTAGTTTATGGTCTGACCGCGCACTGTTATCCAGACTGATTTTGGGCTGCGCCTGGCATTCCGGGGGAACGTGCGCGGTTCTGATTTCAGCTGGAATGAGGGCTTCATGCTTTCTGTGGAATCACCCTGTGCCACACACCATAGTAGTGGCTTGCACGGTATTTCGTAGGTGTAGATGTAACTTGTCTCCAAGCTTCAAGTTTTTCGATGAAAAGTGTTCAAAGGGATCATTGACAATATGCCTTAGTCTTGATGGTGGCTTCAATGTCAACAGGTAATTACGATGCAATTTCAACCTCCGTTCCTATCAGTAGGTTGTCGACAAGAATTCTGGTGAAGAAAGTTGTAAATGCGTAGTTATTGGTGTGTTCTTTGTTGAAGTAAGTGGTGAGTTCGTGTCGCTTTAACTATATATTAAATGGAGTCATTTTAGGTAGAGGTGCATGCTAGAAGTTTATATAATTTTCCGATTTCCATACTCTCTGTTTTCATTTCATATTCTTAAATCAGTAACAGGACGGCCTCCTGTGACTTTTTCCCTCGTGCCTGGCACCGTCTTTGTGATGTAACAATCGACGGACCAAAGAAATGAAGAATATTTGAGTGTAGCGCATTTTGATTATGAAACTTGGACTGTGCGGAAGGAAGATTTCGTGAGGTGGAGACTTTTGAGAGGTTGGAGTTAAGAAAAATGGCGAGGGTTAATTGGTCGCTACAAAAACGAGCAAATGCCGTCTAGTGTAAGTGCCTGACATATTTTGGGAGAAAAGAAAGTTGGTGGCGGATGTTTGAAGAATACGAAAAAATGGCTAGCTTACGTTCTGAGCTGTGAGTCTTTTGAAGCGAATAGTATCTCGTAAACCAAATTGATTAAGGACGAGAGTAGAAATTAAGGTCGGCGTCACAAGGGACAGAAAGTATCCGTAACAGCAGTCATCGGTCTGAAGATTGGTTTGGTACAGCTCTCCACTTCATTTTTCTTTCAGCTTTCCACTTCACTCAACGTAAGTCTTCCCTTCATGATTTGCTTTATGTATTTAATTCTTGGTCTTCTTCTGTGTTTGAGTGCTGCCTTTTCCTTCCTTCTTCGATTCGTTGTCTATTTGATCTAGTGTCGCAAAGTGAGACCAATAAGAATTATTATTCTTTTTGCATCTTTGTTACATGTAACATCTTTTCTATCTTACTCTTCCTAGGAATTCTTCTTTTGGCTTCACTGAGTGCTTTTGACGCTCATCATTCTCTGATTAGACTATATTTTTATTGTTTCCACCGTCCATGCTCTGCAGCTGTGTGTGTCCAAGCTTCGCAAAGCAATGGTCGAAATATATGTTTTAATATTCAAAATTATTAAAATTTTAATATTAAAAAGTACCTCCTAACTCCAAAGCCCCCCTGCAACAAACCCTTGAGGTGGCTTGCAGGGTAATGTGTGCGTTGATGCATTTGATGGCTGTTGGTACGATCTTTCTCTGGTAAAATGCCGTCGTGGCTGGAGCTACTTTGCCAACTGGATATCTCTTGCTTCTTCCATCTCTGGTGATCTTACTTCCTAGATAGCGAAATTTTACCACAAACGGAAGTTTTTGCGGCCGTTGATAGTGATTTAGCTAGTTAGTCTTTTTTATTTCTTCCACGAACCATGATTTTGGCTTTCTAGACAATATTCTTCATGCTGTATTTCTTTTTACTTTCATCCGTACAGTTCAGCATTGTGGTCATATCTTTCTTCTCTGTCCGAATTGGTGTGTCATCAGCAAAACATGGCATACTGATTTTGTCTCCTTGCGCGTGTATCCCTGCTTTAAATGTTTAGTATATTTGAATTTTAGCCTTTTCGTTTATGTATTATATATCCTGGGCGACAAAGCGCAATATTGTCGTACTCATTTCCTCACCTATGCTTCTTCCGCAGCTGTTCTTCGTGTAGCCTGTATATCACTCTCCTGTCATCAAATGACACTGAAATGCTATTCAGTGTATTTAGCTTTCTGTTTCACTAGGCCGATGAAGCAAGTGTGTGTGGGCCGGTCCTTTTGAATCCTCCTCTTAATGATGACTCAATTTGCTAAAATAGCTTCTCTCGCCCCCTACTTCTGAAACCTAATTGGTCCTCGTCGAGGAATTCCGCCATCTTCTGCTCCTACCTCATGTGGGTGCTTCAGGCCAAAAGTCTCGATAAATGTACAGGAAGCCCTGTTATAAAACTTTCCTATCTCTCGGATGTGTTTTTAAAATTGGATGATTGCATTCTTTTTCAAGTCCAATTGCTTTTTCCCTGTGGAATCATGCCAAAAATTAACCTGTATAGCTTATTCTGGCATAAATAAGCAGCTCTGAGGGATTTTCATCAATTTCTTTGCCCTTCCTCTTAAGTCCTTTACCGCAGCGTCAAACTCAGGTATTACTTGCAATAGTATGGAATATCCTTTTCCGTATGTATGTTCTGTCGTCATATTTTAGTGTGCTATTCAATTCTTTGCCGCTGTAAAGTTTCTCCTGATTTTCTATCTCTTTATTTGAAAATTTGAGGCATACATAATTTCTAGTAAGTTAAGAGTGGACCTTGAAATGGCTAAATTGATATTGGGTCTGTCAATTAATTGATGAGAAACCAAAAGTATTAAGGTAATTCCCTATGGGGTCATTTTTGCTTAGACTTGATTGCCAATGGCTGGCGGACCCAAGAGCATGAAATGATTTATGGGATGAGTCTCTGGTAAACATGTCGTCGATAATATTCATGTAGTGTAAAGATGGTACTAAACATAAGAACAGTATTAATAATGACTTTGTTCGTCGGTTTAACCGTTGAATCTTCTTTCCGAAAATTCCGAACTAACCTTTTTGTCTCTCCAATAACGTATGCAAACCTCGGAACTCTGTGTCAAACAATATCCTAATTATAAGACGAATAGACTGCCTAATGGACAGATATAAACTATGAAATGTTTCTTTCTGCACATTATTAGGGTTCCCAATCGTTGTAATTTAAAGTATATGACTCTGGATTAGGGTAATATTTTGGGTGAATATAAATTTAGTGGCGAGGTCGCGAGGAAGAAATTTTCATAATCAAATGATGCATGTCCCAAGAAGGGGGGCGCTGTGTGTTAGTAATTGTTAATTTAAAGCGTCAATGAATGATTTGTTAAGACTTGCATATGAAGTGTAGCGTCCCACAGTCCCGAACATGATGAAGAAAGACGACGAGTGCAGATTGGAGGCTTACGAGATATCTATCTGGAGAAGATGAAAATAGTAAGTAAGGTATGGAGGAAGTGAAGAGAAGGAATGGTGGTCCAAGTGGGGAAAAAAGGAATTTGGAGGAAATCTTAAAAAGAACGAGCAGCTTATCTTGTTTGGGAAGTGGTCAGCTTGGAACAGCTTATCGCGAGATGAATGGCTTTCAAAGTTGAGAGAAGTATATTGGTGATAATGACGACGACGAATTGGTTGTTTAGTTCTTTTTTTCGAAAAATACTGTATATTTGACCCGTACACTACACATTAACACCCATACTTTGAGTGGAGAAACATCCATTAAGGCGGGATTCGAACCAGCGATCTTCATGTTAGCAGGCAAGGCTGTTACTCCACTGCCACCTAGGCTTGCACTGCAGGTTACACTGAGTAGGACGGCTGGAGATAAGGTGGAAGATATAGTATAGAGAATATGTAGTGTTGAGGGTGAGGGAGTTGGGGCTAAGAAACTCCTAGAATTTAATATTATTAAAACCGCTGTGATTAGTATTCTTATTTGGCCGAGATAACTCGACGGAAATTGCGGTAACTTTTTAGTGGGTATGGATATAGTGGATGTTTCGTAGAGGAAGCAATCCTTTAAAGACTCCATTGACCTGTAAAATTCTCCATTAATGGCATGGTAAGGATCACGAGTTAATGATATTTTTCCGTCTCATTTTGATCTACTCTCTAGCTCCATTTCCGCCTTAACGTATTTTACTTTGGAAACTAGTGATCGCAAGCCAGTGAAGCATTTAGCTTTTCTGCTTATTTTCCTCCGCGGAAGTGATTTGCAGTATTAGTGTTAACGAACTAATGGAATGAGATTGTTATTACAATTAGAATAATTTAATAGACCTTCCTCATTATCAATTGGTCATATAGCTCTTCTTTATATACATTAACCACTGATTACCTGTTTCCTCTCTCTAATCGATTATTTCTTTTATGAAGTCCTTTCTTATTTTTACCCTATTCTAATTGCAATCCTTTCGTTTGCTCTATCATGAAATATTCACTATTTCCATCGCCAGCCCCTATACATTTAACCGCCATGTCTGTCGTTCAAAATGCTCTCACTTTACTTTCTCAACATTCCCCCATCTGTCTCAGCCCTCAGTATGCCACTAACTGTAAATATTTTTCCGGAAATTTTTTTATTAGCTATTTTAATTCTTGAATGTTTGTCTCTAAACTTGACTTGATAGTTTTAGCTATTCTTCTCGACCAAGATTGAATAAGCCTTTGTCAGAATTATGCGTCATCCTGTTATTTGTACTTAAAGACTAAATTATCCATAAGAAGTGCTTGTGAGAGCCGAGGAAAAAAGTTGCTGGATAAAACTGTCAAGTGATAGAGTCAAGTTTGTTGTGCTCATTCTCAGATATAAAAGCCTCATGAAACCTTCAATGGAAAACACGTCGGGTGGGACGAATGAAAGAAGACGACCAAAGAAGGAACACAGTGAGACAACTATTGTTGACATCACGTTGAAGATTTAAGAATGAATAAACCATTTTTAATGAAAGTTGGCAATTTTCCACAATATAAACTTTAATACGACCGGTTTCGATGTACTACATTATCATCAGGATGATGTAGTACATCGAAACCGGTCGTATTAAAGTTTATATTGTGGAAAATTTACAAATTTCATTAATTATGTCATTCCACCAGATTACGCCTGAGACATCTCTTTTTATATGAATAAACCAGTTATCCCAGAGAAGAGTGTAGTGGCGAGAGTACCAATCTTCAAGTTAAAGACATCTACTGATGATGATATTTCCCATGGTGTAAGAAAATTCCTCTACTTCAATTAACTATACACTTATACTCGTACATGTGCGCTGATGGTCAACAAAGCCTGATTTCTCCATTTAATTTCCCCTTTTACTATGTTTCCTTTCTCCCTGTCATTTTTTCCCGTTAACATTAACGTTTCCCGTTAACGTTAATCCACACTTTCTCTAAGAGGTTTTCAGGGTAATGTGTAATTCCTATAATCAGCTGGAGATGACTCAAGTTGATGGTGCAGATAACTTTAATTAAGGTTTATTTTCTTTTGTGTTGCTCAATTCTCTGATATTTTATGCGGCAGATCTATACTCGAGTCTCTTGTATATACTACGAATCCAGAGTACATAGTGTATAGTATATAGTTATATTGGTTTTCCGTGTAAAAGAGACGGAGAGTATATCTCTAATGGATGATGCTGGTGGAATCGGAGATCGGTGAACTTCTGTTTATGCCTGCTATGATCTCAGATGAGAAATGGTTGGAATTAGTGGAGGTGTGGTATCATAGTAGAGTGATAACGGTCAAATGGACTGAGGGAATCACCCATTGAGACGTCGTACAATAAGCAGGAGAAAAAAGATGCTCACTGGAATCAATGCGAATTGGAATATTATTATACAGTGGGTACATTTTTGAGACCTATAGCATTTCTTTAAATCCATAGTGGTAGGTGAAATTAATGCAAATAATTCCCTGGGAAGACCAAGGATGGAATGCTTGGGTGTAAATTATCAAGACTGTTAAAAACTAAAGACAGGAAGTGTTATGAAGAAATTAATGGTAGATGACAGTGGTTAGGGTTATTTGGTTGATTTAGTGGTTGGATCACAGCCTTGTCATTCCGAGGGTCAGGGTTCGAATTCCAGCTGTGGCGGAGATATTTCGGTGGAATATCCGCATCAATGATACGGATGTACGGATGCAGTTCAGTCCCGAACTTCGGACCAGCTTTGACCATGAAGCGTCATCATCGTGATAACTCAACGCAGCGAAACCCGGAAGCAATGGAATATTTATAACTTCTCTAAATCGAAAATAAATATTGGATCATACATCACTTAATGACATCTATATGTACGGTTGGAATGACCATGCATGTGGTAATGTAAATAACGCAAAAATTAAAATTTTTGTTAAATCGTTATTTCGTTAGTTATTTTATAATTATATTAATTAGTACATTTCGTATTAATTAAAGCATTTTTATGACGAGTTTACGGCGCGAAATTCAAAATTTAAACGAAAATCATCGGTATATACGTGTTTTTTACTCGGCCTGATGCATTGATATATGTTATCAGCCATTATAATATACGAAACGTATTATTTCTCGTTTAAGAGAAGATCTGTACAGATGTAATGCAATTATTTCAGAATGCATATAAAGTGCCATAAGGCTACGTATTAAATAACATTAAATTGCCATGAAACCAAATCGGTCAAATGCATTTTGTTTTACTATTATCTATAGATATTTCTAATATGTACACTTATGCAAAGTTTCACGCAAATCTGTGTATGAACAAAAATCGTGCCAACCACTGTAACTGACTGAATGTCAGTCAGTTAAAGTGGTTGAATCTTATTAATCTATTCACCTATTGTGAATATCGAAAAAGATCTCTCTTGTGGGTAACCTCCTCTAACTACCGACCAAAGAGAACGTAGTTGTAGCTAACCAATCTTCGGTCTAATGACTATTGATGCTGATGATAATGCCAGACGAGCTTCGCGTTATTTTAATTGTGTCTGCTGGAAGAAGTACTTCAGAAAGATGAGAGATGGCGTCGAGGATGTGTTTTGCTGCGCGATGTTTCCTCTCTCTCTCTCTCTCTCAAGAGGGGAAGAGACGCAACCTATTGGATTGCTCTCTCTACTCCATGAAGACGCGCGTGACGTGTCAGATGTGCGGTATTGGCCGGCCAATTGCTGAGGTCATTGCTTGCAACCCTCGATACATGTAATTCCTCTTCCAGACGCAGGCACTGTATGGTTCCACATCCTCCCGATCGCAACCAACCATTTATTGGTTATTATAGACGACTAGGACTCTAAAAAGGCCTAGTTATATCAAGCAAAAAATGCTCGTATTTCTGTGCTCCTTTTACTGTGAAGTCAAATAGGTGGAAATTCACTTCATGAGATAACTTCAGACGTATCTTGGGGTAAAAAAAATCGGAACTTTTGCAGCGTTACTTCAAGCGGGGTAGTTTGGAGGCCCTTGGATGATAATGCGAAGGACAGATGTTACTTCGCTCAAGATCCATCTCATTAGAAGTACGCCGCAGGAATTTGGAACTCAGAAAGAACTGAATATGAGAAATTATCAAAATAAAAAGAAAAATTTCTTGCTTTGTTAAAAGTAACGAGGTAACTCAGAGCGACACAGCTGATGGACAGGACTAAGTTGATAGCTGCGGGAAATTCGAAGGTTACACGCTAGGCTGAAATTGCTAGAAAACTTTTTATCTTGCTGGTTTCGGAATGACGTCGACGATGTTTTTTTGTCCGTCGCTACGTCTTTGGAACTGGGAGATCCGTCAAAAATGAGGGATACACGAGAAAGACACTAGCACTACACAACCTTTGTCTTTTCCCCTTCGAATGCCATTTACCTGTTCCATCCCTTCCCTCAATGTTGGGGATTTAATAATACTGGTTCAGCGCCGTCGCGCCGGCGGGCAGTATGTAGTGTAATTGTACAATTGTAGTGATGGCCACTTGAAAATTTCGCCATCAAGGATAGGTGGAAAAGTAGGTATGGGAGAATGTTAATGGGAAATGGGTGAAGTGTAAAGAGAAACCCGGCCTAAGAAGCAACATATTCTTAAATGAAATGCGCCAAAGGGTCCCCACGTCCCACCGGAGGCTGAGGGAATGAGTGTGCGTCGCATTACTCCCACATAGGGATCGAGATTCCTCTGACGAATCTCAGCCTCTGCTGGGATTTGAGCCCGAGCCCTTGGTGAGGGAAGGCATTACTTGAGTCACGTCCCAAGCCCGATGCCCGCTCCCTTTCGAAGGAGCCGCGTGGCTTGGCGTAAACGCTCTTGTACGGAAGAATATTTTTTCCCGTACTTCGCGGTTTGAAATTTGTTGGAACATAAGTTCCCTGTCCTTCGTCCGTCATTGGGTGACAACATTATGTCAATGATGCTGATTTAACTATCTGCTGATTTTTTATCGCTCACCATCTACGTTTCCGTCATGGGAAAGCGTCCTTTGTGACTCAATCTCTAAGTACAGTGCTTGAAAGCAATGGGGAAGCATTTTGTCAGTTTGATTAATTATAGGCCAAGAGTAAAACTTTAATGCCTTTTTAGTAACTCAACGATTTGAGCGTATCTGTAGTTAGCAATGCTACCAGCAGAAAATTAAATATTACGGTTTAGTGGTACCTTCTGTTTAAAAAACTCGACCATGAGCTCTTAACAATTTGAATGCTCGATGGAGGTCGTAACTTGTCTTTAGCGGTAATTTGTATTCATGTGCCACCACAGTGCAGTGCACGTTCAGCATAAAAGTGTTTTCGTGGACTGTGGAGAGATAACTATGGTGGTTCCCTCAAGTATTTGTGATATGAACGGTTCCTTAAAGAAAGCTCGGCTTGACATTCTCCTGCCTTAGCCTCGATCATCATCGTCATCGCTCGTTCAATTCTATGATTGGTAGACTGCAGCCCTCCACCTATCGCTGTCTAATGCTAGAACTTTCTTCCTGGTATCTCTTCCTATGTAATTTCCTCTTTATTCGATAAATGAGCTTATTCCTGGGTCTTCCTCTGGAGACATTTTCCTCTATTTTACCTTCAATTATGTTCTTCACAAACCCATTGTGTCTCAGGGTGTCCAATCCTTCTGGTTCTTCTTTTCTGTATGGTGTTCCATATGGTCCTTTCCTCTTAAATTCTCCCGCAAACTTCATCATTTCTTATTTTGTCCGTCCATTCTATCTACCTCGATAACAATCTTTAATCGGTCGTGCATATGACATCATCTGTCCGTTTCCTACGGTGACAGTTACCACTACAAAAAAAAGAACTGAGTAATCTAACGTAAAGTACCCGATAGAATTAAAGCTCCATGTAAAATGTCTAGGTTATGTACTCTTTTGACTGATGGCTGGATCTTTGAGTGTTTACGGGTTTATTGATGCTGATAATACTTAAGTGTGGAAAACTCGACTTTTTGTAATGGGAAGAAGGAAGATGAAATGCTGAGATCAAAGAATATTAACTCATTACTTGTGTTTTTGAAGCGCTATACATGAGTGTAAGCCCTCTGCTTTGCATATTGTTGCTCGAATATATTCTAATTGTTTATTTTTTTATCTCAACAATTGTGTGAATTTTATTTCGAGTTTGCTTAATGGCTGAGGGATTATAAGCCTATGGAGCTATGTGGGTCTGTGTAAAATATATATTTTTAGTATTGCTAAATCCTGCATCAAGTTTTATGTTCGACGTTAGTTGCTAAATAGGAATTTTGGCACTAATCTTTATTTATTTGGCGCCCCGAAAGCCCGGTACTATCCTAGTCATGGCCACGGACTATAGAGATTTCTCTATTATCCTTGGTCATGGCAGTTGACGAGGCTAGCCGCGTGGACTTCCTGTCGCCTAAATTTGTCACCGGAAGTATGCTCATTCTCACGAGAAATGATAATGGCGAAATGAACATGACGCGGATTTATATTTCAGATTAGCCAATTGGCACGGAAAGCAGTGATAAATATAATTAGACCCTATGCTCTTCATTACCTCGTATGGTATTCTCGGAAAATCTATTTTTAACTTGAAGAGATGTTTCTAGGGGAATGCTTTGGTGTAAATCGATGTAGTATTTTAATGATGAACTTTAGGACATGAGCAAGCGCATTGTTTGTCATAGTTTCCGAAAATTAAAGTAAGTGCTCTTTACAATATTGCTTGTTTTTTCTGCCCTTTATATAATTCTAAATAGAGGACGAAAGCATCATTTTAATTGGGGGCACTTGACTCGTGAGCATAAATTTTGAATATCTTGCTTATGACCTGTTATGTATCCCGCTGCGTAGAACTCAGATTACCAAGATTTCAAGTCATCTCAACGGTAATAGTCATTAAAAGTTGTTTACAAACGTGACTGCGCGTCATTCCACCCTCGCTCTATTAGAACTCTCTTACAGGAATTTTACGGGAGACAACTGATGCAGCTCTATTTATTTGTGAACTATGAAGGAGGAAGTATAATGGTATGTGACAAAATTGTGGCAGAGAGAAACACAGGCACGCAATGTATTATTTTCACTACGGGGACATTGGTTTGAAAACTTTTTTTGCTTCACAATTCGTATATAACCTATTCTTTACTTAAGTATGTCAATGATGAACTATTTGAAAATGCCGATATGGCTGACATCCCGTGAATCGATTGCTGCAAGTGTGAGATGACTTAGTGTAACTTAAAATTCTGAGTAAAATTCAGTTTAAAAAGTTCAGTAAAAAAATTGCTATTACGTTGTTGGTTATTTCGAGAGAAGACCGACAATTGAGGTAATTTGCGCCATTATGGATACGTGGATAGATTGGTAATGGAGGGCCTATCGGAGCATGGTGGAAGGGCGGAGAGAAACCCTGCGTTGACGTTAACCTGCTCTTTGCGAAAGGCGTCGAGGAGGCCTATAGGCTTTCCTGCCGATGGAAGGAATGGTAACTTGATGTGCTCTCCGCATAGCATCCTAGTACAGATCTAGATTTCGCGGAAAAATTTACTCCACCATCGAAATTCGAACCCGTACTCTCGCCATTAGAAGCCAATACCATAGCCTCAACACTAGCACTCTATTGACTCACGCTAATATGAATCCAGATTATGAGGTGCTACATATTCATTGGTGAAGAACGTTGGGTGTTTGAGTGATGATTGAACTGTGAATGGGAGAGTTTCTTTCGGACACAGATACGATGGATATGATGTTTTTGAACTTGATTCAATGGTTCAATTAGTCACCATTTTTAATGATGACTTATTTTCAATAGCACCAATAGATGCACAAAATAGAGTGTTGTTTTTTAGGGACATCAAGTAGATGTTAAGGTTGCTGGCAGAGATCCTCCAAATAACCGGCTGCCTCAAATAAGGTGCTAGACAACCACCATGAGCACTGCTCATTGAGCATGCGAATTTTATTATGGAATATGTAAGTAGCCTTATGATGATGACGATTTTTTCATTTCTGTTTTATATATTTAAAAGCATCTTTTTATCTATTCTTGCTCTTAAGCTACATGAAGCTTGTGATTTTGCTGTGTTAATTTAAGCTGTTTCTTGTGTGTATTGTTTACTCATGGTTTCACGGTAATAAATTTAGTGAGGACTCGTTGACTCATGGCGGCATTCTTTCTGCAATTGTTTTTGGCCCTTTAGCGACGTACATAATTTCTTCGAGTATTAAAGACTTTGATTCGGTAAATCATCATATATTATTACGATGTTTAGAAGAAACTCTTATTAGGGGTATTCCGCACGATTGTTTCAGAATTTATCTTAGTTGCAGGTATCAGTGCGTGCGAATTCACAACTTTCATTCAGCAGACTAATCTTACCTGTGGAGTTCCACAGGGATCAGTGTTAGGGGCCATATTGTTTTTAATATATGTGAATAGTTAATGTACTGGTTGTGAGAAATTGACTTCATTTGCTGATGATGCAGCTTTTTGTTATTCCACCAAAATTGTGAATGGATTGCATAGCCAAATACAAAATGACTTGAATAAATTTTATCACTGGCTGTAAAGTAACTGTATGCTGTTCAGCAGCAAAACTAAGCATATTGTTTGTAATTTAAAAATGCAAATATAGAACCAAGTTGCCTTTATTATAAGTATTAAAAATGTATTAATAATGATCCCACGTTTTGTAACGAGTTCATTCAAATTGAGCAACGTGATCGATTAAAATTCCTAGGAATATATATTGGCCAACAGGTCAACTAGAAACAATATAACTTCCATTTAAAATCATAACTGATTTCTGTGTTAAGAAAAATTTACTTGATTAGGTACTTATGCCTATTGTTTTGAAAACGCTTCAGGAAACTCAAGATTGCAATATGGAATTACTTGTTGGTGTGGAGCCTATTTCACAAATGTCAAACCTTTGCCCACAGCTCGGAAAAAAATGGTAAGGGTAATTATGCGGATGCTGAGTACTAATCATTCGTTTTTTTATTTTCAAAGCACTAAATGTCTTACCATTTAGACATTTATTTGTCTTTAATGTACGAAGAATTTTCTACACTTTAACTAAGCCTAAATCATATGTCCTGGGAAATGATCATGAGTTATTAATCCCTAGGCCTAGAATGGAGTTGTCTAGCCAATCCTATAAATACTTAGGCTCTAAAATATTTAGTACTCTACCACTTGATATTTGTAGGTAAATAGTACATGGTGGTTCAAAAGTTTTATATGGAATTGGGTGCTGAATAACAAAAATGTAGAATTTTTACTCCACGCAGATTAATAAAAAACATTACATGTGCCCCAAAGTGACATGCATTGGCCTAATAAATGTAAACAAATATTATCAAGGCTTGTATTAAGTTATATTTCATTCGTATGCTCCAGTGGTTTACCGGTTTTATTTTTTGCAATCCATCTTCATTTTCTTTTCTACTCTACGCTGATGTATTTAAAGAGTCAGCGACCCCAAAGCTGAAATATTTTCTGTCAGGGGGACCTATATTCCTTGTATTTTATGATGAAATTAGTTTGTATATGCTGTGATGGCATTTGTTATAAATAATAAATTATTATTATTGTTATATATCAGTGTCGGCTGCCTCTTAACCAAGGGTGAGTGTCAGTCGTTGTAGATATTTGATAAAGTTTGGGGTCCTGGACGAATGGTTATTGCGGACATTTGGTGAGGCTAGAGCTTGTGAAATAATAAAGTAAACGTATGAAATTCCGACTTACGATGCCAACACACTCCTGGAGATGTTTACTTCAAAGGGTAGAAATTTTCCGTCTGCTCCTTTGGGGGGAACTTTCGTGAAAGCTCACCAAGCAGCGTCAAGAGAAACTTGGTACTTTTCCACGTATTTTTTTACTGTAACCAAAAGTGGTTTTGGCTTTCTTGCGTTTGAAGTTGCAGACGATACAGTTATCTACCGTGAAATAAGCAAAGACGCGGACTTTGAAGCTCTATCATCGGACCTTAACAAAGTTCATTCGTGGTGCCAGGAGTGGGGGTTAGAATTAAATATCAGCAAATGCACCACAGTTCACTTCCTGCGAAAGTCATCACAAAAATTCCATACCTATACTGTGGGTGGAGTAAACATAAAATCTTCAAATACAGTAAAATATCTTGGAATTACCTTAACTTCTGATATATCGTGGGGATTACACATACAAAACATATGTGGCACAGCATTAAAGAAACCAAGTTTTGTGAAACGTATAATAGGAAGGTCCTCGGATGATAAATTCAAAGAGAGATGCTACTTCGCTCTGGTGAGGCCACACCTCGAATACGCCGCGAGCATTTGGGACCCTGGTCAAATAGATTTAACCAAAAAAATTAATAAAATACAAAGGAAAGCAGCGTACTTCGTTAAAAACTTCTACGAGCGTACATATAGTGTCTCACAACTTTTAGAGGAATTAAGGTGGGAGCCCCTAGAGACTCGGAGGCTACACGCTAGGCTTAGGTTGCTTGAGAAATTCAGAACTGATATTTTTCAGAGCGACACAGAGAGTATTATCATAACTTCTCACTACATCTCTAGGTTTGACAGATGCGATAAAATAAGAGAGATACATTGCCGAACAGATAGGTACAAAAACTCGTTATTCCCGCGCACAACAAGCGGCCACAATAAAAACTAAGCTCCACTAAATAAATATAATATATGTCACCATTTCACCTCCCAAAAACTTACATCCTTACACGGCTGGTGACCTCACACCCCCTGCCACTCGCCCATGCGGCGGCTCGCTATGTATTACGTAGATGTAGAAGTTGAAAATTGGAATATAAAGTATTCCTGGAGGAGGACGAAATTTCTTCTCCATTTTTTTAAAGATATTTTTCCTCTATAGGCAATCAAAACAAGTTGGTAAGTGGGTGATTCTCTTTGGATTGAATCGACTCAATATGCCTTTTCTCGCCAACTTAATTAACATTCAGCCACTTATCACTCGTACTCTGAAAACATATCCGTAAAAAAATTGAACTCTTTCGTGAAATTTGTTCGGGAGTGTGCCGCTTTGACTCGCCAACTATGAAATCATTCGCCGAAATATGTACATAGGTTCGCTAGCTAAGCCATCAAAAAAATTAATTTTCCCGGACATCACAGGTAGGGATATTGCCATTTCGCTCACCTCTACGTCCTTGGCGGATAGCTTCTGCCCTCCTCTTTGCAAGGCGTCCACCCCTCTTCTTACCGTCGCCTCTCGGTCCGTGTCTCCGAGTAAACATATATTGAAAACAAAAATTCATGTACAAAAATGAGCATTTGCGCTTTGGTATTCGTATTTTGTGTCCGGAGATATCGGTGATAAACCAAGCACAAGTTTACGAAAAGCTCAATGTCTTCATACTCCCATAAATAGGCAACGAATGCATATTTTGTAATATAATCGGTCTTGATCAAAAATGAAGTTAAACAGAATACGTCCTGAAAATTCGGTCGAAATCGGAGAAGTGACGGACATTTTCGGTATTTTTTTTGATCGTTTTTACATGAGATTACCTACCGTTGCCGTTTGTGAATGAATTTTTGTTTTGAATATATGTTTACTCGGGGACAAGGACTGAGCGGTGACGGTAAGAAGAGGAGTTGTCACCCAACTTCAGCCGTTGCAATTTGCAAAATGTGTTACCATTTATACAACTTCTGAGCAAAAGTTGAGGCATTCCGTGGTAATGATTTTTATGACACCCGACTGATACAGATTCCTAAAACTACACTCACAGACGGTTAATATATGTCTATTTTCTACATATGTCTATATATAGCCTTTAGTGGCTCTTCGATACAGTGTTTTCCCTTTATTTGTTTATAATTCTCTCACTCACTGACAGTAGACATTTGCGGAGACAGCAGGTTTATGTCTGATGGTAAACACCAGGCACTGGAGCAGTGCTCAGTGTGCTGTAGTGATTGAAGCGGTGGGTTCCAAGGATGGTTATGGACCGATAATTCTTGAAACGATGCAATCATAGAATTCTCGGATAGGATTTTGAGACAAAACCTTCCGGTGCGATCGTGGTTGTGGTTTGATGGAGGATTTCAATGAGGGCCAGAGGGAGAAAAATGGTCTCTCGGGGATATTCAGGAATTCAAAAGAGGCGACGGGGAAGTGCAACTCTCATGGAGCATTAAAATTATATAAATAATACGAGGTAGGTAAGGAAAATAGAGCGAGATCCGTTTTGAAGGTACTGCCACCAACATTATGTCTACACACCGAGAACTGCACCAACATGAGTAACGTTGAAGAGTCGGATGCGTGCTGGTGTTTAGATGTAAATGGAAAAGGGTAGAAATCAAAGTCGCCAACTAATCAAGTGTTTTGGAGAGATTTTCACCCGTAACATGGAGGAAATCCTTTTTTAAATTATCACCTTTATTTTTTTATTCCACTTCAGCCATCGATATAGACACATCATACGTAGACTCAACGTTCTCTCTTGCTTAAATTTAATTCCTTTATCTTTCCTTCATTCATTGGCTTATTTTCGCTTGTTCTTCTTTCAAGAATTACCGTTTTCTACGCGGTTACCCTTCAACCTAATCTTTTATCCCTAGACTCTTCATTTGGAACCCTTGTATATCTCCTCGCTTATACCATATTTTAAAGATCGAGATGTTCTTCTTTTATCAATGGCTCTCAATTTTGAGTCTTAAGGAAAATGAGGATCTTATTTGATTTTCCAAATGTCTTCATCCTTACTGTTAGTCCATAGAAATCCCCTCCCTTTTCCATATTGTGTTCAGGATATTCTCAAATTTTAGCACAACTCTTGCTTGGATCTATAATGAATTTCGGCGATTTTACAGTCCATATCTGCTGTAATTTTCGCGCTCATTTTGCCTCCTTTTTTGGAATTGTGTAGATAATTGCGTCGCTTGATTAGCTAGGGATCTTCTCTGAGAAAAAAATGTCGGTAGAGCCTCTCGAGCTGTTCCAAAACTACGTTCCCAGAGAAAATTTAGAAGATACGCTACGGTGAAATCGTTTTCTAATGTTATTTTCTTATTACTTCTTCTTTTATCTTCATATCGGGTTTCTAGCCTGTTTTTGCCATTCACATGCTATCTGTCCACTTTTTCTTCGGTTTTCCTGCACTTTTATATCTTTCTGGAATATTTACTCTGCATATCTTCACTTATCTATCACTATCCATTCTATGTGCCTATTCCATTCTCTTCTCCAATTTTAGTCATACTCCTACCGCTTCTATTGTACAGTCCTGTCTTATCGTTTCAGTATTCTCTCTACTGGAACGTTTTCTTCACCGAAGACTAAAATATCGCGGGCAAAGAGTGCTGATAAAGTTTCGTAAGGTCTTCCCTTCCTGAATCTGCGTTGTGTTTTTATTACCAAGTTATACGTATCGAGGTGTCTCTTGAATGAGCTTAAAATTAGTGTTCAAGAACTGTGCGAGAGATGCCGGGTATATCAGTCTGTAATTCGATGGCTTTTCCTTCATCACTTTTAAGTATTGGTAACTTTCCGGTGTGTAGGTACTACGTGTTCCTTGATGTATTTTCTAAATTTTACCTGCTAGTGGTGGGCTATTTCTGAAGCTAGTTCTCTATACACGCGGAAAGGACCTAGTATAGTGACTAATTTGGACTGAGGGATTTTAACGAATTTTCTATTCCTCGAGCCTAAATATCAACAGGCGGGATCGATTTCCGGTCACGATCATTTATCATCACGGATGTATTCTGTGAGGACTTGATGAACACACTTTGAAAGTAGGAGGTCAATAAATTCGCTTTGTCCGAACTGTTTGTTGATACTAAGCCTTTATCGTTTCCCAGTGGATTAAATGTTTTTGTATTGCCTTGAACTTACCTTACTAATTACCAAAATGATTTTGGGTTATCCTGTAATTGTTCTACAAGTGTTTTCCTTTTGTAAGCTATGACTGCATTCCGAAACGTTTCCTACGTAAAGACTTAAGACCATTTATATTTTTTTATTATTGACTCGTGATCATCATCGGATAAAAATCTGCACGTAGATTTTTCATTTTGGCGTGGCTTGCTCTCTGTTGCCTTAACGGTTGTCTCAGTTTAGCGTCGTACCATATTGGTTAGCTACTGCCTAGGTCTGACCGAAGGGTTTCTCTGTAATTAATTCACAAAACTTAATTATAGGCCAATTAACTTTGGTGCAGATTGTCTGTAAGGTACTTATTCCTTTGTTTAACGGAGGTATTTCATTAAGTAAACGTACGACGCGTAGTAACGAAACTCGCACGAAATATTGGGAGATTTGATTTTTATCATAATTATTCCGACTTGTTGGGGCTTGGGAAATTACCTTATCACATATACGACCGTGTGGTGTGATTTATATCGGCCGGATGAAGATGAGTTTTGAAACAATACAAGCATTATATTCGTGTGGACGATTTATCCCTCCAGTTCCATCTCAAAATCTCTGATGTGAGCTTCCTGCTGGCTTTTCCTTCACCTAACCTTGAATTCTGCGGAAAGGTGAAACGAAGATTGCAAATATGGCTGTTTTTTTGTCAGGCTTCTTGTTTCAAGGGGATATGGTTGCTCTCTCGTCTGTAGATTATAAGCAGATCTAGGACGCATAACGTATATTATGTCACATTCTCCAAATACAAGGTCCTCTCTAAAATGAAGTATCTCTATGAAGCTGGAATAATTTAATTTATCCTTGGGAATATTAATCTTGTACATTTTTTATTGTCCAAAGGGTTATTCATATTAACCCGGCTGTCAATCGGGAAGAATTTACTTTCATGGGGAAGGTTGTAGTCTCTTATGTTCTCTATGTTACCCTAAAAGTTTTTCAGTTTGCTTCTTTTTCTGATAGTCGTTTTCAGACTAATGGGACATAATAGCAAGATTGCAATTTGCATCTGATACTCTAGATATTTCTTTACTCATTTCAATGTTTTTGCAGCCTTAACTTAAAAGATAACTCTAAACAAGTACTAAGTTGCGGTCTTCCATATTTTCAGTGTAGCCTGCATCCGTGGAATATTTGCAAAGATATTGAGTTTCTTAAAGTAGAAGATTCCATAACTGTTATGGAGTTTAATCATAATTGTCGTTCCATTCCTTTTTATGTAATAATCAACTTAATGCGGAGTCGTTATAGGTTCTTAATACTTGGTCATTGAAGAACAACGTCGTTTGCTGACTTTGGCGTTATAATTTTGTTTGAAATCTGGATTTCAAGTCATCTTACGAATTTAAATGACAAGGAAGTTGCTTGGGTCCAGGTTCTCGAGAGAATTCCTGTAGAATTAATGTAAAATATGAGGTAGAGTTTTTTCCCTGAGAAGTTTTCTACGCATTGTATTTTGAAACACGGGTAATTATTATGGTCGACACGAGAGTTGTGTCCTCACATACCCCAACGCCGTACATTGCAATGCTCATTCACGCCGCCGAATGGGACTCTCTGCGATAGCTCCTAATCCTTAAGGACGTTATTGCATTTTCGTTTACTGCAGTTTGGTTTGCACGAGAGCAAGTTTTCACCTGGTAACTTCTCTCTTCGTAGATATGCAATCAAGATTAATTGGTGCTAAACAATCATAGCCAGAGCCTCTGTTTTGTTTGGTTTGACTCCAAATCTCACCAAGTCTGTCAGCACCGGCATTCGGTTATACGTGATAATTTCCTTAGTCAGCCTTTTTTTAGGATTTAGAATTAATGCAAATTGATTTAATAATTGTCCTTGCCCACTCAGTATGCTCAAGTATGCTGTTGGATAACTTCAGAAATAATTGTCAGCAATCTAACAATATTTCACAGAATTAGGACGCGTGTGAACTTGCATCATTAAGTGTGTTCAAACGAGGCTCTTTACAACGACAAAAGTCTTATGTTTTTAATCTTAAGTGGCTGTGCCATGCTGTCCATGACGTATCGAAGTTGGATGACCTCCGTGGCGGAAATCGGGAAACGGACAACAGTTTCTACATTTACATCTACTTATTACCCTGCAAGCCGTCACAAAGGTGTTTGGCAGGGGGTAACTTATCACCAACATGAATTATAGTGAAGAAATTTACTTGCATCAACATGCACCACATAATGGGTATGCTACAGAATCTACTAACTACTGAAAACGTGACACAAAAGTCATGCAGGAAACATGCAAAACATGGTGTTAGAACTACTCGGCAGATTTCTAAACATTCATTAGGGGGAATATGAATTAGTCAGCTACACTACCTAACAACTAACCTGCTTCAAAGTCTCAACGTATGGTCTCTTATTGATCGCGGGAAAAACGACATTGTAAACCTTTCTGTTCTACAATCTATTTCCCTTATTTTATTCTCATGATCTGATCTACCGTAGTATGTTAGAGTTCGTAAGATATTGGTAACTTCTTCTGAAAACAAATCGGTGTTGAATTTACTTATAATATTGAGTCTAACTTTCAATCTACGGTTGAAAGCGATTCCCATCCTAGTTGTTGCCAGAGGTAAGTAACACTACGAGACGAGAAGAAACTTAACGGCCTTTCACTTATCTTGCTGATCCTCTCTGCTCGTGTTCTAGTTCTGTTTTTAAGCCTACCTCATGAGGATCCCAACCACTGGCAGCGTATTCTAAGTGGGGTCTAAGAAGGGAGAAGTAGCTGATTTCTCTAACTTTATCGTCGCACTTTCCAAGTATTCTTTTAACAAATCCCAATTTACGATTAGCCATATCAGTTATTTCCCAAACATGTTTGCTTCACAAGAGATCATGTGTAATTGGGTATTTTGTACGTATTAACTATACTGAGGGGGTTTTTCCTTTTCCAGTAGTTCATTACAACAAATTTTTTCAAAGTTAATTCTAGTTGCCACACATCGCACCACGCTTGAATTCCCATGAGGTCCTTCGTTAACGCTTCCTTATCGGTATCGTAACGGATTTCCCTGTACACTATGGCATCGTCTGCAAATAGTCGGAGTTAACTGTCTATGAATTCACCATTACTGTTAATATACAGAAGTAATAGAAGTGGACCTGTGACACTCCCCTGTGGGACCCCCGAAGTAACTTGAATCTTATTGGAGATGGCACCGTCTAATACTACTGTCTGCTCGCAATCTGTGAGAAATTCTCTGATCCAGGAAATTACATGGCCGTCTAAGCCGTAAGGTTTTAGTTTAATTAATAATTTTATGTGGGACACTTTATCAAATGCTTTCTTTAAGTCAAGAAAAATCGCGTCTACTGGAACGTTATCTTCACCGGAAACTAAAATATCGTGGGCAAAGAGTGCTAATTGAGTTTCGGAGGATCTTCCTTTCCTGAATCCGTATTGTGCTTTTATCAGCAAGTTCTGCGTATCTAGGTGTTTCATGACCGAGCTTAAAATTCGATTTTCAAAGACTGCATGAGATAGATGCTAGGAATATCTGTCTGTAATTTGATGGCTGTTCCTTATCTTGAGTTGACGCTGTCAAGTCTGACGATGGTTTTTATCCACTTTGGATGGAAATAATAACTTGCGAGTGTATTAATGTATGTATGTAAGTACTGAAATGTATACATAATTGTCTGATTGGATGTCACAATACATATATTCGATTGTCTTCGTGCTTCGACTCACGTCTTCAAATTCGTTGAAGCATGGCTCGCAGTGGTACAGGACCAAAAACTGGGTCCTCTGTAACGGCTGGGTTGACGTACTTTCCTCCTGCTCGTCCAAAAAAAATTAAGTTTTTGAATGTCTGCATCCCGTTGCATCCATGCTTCCATCTGAACTGTCAATTACTACTATGAAAGTAAACTAGAGCTAGGAAAGTAGAAAAATATTCGTCGTTCAATCGTGCGATACCATCATCATGATTTATTTTTCCTCCATCTTTTACTCTGCTTTAAGCACGTCTACTTCGATTCTGTTCCACACTAAACACGCTTATTGCTTTTTGTATAAGTAATTCAATTTTAAATGTTTTATAATAATGCTATATGTTGCGTCGCATATGCGGATGCATGCGAAATGTAATGAAATGTTTCTCACTTCCAGATTGGAGTTGCGATATATATCTCCATATTTGCCTCTATGAATAGGGTGATACATTATTGTGAATTCAGCCATATGCTCTCCGAGGTCTTTGAAATGGGGTTGGCACTGTTTAATATTTATTGCTCTGAATAAAAAATGGCTTTTCAGATTTAGGGGAAATATCCTTTTTATTTCTTCAATTGAAACTATTAGTTGCTGTATTCTACTATTTTGTATCTGAGAGGAATATATTGATTGGAGACAAGTAATAGTGTGATGGTTGCATGAGGGTTTTTGTTTCCCGAGGGCTATCTGTGTGGGTTAGAAATAAACCACCAGTGCTTGCGTTAAGATTCTTTTAATAGGTACAGAAAAACGTCCAATTTCGCTATCAATCTATAATTTAAATGAAGATGTCCGTGGAGAATGCATCTACCCTTTCCCCGGAAAAAGAAGGAAAAATATCGTGCGTATTTCTCAATTGAGCCTCTACCACCCTGGGGTTAAGCTTTATTATTTTCATGCGGCAGTTTAAAACTTATCCCAACCTGTTGAAGAGATACGCCGTGGGCCCAACCACAGGCATCGGAAATTTTGTTCCACTTGAGTCAAACTTTTAAAAATATGCAAAAATTAGAGTGCATATTTGGTAGGAAAGATTTTCCATGTCACGTTTAACACTTGCCTTGAACTCCTAGAGACCTATACGCCCTTTTTAAAAATTTTCATTCACTGAAATAAGAAAGAGATATTGATGAGAGACTGATTTAATATATTCCTTTGCTTTCGCACGATACCTCGCCCATATTGCGAGCACCATTCTGTGAGGACCTGCTAACGGCTGGCAATACCATCCTGGAAGTAAACGGGCACTTCCATAGAGAAGATGTAAAATATGTTAAAATAAGAAATTGGGAATGGATCGAGTGGTTTACGGGAAAGACGGTTCAAAGCAGCAGTGATTAATCTTCACATTGATAATTGATGCTTCAGATGATGAGTGTAATTTTCCCTCGCCAATTTCAATTTTCTTTCTCTATTGGTGGTTTCCCCATTCCATTCACTCAATCCCTCCTCACTCCACCCCTCGCTCTTTTTTCTCACGCTGTTGCCCACCCCCGCCCCGCCCTCCACCCACTCACCCCTGAGTCCAAATGGCTTTTGTTCTCCGCTCGGAAACTTCGCCAGTGGTGCAGAGCCGGGCGAACGGTCCAAAAGTGCACTTGCTCCGCATCAACGGAGTTCACTTCATCCATGTCTCCCTCGTGCTCCGTCTTCTCGTTTGCTTATCTTTGAACTTTCTCGTGAATATTAATTTTCCTTTCCCGGTTATTTATCTTCCTCGTCCAAATTCTCAAACTAAAATCGGTTTTGGTGCTGAATTTCCGTCCCCCTTGTCCTTTCTTTCGCTCCATGTTTCACCTTCTAGCCTAAAATGCATTCATTGGCCGCCAGTATGTTTTCGTAAGTATATTTATCATTCGGTATTTTATATTTTTCGTTTCAGTTATAATTTAAGATTCGGATTGTCTTGCGTATGTGGATGTTCTGTATTCCTTATATTCTTCATTTCTCTGTCGATGTCGTTAGCGATGGGATACAGTCCGCTAATGCAAATTCAAGGGTTTGCTTCCCATCTGATTAAGTTTCTCTCTCTCTCATTGGCAATATGTAAGTCATGGGTTTCTTAGTTGTGAGATTACTCTTCACGAATAGTATTTTTCAGTTTTTATCTCGCACTTAATGATTGTGGAGATTATGTGTGATATGTTTTTCCCTTCAGTTAACTTTTGTACAACTGAAGTGTCATTGATGAATGCGTTCATAGTCAATGTATCATTCGTAAAATATAGTCAATTGCTCCAGACTTCAATCTTTTGATTAATTGTTTGTATTCCTAAAAGTACTTTCCCAGTGAGTTGCCATTGAATCGACATGTTTCAATGCCCTATGACATCATCAGCAGAAGATATTGAAAGACTGGTATCATACTATCCAGGGTAAAAGTAAATTTTAATCTTTCATTTTTAGCCGCCGTAGTGTCGTTAATTATATTTTGCTATAAGTGCCTTCATTATAGTCTCATTGTGGAAAAATTTGAGTCGTTGTCCTTAAACCTTACCCAAAATGAGTTTGCTCGTCGCATGTCCATATATGACGTGGAAACCATTCATATGTTGTACTGGCCACGCGTGGATTTTCACAGAACTATTTGTGTTTTTGGAGGAAAATCACCTGAAGGCTGAGCTAATACCTTGGACTCTTTATAAACCACTTCATCGTTTTACAGTATCCTTTTCTATTCCTTTGACGCCTTAAGAATCGGTGCCCCTGTCAGCTACTCCTACGACGTTTCCAATAATTTTAAATTCAATGGCCAAGAAAGTCATTTGACCGTGCTGAACGAAAAAAACTCGAGAATCGCCGTGAAGCTGAAATCTTCCCTTCTCAATTTGCGATGCGTGGAAAATGCGGGAGAACGTAGAATGTTGCCGTACGGAGTAGAGCATTGAACTGAGTTATTATATCTGTGCCCGATTAGTCCCACGGCTTTATAGTTGACACTACTTGTCACCACTAAAGTTTCTCTTTTTTACCTCCGCCCGCTCTATTTGATAAATAGTGCTCTTGTTTCTCGGCGATAACTGTCCGTGGGGCCGTTTTTGAGGTGGGTCAATAGAAGTCTGGCTAATCAACCGTGAACTTATCGCTCACCTCTTGCAGCGCTAGTAATTATTTTTGTCGAGATAACACGATATGAATACGTCCAATTAATGGATATTGTGTGATCGATGACGCACCAGCATCAGTTGCTTACCTCGCGCCGAAATGTCACCGGGTAGTGGAGGAATGAAGTGGTGGGAAGATAAATAATTACGCTTCGACACTTTTAAGTTACGTTCGGGTCGTGTTAAATTCGTATAGTACGTATTGAATAACAATTATAGGTGCGTGGTTTATTACTCCAAGTACTGTGGCCACTATTTTGTTCTTTTTTTAAGTAAAGGACACGTTAGTTTGAGTAACATCTACTTTCTTCCTCGATTACGCAGTGGTGGTTTTACAATAATCGATTGAAAGAGGGCTGTAAAAGAAATCTTGAGTATTTTTTACAACCGTGCTGCATCTTTGTCATACTTATTGATAAAGGTCTTTTATCTATTCCGCCGAATGAATATTTACATACTCTCTGCACCATTTTCTTACGGATGATTCTTAAAATTACCTGGGCTTCTTGAGGAAAATGGATGACAAAGAACTTAAAATACGTTTTGATTCGATAGTAATATTGTATCTTTTGCGCAAATGACGCAATGATATGTTATACAATATCCTGATAAATAGTAAAATTGCAGTTTTTAATGTTTCAAATATAAGAACGAATACCTTTAAGTATTGCTAAGGAAATTCGGATATTAGATGGACCGAGCGAGCCATAAGATAGCGACAGAAGGTGACGGAGCTGGAGGTAAGGTCACCTCTGGAGTGGGGAAGGAAATGATGGATATGTACCTTGCAGATTGCTAATGCTCTCAGCTGTTGTCACTGTGAGAAAATAGATGGGGATGGCTAACCTTTGTTGGGGTTCCAGCTAGATTTTCTCCTTACGGGTAAGACATGCCAACATCGGAAACTCCATTTTTGAATGGCAGATAATCAAAATATTTGCCGTATCAGTACACGTTTTTAAAGGTCGAAGAGTTCATCCCAGCAAATTTAATAGATAAATAAGTTTCACTGATTCAGGCGTAAAGTTCAGGAATTTTGTCATAAAGAGAACAACAATCGCCCTTTTCCACAACTTTTTATTGCCAGTACTACGCGTTTCGACTCACGGAGCTATCATTAGCTACAAGACTGATTTTATACCTGGTGATGACTCTGTGAGTTGAAACGCGTAGTATTGGCAATAAAAAATTTTTGGAAAATTACGATTGTTGCTCTCATTCGATTAATTAAAGTTGTAACTGCAATAGCCGATTATCAACTTTAATTAATACAGATAGCCCTTAGAGCTCACTTCTATGCTACACTAAATAGATTTAAGAAATAATATTTTATTGAAAAATCCTTCCTTTGTAACTATGAGTTGCGTCAGCGAATGGTGTTTTTAGGAAAAGACTTATAGGACCCTTTTGTTAGATGAAGAAATGTGGACTTTTATAAAAATGTTGTAATTTGGTTGGATGAAGAGAAGAAAGAATCGAGAAGGTATAGGAACAAAAATGAGCGGAGATACGGAATAGATGAACGCGTTAGAGAAATGGGGAATTAAATTCTTGGGTTACGTAGACTCCGAGATATATCAGGCTGATTGGAGTAATATTGGAAGAAAAAGTGTTGAGAGAGAAAGGGAGAAGACGACAATGAAGAGCATACAGTGAAACACATACTAGTCTCTGGGGAAAGTCTTGGGACCTTGATATTTTTCCTGACAAGGCAGGATTTTGATCAGCTCCGGTGCGGAAATTAAAAATAAAGACCAGAGAAGTCCTATTTGTTTCATCCATAAGCCGTTATGGCTAGGTTTTTTGACATAAAGTCCCAAATTGGATGGAATTCTTGAAAAATAACGAAAGTGTAACGTTATATCGTGCATATAGGTCTTTATTTAGTCTTAGTAGTGCAGTTATTAACGTACCGCGTACATACTGCTTTTCATTCTAGTTTTTTTACTTTCTTCTCCATATAATGCAATATTATATTTTGTTTATTGCCTGACCCAACTAGTGGAATAAATGGTAATAACCAAATTTGTTTCTGATACAATCCATCAAATCTTTTGCCGTCTCCTATATTTCTCGGTGTTATTTTTTGCTCGTATGAAGGATGAATGGAATCCTGCTCGACAGAGATACACGTGTCCCAGAATCGATGCTGTTTACGCGTTTTATAGTCACCCTTTAACGCGAGATAGTGATACTCGAAAAATCTATTTCCCCGGCTCGGGCCAAAGCGTTGTCTTAATGAGATAAATTTTAATTTATCTCAGTATCCACCATTAGTGTCTCCGTTTTCAAGTGACATCCATGAACGATCGGGGCCGTTGCATACGAAGCACTGAAGAGAATGACAGAAGATGGGAGGTCCTCGTTGCAGCGACATGAGTTGGCCTTTAGTTGACCGACGGAGAGAGATAGAAAAATGTGGGATTTCTGATTCGATTCGATTCACGCATACGCGAGATGATCCAACTTAATTGTGACTCCCCTGGTGCCTCCCTCGCCCTTTTAAATATACACTGTGCTGTGTTGTCTCCTGCTTCATTGTCGCCTGACCATTGTTGTTTTCGCGCGCTTCGCTTCCTCCCTGCCACTTCCTGTCCTCTTCCCCCTGTCGCCATCCTCCCTTCCCTCCCCCCTCCATTTCTCAGCTTCCTGTGCTCTCCTCCCGGCACTGTCTCCGCGATTACCTCCTTTGGACTCAATTCCCCGAAATCGAGGGAATAAGGTTTTTCCCCCCAGTTCATCTTGCCTTTTTGCTCAAACATTTGCCCCTCATGTATGATCCCTGAGGGCCCAGTGATCCTCGTAGCTAGAAGAGGGAATGTCTCAAGATGGATTCACTCTCGGAGAAGAGTCCCCTGCTCCCGAAGCCTCCTAGAAGTTGGCTGTCAAACGACGGCGGATACAACCACTCCACCCGTCGTCCCTTGGCATCTGCGTGAGTTACCCGCTTGCCTCTTCGTTGTTTTATCTTGCCCTCTTCTGTCTTCTCCATTCACCTGAATAATTTCGTACGAGACATGAATTAAGTGTAGTAGAACCCCGTTTAACGGAACTCCGCTCAACGGAAACCCGGCTTAACTGGAACTTTCATCAAACATCGTAAAAGATGGGGAGATATGGCTGATCGCATCCGGTGCGAAGAAAAAGTGGAATAAATTTTTCCATTATCTTATGAAATAAATTATTTTTAATGCATCTATTAGATATCATTGGAAAATATCATTTCGAGTTATGTAAAATCCTGTCTTTCTCACGAAAGTACCGAAGGTTGCCCAGTGTTCAACATGGGATTATAATGCTGTGCTTGTGCTGTGTTTATGTGCTGTTGGTGAGTGATGTAATAAATTATGATCGCATCTGTACCATTTTTAAAATCTGGTTTCTTTGATTTTGACGATGCATATAGCAACGCTAAAAAGTAACAGTGGTGTATATTTTCGTTGAATTAGCCTTTGAACATCAGTCATCGATTGTCCGGAAAAACGGGTTATACGAAACGGTCCCCCCCTCAATTTCGATTTAGTGACGTTCTACTCTCCCTCATGAAGAAAACTAATGATATTGTTTACGTATCAACGATTCGTGTAACTCTCCCATTCCGACCGTTCAGAGGGTTCTTTTATATAACTTCAGTGGGCCAAATTTGTCTCTCATACACATTCTGGTCATGTTTCACCGCCTCTTTCGGAGTTCTGGAATACATTTCTACATCATCGCAAGATCACTTGGAGTCGGAAAGTAATGCACTGTCTCATTTATAGAATTGTAATTCGATGTACTGGTCGGGACTCGACATTCTGGCATCCTTAATTCCTCTCGTCAATATTTCCAGCTGGAAAAAAGCTCAAAAATTGTTTTTTATCGTACTACTCTCGGTCATATTAATATTTCACGTGGTTTTACTGTATGTGAACTATAGTTTATTTGGGAAAGTTTTAGTGCCGCCAACTGTACGTACAGCTTACTTTAATTGACAATAGCGACCGCAGTGATAACGGCGAGTATCCTGTTCTGATTAATCTCGCAATGGGCTCGTGTCTTTTCTACGTCTCCCATTGTCGCACCCCTGTCACAGGTGCCGACAATGACTAGCATTCTGTGACATTGCGTCAGTTTGTTTACAACAATCGCGCTTTCATAAAGTCATATCATAAATTTACTCCATTGTTTTCACCCTGGTTCCCAGCCCTCCCTTTTTCACCTTAAAAATTTCATTATATATTATGTCGCAGCTTTAGAAATCATTCTCATTTGCTAATCCGCAAACGTATTCAAGAGTTCTAAATTGTTGCTACTGATAAGTTCGCAAAATTGTACATATTTTGGATGATTAAGTAAATGGTAGAAAATGTAGCACCTAAATTAAAAACATAAACGAAAACCTATATTTATTATCTCTCGCCGAAATTTTGCCAAATGAATTATCCGCTGGGAATTTTGTGAGGAGTTAACAAATTTACGTGTTGAAAGTTCTTCGCTTCTACGAAAGAAATAATTCTCTGGAATGATTCTCTATTGTACTAAACTTGTTTTTTTTCTCTGACATAATGATTGAGACCTGGGCCAATTCAACGTCTCAGAACGTAACGTGAGTTATAGACAAGATCACTGCTATGGGTCTTTAAAAGGAGGAAAATGAGGCTAAAGTCCCCTCAGGGACAAGCAAAGTCACATTAGCTGGAATAACGAGTTCAGTTAATAAACGTTTATAAATATTTAAGCTATCAGGAAATGGTATTTCTGTGAATATGCTGTAGTAGAATTGAATCGTTACGAGATTGCAAGGAAACAGACAACCTAATTATTTAAAAACGGTATCCTGAGGTACGTGCAATTGAACTAAAAAGGTTCCTTGGTGTTTTAAGTTCATGAAGAAATTCTCTTGGATACAAACCGATGATAAATATTTAAAATGGCTCTTTTTAAGATTATTTTATAGTTTTGTGTAATCATATTGAATGGATAAGTACACGCGAATGAATTCTTAAATTTAGATTTGGGATATTTTGTTTTTGAGAAATGGCTGGAGAATTTTTATTCCATATTTACGTCATTAAGAAAGCCACATTAATGATAGCTCCCTTCGTGATCAATTCCGGGTACTCACTAATCCAAGACATTTTTTGTTCTTGCCTTTTCTTGAACCAAGACTTTACAACTGATTAGAGAGCTTTGTTTTGTTCACCTGGTGATTCCATAATGTGCCGCGCGTTATCCTTAAAGATAATCTTTGAACATTTTTGCTGGTCCATGACGATGGCTAATGTTCTTGGTGTTGTAATCCGGTTAATTCCGGATGACTCTACACCAAAGTTAAGAATGTGCGTTTGTCATTTTGAAGTCGCGATTAGTGTGGACGAACACTTAAGAATCGAAGATAGCTATTTACAGGAAATGGATAATCTCAAAACTCTCTCTCTCAGAAAATGGTTATTGGTTCTTGTAGGACCCTCACTTCCTTCTCGTCAAATTCATAACCTGGTAGATTAAAAACTAGATTAAAAACAAAATATCCCAATACTAAATTTAAGAATCCATTCGCGTGTACTTATCCATTCCATATTATTATACCAAACTAAAAAATAATTTTAAAAAGGGCCGTTATAATAGGAAGGTCCTCGGATGAAAAAGTAAAAGATAGATGCTACTTCGCTTTGGTTAGGCGACACCTCGAATACACCGCGAGCATTTGGGACCCTGGTCAAAAAGATTTAACCAAAAAAATTAATGCAAAGGAAAACGGCGCGCTTTGTTAAAAACTGCTACCAGCGTACATATAATGTCTCACAACTTATTAAAGGATTAAGGTGGGAGCCCCTAGAGACTCGGAGGCTACACGCTAGGATTAGGTTGCTTAATAAATTCAGAACTGATAGTTTTCAGAGCGACTCAGAGAGTATTATCATGAATCCTCACTACGTCTCTAGGTCTGACAGAAGCGATCAATTAAGATATACATTGCCTAGCAGATAATTTCAAAAACTCGTTCTTTCCGCGCACAATAAGCGACCACAGTATAAATTGAGCTCCACTAAATACACTCCTATAATACACGTCACCATTTCATCTCCCAAAAACTTACATCTTTACACGGCTGGTGACCTAACACCCCATGCCTCACGTCCGTGCGGCGGCTCGCAGGGTATTATGTAGATGTAGAGCTACGCCTCGCTTTTTCGAATGCATGGCTTATATTTCTGGAGACATTATTATGTTGATTAAGCAACAAGAGAAAGTAACAGAGTTATGCTTCCATCTTATTTATACCCGTAATATAATGATTCTCCAAGTCCTAAAAAGGAAGTTGCTGCAATGGCAACGGAGTAGTTCGGAGAAAAGGGAACCTGAAGAATTCACTCTAAGGGTACTCAATCCTTGAATGAGTTTCGGGGAAGACAATCAGAACAGCAGTTAACCCCTATCATAGGTTTGTAGCGAACTCCCTTGGTCACCCTTCCTTCCTTTCTCGGTCGAGGGCGTAACAAATTGGTTCTCGTTTTTGTTCGTCCGTTTTCTTATTATAATTTGAGCCGGATTTGTACCAACTGTCTCATAAATATCTGCCGATAATTTAAGGTTTTTGCCGCATCAGAGAAGAAAAGTGGCGGGTTGGCTATTGCCTCACATTTGAAAATGTATCGCACTTATTGATTCGGTGCAAAAATATGCTACTTTTTGAGTTTTTTATACTTGCGTCATATCCCGTCGTGATAAGCTCGACGGTTAAAAGATTCAGACACTATTGCCTTAAAGCGTACGGTTTCCTTTCCATCCTGATACACGCCAAGTTTGGAGCTGTAAAATTTTTCGGTGCTATTTCAGTGACATGAGCTATTTTTCTGTAAACCCATCGATGAGGAAACGAATGGGATTTCCATTGTAAATTCTTTTCCCCATGACGGCGACGAAGTGGATTATTTTTCCGTAGCGTGGAGTTTCTCGTATTTTTTGTGCTCTTCTAAGAGTGGTTGCGGTAAGGTCATCCAGGAAACGAATCTCGAAGTTGTATTTGACGTACTTTATAGTTCCTGCGGCGGGTTCCGCCATATTTATGCATTTATGGCTGGTGCCCAAAAGTACCGCACCTGCGTATCTGCCACGCCCCCCTATGTGCTGTGATTAATTAGAATATTGACTGTTATCAATTAATTTTTAATCAATTTTCCGGGAGTTTTCGCTTTCTACGAACGTTTTTCCAATCCACAGCAATGGTATTCATGTAAGACAGGAAAATGCGATTTTCCCCTCGTGCTTCTCCCGTTCTCCCACTGAACGCCATGTATTCCTAGTTCAATTCGCGAGAAAAGGAGCTCTGAAAGGTGAGTCAGTTTGTTCTTCATATCAGGTAGAGGGCGAGCTTTTCTATAACCACCCAGAAGATGAATAAAATGACATTTACGTCCTTTCACAATGGAACCAGCGTCCAATTACTCCCCCGATCTCAGGTATTAAGTTGTCGTTCAAGCGTGGATTAACAAATTTTCTGTAATTTTCATCGTTATAATGTTATTCGAGGTATTCTCTATCCTGGCGGACAGTCGTGAGGTCATGTAGTTGAGTCACACTCGGCTCTGAACTTAGCTAAAAGCATGTTGTTAGCTATATTAATACCCAAGACCTCAGTCAATTACAAGCATCATTTTGTATATTTTAGATGGAATGAGTGTTATTTAATATTTTGTTTGCCCTGACAATTGCCTAAGATACGTTCTTTTTCAACTCAGTGATCTACTGAAGCGGTGATATTTTTCAGCGGTCAAAGTTTTTGACGAGTTTTCCAAGTAAAAAGCATTGCCAACTTTACAGTGCTGCATTTACGAAACATTATTGTACCTTCCTGCGGCTACTAACTCCACTTCGATACAAAAATGAGCTGCCTTTTGAAGATGTGGAAAGGTGATGTGGGCGTTTATTAGGTTTTGAGCGTTTGGGTGTTGAAGTCCATTGTTCCGGTTATTATTCCGGTGTTGAAGTCCAGTGTTATAAATCGTCTTTTTATTTGCCCTAATGCTCAAGCCTTATTATTTTCTGCTTCGCGGATCTCATCAGGTGTGTAGTATACGTGTGAATTTCTACGACTCGAACATCGGTTAATCTGATTTTTTTATGACCCGAGCATCATTTGATTTATAACGGGGTTTCTTATGGTTTCTTATGGCTATACAGCGTAATGTAATTTTTATCTCAAAATCGCTGTATTTCTGAAGTATTTTTCTGAGCCCTAGGTATTTAGTCTCGGATTTGGACTGTATATGTGGCTTTTGGAAAGGAACGGACTCCCCCGACCCGCTATAGATTGAAGCGGCCGTTGAAATCGGCTATTAGTCTGTTATATGTATTACAACATATCAAAATGATCTTCGAGGTGGAAAATGCGTAAAGATGTTACATATCGTTCACTGTATTTAATGTGGTTGTAAATCTGTTATTTTAGCTCACATCTATTGGATCTCGCTGAACAGAAAATTAATCAGGAGAAGTATATATTTTTTTCATTTTATCTGAGCGGAGAATGTAAAATTGTAGTTTATCAAATGATGGTTTTGTCGGATTTTGTAAAGTTTTTGTGAAGGGAGGAAGCGGTATTGATGGCGACTAACGAAGAGGCGAGCAGGGGAGAAATGGCGGAATACGGCGGACGAATATCATGGGGTTCCCCGAGGTGACGTTACCGTACTTGTACTCTTTCTTTTCTGCGTACTCAAACATCACGCTGCCTCGGAGCCTGCACTGTAGCCGACAGCTCATCTGGATGTGAAATTCCCTGTATCTTCTCATGATTGCCAAAATATCGCATAAGATTACGATTCATTTTCAGTCAGCAGAAAACGGGTAGGTTATCACCCATTAGTCACGTGACCGCGTGGGTTGTGGGAGATATAAACGATGAAGATGCTCGAAAAAATGGAGAGTGGGCCCATCTGAAAATTCGGTATCATGATGCTAGAGTTTATGTTAGATTTTATGTGCCAGTCTCTTTTTTTATTTTGTCCCCTGAAATGTTTACGGACTTATTTTCTGCAGTGCGGAAGTTCCATAATTCGGAATTTGTCGAAATGCATTCGCTCTCTCTCATTATCTATCTGTCCTTTGTTATGTGACAGCCAATTGATATCCATCGAAATATTAGACGTCTGATTGGAAGTAAACAGATATCTTATGTCTCTGGTACGATCAGTGAAACCTCTCCAATTACAGGGTTGAGTTAACGCCGGAACCATTTGATACCGCTATTTGTAAATTCGTGTTTGATTTCATAACTCAAATTTCTGTGTTTTCACCACCAATTTTGGTATAATTTCAGGCCCTTTCGCTTTCTGCCCTCAATTTTCCTCGTTTATTTTCTCCCTGTTCGAATCAATGCTCATTACTTAGAATGGAACCTTGGCTGTGTAAAACACGATATTGGCAACCGCCTGAAAGGAAATTCCGTGCCTAGAAGGCAACCACAAGTTATAATGAGTCAAACCCAGCCTACATGTCCACCGGCCTCTGGTTTCTCCTCGTAACCATGAGTAATCAAAACGTGACGCTTCATGGGACTGTTAAACATAATCGCGTTTTTAAGGGAAGCGCTCACGAGAACGGCGCCTTCAACGGACTGGAAAGCAGCGCTCCGCTCACAGATAGCCACAAAGGAAGGAAGTGCCAATCTATATCGCTGGTGTCCCCAGCTGGGAAGACTTGGATCCGCTGTCCTGCTAGAATTCCTTTCCCGCCAAGCGTGGTTTCTTTGTGATTGGATCGAGTGAGCCAGATGTGAAGGTAATTTATATTTCCATCTTCAGTTTTATAATTGGCAGCACGTGACTTTCGTGAATGAGAGATTCTTGCATTCTTCCGGTTGTTTACCATGTTTGTTGTATCTGCCGACATCAGTTTCGCCTATTGTTCGTGGGACGTATTCAGGTCGAAGTTAGCCCGTGTTCCAACGGGTGTCGTCGGATCACTTCTACCTAAGTACTGCCCGTTGTAACCTGTGCGAAACTGTTGTTAGCGGGTACAATTAACACAGCGAATATGCGGAAGAATACAGGAAACCTTGCATCCAAGCCTCGGAAGCCAACGGTTAAATTGTCATGAATGAACTAAAAACTCGACGGCTAATTTTGTTCTATCTAGCCTCTATCATGACTGGTTTCACTTCATTTACCTGTTGGTTCCGCGGTGTGATCAATGATGTATTTTCGTATTTTTTTTTGAATGAAGTCTTTTTGTTTTGGATACACTGTTTGGTTTGTCGTTGAAATTTCCGTGGGTGAATTCCGCCGTCGTCAATGATCCTTTTAATTCTGTTGAGAGTGTTATTTGCTTCGACAGTATTCGGTCATTTTTTTCTTTTGAAAAACGAGAATAACGTGTTCAATTCTAATAGAAATCACCGAAGTATTAGGTTATACTCTCCACGTCATGGTCTCTAAATTACCTTGGAGAAAAAGTTTTGAGCCCCTATTAGCCTAGTCTCGAAACCTTGCGAATGGGTCTTCCTTCCAGATTCACCAGTAAAGGGCTTAAAAATATATCTGTTGATAATTGTGTCCAGTTAGGTTTTTGGAACATTTGGGGAATGGTAATTGAATCTGTTGTCCTTCATATTCACTTGATCGTAAAATCTCCCTGTACGTTCAGAATATATTAAGTACATTCCCAGAGTTCCGTTTCAGCGCCATTAATGATGACTATCCGTCACGTTTTTACCTCTCGTGTATAATTTAGTGCACTCCAAGTAGTCTTATAGATATTTAGGGAATATATGCCTGGTGTTCTTCAGGCTGGTTGCACTGTTTCTGATAACGCCCTTAGTTACGGCCACTGCTACACGAAGCTTTTAGTATTGAGAATACAGTAAGGGAAGTAAACTGTAGAACAGACATTTAAAATGTTTTTTCCGCGATCGATAAGAGACCACAATGGCTGCTAATGACGCTTTGAAGTAGGATAGTCGACTGATAGTGTAGCTGATTAGTTGATTTGCTCCAAGGTGTTCTAACGTAAATGGGTAACTAATGGGGTAATATCCAAGGTTGATAAGATACTATTTGAATCAGAGGTCTTTATCGATGGCTTGCATTATCGTTGCATAGAATTCTTTGTGCAGAAGGTTTGTTGGTTTTTCTTTTTCAAGCTGATCATTAGCGCGCTGAAATTTTCGCCTGGAACTACTACTTGGCATGAAATTGACTCCCATCCGTATACATCCTGCAGTTATACTGTTGACCGAATTTTGTGCCTCTAACCATATATCCCGTGGTTTTTATCTTTTTCTTTCAATATATTCGCGGGCGGAATTTTCCCACGCCAATCCGTGCTGTATGCTTCATGCTTTGTCCGTGCTGTTTGTAATACTCAAGTACTCTGTGCCATTTCATCGCAAACCTATGAGCAAAAAATGATTTTCTGTGAAATATTGGGAGTAGCATCATTCGAAAGTAATCTCTACTCCGTGGTTGAGCCAATTTCTACTGTCATTCAGAATCGCCATGACATATCGTTCCGGAGAAAGTGTCTCTGTGCTCAAAGTGGAAATTTCGTATACTTATCCCATTACAATCATTTTTCCCTCTTTGGGGCAGTAGGCCCTTTTCGCTTTTTGTAGCCCACCTCAAAGATGGGAGTGCTGGGCCGATAATGTCACTCTTTTTTCCCACCAAAGAATGGTCTCGACTTGTGCTCTGTGTCACTTTCCAGCCTCTTGGCGTAGAAATTCTAACATTATCTCTAACAATGCGCCTTTCTTTTTCACGAAAATTAAACGAGTTTTGTCTTGAAGTCGTATTTACAATTTTTTTGGATTCTATGTTTTTTATTAAATGGTAAGAAGTTTTTATACTTATCGCTTTTGTGCGCAAAAATTTCCCAGTTGAGACCAGTACTACTGGTAGACTGAGAATTTCAAAACGTGAAAATTTATTAAAGTAAAAACAGATTTTTAAGCACTTGATTGCCTATTGTCTGTACCGTCTGAATTTAATTTTACCCAGTTTAATTGCTGACTAAATGAGTGTCATTTGTCATCGGATGTTGTGTTTTTTTTCATGTTTCATGCGGTTGATAATCGTGGGAGGAAATGATTATGAAACTCATTGAAGATCGTGTACGATAAGTGTGAATGAATTCGGAACTTGGAATTTTTTTCTTCCGCGCTCTCGGGTGGATTTTTGTGATAACGATGACGATGATACGCAGTAGCGGAAGCAGCATGTCCGAGGAGAATGACAAAAATGGTTATAACGATTCGGATTGTCAATGAAGAAGTTTTTTCCTAGTGCGAGAGAATAATGAACCACTGGAAATTGAATAGTCAGTACGGGATATATGTATCGGGCAAATTAAAGTATCGATAGCTCGAAGATGACTCGAGTAGGAAAAGTGATCGCAGGTGCATAAAATACATTGGGAAACCATTGTTGTGATGCGTAGATCGATTATGCAATGGCTATATTGTGTGGAAAAGAGTAAATGTGAAGGATTTTAAAGGTTGACCGATGGCTGTTTTAAAAGGAAGACTACGCGACGACCACTGGCGTTGATTGTCGGAAACTCTTCTTTTTTCATTGGAGAATAATAGTGTACTCTTATTTTTTTACCGCACACTGGTCTACTTTACTGCACATTTTTTATTCTATGCGTATATGATGCAGTTGGGGTTAACCGCTAAGTTCAAAGTCGATGACCGGACGATTTTCACGAGGCTCCGTGTGATCAAAGGGCAACCTCGGACGAGAGGAGACAGCGTCTTCATTGTGTGAAAATGGAAACCGCTAATTTTCAGCCGAGATGACGCGTACACCTTTTTCTTGCTTCACCGTCTCGGTTTTTCCCATCCGAACTTTCCCTTGTCTCCTTACGTATCGTTTCTCTTTGGTCCGATGGTTGAAAATTCCAATATTTTAATATTAATAGAGTTATTTGTGTGTTGGTATATGTTCTAAATGAAACAGTAAACGCGCCCTTGCGAAATATTCCGGAATGTCGTGATCATTTGTCTCAACCGGTTCCTACGCTATGTAGCCAAACGTATCCAGAGGTCTAATTGGGATTCTCGGGTTGGTTACGTAAAAAACCTGCTTCTGTTAACATGTAATTCAAACGCGGTATATTTCGAAGTGATTCTTTCATTACAAATTCTCCCTTTCTCGATATTAGTTCGCTAACTATAAGTCGCAAAATATGCTGCGTGTGATTTCAAATCTCCGATAATTATTCCGGGACCTACGTTAATGAGCTCTGGATTGCACGGGTTCGGGCGTTAATTTGATCTAGATGTGTGGGGCTGAGATACTTCTAGCAGGATAAAGATAAACGTTATCTATTGAAATGTTGTGTCATGGAAGATTGGTGAGATAAAGTGGACGGCTGGTATCTCCAGTTATAAAAACTATTCGTAGCACTATACACTCATCCTCGCACTGTAAATTTTGGGCAATATTCTAACGGAAATGTAACAAAGTTAAAGAGGTTAACTAATAGGACATATTCTGCGTCGTTGTATCTTCCTAAACTAATTATGAAAGTTATAATGAATAGGAGAAGAAACCGAGGAAGGTCCAGAGTGGAATTGTTGCTGTAGATTGTGATGTTGTATAAAGAGGATGGAATAGAGAGTTGTAACTTAACTATCTTTGGGATCCATTTGCTTTTGGGACCATGATCATAAATATTTTACCAAAAAAATAAATACAATACAAAGAAAAGCTGCTACGAGCGAGCATATAGTCTCTCACAACTAGGATTAGTGTGGGGGACTCCTAAAGACTAGAGACTAGAGGAATTAAGGTGGGAGCCCTTAGAGACTCGGAGGCTACGCTTTAGGCTTAGCTTTCTTGAAATATTCAGAACTGGTGTGTTTCAGAGGGACACAGAAAGTATTATCATGACGCCTCAGTACATCTCTACGTCTGACAGAAGCGATAAATTAAGAGAGATATATTGCCGAACAGATAGGTTACAAAAACTCGTTCTTACCGCGTACAATAAGCACCCACAATAAAAGCTAAGCTCCATTTAATACACTCCATTTCACCTCCCAAAACCCTATCCCTTACATCTTTACACGGCTGGTGTCCTAACACCCCCTCCCACACGCCCATGCGGCGGCCCGCAGGGTAGTCTGTAGATATATCTTCAGATTAATGGCTGCTGATGTTGCGAGGGGCTAGGATTGGCGTGGTAACTCAATAATGCGCTGGGATTTGATTTTAACAGCTGTTATTAAAGGCCTGGGACATCGTTGTCTCCTGAGCTCGAGATGTCGTTTAGTTTCTATGTCCTAATGCCATCAAGACTTCAGCAGTAACCCAGATCCCCCTTCGACAACTAACACAATAGGAGTTCCATCTTGGCTGGGTGGACAACAAACTGATGACCCCATGGTGTCTTTTGTTGGAGTTGTGCCATCGACCGACAGTTTCCTATCCCTTCTCCAAACGACCCCGTTTAGTGCCCTAAGTTGGTCCTCATCTCTCCATGGAGCAACCTGTGTTCTCGGCGTTCGAACTCCTCCCGCCAAATCCTATTGAATTATTTTAAGCCTTTTTCATTTCCTAAAAATCGCCATCATTCTGTCTCTACCTACTTAAGGTGTACGGCCTTCGCTAAAGCTGGTGGCTAGTATGGTAGACGATTTAGGGACGGAAAGGGTTCTATTTCTGAAAAAACTTTTCAATGCAGATGAATGCGTGGTAGCCGTGTGCATACCTCTGGCTGCCCTTATCGTAATACGCTCAACGTTCTGTAGTGTAGCAAATCAGACTTTCGAAGCCTTTTTAAACTTCCAGTAGTAGCGATTTTTACATGCTTCTCTTTAGCTCGCTTTTCCATGGTTCCATCGTTACCACTTCATTTCAAGTTATATGGTTTCACTTCTTTCATTTCATGTGTGGTTCGTCTTAGCGTAGTGATTAAGCATCGGACTCTCGTCCCGAGGTAGAGACTTTGTATCGAGTCCACATCTTGGCGAATTTCTTAGTACTAATTAATAAAATGTGTATCTAAAACATTTCAATTATGTAAAGTGCAAAGTTTGCTTTATCAATGAGTGTTGTTTTTATACACATTTTATTAATTAGGACTAAAAAGTAAAAAATAAAAAAACTTTTTTAAGCATGCGTTTTCTAAAAGAAATAAAATGTTACTAAAAATCTAAAAGGAAAGTAATATCTTAGAATCGTACAATAAAGGAAAAAATATATTTGCTCAAGTGAATGAAAGTTTACCCTAGTACTGGAAATAAATAAAATCAATTCAAGGAAATTAGCCACACAGTAGAATACCAACAAACATAAATAGAAAAAAAATAAGTTTTTTAACAATGTAACTTATTTGAAGCTGTCTATTTATGCAAAATCACTACGAAAATCATGGAGCGCTCTTCTATATTCCATGTCAACATAAGTTCATTAAATATGAAGATTTTGGTATTCAATGGAAAAAAAGAGTTTCAATGTACTATTACTAGAAATTTTTTAATTGAACTAAAGGTAAGGTGCAAAATATAAATGAGGTTGCGCCCCATGCTATTCTTTGTGATTTTGCATAAATAGACAGCTTCAAATAAGTTACATTGTTAAAAAACTTATTTTTTTTCTATTTATGTTTGTTGGTATTCTACTGTGTGGCTAATTTCCTTGAATTGATTTTATTTATTTCCAGTACTAGGGTAAACTTTCATTCACTTGAGCAAATATATTTTTTCCTTTATTGTACGATTCTAAGATATTACTTTCCTTTTAGATTTTTAGTAACATTTTATTTCTTTTAGAAAACGCATGCTTAAAAAAGGTTTTTTTATTTTTTTTCAGTTCAACTTTTCACATTCCCACCCATTCCTTCCCATTACCCCGCCCACTGGACTCTACTTCCGTGACGTAGCGTTCCTTAAATCCGTCTGCCATCAGCTTTTGCTTGAGCTGTGTATCATTTGAAAATCGGTTCATTTTTCTACCATGAGATCATCCTTACCCGATCCATCCCCTATTAACTGCGGTATTATTAATGAGGGGCAGTGTAGGGTGATCTCACCTCCCTCCTGAGTTGAAGGTTTGTGCCTGAAGGTAATCATTATTCGAGTGCTATTGGCTCTTGTTGAATTAAAAACTACTTAGGATATTAAATTTTTCAGCCTTCAGACGCGCTCAAGAAATATAACATGAGATTTCATTAGTATAAATGTGCCTTTTAAAAAACTTACAGATTTTGGCCTGAAGGTAATCATTATTCGAGTATTATTGGCTATTGGTGAATTTAAAACTACTTAGGATATGAAAATCTTCAGCCTTCAGACGCGCTCAAGACAGAATATGAGGTTTTATTAGTTTAAATTTGCCGTTAAAAACACACATGAAACTTCATGCCCCTTAGAAAATTTCGCATAACCTTTTCCTTGCTTCTACCCTCCATACCAATATCAAAACAAGAGCGATGCCCCTTCCTTGTGGCCTTCAAATGCTATTTTCAACATTCCGCTCCTTTATCTAAACTGCTCACTCTAATACAACTACTGGCGATGTAATGATATGGCTGCCGAATTTTTTGCCTGGCAATGGCCGAATCTGCTCTCCGTTGATAATTGCAATGAGAGTGGTAAGCCTTTCAGGTTTCACAATAAATTTATGACGTGCCTTGTTGATAATACAAAATGCCCGAAGAGCGTCCACGGACCACCCTGTAATCCGTCTAAGTGGTGTTTGGCATGGGGTGAATATTTACAGAACGCGGACTGTTTTCTTTGTTACGAACTGCTTTTTTATACATACTATATTTTCATTTACTTCTTTTACTTACTAATTTATATTGTGTAAATAAAGTGACTTGGATTAGTTGTAAACCTTCTGGTATGAGTAAATCCCGTATTAAAGTGTACTGCAATATTTTAACTTTGAAAATCAGAGGAAGGATAAGAATTATGCTGATATGGTGGTCATTTGTTGTAAAAAAAGGCTCAATACATAAATGCTACTAATATAAGGTATATACCTGTCGAGCGACCTTTGCATCCAGAGTTCTGTCCTACTAGCCGTGTCTGTGCCCTCAACGAGATACACTAATACGTGAAATTTAGGTGGTCAGAGCGATTTTCGTGTACTTACAGATTTGGGTGAAACTTAGCATAGGTGCTCTTGCTAGTAATATGTATAGATGGATGATCATTGGTCTCTCAATCCTAAGATCCAAGAAATGGAATCCAAAGAAAAGCTATATGCTTCGTTAAAAACTGTTATTAGCGAACATAGTGTTTCACAACTTTTAGGGGGATTGAGGTGGGAGCCACTAGAGATTCGAGGCTACGCGCCAGGCTTAGGTTACTTGAGAAATTCAGAACTGGAGTGTTTCAGAGCGACACAGAGAATATAATCATGACGCCTCACTTCATCTCTATGTCTGACAGAAGCGTTAAAACAAAAGAGATTCATTGTCGAACAGATAGGTACAAAAACTCGTTCTTTCCATTCACAACTGGCGATCACAATAAAAACTGAGCTCCAGTAAATACACTCCCATAATACACGTCACCATTTTACCTACCAAACCCCTATCCCTTACATATTTACACCGTTGCTATCCTAACACCCCCTTCCTTGCGGCGGCTCGCAGTGTAGTAGTATGTAGATGTAGATGATTGGTTGACTAATATGCAGGGATGCATTTTTCGGGATATTGTGGAGGTGGTTTTCCCGTTGCCTTCCACACCGCAGTACCCCGGCCGATTCCGTGAACTTCACTCTCACCCGAAGCTGTGGCTGTTAATACCGGTCCGATCTTCTTGTTCTGCGCCATCAATGCCTTTTGCTGATACTACTGCCTCTCAGTAGTGGGGTCAGTTCGGGAGGCATGTAAATGTTGGATTCCGCAGTCAGGAATTTTTTACCGTTCCATGGTCTCGATCCTGCGACCCTCGGGAGTCGAATACGCGACCCCTGGGCAATCCTGGCCCCCTGTATAGATGAAAGTGACATAAATTGCAATATACCGAATTGATTCCTTTAGTTCCCTAGTCATAATGGAGACCATATTCGAAGTGTACGTTTTAATTTCAGCAGCTGTATGAAGCATGAATTAAATATTCCGTTATTAATAGTGCTATTAAATACTTTTATAAGACTGAAATTCTAAATAATTAAATGAAAAAATGTATGTCTCTAACGTGACTCATTTTTTTCACGCGGGATGTTTCAAACTCCTTCGCAACAGAGGGTATTTTGTGATTCTGAAAAATATACTGCGGTGACCATACGATTTATTTTGTCAACTAGTCGAGGAAACATACTAAACACACACTATTGATTTTTTACGAGATATAGGTGTTAGGAATTCCTCATTTCTTAAATGATGTCTCTCTGGAGTGCATACACTTTCCGTTTACTATGTTAAATGGCTACCATTTTTTGGTAAATGTCTCGGAAAGTAGTTCGGTGAGTGTGTGATATTTTGGTATCTTTGGAAGGGTGAGATATTTGTCTTTAAAGAGTGACTGCATTTATTGATTTCTAGGTGGAATAATATTTCGCTCAAAATGCGTTTGACTTATAGTTCAAAATAATTCTATTCTATATGCATATATTTTCTCCTGAATGAAAAATAATTTATTTATAATAATATGACGAGGATGAAAAATAACATGCCGATTAAAAAAAAAGTTATGATTTTTGCTTAAATTTCGAATTCCGCACTGTAAATTCTAGTCATAACTGTGTTTTGATGAAGACGAAAATTTTAAAACGTAATTCTTGCATCATTCATTTAACTACATGTGTGGTTATTTAACTTTATAAATAGATGTACTAAAGTGGAGGGTGATATACGAATGTTTTTCGACTCTGCTATGTGAACTCCGTGATTCACGGTTTACCGCTCCAACCACCTGAACAACGATAATAATAACAATGTTTTATTAACGGACAAATAGCCCATTTACAATACACAAAGAAAAACTTTACACAAGAATAAAAATATATATAAATGATTAAGATAAATTGTAAAATTACATAATATTACGTCTGAAACAACAAATTCTATAATATTGTTACTTAATTGACATATCTCAAAGTTCACCTAAACAGTTCAGGCGAGTTTACTTGATATTTAAAACCTCAATGAAATCATGGATATTATTCAGGTAGTCTCAATAACAAATTTTTGATTGTAGATAGTGAGGTATTAAATAGATCTATATTGTTACAGCTATTGGCATCTCTCAGAATCTGACTAATAGGAGAGTAGTAAGCATAATTTTGTTCATCATATATTTGCAATGTAGTTAGCGATACAAATCATTCGCCTCAACTCGGATTCGATTCCAGATCCCTCGCGCTGAATGCTTTTCACATTAAGACACTCGGGCATATTTTCCGCTCTAAACCCATGTTGATCCCTGATGGCTTGTGGAAAGAAAGATATTTTAAACCTTTCCGTTTTACCACCTACATCCCTAATATCTTTTTTATTATCTCGTCTGCTATTTGTTTCTCGAATTGGAAATCCAGCAAAAAGATATTGGAAGAGGTGACGGGACTGAATACGCAGCAATAATTGGAACTTAAGATTTTCGTAACTTGATCTGACAAGAAATGCTTTGACCACTCCTGCAAAGAAATGCATTGACCTCCCTGCCCTTGGCATTCGGGTTAGTGAGGTGGCTGGAGTTCTGACCTTCCTGCCTTTGAACTTGGGTTCCTTCACCGGAAGTGACGGAATTGTTTTTTTGCAAACTCGATCCGTACCCTCGTACATGCAAAGTGGAGTGAACTTCACGCTTGCACCGCACCACCATCACACGAGACGTAAAACTGTGGTCTCTTCGCCATCTTTCTTCAGTAAAGGGCTAATACGACGCCGAGTTTCCTCTTCCCTACCAACGCACCCCACCTCTGCTTTATAGCAACCCACCTCGCAAATATAACTAAAAGTAGACCGCAGCCAGCCTCGATCCTATTCCCGCTGGTCATCGGAGATCAGCATCGCTGGACTCGGAACTCGAAACTCGGCGAAGGGGAGCAACAATCCTCCCATTTGTCCGAGGGGTATTGCCCTTGTGAAGAAGTGGCAGGCATTTAGTGCTAAATGATGCTAGTCGTCTATACACATGTACTTGAAGTACTGCATCTGCTACACAGCGGAAACATTTATCGATTGCCTATTTAGGCAATTTAAGCGAGATTTTTCTATGGACTTTCTGTGGAGACCAGAGTTTCATTTCATAAGCTCAGCGATTATATGAAGCATGAGGGAATTTCAGTAATGATTATGCCTGAAAAACTTATTTTTTTAGTGGTTGAACTTCTCAGTTGTAGTACAGTAATTGACTAAATAATTATATTTGTAGCTTTTCCTAGACTTGTCTCCCGCAATACACCTTGGAAACGCCTTCATAACCGAAGGGTTTTTGCAATTTTATGAAAAGCATTAAGGTGAATTATAAGTTTACTTTTAAAAGAAATGTGAAAACAAGTTACTTACTGTTGCATTTCTGACGCATTTATGTGCGTAACAACTTACTCAGTTATTAATATCCCTCTGGAGCCCACTGCCCAGCAATATTCCCTAGAAAATGTAATTTATTGTTTTGCATTTATCTCTAAGAGTGGAGCAAGTGTCTTATGCATTGTTATTATTAGAAATATGAGATGTTTTTCATCTGCATTGAGTTCAAATCAATTGAATTTGATGAGGCATGTTGCTCTAACAACCTTAATGCGTGAAAACGAAGGGAATCATGAGGCAACTAATATCACCGCGGTAATCTGTAATATTTATTCAGTGAAATGAATGTATTGATACTAATTGTATACATAAGATAAGGCAAAAATTCACCATCCATTCGCCCTAAGGCTTGAAAGAAAACTTGTTGTCGGTGGCCTCCTTGGACAACCAGCCGATTCTCCCGCGTGCAGCCACCGCCACTCCCCCTTCGCTGACCCTTACGGACTTCATTTCGAGACTCCGGAATCGCGGCGGACGCGAAGTTGCCCTTGGGACGTTGAGGGTGAAGGGGAGCGCGAGGCTTTGAAATTGTGGGAAGTGAGAGGTGTTCGTGGGCGGGGAAAAGTGAGCGAGTGAAAGGCTTTTGGGGAGAGGGAGACGAGATAGGAGAGCGGGAGAAGGAGGAAAGGCAGTCGCCAGCAGGTCAGCCGAGACGACGGACCCGCTCCAGTACCTTAATCGTGAGAAACCGCCCGAAGTGCCCTCATTACCATTTCTCGCGGATACGTGTTTGAAATTGTCGGCGGTCTAACGACGAGTCGTGTCCGAACCGTGCTTGTCGGGAGTCGCGAGTGGTCCCTTGGCGCGCCTCGTGTTATCAGTGTACGTCTGCTACGACTGGAACGAACGTCGCGTCGCCGATATCTCCGTTAGGCCGTGTAGTTTCCACTTCCGAGGTTGTCTCGTGTGAAAGGCTCTCTATCCCGTCCCAGTCGATATACTTCATTTCGCGTGGAGTGAAAGCATTTGAGTGTTGAGAGCACTGAGCGCTTGTGGTGGACCGCCTCTTTGGCCGTGGGTGTGTGTGCGGGCGTGTCAAAAGTTAAACTAACTCCAGCGTGTTTGCCGAAGACGTTTTGTTGTCGACGGAGGATTATCAGTGATAAAAGAAGTGCTTAATAGCCGATGGTGATAGACTCCATGACGCATTTTACTTCCCTCTCCACTTGTTGTACATTTTTTTCTAGAGAAATTTCTCTCCAGCATTGAAGTACCTCTACCAGTTGTGGAAAAATGATTACGGAGCAATTGTAGCAGCGGGTAACATCGTCACCATCATGAGGTAAACCCTCTGTTAATTATTCAGGCAGTTAACTCTTATTCGTACATAGTGGATGCCGACCAGCCTCCTCATAAATTTCTCCATTTCAATGAAAGTCAAAGCACGATTTCCTTGGCCAATAGTTGATCACCTAGGCTTTCATCACTGCATCTCTGCTGTTTATTGGATAAAATTTATTGTTAGAGGGACAGCCTTAAAAACTACAAAAGTATATGCTGCAAGTCAAGGATATCGCGAAAAACCTTTAATATCTCTGTACCATATCTAGTTGAATTGAATTAAGATCACCATTCTGAGGGTAATTACAGAGAATGTTTAATATATAACAAAATGAAGCATAGGAAGTCCTAACCTATCGATTACTAGCTCCTTGAAATACCTAGTTTTGGATCTGCATATCAAAAATGCTTCATAGTAGTAGTGGCACGAGTACTTCATTTGTACTTGGTTGGCCAAGGTCATTTTGCACATGTGGCCTCACAAGTAGAGGCATTGACACTTAGGTTAAGTTGGAGGATCACCCTTTTAAAATAAATTTGAGCTCAACAATGTCTATCTTCAATGACTTATCTTTCCATCATAGCGAGTCATTGCCCAGATACTTCATTTTTTTAGTATAGAACCATCCTGCCATCAGACCATCCTGCAGATGAAGTTGAAGAATCAAGACTTTTCTGTCACTGGCCTTAACATGTAGAACTCTGCATGCTAATAGTGGGGAAGAATAGAATTCATGAACTACTAATGATCATAATGACAAGTTGATTGATTCAAGACTCAATCCAGGTGTCTTTGATTTCTCAATTGGTTACTGTTTTAATTTTGATGGGAGTAATTCTTATTATTCTTTTCTTAAATTTATTATCTCCATAATTTTAGGAGTGATATGTAAGTTATATACGAAAAAGTTATCCAAAAATTTATCTCACTAGCACAATCCTTTATTATACCCTTCTCCATGGTCTAGTTTACCCAGAATGTGCCCTAAAATAACTAATTCTTTGCTTAACTTTTTTCATGGTCTTTTATGATAATTTTGAATTGGTATATATTGACTTATGTTTGGTATTCTGAGTGCTAATTGGTGGATGTTGTTCTTCAAATGTAAATCAAGTATTGCTTATAAGTTTTTTATGAAGAAGGAAGATTTTTTGAAGATAGCATAGTTTTAAAAACCATCCACTCAGGTGTATCCGCTAGTTGTTCAGTGACAAAGTATGTAATTAGCTTTTGACAGTGTTTATGTTGATGGATGGCTGATTAATGCTGCGTTAGTATATTCAAGGGTTGGGTCAGCAGAATATTCTGTGTAGGAAATGTGTAATCTATGTGTATATTCTACCGTAGAATATGTAATGTAGAATATTACTAATAGTTACATATTCTATGCGTAGAAAATTAATGTTACATATACTGCTAAAGAAGTGATTACGATTTTTGGAAAATTTTATTTTAACAATATACTAATACATTTTAATAATTAAACCTATATTTAGTGCATTTTCAACTTAAATAGCCTATTACAAGCCTACCATTGCTAGGCCTGCCAGGAAATCAATAACTATCCAAGACTGAATGCCAAATTATCCACAAGTCAAAGCAATATTTTCTAGATTGATTGGTGTAGGCCTGAGTCATTTGTAGCCACTATATATCATTTTTTAAATTTTCTATGGCAAGTACTTGCAATTAGTTAAATATGCAGTAGGCTAAATTAAGGATTATATTAACTGGTATTTTAATTGAAGTGAAAAAATTGTATGCGAAATCAACATTTTGTAATCACTCTGGGTTCCTCCAGCAGGGAAAGTCGCAACTACTTATATGTAAATACTGAAATTAAATAATAGAGTTAATAAAATAAGAGAATAATAGTTATTAAAACTGCAATAAAACAATGATTTAGGAAGAAAAACATTATTTGTTCAAAGTAATGTAATTTTGTAACCATGAAATCAATGTAATACTTGATTTTTTTAATTGTAATTTTCTACATTTTATTAAACATAAAACATTATTTTACAGACAAAAAATAATCAACATAATATTCTACATAATATATGCAATATTCTACATTATCTGAACTATTTTCTATGTGTATGTGAAAAATAATATTCTACGTGTAATGACCCATCCTTGGTATATTCTGATACATCCTCAAAAGACAGATGTATGAAAAGGTTTCTATTGCATTTCTCCTTCTCATGAATGAAAGGTTGTATCAAATCTACCTTTCAAGTTCCACTGCTGATTACAGTTTCTCCCATTATGTTAGTTCCATTCGCTCAGCGTGTTGGCTCGTTTTATTATGCCATTTACAGCTAGTGTCCTTACTCCAATGTAAATATTTTCTTTTCATGTGTACATACTTAATTGCATCACACATGCAGTCTGAATATGCATATATTATGGTGCATGTATTCATGGGTGTGATGCTTATCTTATCTATACTTTCAAAGAGTTATCAATGCACACATTTCTACTATAAAAATATGTGGTAACCCAAGGAATGTCTCACACTGCCATCAAGCAATTTACTGCACTATGTCTTGCCATCCTATTTATATACCTGTTGCTTATATAATTTCTGTATTCTATGCTTTGCCATCTTATCTATGGGCAAATGATATTTTTTTCATTGATATATAGGAAATATTTTTATGCAAGTGAGTTTTTCCTACTTGGGTATTCAACTCAAAATAGGAAATCTTGGATGAAAAAGTTTTTTGGAATAGATGTATTTCTAATAGGATGTTGCAGTATTTTAGTTGCACGCTTACATGTTATCCTAGAGTGATGCATGCATTCCCTACTGCCTGAGCAATATTTTTACTATGGCAAATGCTCTCCTTTGTTGTAGTGATTTCCTCAAATTTTGTTTGCATCTTCTACTATGATCAGGGACATTTTTAAGTCCCATGGGTATGTCTTCCTGCGGAGAGGGGATAGGGTGGTGGCAAATTTAGATGTTTCTAGACATCATTGCTTTTGTATAAATTTCTTCTAAAATATTATTTTGGCTTGTGATACTGATAGGATATCTGAGCAATTAATGTTTACAAATTTTCAGCAAATAAAGTCCCATATAGTCGTTATAATGGAAGATGAATTTGGGTAGCTCGAAAAAGCATCCTTGCCATAGTGTACAAATTTCCTCATGAGATTTTTATACCTGGGAATTGGGGAAGTGGTAGCAAAGCAAGCCTTTTAATGTATAAATTTTTTTAAATTAATTATAGTTTGATGGCGAGCAACACTGGGTACAGAGTTTTGCAGGATGAAACTGACCACTTGGATGCAGCTACAGTAGTTTTAGGAGTACATGGCATGACATGCAAGTCATGTGTTCAAAATATAGAAAGCAAAATTGTAGATGAACCTGGAGTTCATAACATAAAGGTGAGTTGAAATCGAACTCTATTTCATGTGTTTTTTAGGCATAGCTCTGGAGAAATGCTTCATAGCATAATCCTATTCCATTTTTATCATATCTTTATGAGAACTTTTCTTGATACTTCATTTTTAATGTTGCTCAATATACTTTACATTTTGCTACCATAGGCCCCCGCAGTAATCATTCTATTTTCAGCTACCTATTTCTCTCATGTTCACAATGATACTGCTTGATTTTGTTATCAATTTTCTTTTTTAGCTTATTGTTTATTCTGGTCAATTACTTACTTTAAAATGAATTTCAGGTCAGTTTGTCAGAGAAAAATGCCACAATCAACTATGACCCATCCGTTACATTTCCTGACAAGCTGAGAGATGCCATTGAGGACATGGGATTTGAGGCGTTTTTGCCCTCATCTTCTAATGAGCCGTTGGATGTTAGAATCAGCATTGAAGGCATGACGTGTGGCAGCTGTGTACGGAGTATTGAAGGACGCCTAATGGAAACTAAAGGAGTGATGTCAGCATCCGTTTCTTTGGAGGAAAGAATGGCCACAATATGTTACAACCCATCTGATACATCACCCGAAGCATTGTGCATTGTGATTGATAATGCAGGATTTCAAGCATCTTTGAATCTGCTAGACCAAAGATCAGACAATAATAGTAGACAAACCATTAAAGATACTTGCATTAAAGTTAAACTGAAGAGGAGGGACAGCTTTTCAGTGAGTTGCTTGCAGTTTTGGTCTCTCTATTTATCCTCTAGTGTAAAATCAATTTCATTTACTGTGAAGTATACAGGTGGTGAAATGGATATTTAAACTTGAGCTGTTCTAGAGGAACTGCTTGGGATTGTTTCTATCTTTTCAAAATTGACATTTTGTACAATCCTTATGTCAATTTGCTAAAAGTCAGCTTAATGTCATTAGATGTTATAAGGGTGCTATAAAGTTTTTTTTTCTTATTGGTACCTAATCTATGGTCCATTTATATTCTTTGTGGGAAATAATGTGGGGTTGCTGAATTGTGATCATTATTTCCTTTAAATGAACCTATGTAGGCCTAACATTTATTATTTTTTTTATATTTTCTGGAAGAATATTATTACATAAACCTTCATTGATATCTTACCTCTAACTTATGTTAGGAAACCCTTTTGACTTGTCAGTTTGTTTGGTGACCATGATAATGGAACATCTAAACAACTATTTTGCTTGATGATGGTTTCTTTTAGATCTGATTATCATTGTCATGAAGTTTTTAGCAGCTCTGTGTCTTAACCGCAGGTTCACTAATGGATTCCTCGTAAATCCTTTAGAATGACCTGTTTAACATAATAAAAGAGACAAGCATTACCAAACTGCTCCAGGGTAAGTCTTTTGCTAGCATTCAATGAGGTGTCTACTATGGTTCTGTAACGAACTGGAAATTTGGAATATCCTGTAAAATTCATGTGGTAGCACAAGCATCTACACCCTAATCACACACACATCAAGACTTCCCTCGGAAAGTGTGTTTGCCAATCTTGGGACAGAGACACTATGTCATGAATGATTTAAATCATGCAGGTTGAATCCGTAGAAGACATGAGTTAGGGGTTAATGCTGGCATAGCGGGAGTCTTTTAGTATTTCATCCTCTCTCTTGAGATAAATTGGATACAAGCATTTTTCTTTCTAAACTCCTCTCTTGGTGATCTTCTGATGAATTCTTTTCATTGAATCATTTAGTTCATATGCTACGAATATTGAACCACATGTTTCATTACTGACTCTTGTCTTTGGTAACCTGGAAGTTCAATACCTTCATTGGTTATTATATACTGCCATTTTGTCACTGGTTTTTCTGTTTTAATCTAGTAGTATCAATTTTGGTAAAACTTTTTCTGATTCCATCAATCCAATGCAATGAAGAAAGGTCACAATGTTATTCAGCAATCCGTGAAAATTTTACTTTCTATCTGAGATTTGTTCATGTATCTTGTGTTGAGTTTTTACAGTTGACCCAAATGACTAATGTTTTATAGAGATGAAAATATAATTAATGAATTAGGTTGCCAGGATGTTATATCTGCCAATACCATGTAATTTTTATCACTGCCGCATCACAACCCATGCCTGGGCTGTACTAACCTTACCTTAAAGAGATTCTTTCAGAAGCAAATGTACTTTTGCTTATATAAGTACAAATTACCTTAGTCTTAATATGTTGTCCAACAATTGTAGTGTATTGAGAGATAAATAACCACATCATTTCATTCTAACATTATTTGTACTTCAAAATGATTCTGAAATTCATGTGACGATTAGTGACTTAGGAGAGAAGGAAATTAGATTCTGATAGGTACTCCATTTGAATCTGTGGATTATTTTGACCCTAAATCACTAACCTGGTATGAAATGCCTATATCACTCTTTAATGAACACTGACATGGTTTAAAACTATGCTTCTGCACGTAAATCTTCAGGAACTGAAGCATAAACTGCTTGCCTATAGTAATGGGATTTGTTTTTTTAGTATACAATTATTGAGAATATTTATTCCATTATTTATAATTTAAACAATGTTTCACATTAATCTCTTATTATTGATATTTTGAGTCTCTGTCCGTTTTGAAACCTAAATCCTTGCAAGATTTTTCCAAAATTTGTATGACTTTTGCTGGATGCTACCTGTGGCTATTTTATAACAAGATATTTTTGTTTCTAGAGCATTCATCATTGTCAAAATGCAATTATTCTTTTATCTAGTGTTAAATAAGTGGTAGAAATGCCAGGATATCTAGTATGTTAGGAGAAATTAAGCAGATAAAAATAGTGGACTGAATTATGTCCGCGGGAAATGTTTCCATAACTTTTTTTACAACATTCATTTTGTATTATTAAACAGGATCCCCAAATTTTGTGAAATACATATTGTAAAACTTAATGTAGCCCACCTGGCTGTAGTAAAATTCTTGGTATAACTTAACATCTCTGGTTCCTGCATATTTTCCTTTTGGTTGTGCTATGTGACGAAACCTTTAGACAATTTTCTTTTCCCAATACATTTGCTTTATCAGCATTTTACTGTAATTCAATTTTTTGTTAATTTTGTCTATATTTTTCCTTCTTCCATAGACTAGTGTTTTAATTGAAGACTATGATTCAGTCAGTGGTGATCTGAAGTCAGCCTTGTCTTCTTTAAATGGAGTATTGGACGTTAGATTGACATGGAATGATCCCAATTTTAAAGATGGAGATGCTTCAATCAAGGTGCAGTCAGGTACCAGTATTTCACCTGAAAACATCAACAAATGTGTTAAAGCAATGGGATATGCAGCTAGTCTGAAAGATGTTCCTGAACTTTTTAATGGTGAGTGTTTCGTATCCTTTTCCTTATCTTTTGTTTTTCACTAAGTCTCCTTCTGAGAGCACCCAAGTAGGACATGTGTTACAAGCTCATTTGAATACCTGTGGGTTCAATTAATTTATGGTTAATCTTCATGATGTCATATTTGCACAAGGTGTGTATAATTTAGATTGAGTTGTGATCGGAAAACATTTTGAGAATTGCTGTGCTCATCTTGAAACATTTAATTTCATATACTTCTTTGTCATTTCCTCTATGTGTTGTAAGTTTCCAAATTTACTCCTCAGTATTTAAGGTATGAAAATGTTACTCCCCATTTCTCTTCATACTTTTCATACCTGCTGTGTATTGAATTGATCTTGATAACTAGACATTTGATTTATGTGCCGAAATAGTCCAATCTGATATTTTATCACATTACTGAATAACAGCCTATCATTTCACTATGTAGATGCTTTGATTTGTGATTAAGATGTCAATTTAATTATGACATTTTAAAAGAACATATCAACTTTAAGTTAAAATGACATTTTTAGGTAGTATGTTTAGTGAAATAAAAATTTGTTGAATTTTGATTTCAGCCGTTTTACTTTTTCTGATACATACCATCCTCTATGGTCACTGTGTGAGTGATGCATGAAGATAAAAAATAGATCCCATCATTGGAGCTGACATTTGTTTTATTACATATTATGTACATATTGTATGATTCAGGTATGCCATACTTATTCATGTTGTTCTACATATTTTACAACTGTGGTTAGGTGCTATAGGAGGGTCTTGTAAGAAATCATCATTAAAGATGGCTGAGGCCAACTCAACTTCCCAAAATAGTCTTTCCAAATGTTTCTTGCAAGTTAAGGGAATGACTTGTGCTTCCTGTGTTGCTGCAATTGAGAAACATTGCAAGAAGATTTACGGTAAGTTCATTATTCCTGCTTTCTTTTACATTGGTAATCGACTGGAAGTTATTATGTAGCAAATTTAGAATTTTTTTATCATTTTTCTTTCTCTTTTCCTCTAATTTTTTATGGGCCTGCTGTTTTTAATTATCTTCATCGAAAATTTTAGTAGTTAATTCCTTACTTAAAATCATCTTCCTATAATTTTCTGACTCAAGAGAAATTTTTTTAACTTTTGTTTCCAGAGTTGCTCTCTTTATTTTTGTTGAATGACTAAAATGCTTTATTTTACAGGCATCCATGAAGTTTTGGTTGCATTGTTAGCAGCTAAAGCGGAGATAAAATATGATGCCTCTGTTGTCACTCCTACTGACATTGCTGCTTCAATTAGTGATCTTGGTTTTCCTGCACAAGTTGTTACTGAGCCTGGAACAGGAGAGGGTGAAGTTGAATTGAGGGTAAGCTATATACCATGGAGATACATTTTCTTAGTTATTAAAATACCAGTAGAAGTCTTACATTGAGACATTTGTTACCAAAGGGGAAAACTAGCTGCTATGTACAAATAGGAATTTAAAAGTGAAAAATTTGAAATTTGCTTTAAACCCTCATATGGAATTTCTAAAAATCCAATCTCTTTTTAGTAATCAGAAAGTTCAGAGTCTAAATTTATGAGTAGAATTGTGCTTTTTTCTGAGATAGTCTTGTGTATGTAAGACTCCTATTGAAATGGAGGTGGCTGAATTCAAGTTTTTTGGGGAAGTGCCATGTTTTTACCTATCTTTCTTTCCTTCTCAGATCAGTGGGATGACATGTGCATCTTGTGTGAATAAAATTGAACGGGAAGTGTCTCGTTTACCTGGAGTGACCCATGCCAGTGTTGCCCTCACCACTCAAAAGGGTGTATTCCGTTTTGACACAGAAGTTACTGGTATTCGGGACATTATTGAGGCTATAATTGGTATGGGGTTTGAAGCATCTCCTTTGTCTTCGAGGGACAAGTAAGTCTTTGTTTGTATGCTAATACTCTTAATGATAATTAAGTTATGTGACTTCTTAAACTGGGTACATTTCCAACAGTTTCATTATGCTCTAGAATGTGACTCAAAACTTGAGGTCTTCAGTGAAAAACAAATTAAGTTTTATTTTTCTTCAGGTGGGAGAATGGACATAGGTATTTGGATCAGCGGGAGGAAATAAGTCGATGGAGGACTGCATTTTTAATATCCTTGGTTTTTGGAATGCCATGTATGGCTGTCATGATTTATTTTATGTATATAATGCCTGGACATGGATCTCATGAAGAGGTGTGCTGTATGCTTTTACCTGGGTTATCATGGGAGAATCTATTACTTTTCCTATTCTCAACGCCAGTTCAGGTAAGCCATGTCATTTATTATTGAATCAGCCATTGAATTCGGTTAGATTTGATTTGTGAAAGTTGTTTCTTCTGTTATTATTACAATTGAAAATTTCATTATGTCCAGGCTCATGTATGAGAAACCTCTGTAGATGGTAAACAAACCAGTATGTTCAACTAAAATGAGAGATATATGTACAACTTATACATCAGAACTCATGGCACCGTACCTTATCTAGGGGCTTTTTACATTTTCTGCAGATGAAATTCAAACCTTGACTGAGTACATTTATCTATATGAGACTTTTTACTTTCTACCCAAGTCTATAAAATGTGACATGAGTGAAGGAATTACTATTTATATAAAAAATGTGGGCAGTGCCCTATAATGATAATTTATTTGATTTCTCCTTATATAGAAGAATTTGTAATTATATTTTATGAACTTCTGTATAGTTGACATTGCTAGCTAGATTCTATTGTAAAACTATTTCTTCCTATAGTTTTTTGGTGGATGGCACTTCTACAAGCAGTCATGGCGGGCCTTGAAGCATCGAACTACAAATATGGATGTCCTAATTACCATGTCAACCACCATAGCTTATGTATATTCCATTAGTGTGGTTCTTGGTGCAATGGTGATGGAGCACAAAAATAGTCCTGTAACATTTTTTGAAACTCCTCCGATGCTCCTGATTTTTGTTTCCCTAGGAAGATGGATGGAACACATTGCAAAGGTTTGACAAAGTGTGCAATGTTTACTTATAACACCTTTATTCCCAAAAAATGTTTTAATGCAAACAATACTTACATGGTACAGGGGAAAACATCTGAGGCACTTTCAAAGCTGCTGTCCCTCAAGCCAACTGAAGCTGTTCTAGTGAAACTAGGCCATGACTTTCAAATCCTGTCCGAGAAACCTATAAGTGTTGATTTCGTTCAACGAGGTGACTTCTTAAAGGTAATCTTTTTTTAACCAGATTCTGTGTAAGTTGCATGCCATGTCTGCCCATGATTCTTATTCTATTTAACATTCTACTACTATGGTTTATTGGAAATTGAAACATGCTGTAGTTACCATTTATGGTTGGATATCAGCCAACCTTATATGTAGGCTGACTCCTGAGTTTTCAGCTAAATGTCCATTTTCTGATGACTCATATAATGTATAGGTGGACTTTATGGTTTTCTGTGCTTAGGAACCATAAGAAAATGAGGATAGATGTTTTTTATCTTGATATCTCAAAGCTTACTCCCAACATGCATTAACAGAATGGTCTTAGTGTCTATCAGGGTGTAGTACTATTGTAATAATAAAATGTAGCAATTGTTACTTTTGATAGGCAAAAATGAAGCTTTCGATGGCAAAATAGAGGAAAATATTAATCTTGTTGGTCAATAATTAGTTATTTGTGCGGTAAAATGTAAATGATTAGGTAATATGTCAATGATAATGCTGACTTTCCTTATTTCCTTTAAGTACAATGGAATTCAGTCTTGTTTTCCACATAGCAGTTTTGACTTTCCGTTGAACCCTTTATTTAAGGCCTCCAGTAGTTAACACTGGAATTTAGAATTCCTCATATTGATAAAATTCTGGTGGACATTACAGTAATGTGACTGGTGGAGCTAATTCAGTACAAAGTATGTATATTACAGTTGTCCAATTAGCAATCAACTTCCCCATTTTTTATTATGAACCTAAGTTATAAAGATTGCCACCAGATATCAATCGCTTTAATTCTAATCAATAAATGCAAAAAATTGCCCACAGTACTTGTAAATCATGAAATAAACTTATGAATGTCAACTGAAGATAATCCAATAATGCCATTGTGCACTTAATTTCATTGTCCATTTGCTCGCAGAATAAAGGAAGAGTGCATTTTCCCTCTTTCATTGATTTTGGTTGATTCGGAGATTGGTACATTGTGCTGTGTAAATGGCCTGGGAAAAATTAGCCGCATTATTTTTGTGATATGATGTAATTGATGTATCATAGTTCTAATGTAGTTTGACCCCCTGATGTTTTACCAATACTTTGGCCTCAAAAAATTGGACTGTGTTAAAATATATTTTACTTGGATATAATGTTATGAACTGCATTTCTAAACTGATCTTTAGTAGTCGCTTTGATAAAATTTTTAAGAGAAATGTTTTGGGGTGTTCAGTCATGGAAAAGCTAGTCTTCTTTTTTATTTAATTGAAAGACATTTTTGAAATAGTTCATTATTTTAATATATATACCTTGGAATTAGACTTTTGTTCTTTTATTCTGGCTATACTCAGTGAAGAACTGATGGTGAAGAAATTCTCTATTGATGCCATAATGTTCAATATTTCACATATACATATGATATTCAAATTTTGAGAGTTACCATAAAAGCTAGTGCACGTCTACCTACATTCCACATGTTTTGTGTGTGAAATTATAGCTGTTATGTATTTAATGCAACATACCTTCCATTTCCTCTCTATATATGTAGGTTGTTCCTGGAGCCAAAGTACCTGTTGATGGGAAGGTTATATATGGGAGATCTACCTGTGATGAGTCATTGATAACTGGAGAGTCTATGCCTGTACCGAAGAAAATTGGTATGCTAACTCTAATAAGTTTTATTTGTACAGTAGATTTTAATTTATGTTTTAATGGTGCATTATTATGAATTTATTTCAAACTATCTCAAATTTTAAGATGGAATTCCTGTATGTTCATTGAATTTTTGTGATATTCCAGGGTCAGTTGTTATTGGTGGGTCAATAAATCAAAATGGTCTATTATTGATGGAGGCTACACATACTGGAGAAGCAACAACCCTTGCCCAGATAGTAAAACTAGTTGAAGAAGCACAAACATCCAAGGCACCAATTCAACAGCTTGCTGACAAAGTTGCTGGATACTTTGTTCCCTTTGTGATAGCTGTGTCATCAGTGACACTTATTGGCTGGACTATCAGTGGCTATGTTGATATATCTCATATACCAATCAGTGTAAGTGAGAAAAATTGAGTTATTTAGTTATATGTTTGTGTGTGTAAAAGAAGTGGCTTTAAAAGTGAATGTACCTCTTTTTTTCTAGGAAGAAGAGAAACATGGTTTCAACCGTGAAGAAATCATCTTTCAGTATGCATTCCGCTGTGCCCTTAGTGTTCTTGCCATTGCTTGTCCCTGTGCTCTTGGTTTGGCCACTCCTACTGCGGTGATGGTCGGGACAGGAGTTGGGGCCATGAATGGAATTCTCATAAAGGGAGCTGAACCTCTGGAAAATGCCCATAAGGTGCTTTTTTCAACTCTTTCAAGATAATTATTCAGATATTTAACTATACCCTATTTCTTGTGTAGAATTAGGTTTGCCTCTTTGTATGTTTTTTCTATTGATAAATTATTCTTTATTAAATGAAAGAATGGTTGCTATTATGTTATAAAGTTACAATACATTTTTACTGGGAAATCCAGGATTGTAAGTTCTTTTGGTCACTTTTGTATTGTGTTAATCTTAAGTATTTAAGCCTAAATCTAATGATGGAAGTCTTATATTCATAATTTTATTATAGCTAGTGTATAATTAAGGTACCTTCCTTATTATTTTTCTGTTTTTGTTTAATACAAATAAGATATCATACTAATTTAGCTTGTATTGTAGGTTGTGATTGTGTTTAAGAATATTTATTTTTCTTGTGCGTAATCTGCAAATACTATCCATCTCATAATTTCCTAATATTATTGGTCCCCTTAAGCTTTCAGCATTGCATTATACTGGTAGCCATTAAGCAAAGTGGTAATTCACATTTTATAAACACAATTTCACATGCTTATGAACCATTGTGCTGTTAAGAAGCCGTTAGAGGTTGGCAATCTGATTTTGAGACTGACCCATTTACTGTTTTTTTGCAGGTTAAATATATTGTATTTGATAAAACTGGTACTATAACTCATGGAGTACCTATGGTTTCTCGTATTTGTCTATTTGTTGATGAGCAGACCACTTCATTGGCCCTATTCTTGTGTATTGTTGGAACTGCTGAAGCTTCTAGTGAACATCCTATTGCCTCAGGTAAAGTAGACTTTTGGAAATTCTCATTTAATATCATGTTTAGTGCCTTGTCAGTTAAAGAGTTAATTTTACTCAGCATGCTGCCTTGGTTAACTTAGTTTATATACATGAAAAATTTCCTGATTTTATTTTTTATTATTGATTGTAGTCTCATGCATGTTAGCCCCTCCACGCGGTTCTCAGTATGTGGTACGTCATCGGGTAGTCGGCCCCATATGTGGTTCTCAGTATGCCGTACGTCACACTGCACTCCCTCGGGTTATATTTTTTTGTGGTACCGTCAACGTGATTTCTGCTTATCTGTGGTTGCCCTTGGCCTCTTGGAAGATGATTCTTCCTAATCATTGCCTTGGATGACACAAAAAGGCCCTCTGTAAGCAAAGCAAACCTAATAAGTCGGTCCTAATCAACTCTTATGGTCGCTTATATATGCTTCGTTGTCTGCTTTCTGTCCATCTTGATTTCCTGAGATGAGCCCTATTCCTCACTTCTCTGGAGCCATTCATTCATCCTCCTTCCCCTTTGTTTAGTCTTGTGAGATGGGCGGTCAAAAGACATCGAGGCCTTGTGAAAAAATCCAAATGAATTGGAAGGGGAGTAAGTTATTTTTCAGTGAAATAGAAATAGAAAATTTAGTGGAAAATGTGGATGAAGAAAGTGTAGGGAGCATAGAATCTGGTAGTGCAAGTTCAAGTGAGGAAGACGCTGATTTTTCTGTGGACATTCACGAAGATAGCGAAAGTGACAGTGAGATGCCAAAAAGTAGTAACAATTGTCATTCCTCTTGGGTATGGGCTGATTTTGATGAGGACAGCGTTCCTAAAAAAATTCCATTTTGTGGCGAAAGTGGACCAAAATATTTGTGAATAATATTCTTGAATCCTTTACAATATTTTTGATAGAAATCTAATTGATAAAATTGTTCTCAAAGTCAACAGATATGCAGATACATACTTAGAAAGTCATGCATTGACTTCACGATCACGACTGAATCAATGGAAACCTGTAGATGTTGGAGAGATTTGTGTTTATTTAGGACTGATAATGTTGATGGGTGTTGTGCAAAAACCAAGTATTCGCTCGTATTTTTCACGGAATCCACTACTGAAAATGGAAATTTTCCCCAAAACTATGTCTCAGGACAGGTTTGAAAGTATATCTAAATTTTTGCATTTTGTTGATAATGCTGAACTTCATCATTATTGTGGAAACAAAAAGATTTTCAAAATTCAACCCGTTATTGATCATTTGAAGAATAAATTTCAGAGTATATATTCTCCAAAGAAAAATATTGCAGTTGATGAATCCCTCATATTATGGCAAGGACGGCTGTCATTCTAACAATACATCCCTTTGAAGGCATCAAAATTTGGCATAAAAACCTTTGAACTTTGTGAATCAGATACCGGCTATTTGTGGAGTTTTATTGTTTATTCAGGTGCTGATACAACATTATCAGTTGCTGAAACTCCTGATGGACTCAAAACATCTGCAATAGTAATAAATTTAGTGCAACCTTTATTTGGAAAAGGCTATTCATTGTGGTTAGACAATTATTATTATTCACGTGCTTTAGCAAAATTTTTATAGAATTGCAGAACAAATGTTGCCGGAACTTTGCGGTTGTCTAGAAAAACGTTCCAAAGGAGGTAAAAGCCGCAAAACTGAGGAATGGAGAGCATATTTCAAAAGTATGTGACAATATTATGGTCATGAAATGGAAGGATAAAAAACCAGTGTCGTTTATTTCAACCTTTCATAGCAATGCCTTTCGTGTAAAGGATGGGAAATCAAAACCAGAGTGCATTCTGGAATACAATATGGCGATGGGAGTAGATTTGAAAGACCAAAAGCTTCATCCGTACTTATTAGAATGTAAAAAAACTAAGAAGTGGTATATAAAATTATTCAGGCGGTTATTGAATGTTTCCGTACATAATGCACTAATAATATACAATAGCTGTCAAAATAAGGTAGACCATGTGAACTTTTGCCTTGGACTAGTTTAACAGCTCCTTGAAAAATACGTAACTATTCCCAACCCTTCGACTGCCCGGAGACTGCCCATAAACCCGTGACCATGCCGTTTAGTCGAGCGGCACTTCATTGAAAAGATTCCGCCGACCTCGAAGAAGTCCAGGCCTTAAAGGAGATACCAAGTGTGTTCCGCTAGCAGGAAAAGGAGAGATACTGTTTACTGGTGCCCAGACTGCAATGAGGGTCTGTGTTTAGAGGATTGTTTTAAAAAATATCACCTTAAACTCAGCTTCTAGAGCACAAGTTCGGAACTAAAAAGCAAATGCAGGAGTGAAAAATTGAAATATGATGTAAGTAAATTGTTTTATGCATGAACTAAACATATAACTATAACATATATTTTTTTCTCAATTTTAAAAATAAAACAAAGGCAGTTATTAATTATTTTCGACAGAGATACGCAAAACGAGAAATTTTTAAAATTTAATTACCGCGAGTAGGGAATAAGCATTTAAATTTGTGCTCTGTCTTGAAGGGTTAGTGGTGAAATTTTACATCTCTCTAGCAATGGCAGATTTGTTGCTCACTAAGAGAGAGAGAGAGAGAGAGAGTGTAAAGGGAGGAGTTGGTTATTCAGAGATAACCTTATATAAATTTTGTAGAAGAAGCAGGTCCCAATGACTCTCGCTGAATTGTGGTGAGGGGAGAAGCTCCAACCTCATTGTCCTTTCAGCAGTGACCTGTGGGTGAAACAGCCAAAAGCTGTAGTTTCCGTGGTCTCCCTTGCCTTCCGCCCCATATGTCTGCAAAAGAATGTGGGTTTGTACTTAGTATGCTTAAGGAAATGCAGACTGGTTAATCTCCTTGTGAATTGCCAATCTGCTGAGTATTTCTACAGTGCTGATGTCCTACATCTACCACACTCTAGGGCTGTCCTGTGACATCCCTGTATTTTGCTTTTCTCTTGGCAGTAATTCATGTTGCATAAGGAGTATTGTGCCCCTGGGCAGTCTCCCCCAGACTGTAACCTGGATTCACTTTCCCTCTTCCCTTTCAAAGGAACTCATAGATGGGGGAATCACAGGGTTTGGATAGTGGAAGGGATGGAATTGCTAGATGGAGTCACTAATGCTATGGTGTTTACACTCGACTTGTCTTGTCTTGGCACTAGTCTTTGGTTTTCCCCAGCACTGTTAGTTCTAGTTAACTTCAGTATACTTTTTCACCAAGTATCAGTACCAACCTTCAGTTTATATTTTTACCAAACTTTTGGTTGAAGATATTTTGGGCTGAGAATTTTATTCAACACACTCAAACACCCAAATTTTATTCCTGAGAGAACTATGTCAGGAAAAGCTGTGCCTTGATTTCATTATCATCAGATGCGAAATGGTTTCAAATTCATAGTGAAATATTTTATGGCTACACCAGTTTTTCCTGTGAAGTACCATAATTCATATTGGAGCATAATTATGTGTGTACATTTCCAGATTTTTTGTGCAGTACACATGTAAATGTATTTTGTCATCTGCAGTTGGTTGAAATCCTGACCTCAGTTTTTTTCCCTTTAGCCATTGTACAGTATGTCAAGGATATGATTGGTACAGAACTGAATGCCAAATGTGAAAACTTTCAAGCTGTACCTGGATGTGGAATTAAGTGCACCATCTCACATGTTGAACCATTAATGGTGTCCGCGATGCAATCAGAGCAGTTAACCAACTACACCAATCAACTGAGGTAATATATTTTACAAATAAGGCCATCAGTATTGAAGGCTTAGAGTACAGCCTTTATTAAAGATTTTACAAATGCCATTATGCTATTGGATATGCTGAAAAACAAGCTTATGGATGCAGTTCAAAAAGTCCAAGATTGAATCCTAAGAAATCTTAAGCTATTGCTTGAGAAATCATTCCAATGTGTAAAGATATTTCAAGCCACAAGTGACTACCACAATATGAGAATTTCGATTAGTCATAAAAAATTGAATTAAAAATGCCATAGCAAGGAGATATTTTCATGCCTGAAAAACTCTTGATCTTGCTTTGTATATTAAACTGTGAGTATCTCTTTTATGAAGATTCTCTTACAATTTATTACCTCATTGCTAGTGTATTTGCTGTATTAGATGTATTTACTAACCATGGTCACTTATTTTTTTGTTTCCTCGCTCATGGGATCTATATTCATTTGGAAGTCTATAGGGCTTTCTCCTCTTTTCATCCTTATAACTTATTGTTCTCAAATCTTTTTGTAGAAATCTGTTGGATGGAAAGCCCCCAGGCACAACAAAATCGTCAGTGACTGTGGGTGGAGTATCAGTGGAACTGAATACATGTGAACCTATGGTGCAGGATCGGAGATCAATGGAACTGCAGAAGTTACTACTTAGCTCTCCAGATATGGATAGGAATGAAATTGGAGAGAACCCAACAAAGTATGAGGTACTGTGTCAACTGCATACATTTCAATTTTCCTCAGTTGTATTTACCACCAGTGTTGCCTACGTACTTAGGGAGACTAGGGAATCTTGATGTTTTGTAATTGCAGATTGCCTTTAAAATATTCATCAGTAATCAAATGAGGTGATTGAAAGATTTTATTTGTAAAATATTGTAGAATTCTATATTTGCGTATCCTCACCTAATATTCAGTGCTCTTAAGCTCATTGTTACGGGTGTTCTTTCAGTATAGGTAGGTTTTTGGGTGATGCCTAATCAGCTCTTCTTCAAGAAATGGGCCATTTGCTACCAGTCATGTCCCTGCCACCAAATTAGTTCTTACCATCAATTTTCTCATCTTTGTAAATGCTTCATAGACACAAAAATTGTTGCTTGTGCTGTTATTCGTGTCCTATTACTTAAATTTTTATTATTTGTTTTCTCATTTCTCTGAGATCCCATTGCTTTTGCTTTACTGTGGCTAGTCTTCATTTTATGTCTCTCAAGATCATCTTGCAGCATATGTAGCCGTAACAATTATTTTACCTTGTTTATAGAGAAACTAACCAACTTAATCAATTCTCCACCATTTGCCAGTCCTTAGCCCTTAGTTCTGTATGCATTTCTTCTGCATAAGTGGTGAAAGAATCCTTGGGCGACCCTGCCTCAACTCTCTCTGTTATACTGACCTATGTAATTTTTTCATTCTCCTCTCATACTTGTGCCATCTGAACCTTGCACACATTTTACATGAGTTGCTAATTTCTCAAGTTAACCCTTTCACTTCTCCCATCGTCTATAAGCGATCAACGTAGTAGACTGCTCCCATCGTCTATTGGCGATTTGAAGAGTGGTTCTACTCCCAGATGCCATGGGTGCCTCAAAGGTTGTCCTTTGACCAATAGATTTCATGCAAACATCTTTTTGCCCTCTTTTCCCGCTTATTGTCCTTCACCAGCTGCCAGGAATCATCAGTTACCCTCGAAAAATGTCGAGAGAAAGTCGCGCTTCTTCATCACGCAGCATCCACCCCGGGAAGAGACAATTTTCTTCATGGGATATTGTGTCTGTTCTTGATGAACTCAGCGATGAAGAAGAAGTGTTTTCTTCAGAGTTGGATGACAGTGATGAAAACATAGGAGATTCTGTTGAGTCATTCAGTAAAGATAAGACGAGAGGAGAGATCCAGTCTTTGAGTGGGAGAGCGGACGAAATTTTGTGCCACCGCTTTGGAACTTTGACTCTACAAGTGCAGGAATTAGTAGTGATTTTGTAATTTGTGATGAAAACAATGAGTATTTAAAACTGTCTTTGACTATGCTATTTTGGAAAACATAGTGAATGAAACTAATCGCTATGCCAATAATTGTATTGAGTTGCAATTTTCCAGAAAGCGCCGTTGGAATGATTGCCCTGAAAATGACTTGTATATGTTTTTAGGCTTGACAATGTTGATGCCGCATACGAAGAAGCATTCTATTGATGAGAACTGGTCTAAGGATCCCCTTATAGAAATGGCAGTTTTCGGGAAATACATGTCTAGAGACGGATTTTTGGGGATTTTACGATTTTTGCATTTCAGCGATAATGATGTTGCAAACCCAGAAGATCCCTTGCACAAAATTGATACAATTTTTTTCTATACTAAAGGAAAAATTTAGTGGTTTCTTCAATCCGTTTCAAAAGCTCATGATATATAAATCGCTTATGCTATTCAAAGGTAGGCTGTCATTCAAGCAGTATATTCCATTAAAGCGACACAGACTTGGAATCAAGTTCTTTGTTTTGTGCGATTGTGAGACAGGAATCATATTAGACATGATTCCATACACGGGGAAGACAACAAAAATTTCCAAAAGTTACTAAGGCATATCTGGTGCTGTTGTCATAAAAATGATGGAGAAGTATTTACTCAAGGTTATATTTTGTGCACAGACAATTGGTACACTAGTCCAAGACTATGTAAATATTTACTTGGCAATGGGACGGGGTCATGTGGGACAGTGAGGATGAATAGAAAAGGCATGCCTTCGTTCCCGGCAAAATGTAATCCAGGGGACTATCATGTGAAAAAATCAAATAAAATATTAGCTCTCAAATGGCACAATAAGCGTGCTGTAACCATGCTTACAACTGTTCACAAAGGGAAATTAGTGGCGAGTAATAAAATAGATTGGAGAAATAATGTATTTATAAAAAAACCTGATTCTGTTCTAGATTACACTAAGAACATGAGATTAGTAGACAAGTCGGACATGCAAATCAGTTCAGTGGAATGCATGAGGAAATCTGTAAAATGGTACAAGAAGATGTTTTTCCATTTGATAGATGTTACAGTACTCAATGCATACCACTTTCATTCCGTGAAAACTGGAAGCAGCATGTCACTGAAGGAATTCAGTTGTACTGTTGTGCGACATGTATTCACAAAATACGGTACCCTGTCCCAACCCCACCCTGGCCGTTCGACACCCACTAACCTCACAACAGACCAGCTCTTGGGAAAGGACGTTATTCTACGACACTACCTGGAGTTCGTCCTACCCACGGAGAAGAGGGCCAAATCGCAGAGACAGTGCCATGTCTGCATGAATACGCAGCGTGCGGAGAGGCGCAGGACACTAGTAAACACTTGGTGTAAGGAGTGTGGAGTGGGATTGTGTATTGGTCAGTGTTTCCGTGATTTTCACAGTAAGAAAACATTTTAACAAACATAACTATGATAGTAAGTAATTGCATTTTCATTATACTGACCATAATTACAAATGAATTGCTGTTCGAAAATTTGAAAAAAAAAGTATTTCATCTTTCAATAAAACAACACTTCCTGCAATATGACATTCAGAGTAAAAGAATTAGAAAATTACACACTATATAATTTTTTAGCAACTTTTCCCTTAAATATAAAATGATAAATTATAAAATTATGCAAAAATAAGAAAAAAGAACCAAACTTTTTTTTCCGCCTGTGGAGAGCTATATTTCAGATTAATTGTACAGTTAAAGGGTTAACCCGTAGTTCCTGCAACCATTTTAATAAGCTCTGACCTTCTCAAAAAATGAGAAAATAAAGCGTACTGATCATACTGTAGACAAGGTGTCCTTGGTTACTAGATGCTCCCTTGTGTCATCTTGTACCCTTGAATCCTCCAATATCGTCATGAGGATTAGGAAATCTGGGTGGCACGATGTTCTGCTCATTGGTCTTGTAAGTAAAAGGTCTGTGGTTTGATTCCCCGTCTTGATGAATTTTTTCAGTGGGATATATTTCATTGTCATAATTCTGCTGGACGAAACTTATTGTGTATTTCTGGTAGGGATCTTGGCTATCCCACTGGGTAACAGTATCATACGTTTCAAATGCTAAATCTACATCATCCTGTGGCTCAATTGATTCACCCCAAAAATAAGCTTCTAAAGCTGAAATATCTTTGAAATACTTATATCTAGCTAAAGAAGACTTGTCAATTATGACTGTGTTCTTGTTGAGTTATTTTGTTAGGAAATTGATGAAGAAGTTGAAATTTCTGGAGTGTCCTCCGTAAATACTTGTAAAACTATCTTAATTGAGTTGTAACTCTACATGTATATTTTTAAAATGTGTATGTAAGATGTGGGAAGGTCAATTTGGTCAAATGTCAAGCATTCTCAATAAAAAAATGTATTTTTGGTGAATCATTTGTATCCTTTACTTTTTAAAATATAACCAATATATATTTACTTTACAAAAGGTGCTGATTGGCAACCGAGAATGGATGAAGAGAAATGGAGTTCATATAAGTACTGATGTTGATCTGATAATGACAGATGAGGAAGAAATGGGTCATACAGCAGTTTTGATTGCTGTAAATGGTGAGTGTGTAGATCTTCTTGAAAGATTCATCAATTTTTTCCGTTTGTGTCCTTAATAAATTGGGTGAATCAGTGATACATTCTCTTAATTCAAGATTCTCTTTATAGTTAGGGTTAAAGTCATTGGTATGTAGACATTTAATTAAAAGTTGTTCTGTTTTAATTTTGACTGCATTTAAGTAAAAAAAATGGTAGCAGAAAGAAATTCCTCAGTGACTATTCTAAATGGTACCCTTGGGAGGAACTCTAAAAATATGTCACATTTAACATATACTCACTTCCAAACATGGAACAAAAAACAAAACAAAAACAATTAACTCCGTGGTTTGAATCTTAGTGGGAACTATGTGGTCTGTAGAAATTAAAAATTGAAATGTACGTATGTTACTTAGTGTATCTACAATGAAGGTTATCAAATTTCTTTGAGGTGCGTGTGAAATGGTTAATAGATTCCGAATATTATTCTGTCACCTGGCTTTTGGTCATCATCTTTTTCCTGTAGCCTACTTTATTTGTATGTGAATGAAAGAGTGTGATCACACTAATAAATGCCCAACTTTTCTGTGGTGCATCATATCCCAGCTGAAATTCCCAAATCCTTGTTGAGCCCTAGTATTTTTATCTCTGATGGCCATGTGGAAGGTTGCTGGTCTTTTAAGAATATGACCTCAATGGGAGCTTCTGATGATATTCCTTTTAAATCCAGGATTGAGGTTATGATTGAATTCATTAATCAGGGTTTTAAGGCAATCTGACCTTGAAGTTCATTGTGCTAATTATAATCCAGGATGAGAATGGGATTAATTTGGTTGTTCGCTTAGCTTCTTTTGCCTACTTCTCCAGTAATAGTGTCCAAAATTTCTGTGTTTTCCTTCTTCTTCTCCTTTCGTTGCTATTTTTCCTATCCTATCCTCTATTATAATGATATATAATTCTTTTACTTCACAATGTACACATGCACTTAAATTACCTAGAAGTCTTACCTATTCTCTACAGGTATATTAGTGGCAACGATGGCAGTTGCTGATAAAGTGAAGCCTGAGGCACATTTGGCTGTGTATTCTTTGAAGAGGATGGGGCTTGAAGTAATTCTTCTAACAGGAGATAATAGGAAGACGGCAGCCTCTATTGCTCAACAGGTAAATGAGGAGTTTTTTTATAATGTGGAGAACATTTTCTTTGGTAAAATATGGTCATTTTCTCTAGTATGTTTTTGAAGAAGTGATGTTTGATGTCCATGTGCCTTTTGGTTGTAGGTGGGAATAGGTCGTGTGTTTGCTGAAGTTTTACCTTCTCACAAGGTTGCAAAAATTCAAAAACTGCAAGAGAAGGGAGCCCGAGTTGCAATGGTGGGTGATGGTATCAATGACTCACCAGCTCTTGCTCAAGCAGACGTTGGAATTGCTATATCATCAGGGACTGATGTAGCTGTAGAGGCAGCTGATGTAGTTTTAATGCGAGTAAGTCACTCCTCAATCTAATACTACTGAATTGAATATATTGAAGAATTGCATTTTCATAGTAATGAGTCAGAATATTCAATATTCTTCAATTAGAATTGTTTACTTCTAAGTATTGTAGTATAAACTAAAATGTTTTGTTCCGCATTTCAATTTTTATTACAAATCACATCGAGTTATTCCTGTGACTGCAAATTTACTTTATTTGGCTTTAAATCCACATTTGTTGAGTCAATAATCTTCATTTATCAGATTGAAATTGTCAAAAAAAATAGATGAAGTGGTCTTATTTTTATCTTTATTAATATTTTCTCTCTCCAGAATGATCTATTAGATGTGATTGGTTGCTTGGATTTGTCACGTAAAACTGTGAGAAGGATTCGTTACAACTTCCTATTTGCCAGTATGTATAACCTCTTGGGCATTCCAATTGCAGCAGGGATATTTAGTCCAATTGGTTTAGTTTTGCAGGTTAGTATATGTACTTATATATTTATTATAAGAGAATAACAAGTTTTTACATAAGTAAATTCATGCATAGGTGTTCATAATTTGGGATATCCCGAAGTTGTTCGTATGTCAGGATTGCTATTATATCTCGCTAACTTCTCTCTAATCAATTCTTTATTTGCCTTTTATTTTATTTGAATAATGGTAATATCTTTCATTACATTGGCATAGTTCTCATTGATGTGAAAAAGTTGGCCTGTAAAATGTTCTTTTGTTATGGGCTTGATGATAGAAAGGGTTGATGCCAAAATACATAATAATAAGTATTTTTTATGTTGCAGAGAATGATAATCTCTTGTAAATCCCCACAATGTCATTATAGACCGCCGACCATTGCATATACATTGACATTAAATTGACTTGGGCTTTTCATTCCTTGCCTTAAGGATGAGTCAAAGTTCCTCCAAGTTAGATATTAACCCAATCCTTTATTCAAAATGTTTTATGAATTATGTTCATCTCTTCTTTATTCTTGATAATTCGTGTCTTCTTCCACTGCTATTAGTAATTGGCAAATAACAAAAAAATGTGAGGGAGAAGGTTACTTCAAGAGAATTTAAGTGATTAATTACAGTTGTGTGTAGGTTACAATTGCCCTTCATGTAATTGCAAACTCTGGGATTACCACAGCATTTAATTCAAAGAGTGTCCAACTTAATAAAAAAAACAGTCATATAGTATAATGTTGCAAAACATTTTCTGGCAGAGACCCAGCGTAAGAAAATGTACTGCAGGGAGTAATAGTTGAAAGAAATATTTGAAATGTAACAATTGTGGACAAATGCTCTTGCTGCCAATAGCAATAAAAAACTGGAGCAATCAACTTTATCCCTGAATAATTATATGCCCCTAATGAATTATCCCATGAGTGACAATTGTACAAAGTTGTTGATAATTTGGGATTGGGTCACAACTTAAATTATATTTGAGAAAATTAATGGATGGTCATAAAAGTAAGTCTGATGTAAATGTTAACACATATCAAATTACTTGTTGTGATAACTTCCTATCACTGATCATTGTGAAGTAAGTGAATCTTATCTTTCAGCCATATTTATGTTGTTACTTTCTGTTGATGTGTTATGTTTTGTTTTTAGCCTTGGATGGCATCTGCTGCTATGGCACTAAGTTCTGTATCAGTTGTTGGATCATCTCTGTATCTAAAAATGTAAGTTTGCTATTTTCAGCCTTCAAAGCATATAAATTGGTGTTTTTTTTCATTGAAGTGTCTATTCATTAATATTCCATGTCTCCTTTACTAACCCTCATCATGTATCTTTTCAAGGTATCGTAAGCCTACAAAATCATCTCTTACAACTCCTGAATATCAATCTGCGATTGAAGCTCACTATGCTGCCCTGAATAATGATACAGTATCTGCTATCTCTCTTCATCGAGGGTTAGATGATGATGATGATTTCCGACCTGGAGTGTCTGCTAGGGTTTCTAATGGAAGTACTTTGAGCAGGTAAAAATAACCGACCTTTGCTGAAGTAGATCCAATAAAATCAGTTTTTTGGAAATTTTCTCATTGGGTGAAAAAATTTTTATTCGATATTTATAATATTTAACTTATATCATTACTCTTATTTTTTGAGAGAGGTGAAAGTTCAGCATGTGAAAAAGTGTCTCATTCGAAAAAGTTTATTCATGCATACGGTTTGATGATGCAATAGTTTAGGAAAAAGGCAAGTGGAATACATGTTTTGGTTGTTTATAACATTTGTTCCATTTCATCGTGGAAAATATGAGGAATTAAATCTGATTTGGGTGTCAATCTATATTCATTGTTGGTGCTATATTTCTCATGAAATAGTGATTGCTATTCAAAAGCCTGGAATGCTTGAAATTATTCCAAAACTTGTAAAAAAAAACTGTGTAAAGTTAGGAAATTTCCTGTGACACGTTTTATACACCATAAACCTAAAGTGATTTGTTTTCTGGTCCACAATCTCAGATAAATGTGGACAAGCTTTTGATTCTCTTGGAATATAGGCAAATTCCAATGCATTTTTTGTGAAGCATTAGATCAATTATCACTGTTTTAGTTCTTCAAGACTCACTTTTTCTAAACCTCATTTCCTTCTATGTCTCTAAGAACTTGGGATGCTATAAATATTGGAAGGAATAGTTTTCAATCATTAATTTAGTTAATAATATAATAATAGAAATGAAATATCAAGGAAAGAGACATCTTATGTGTCTGTACGGACTAACATCTCATTGACTCACATGTAAAGTACACTCTCCATTGGCCATTGGTATCTGGTGTTCTCCAACCTCTCCATTCATACAGACCTTTGAGTAGATGACATGATGCACCATAATTACTGAAATGGTTGGTCTTCAATCATAGATTCTTTGCACCAACATTATTACTTCAAAATCAGGCCTTAAGAATTTTTAAAAATCTAATGCATTTTTAAAATTCTTTGAATTCTTGAATATGTATTTAAAAATATTTATGTCTGAATCAATAAGAAATTGATATCTAAGTATATTATTTATCTATGTTAGTATTTGATAGCTAAATGATTACATGTATAAGGGAAAATATTTCACGATATCATCATTGCTGTCTTTTTTCTTGCAGAAAGCTTGAGGGGTATGTTTGCTTATTATTGCTGTGTTTTTTGTTAACTGAATTGTTTGTTTTTACTTCCTTTTTCAGGCTTTGGTCTCTATTTAACTTTGTAATTTGTCACATATGTCATTCTGGTGTCAACATAAATGGCCTTTTGCTATACCTTTTTCTCTGCAGTTTCTTGTATATTATGTCATAATATTATCAGATCCAAATTTCTTATCCACCAGACTGGATGCGGTTAGTTCAGCAATGAAAGTGTGACATCATTGGGCACTGTCTGGGCTTGTGATGAGTAAGTGTTCTGAACTTCCATTGGCTACCCTAGCGCATCAAGCTATGCCGTCAGTACCAGCATGCTTCCAGTCACATCGTGTGTTGCCTTGGAGTATTTTATTAACTTGTGATTTTGTGTCAGTGTTTCAGTTTGCCACATTATGACTGCAAGGAGTTAAATAAGGAACAGTCTCGCAATTTTATCTTTCTTAAGGACAATAGTTCCTCAGCACAACCTTTTATATATACCCTGCATTTTCATCAAAGTGCACTCTGTATTCCTAATCATGTTAATATTTGGATGAACTCCTGCAAAATGTAGTTCAATATTTGGTGTTGGGTGTTAATTTGCATGAAGAATTGAGTGGTCAGATTTTAATATGTGTTGTGGACACTCCCTGGAAATGCGCATGCCTTCCTGTTGATACCTCTAGAGGTATGTTTTCTTTTGCACACGTTACTCATTATGACCAAATAATATTAATACCTTCTGGTCTATTTATTTCCCTACATAATGTGACATGGATACCAGTCAAGACTATTTTTCATGTGCTTCATTTGAGATACCTTTTGTTTTTTATGAATGAAGTGTGTAAATCCCATGTCATACTAGCATACATTTCTAGCATAGAACATATTATGCTTTAAGATAACTCTTAAAGGCTATCAAGGTTCTCATTTTCCTTTTATATCACAAAGAGCATGAACTGCATCTTGCTTTGTGAGTGTATTGTGAAAATTACATGGATCATGTATTAATATGTGGGTATTTTCTCCACAGCCTGCTTTTTTGTGATGTAATCAGTGAGTTTTCTTTATGCCTTTTTGTATGACTTAACTACCACCTTTTACTGTTTTAAGTGGGTGGTTCATATTGGTTACTATTTGCCATCACATTTAGAACATTCTGAGCATGTTACTCTGTGATGAATATTTAATTTGTTTATTAGAGTGCAGCACGTAATAAATGGACAAAACGCTTTGGTGGCTGGTATTTAAGGGCATTTTCTTGGTTATGTGTGATTAATTGGAAGTTTACTACCTTCTGGCTATAATGTAGCCTCATCATGAAAATTGGTCTATTTTATGTTTTCCAATAAAAAGTTTCTGTACTATGTAACTATCCCTCTTGATGTACCTGCATAAATAATTGTGCTATGGTATTTTTTCCTATATAATTAAGGTATAATTTCTCCGTTTAATATTTAGTGCATCTGCTACTTATAGTTTTAAACTGAATTCACTTACCAGGATGACTTATCCTGAAAACTTGATTTTCCCTGGTGGAGCAGAGGCCTACCTGGTTTTGGTGCCTTAATTTTAAAATGGGAAATGTATCTAATGAAATCACTTCTGATGCAAGGACTAAAATTGAAAAATCTCAATGGAATTAGATTTTATCTCTACATCTGCCATGAGAGGCATTGTTATTGTTTTTTATGCCATCTGCATTTACATCATTGGAATGCATAGTGTATATGCATGCATTAGTTGCTCAAGTTGAATTTTGTGCATATTGGTGTCACTAATGTTGAGTGGTAGAAACTGGTACTGTTAGCCTAGTGATAGTGTTACATATAATACTCTCTTTTAAAAATGTGAGCATTATGGGAATATAAAACTGTCCTACCCCCATAGCTGGCTATAGTTTTGAGAATGGAAAATTAAGTTGCTTTCTCTCCTCACTTCTAAGCAAAGACGAAAGTGTAGATGAAACTCTGAAAATTAATTGAATTATTCTGCCCAGTCAGTGTAAATCATGATCCAAAAGATTTTTGGGTAGATATAAATGATTTTATTCCCTTCACTTTGTTTGTAAACTGAAGTGTTGATGGAAGTTTTTTTGTCACTATTGAACCACAATCAGTGTACATACCACTACTGCTTGAGGAACTCTTCCCTTCCCCCCTAATTTTGTTATTCTTGCATGGGTATATCTGTTTTTCCTCGAGAAGAAGAAATGGTGTGTTCTCATTAAGCAGCTCATAGCAGTAAAGAAAATTTGAGTATAAACTTCAAATGGAAATATTCCTGAACTGCTTTCTGGAATGTAAATATGCCTTTATTAAGTACTTACTTGAAGCAATAGGGTGTAGAAATATTTCCCATTTTAAAGTCTGAGATAACCTTTATCCGAACTGTAACTGACAAATTAAGCCCTTTAGTGCATGGTCACTTCTTACAGAGGGACACCTACGCCATAATAATGCTGTATTAAAATGTCTGCTTTTTTAAAAAAATGCCTAGTGTTTGCCTCAATAAATTTTTGGGCACTAGTGTTGCTGAAAATTCCATCCTTATCTGATAAGTATTTTTGTTAATGCTTGCATGTTGAGTGCATGAGGCTTCTTCAGCTTAAAGTATCCATCTATTTTTAATCTATCATTGGCATGCTACAATATGGGTCATCTTACTCTAATTGACTTTTTCATTGGCCTTTACTTGAAGAGTAAGTGTGTGACAGACTTTCATTTCTCTCCACTATGAGTATCAGTTTTCTATTCAAATTAGGTTGTATTTAGTTGCTTCTGTTGCTTGGTAAACCTGCTGGCCCCTCTCTTTGTTTATTACATGTTCATGCTTTGTGTTTATATGATGTTTTGATGAGCTTATATGTTAAGATTGTTTAGATCCCAACAGCATTCTGTCCAGCCTTCGTCCTCGTTGCTGCGGTGAAATTGTTTAATCTTGCAGCTGCCTGCTTTTGTTCCCTGCAACATAAACCATAATTTCACTTATCATACACCTTTTCCCATGCAGCATTAGTGAAGCAGATGCCTAGCTGAAAAAGACCTTGTCTTCTTTTTTTGGCAACTTTCAGGTTCCTTGGAGGCTGTGACTCCTCTAGTGCAGGTGGAAACAGAGATGGATCAGAGGCTGCACCACTGCTGCAATTTGATGAGGAGACCTCTTCCACTCCCCCTTTAAAGGGCTACCATCCTCTTTCTTCCTCAGACTCCTCTGCCTTTTCGCTAGACTAATCCTCATGTACCATTGTTTTATCATTTAGCTAAAGAGCTCCTTATCCCTTTTAAGGTATGAGAATTGACATCACTACCACCCGCCGTTGTGCTTTTTATGGGAGAATCATAAGCTTTTAATTACACTTATTCCATTTGTATTATATTCTGGTATCTTTTCATTGAACAAGCTCTTGTCACCCCTATGCTTTTGCTACTAAAATATGAAGGTCATAGCTGTATCACCTGCCTAAGCATTCTGTGACAAGGTGCACATGTCAAAACAATAAGTAATAATTTTGCCAATAATAACCAGTGACATGCTTTGGTTGGCATATCTCAACATTATCAACCCTCTCCTAGTGACTAATTTTTTGATACTTTGAGTATTGTATATATATGTGGTTTACAGTTGACAGGTGTTGTGGTATAACTGTAAGGTATACTTCATTGTGGCACAATGACTTCCTTTCAAAGTTCATGGTGCAGTAGTGAATACCAGGTGTGATGCAGTCAAGCTTGATGATTTACTGTTTCCCATATTTACTGTTTTATTTTCAAATATTTATGGGCATTCCCAGATAATAATGAGTGTTATTTTGTGAAATATGATTCATCTAGCGAAGGTTTGTACATGAATATCATGTAAAATATTTTTTTATTATTATGTAACTTTATTATTAGTAACCTCCATTTATGATCCATTGTAAATATTTCTACTGTATCTTTTACTCTTCATAGTTAAAGTTCCAATCTAAAAGAAGTTTTCAACTGAACTGAAAACCTTATGAAGTCTTCAAAAGTCCTTATGCTGATGCATGCATCCCTTGTAATGTCTCTCTCAGTACATACAGGTGTACAGGCTTTTCTGTTTTCCTTCATCCTTGGTTATATTAGTTAATAATATATTTTATTATTTAGTTGTATTTATTATATTGTGCCAGCAAAATTTTGTATTAAATTGTGCAACCTGAACATCGAGTGGTGGGCCCCTTACTCCAGTGACTCTGTCCCTTCTTAATACTTGTATGACCATCTGAAGGACTGCCAACTCTTATGCTAAATTATCCTCCCTCATATCATAACAGTTCTTCTAATCAGTTTAACATCTCATTATGTTACTCTATTAGTCTTTCTTAGTGAAGCACTGGCAGACATGGGGCATAATTTTGTTATCCCATGCCATATGACTGTGAATAATGAGGTTTGGTTGAATTTAAGAGAATAATAGTCACAATGGGGAGAAAAGGGGAAAAATTGCTCAGTAAAAATGCAATAAAGGCCCTACTACTCTTGAGATATTACCACTATGTGAGTGAATAAAAAAAAGCAGATGCAGAATTCATTAGAATAGGTGGAATTTTAAGTGCTCTTTTTAATGTTATTAAAAGTTTGGAAATGCAGATGAGTTTTCAGTGAAGAAATGCTTGGTCGGATTGTGTTGAATTGATTCAATACTCCATATCACTTGGAGGTAATATCTAAATAGGGAAAGCTCTAACAGCTGAATCCAAACAAAAACTTTAGCAAATTCTTCATATCAGCCTTAAAGGAGAGATAAGGCTTAGACTAGAGAGAGAAACTTACCTTTAGAAAGATCATATATTTGCTGTCCATTGCTAAGCATTTCTATTCAGTTCAGCTATTCAGTTCAGTTGTGGTCCATCTAGAGTTGGGATAGAGGAGGGAAACCCATAGCAGTTTTGAGTCTCTGTATCTCTGCTATTTCAACCATTCAACATTTGTAGACGTTACTACTTAGGTTTGCGGTGAAATAGTGTTAACTATTGTTGTATCTGCTGCGAGTGTGATCCTGAACAAATTTTTGCTTGGAAATTAATGGAATCAGCTTCAACTAATTTGAAGTGAAAATTCACCTATTATAATTTTCACAGAATTTATTGGATACCTAGATGATGTTGGTTATCCAAATGTTCATGTCTTGTACAGTTTCTGCTTTACCATTTTGATATTTCCTAATTACACTAAAACATTGATTTTATGTTTCTCTTAATTAACCTTTAAACGCCGGATTCAAATTTCATTCAAAGTCCCTTCCTGCTGGATTTAAATTGGCCCTTTAAATGTTTTCCTGTAATGAATGAGCCAAAAACGGCACTTTCGGCAGTGAGAATGGTGAGGACCACCAAACAGTGTGCCAATATTGGCACGTACGGCACTTTTTGGTTAAGCTAAAGCAAGGTTTTACTGCATGTACCGTATCATTAACTACAGTGGAAATTATATTTGAAATGCAGCAAGGCCAAATTAGTTTTAAGCGTCTCAGTTACTTATAAGGCTGACCAAATCCAGGTCTAATAATATTAATATTTTTGGTGGATTTTCACACACATCCATTAGATTTCCCATAATCTTCCAGAGTGATAAGACTTATATAAATTTTTGTGGCTTGGGTATCTTGCCAGCCTGATATTAGGGGACTGTCAGAGCTTACAACTTTCTTTCACCAATCAACAAGCAATACATGTTTGTGTCCATAGTTCATTTTTCAGGGATATGACCCTCATCCTGAATTGATGCTTGCTAATTAAGTTTTCATTTAACTGTTTAAAAGGATTTCTTGCCAGTGTCGTCCAAGTAATGGACAAATCATGCTGGAATGTCTATAGATATGCAAGCAGATATCTCAGTGGCCTAAAGTGATACGTAGAATCCATTTTTTGAAAGTCAGTGCTTCCATGCACACTTTGTCACTGTCAGCATCAAAAGGAGGTTAAAGAAATGAGTTGCATGAACAGGAAATAAAATCACAAGTGATTCACCTAAATTATCATTTTATGTTGAGGAAAATTCTTTTCATATTCAAACTTTTGCTGAAATGGATCGAAAATTTGCCTCTTTCTTTGCAGTTTATTTTGAATTAATGCCGTGAGTTTTGAAATAATACAACTAAGTAACGAAGTATGTTTCAAGTTCCAGTCTAATTTATGATGATGGTGTGCTATCTCTTAAGAGCTCAATGTATTTTTGTCTGAGTAAATAACCTGAAAAGTTAGTCTTTCGTCAATCCTTTTCACTCTGCAATTCCCAACATAAGGCTTGGAAACATTAGTTTGTGACTCACCCGATGCTAAATAAAGTGCCACTTGATTGATATGGAAACAAGAGTATTAATCATAACTTAGTCACCAAATAGATAACAGGCTCACAATTAAATGTATCCCAATACTTATTATATTCATTGCTAGATTTCATTGTTTTTATTTTGTTTTGTGGCATTAAGAGACTAGCATGTATGTTTTCTGTCACCCTTATTTCCTAGCCTGCAGATGCACTATTACTTACAATACAATGAATTTTATACTAGATCCAGGAGTAGCACACATGCATTGTAGAATACTCAGATGCAACTAGCGTTTGGCCAGAAAATTATGTACTGTCTTCTGGAACCAAACTTTTTGGACTCCTGTGCTCCAGTAGAAAGCAGATTGTATGCAAAACTAGCACCAAAGTTTGTAATACCAAATCTAAGTTTATTCTCCTGATTTTGGATACATGCCTTTATTTCAATCTCAGTGATATCCATTTCCTTAAACTATCGTACTTCTAGAAACATAGTTAAATACTTTCTTTATTGTAAAAATTGCTTGTTGGTTGAGATAGCTTGCTTTAATTCCTTCCCCATCAAAAGGTACAAAAATATTATGTGCATCTATCTAATATGCAGCTACAGAACCAATATCTTCAATTGTCTAGCTGATGGCTTTATCTTGCCCTATAGCGAAAAGTAAATGGCTCACTATTCATCACTAAATCAATATGTGTGATATTTTTGGCTGCTGTGGAAGTAATTAGTATGGGGTTTAAATAATGTGACACCATGTTTATCAATAATACATGAAACGTTCATGCATAGTATTCTTAAAATAATTTTTGCCCACTTTTCCTCAGGATTTTTGGACGTGGTAAATTTTCTGAACAAGAATTGGAAGGCCACTTGTTGGGACCATATGATAATGAAGATCACTTGGATATGGATGTGATTGAATTTAAAAGCAGGACCAAAGGCAACAAGGGTTACAACCTTAATCAAATGGCACCACTCTGAGATTGAAATCCTTCTTGTTGTCTGTACTCTGTTATCTTTTAAGAGATGTACTATGCATATAAACTGATGTCCTTATATGTACATATATTTTAATATTATTGAAAGTGTGCCCATTGGTTAAAGCCAAAGCTTTGTAAAAAATTGAGACCAGGGCCCTGATATATATATATATTATTTTAATTTTTTTATGACTTTCATGACGCCATGTTGACTTTTTTAAATTAATGTTGTTCTTTGATGAATGTATAAAATGATTTATCGTTGAGTGTGTTTCTGGAATGTTACTCAACAACTGAATATATATTTTTTTATTTGAATAGGAAACCTATGTACATGACTTCAATTTATGCAATGTGTAGCAAAGGGAATCGTTAAACACACACCAACCTAGGTTGTACTGGATTGTCTGTTATGACTGATTTTTAACAATTCCCGAGTCATATTCAAACGATTACTCAAAGAAACAGCCTCACATAATCTGGATTCTGCTTATATCGGGCCACTCTCGACCTTCCCAATACCATATTTGCCCTGCACATATGGTCTTAACGGCTTAATGCTATTTTTATCTCATGTAAATTGTATCAGAGAAAACAGTTGAATGATAGAAAGCGTTGATCCCCAGTATCTATTTCTATAGATCCTACACCAGTAGCTATTTCACTGTCTGCATGAGAAATTTACCAGGGTGAAATGATAGTTTGGATGCAGGAAGGTATTGAGAGTTATTTATGACCATGGTAGACAGTTAGCCAACGAAACGAGGCATGACTTATGCATTATTTTTCTGGAAGGTGGTGTTCTTTTTTGACCGAACTAAACCCTTCCTCTTTTATCTTTCAGTTCATTCAGTCAGGGTTCAGCAAAGTTACATGAATTTTCATGAATGCCCAGAAATTTTGGTGTGGCTGGCCATTAAAAGAAATGCATAAATTTTTTCTGCCAAGTTTTCCTCCATTACTAATGAAGTGTATCATTGAGTCATACACAGTAGACTGTTTTTTGATCAATTTTGAGCTTTCATGTTGAATATTCAACTTTCTCTTGCTGCCGACATGTTTCAGTCATAAGAATTCCTTATTAATAATTATGAGGTAATTTGTGAGTGCAGTCATGTGCTGCAGTTCGTAAGAAGTATCCTAAAATGGACTGGAGTCTGATATGACCATCTCTAAGGAAAGATTGTTTATTTCATGAATCCCAAATAAAAGCATGTCAAAATAAGCATATCTCCTCAGGCTTGCTGACCTCCCAGAATACATTTCATCAATTAATCCCTCCGTCACATAGAAAGAGACAGGAATTCCTTTGTGGAAGAGGAAGGGCTGGTGAGAAATGGTAGGGAAAGACAGTGCTGATTTGGTATTTATCAAGTAATAACAAGTTGAAACAAGATTTAACTCGGCAGAGGCTTACCTTCATGTGTCTCATCACTAATAAAGATTATTCTACGCTACATCCACCGTGATTTTCTCAATTTCATGATGGATGGGATCTTAATATGGAAATATACTTCAAATTTATATCAAACTGGATAGCTACTAAATCTGGCATTCGTTGTTTCACAAAACAATTGGCATAGAACCAAGCGTTGAGAAAAAACACCAGAAGCTTGAAAATGGTGAAGCATACTGCACGGGAATAAACTGATCCCAACAAAGCTTCAAGTAGAGAAAGAATTTTCATCAGGATTAAGAAGGGGACATAACTAATTATCCTGGGGGTGGTAGAGAGTTAATTCCAAAGTGATGAATCTCTGCCGTAGACTGAATTCTACTGCTAAGATCCAAGAGTCATTATACATTGGTTTTGACCTTATCATGAAACGATCAAGAAAATGGCCCCTAAAGGAAACCTTATGGAAGTGAAGATTTACACCCAATGTAAGCTACGTAAATTAAAATTTAGGGCAGCAGGAAGCCATGATCATAGAAGTTTCACTGTATTTACATGAAAGCTCCAGAAATACAGAAATGAAGTCCTGGCGACCTAATGGGGCATTTCAATTTGAAATGTTCTGATTAACAGGCCCAAATACATGACTGCAAGTTAATTACTTAGTACATGTTCATGAAATATCGGTTCAATGATATTGTAGAATAATTTACATCTATAATTATTCTAAGTGAAATAAAAGACCACAATGTTAAATTATAAATAAAAGTATAAAAACTTGTTTTCTTACATTACTTGATTTTTCAATTGGTGTACACTGAATCAACACAATACTACAGTACACTAAAACAGGAAATTTTGCTTCAATGTATAGGTTAATCAACTTAAAGGTGAGAGAACAGCATAACCTTTAAACACCTTATTTAAATGTCCAAGAGTCGCCCTACACTGCCAGAATGAAATCTGACTTTCTAAAGTTTTCCTGATCCTATGACAATAAACTTCAATATCTTAACAACTTATAGATGAGTTGGTAAACTAAAAAGCATTAGTTGGCTAAAGATTAGATACACCTCTATGTTTAAATCAGTTGTCTAGTGTAATTAATAGACCTTTAAAAAATGCCGCTTGTGGACCATTTAAGAGTAACTTGATTCTTTTTACTTCAGGAGGTGAAGATTTACAATGAGAGTGAATTAACAGGCTATATACATTTAATCAATGAGTAAAATACATTTGCAATCAACCTTACGTAACTAAATATACATGTGGTACTCCCTGAGGCAGTTATAGGCAATTAACCCTTCTTCACACTGCATAATGGTACAGGAGAATAAAGGCTTCTCAGAACACAATCTACACCCAAGGTGGTTACCTCCCACAAGCTAATGCTCATTGTCCTTCTTCAGTCTCCACAGTGGTCCCATAAATAAATTGATTCATGAAAAAAATAATCTGATTCATTTGTTCAGCCTGCCTTAACCACCTGACTGGCGAATGCATTTTTCAAAAAGCGCATTTCATTTGGGGAAATTTTTTAAGCACAGTTCTCTGAAGACGCCATCTACTGGCCAGAGAGCATACTTTAAGGAAGATACATAAGAAACTCCCAGCGAGATATCTCGTCACGCCCAAATGGGAGAACACAAATTCGAACATGACGAGGTATCTCATCATCCCCATATGAAAGATATCTCGTCGTCCCCAGGCAAGTGGTTAAATATATTACTCATGATGAAACAAGTGGTTGAGCAAGTTTGCACGAAAGCTACTCGCAGCAATTCACAGATTACACACCACTAAGATAAATTATTAATATTAATAAAAAATAATTGGTGATGATTTCTGCATGATTATGTACTGTACTGGATATTAATTACTCTGGTTTGCAGAAATACCAGACTAATTAGGTCAGATTTATATTAATTTAAAAATAATTACTGAAAATAGTTAAAAATATCATTTAACCAATAATTTTCTGTCGGTATTACTGGAATGGTACAATACAGTACTCATTGGTTAAAAACTAGAACTTTTTGAGGAAGTGCCTATGCCTACTTGCAACTTCCTTCACCCCATTCTAATCCCCTTCCTTCTTACTCACACCATGTCCCCTCTGACTCATATATATTTGCCTCAAAACTGATACATTTCAGTGCTACTGAAGATGGCATAACTACCAAAACTGGCTGTACATTCTATGATAAACTATGAGAGTTACAAAATTTGTCAAATTACAAACAGTAACAAAAGATTGCTTAAAATGACCAAAGAAAGCCTAATTGATGAACAAATACTTGAGAGAAAGTGGATATGGTTGATATGGACTAAGTCACTCCAGTAGCAATAGGGCCTGCTGAAGAAACATCATTGAAGCCCTATCGTTGTAGAGGAGTCACGTGTGAGTCTAAGTCGAGATTGTTGAGCTATTTCTTGTACAGTTTTGACTCATATTTCATGGGAAAAAATATACGAAAATGGCCATTGAAGGCAGCAGTGTAAAAGTGAATTGCATCCCATGGTCAGTGAAGCTTAATACAAATGTAGATATGAGCGTAGCCAAGGAAGTCGATGGGGAGATCTGCCCCCCTGCTTCAATTAAATAAATGAAAGTACCAGACAAAAAGAATTAAGATGTATACAGAGGCAGCTGGCTTTCGCTCATTGCAAAATAATAACTAAATTAAGATCTGGAAAAGTCCAGGACCCGAACTAGCTTTAGCTAGCTGCCTCTACTTGTGATCCATCGACTAGGGCATAGTTTAATGTTGCAAATTTTATGACCCTGTGGATAAGGTGGAGATAACTCATTGTGTTATATATGATAATTAAAGATATATATGATTCCCTAAATTCCCAAGTATAACTGATACGTCAACCTTTGGCTGTTATCCGCATGTCTCCAAAATTTCAAGTATAACGCGCACTCATATATTACGTGCAGGACACCCGCAGAACCTTGATAACTGAAATTCATATTCTCGGAACCATGGAAATTCACATTTTATCAATAAGGCAGAGGAAATTCCAAAGTAATTACGCTAGGGACGAAAAAGTAACATATTGTAGTAGCTATTGTATTAATTTTACTTCCAGTAAAGAAAAAAATCAAATCCGAGAAATAATTACATTATCACCATGTGTTAAACGTATACAAAGTTTTAAAAAGATCCATTTTCCCACCTGCCTCACGTAGAAAGCCTACACAAAACAGTGTATCAAAAAAGGAATTGCTGTCAAAATGTTCTCTTTTCGAGTGTCCCAGCAGAAGGTTTCATGGATACATTGTATGTAATGCTGTGAGTCTCAGGAGCACAGCTTCGGATTTAGGCGCACTTTTTGATCATCGTTCCTATTCACCCATTGGTCCGATTCACACCCCTCTAACCTATACCAGGGGTCAAGAGAAAGCGAGCGTAAACAGTCCAAGAATCAGAATTAAGGGAATGAATGAGGAGAGGACATATGCTTACAGATGACTCACATACAAGACGGACAACTCATAATCTGCATCTGTCGTTCATTTTGTGAGGAGTTGCAGTCTGGCTGTAACGTTGTGGACAACTGGGAAAGGTACTGAAAGTACAGCGTTGTTCTTCTGTGACATTAAGCAGGTGAGGTATTTTAAAAGATATATTGACCTAAATATAATTATTTTCAATGAACTATTGATGTCGTATTGAATGCAGTGTTACCTTTGTAATTTTTGCATATCTTAAGACATACGGGTAAATGTATTTCCATAATTTTTTATTTCGTTGTACATAGTTAATGAACCTAATTAATTCAATATAAATAATGCTCTTATTTTTCATATTGTAGTCCCACTCTTGGATAATAAGCCTTTTTAAAAATGCCAAAAAGAAGGAATTGTTACACGGTGCAGAGAAAGTTGGAAATCGTGAATTTCGCCGAGATCCACGGTAATTGGCCAGATTCTTCGAAGTGGGTGAATCCAGCGTTCGAGTGTGGCGGTCCCGAAGGAATTTGTTGAGTGCTCTACCAGCAGCAAAAAGGGCTCAAAGAAAACGAAAGGTGTTTTGGCCAGATCTGGAGCAAGAATTGAAGGATTGGGTCTGTGTGTAATGGAGTGAAGGAAGAGGCGTTTCAATTGTGTCGCTCAAGTGCAAAGCACTGCAAATGGCTCACGAGAAAAATATTGACAATTTTAAAGGCAGCAGTTGCTGGTGTTATCATTTTATGAAGTGAAATAGGTTGACAGTGCGAGTGATTACTTCTACCGGACAAAAGTTACCAGAAAATTGGCAAGTGAAAGTGGAAGAGTTCAATTTATTTGTTGGACAGGCAAAGAATGGCGTTGAACCAAGCCAGATTGGAAACATGGATGAGGTACCTAAGAGTTTTGACATGCCAACAAAGTTTACAGTTGATGTTAAAGGGACTCAAGACATACAGGTATGCACCACTGGATCTGAAAAATGTTGCTCTACGGTTGTGCTAGCAGTGATGGCTGATGGAGAAAAGCTTTCCCCAATGGTGATATTTAAGCGAAAAACAATTCCCAAAGGGGAATTTCCTAAAGGAATTATTGTGTGTGTAAATCCAAAAGGCTGGATGAACTACGATATGCTGAGAATATGGTTAACTGAGGCGTGGGGGAAAAGGAAGGACTCATTTTTAAATCCAAAATCACTGCTTGTACTGGATTCAGCAAGACCACACATAGCAAACGATTCTAAAGCTTTACTGAAAAAACATTCCATGGTTGCAGTCATACCTAGAGGTCTAACAAAAAAGCTGCAGCCATTGGAAATCTCCGTTAACAGATCTTTTAAATTGAAAATACGGAGGAAATGGGAAAAGTGGATGGTAGATGGTTTCCACACCCATACGAAATCTGGAAGGATGCAGCGAGCTTCTTATACTGAAATCTGTAAGTGGATCGTAGAAAGTTGGGCCGATGTAACCTGTGATTGCATATTCAATGGTTTCAGGGTATCATGAATTTATTCCCGTGATATTGATGGGGTAGATGGAGGGTTATACGACTCATCATCTGATGAAAGCGATGTTTTGCTTCAAGAAAATTTACCAGACTCGTTGTTTAAAAACTTGGATGATTACCATGTTAAATGTGATAGTGAATCAGAAAATTTTGATGGATTTGTAAGTTCATAATCAAGCAGGAATAAATATTTTGAAGAATTTGTGATATTTTATTTCATATGTGAATGTTTTGAAATTCATTATCACATTTAAAAATAAAGTAGGTTGGTAATTGCGTATGCACTTGTAAACTATTAACTTTGAAAATGGCCTTTGATATGAATTAATTTTAATTTGAATGATGGTGACCTAAAATTAGATTTATATTTAATTTTTGAGTTGCATTGCACCTAGTTTATGCCAGAAAATATGAACAAAGTTAGGCTTGGAACAGGAAGAAGGACATTTTGGTAGGTTTCAGCAATATCATCATTTCACTGATTTAATATTTGAATGCTTAAAAATATTTTTTATAAAATACCTACCCAGTAATTCTTATGCATAACGTGCACTCGTTCACCTTATGTATCACGCACATCAAATAACTTCAAAAATTTTGCAAAAAAAACATGTATAACCCCATATAGCACAAAATATCTACTAGATATCTACAGCATGTCTTCAATGTCTTGGATATTTTAAATATCTACTAGATGTCTAGAATATGTCTATTTTGAGCGACGACTCTTATTATATGTCTAATGCAATTAGCCAAAAAACACCAGAATCTAAAAAAAATGTAACTGCTATGCTTTTTGGTGGATGGATAGATGAAGTCATTGTACACATATGCACCAAAAAAGCAAGGGAAAGTCTTCTGGCAAATGTTTATAAAAGTGATTTAAAGTTAAGAAAAGTCGTTTTTTAAATGATACAATGAAAAGTACGAAATTAAGGCAATAACTTTTCCAACAAAAGTTGTAGAAGATAAAAAATTCTACGAATTGGTAGTAACCCGATCAAAATCCAACTATTAGTTAACCCAGAAGGTCGATTTAAACAGAGAAATCGCTCATTTTTCATTATTTAATTATTCAGCAGGTTTAAACCTCAGCATCTTGAAACAATAAAAAAATGATAGACCTACGTAATAGCTATGAGATCCCTAAATTCTGGATATCAAAGTTGAATAGTTTGAACAAAATAACGGGTTAAAGGATAAATGTTTAAGCACCTCTATCGATGGCCATAGGGCAGCTGCTTAGTTTTAATAGATATTAAAATGAAGGTAAAGGTTTAAAATTATAGATTCATTTTAAAAAGTTTTTGAATTTTTAAAATAACCGGAGATATTTAAATTGTTTATTAGTATGTATTTTTGATAATTTTGCAACTCTGTATAAACTACATGTTGCTACTAGCAACTATTACTTCTACTGTTATATATGTTCATTCATGAACTTGTACATGAACACGTATGGGTTAATGTATCGTGTAACCAGGCCTTAAGTCATTTATCCTGAATTTTCCCAGTGGGTACAATTTGAATATGAATGTTTAGAAAATATCTTCTCAAGATATCTTGTAGATATAGGAAAAGCAGACATTCAGATATCTACAATATGTCTAGAAGATGTTTACAAGTTATTACAAGATGTTTTCTAGATATTAGCAAAAGACGTATTAGATATTTTATAGATATTTTGTGCTATGTGGGACGCGCACATTATACTTGAGAATGTAGGGTAATAAAACTAAAATAGCTTCTCTTGGTATGGGAAATGAATCATTTCAAAATAATAACTAATTAATATCTGGAAAAGTCCAGAACCCAAACTGAGAAAAAGTGGAACTAAACCATCCCAAATTAAAATTGAAGACTTAGAGAAAATTATAATTCATATGAAACAAGGCAGTGTTGGGGTATAGTCAACTTGCTTATAGATGGATCCAAATACAACCAAGAGTATTAAAATATTAGGAAAAGAATAGGAATCAGTCTGTTGGGACCATGCTTTAAGAACAAGAGGAGGCAAACAAATTGCTTTATGTTTTTTGAGGGGGAATATTGAAATTTCCTAGGCACATAGTTTCAATGAAAAAAAGCTTTTCAGAAAATTTTCAATACAATTAGTCATCAAAAACAGGCAGCATAGACTGTGGAGTTAGTATTATGTTTTACGAAGATTATGGGGAAAAGCAGCAGATAAGCTTGCATGCAAGCAATTTGTTTAGCTTCATGAAATATGCTGAGCACTTAAAAACATGAATATAAAAAGGATACAGATAAAATATGGGAAAATGAAAAACTATTGAAAATCAGCTTTGTATGCATTTTTCCCATTCATTTATCATTTGGAACATTTCAAAACATAAAGACAGATAGAAGACCAAAAATTACAAAATCTAATACAAAATTACCCTCTTTGAATGAGCTAATGGTATAAATTACTCTCAGACTCAATGTACATACACGGAAAAAATTCACTAAAACCACAACTGAACCTTATCTTTCCAAAAGTGAGCATAGTCCGCAAAAATATGGACTCACATATATTCAATGCACAAGGTATTAATGCTTTGCATATTAAGCATGCACGACCAAATAAATTATGTGAGCTCATTACATTCAAACGTCTTTCATGAAAAATGTCCATTCAATATTGATTCACGGTGAATTCTTAAAATTAATGCCTTACAATAGTAAAAAAGAAATAAATAAAAATACCCTGCCAAAGAGGGGAAAAAATGGAAATAGCCATAAAAAAAGACTTCTTCTGAGATACAATATGTACTTAAAATAAATTACTTAAATAAATAAGCAATGATACTTTCAAGAGTGTCACAAAAAATGAGAACCTTAATCACACTAATACAATCATGACAGGATTCATTTAAATACTCATGAAAGTTGTAGAGTCATCTTCACTTTTAATGAACACCGAGTTGACAAAGGGCTTCACATCTTCTGTGTCATCAGTGGAGTCATTCCCCAGATTGTAACTTCCAATGCCTAATGGAGGGATATTAAAAAAAAAACTGTTGTCAATTGGTACCTTAACACTGGTGGTAATGAGTCAAGCAACAAGATTAATACCTTTCAATTCAACGTCACAGATATTTACCATGGCCAAATTTACAACCCACAGACTGACATTTGGGGCCATTCAAGTGTTATATCAGATACTTTGAGCGGTTGTGTGGAGGTTGGACAGTCCTCATACAGTTTTACAAAGGGGGCTGAGAGGGTTTGAGACAGTTTTAAAAGTCAAGCTCCCCACAAGAGCGTAATTTACCTCCTGAGATGCATAGTTGCTTGGAAGTCTCTAGCACACGGGTGCCACAAAGAGCTTCACCTGGTGAAAGACTACAACTTTGAGGCATGGCACAAGCACTCATTCCTAAATGGTAGTAATAATAATATATAATATAGTTTATTTGTCCAGGGTATATGTTGGTAAATATATAAGACCCGACAGAAAAATACAAAAGAAAAAAATGACAATAGAGTATACAGATTTAGGAACAAAACAGAGCACATCATTTGACATTTGACAAGAATTTGCTTACAGGGTAAAAACAATTATCAAGAAAGAAAATATTTCTTCAATTTCAGTTTAAAACAGACTAGTCTGCGCTCATTTTTTATTTCCAAGGGCAAATTATTAAATAATTTACAACCCATGTAGATTGGCCCTTTGTTGTACAGTGATAGTTTATGTGCAATTGTTGCATAATGAAATTTTTTCTTGTATGATAATTATGTACATCTTGATTGGTTATCAAGTTTAGTTTGCCCTCAAAATTTTTTATAAATATTATTACATGATACATATAAACACAAGATAGGGGCATAATCTGTAATTGCTTGAACAAATTTCGACAACTGTCTTGCTGTCTTGTTTTGCATATTATTCTGATTACCCACTTCTGCAGTTTAAAAATTCTTTCGGATTTAGCAGAAATACCCCATGCCACAATCCCACATTTTAATCTGCTGTATATATGAGCTTAATACAAGGTAATGACTGTCCATATTTGTTAGATTGATCATCCTTCTAATCAAATAACACCCAGAGGCTATTGAGGACGCAAGGTAATCAATGTGAGTATCCCAACTCAAAGATTCATTTATATACAGGCCAAGGAACTTTGTATCAGAGGTTCGTCTCATGCTGCAATCTTTAAATTATATGTATGGACTGTGATCAATTTTTTTCTGTATTGGGTGAAACACCATGAACGTAGATTTATTTCCCTCCTCCCAGTATTTCCCTCCTCACAAGTCTGTCATGTTTTCTGTCCACAAATAGTTCATTAGAGGTCAACTTGTAGCTCTTAAAGTTATTGGTGATTTTCAGAGATTTTACAAAGCATTTAAGAAATGCTTGTTCGTGAAGAGGCCGCAACCAATGTAACACAGAGAAAGTGTGTTCTGGAGTGATGCGAAAGAAAAGTTTATCCCTCTTAGAGCAGCAGGTCAATATATCGGCTTTTGCATCTCGGGCGAAAGGTGCAGCATGCCAATATATTGGCTCATGTGCAAAAATTGTTCAACTTTAGTACAGTAATATGATGGTAGTTATTTTTTTAATGATGAATAAGTCTTTTATGATAATTACCTTATTCTATTTATACACAATAAAAAAATAGGATATGGATATTTGACCAATAACTTCATAATACTTTTCCTTAATTAATACATTTCATTAAATTACCCTCCGCATTTCTCCCTAGTACTGCTGGCAGTAGTCAGCACTAAGAGGGTTAACCTTTACCTTCCTGAGTTTTTCCGTAGTCGTAAGCCTTGCTGGCCGGGGTTTTTTAAATGACCAGTGTTTTTTAAATGTCCATCAATGTGCCAAACGAACACGCTCGGCAGTCTAGGGACACAATTTTTATGCCGGAGAGACACGCTCAGAAGATAAAGGTTAAAGGCCGGTTACACGATACATTAACCTGTATGTGTTCATGTGTGAGTTCATGCATGAATTAATGAACCAAATAGAGCAGGGTTTATTTTCCTGTTCATGCATTTGTACCAGTTGGTTTGGTCACACAGAGAATTTTCATGGTTATTCACACGTTCATGCATTCACACATTAACTCATACGGGTCAATGTATCGTGTAACCAGACCTTAAGATATAATGAAATATCACATTTACATTGGTAAGAAAATTGAAGACTTCAACAAGAAAGTTGTTGAGAAACGAGCTGCACAACTCTTTTAATGTTAAGGTTAGCTTTTTTTTTTAAAAGGATTGCATCAATCACGTAAAAATACATGGACAGTTCCATAACTAAGTCAGAAAAATTAGATCTTACTACGTCCATTTTTTCTTAACTTAAGACCCTAACAGGAACTTAAAAATATAACTTTTTAACAGTAAAGCAATAGCATTTTTGAAATGTCAACATTCATACAAGAGAAAACTTGCAAAATACATACTCTTTACAAATTTGGTATTTTCAAAGTAACAAATAAAAAGATGGTTCCAGTAACCCTAATTCAGCACACTTTAAGTACTGGAAAACTATAATAATAGACAATATTTCATTATCCCAACCAATTTCATAGACCACTATGCCAGCCACATGAGTTCATTTGCATACTCATCACCATTAAATGGATTCATGGTGGAAGACAGCAAATGTTTGTTCCATTGCCACCAAGCTTAAGCAGCTTCAATATCCTGCAGTCCACATCCTTAAGGGTAGCCAAAATTATGCAAAACATTGGGTCATAAAAAAATTGGGTAACCTATGTGCATGGTTCCATAAATTTACAACAACTTATGAAGGATTTAGAGGGGAGCAGGTTCATGAGATCTAATTTTGTCTTAAAAGAGAGGGGGGCATGAGGTTTAGAGGGAGCAACATCAACTTACGTAGTACTTGAATGGCCCCTCAAAAAGCCTGGCAAATGATGATACCAACATAATTAGATAGAAAAGCAAATTGAAACATTGATACCAAATGAGTAAGTTGCTTTTAATTAGCAATGTAACATTGTCGAATAGAAGGTGGCAATAGATCCATCTCAGGCCTCCACATGACTTCCAAAAGAAGCAAGAAGCCATTCATTTCTTTCTTGAAACACTGCATTTGGAAACTTACATCCAAGACAATTTAAGACAGTCTGTGAGCATTATCAAGAGCAGATTACTTAGTAGCAGGAAGTCATTGAGCCAAATAAATGTGACACTTCTACAAAATTCATAGAGGCAGTTTTGGGGAGTAATTGGGAAAAGTGACCAAGAGAGGCATTCCTCCTCAGAGACGCAAAATTATCTTCCCAAATTAGTCTTATGATATAACTGATTTTGCTTGGATAATCGGTTTTTAATAGAAATCAAAATTGCATTAGGTGAATTCTCTTCCATTTTGTACAAATGATTAATAGCTGTTTCCATTCAATAATTTAGTTACAGTAATGCTATAATTTATACATATACTCCACTTTTCAATTTCTTATTTAGGCCAATGAAGTATATTTTACATACAGATTATTATCTAACTACCTAAACTATAAATAAAAATGATTACATAAAATAACATACTGCAACTACATAAGCATGCACTGATGCTCCATTTTTTAATATCAATTTTAACCAGAAAGAAGTTTTTAAGATTAAAAATACGTAAAATTCAAGAAATTACAGAAAAAAACAGTAAAATTCAGAAATGGATTTTCGAAATTGCAGATTCTATAGTCAAAATCACATTTTGATTTAGTACATATGTATACCATTCACCATATACATTAGCATGCCCATTTAAAATTTGAGACTCCACAAGTGGCCAAAACCAAAAATGTATTACATTTACAATCATAGCCAATTTCTTCCAACCAAATATATTTACCAATATTCCTTGCGGGAGACATTTGCTGGCCATGATGGAAATCATTAGAAATCCATCGTCTAGTCCTGGCACCATTGAATCCACGCCTATAGGATACAGAAATGAGAATAGTTAAAAAATTGACATAGCTACCCCATTAAAAACAATAACATGTATATTATTAGTAATAACACCTGTAGTATCAGTAAAATTTACTGTACATAATAGCTCTTCAGCCCTAATATATAAAAACCATAAATTAACAAATCTACTACACATTCTAGAGCTAATATATATGTTATATGATGTTTTAAACTTGGGTATAAAAATTTAAAAAATCTGAGAGCTTTTGCCAAATTGCACCAATCAACCCAGATAACACATGCTACAGATAGTTATGGACAGACAGATAGTCATAGATAAACAGATAGGCATGGATAAAAAGATCGTCATGGCAAAGAATATAGTAGATCTTGGGCCTGAATTCCATCATAAGATACTACCTGTGGAGCACTAAGTTCAAGAATCTCCTTTTATATCCTCCTATCAAGGATACACATAGTAAATGACCAAGGGTCTTTTAACTAGTACAACAGAGGTGCTGAGATCTCATGATTTTCTAATCAAAAGCCCCTTTCACTAGGATTTTTTTATAAAATGGATTAATACAATTTTTTTTCCAATTTGTTATAACAATTTAATGGAAGGATAGTCACCTCTTTTCAATAGAATTTTCCACAACCTAGTTTTACAGAATGATTTACCTTCAAATAGTATCAGCTGCTACAATACTGTGCATGGTTGGACTTAGATTGAAAATAAGGTTCTTCATTTTTCTTTCAAGTTGATGCGTATTTTCGTTCATCTAGCTACCTTTTCAATGGCCATCAATCATAACTTCTATGCTCTTAAAATATTATGCTCACTTCTGCAGAGTGCTCAATATTGTTTAAAAAATATGGAGGCCGCCAATTTAGTATCATTTTTTTAAATTGTTTTTGGTGGTGTTCATATTTCTGACAATTTACACAGCCTTTTTCTACCAAGGCACAGGAAAGCTAACTTTCTGAACCACATGGTAAAAGAAGTGACCATTAATATAGGTTGGCTGTTTTTCATACTTATATTCCCTAGAGTAAAGATAAGGGCTTTGTTGAGCAGCTTATTTAAATAAAATAATAACCAAAAAAGTTGGTGGAAAATATGCAAACCGCCACTGGGACACTAAAAATATATAAGTCAACTACATGTGCACAAAATCTTCAACAGTAAGGAAAAATATATTTCAATTAAATTGAAAACATTACTATAAAAAGTTCAAATTATCATCAGTCATTCTCCAGGGTTTAACTCATTTGCTCCGCCCCATTATCAGCCTTTTTAACATGGTCCTCCATTAAAATGGGAAGAATTAGTAATAAAAATGCCTAGGTGGCACCAACCATGGTAACTTCCCATAATAATAATAATAATAATAATCGCCCTGCTGAAGTTGATGAAAGTCCACCCAGAGGTTGTGTCCTGCATCCAACGCCTGTTACCACTCTAGAGAACGAGCTTCGTCTTGACATCGGGCAAGCGGACCGTCTCCACTGAGTTTTTTTTCATTTTACATTTTTCAAGGCGACAGCTTGAGCCCCCTCCTCTTCTGTATTTCCCTCCTCCCCCTCTCCTTCAAGCTGAGACGAGGCCGAGGATACATGTGCGGCGTTTCTGGTGACAGGAAGCACAAGGTCACCCATTTGTTTTACATGGATGACCTTAAACTGTACGCTTCCAACGCCAAAGACCTGCGCGTTGCACTGGACACCGTACATCAATACAGTGAGGCTATAGGGATGGAAGTCGGATAGGACAAGTGTGCATCCATCCACCTGGTGAAAGGAAGAATACCGGAGGACAAGGAAGACTCGCAACTCGTTGACGGGAACGTCGTTCGTCATCTGCAAGATGACGAATGCTACAAATACCTCGGGGTCCCCCAGTGTCAAATGCAGGAGGTAGCAGCAGTGAAGGAAAGACTCACCGCCAAGTACAGACAGACTCTCAGAAAAATCTGGAGTTCTGAGCTGTCTAGCAAGAACAAGGTTCTTGCCACGAACATGTTCGTGGTTCTGACACTGCTGTACATCTTCGGATGCATGAAATGGAACGTCAACAAGTTGCAGAACCTTGACAGGGGACGAGGAAGATGATGACCATCTATCGAAGTCTTCATCCGAAATCTTCCATCGCCAGACTGTATCTCCCTCGCAGTGTAGGTGGTAGAGGTCTGTTGAGCCTGGAGTGTCTCCACAACAGAGTTGTCCTTGGAACAGCATGCCGAGTGCTCAAAAGCAGAGACCCCCTGCTCAGTCTCGTAAGAGACCACGAAGGTGCTGGAGTAGGGGTGTTTCTCTTCCAGGTGGCCAAGAGGGCAGCGGACAAAACCAGTATGGACTTTGACCCGAAATCAGACGGTAGCGACAATGGCAAGTCCCTCTTGTTGTTGAAGGCAGACGTCCTTCAGCTCGAAATTAAAAAGGCCGAGCAGAACGCCTTGCTCAAGGCACATACCGAGAAGTCCATGCATGAATGTTTCTATCGAAACATGGAGAAGCATGGGCTATCGAAGGAGCTGACGTTTGTCTTCCTGCGCTCCGCTGATCTAAAGTCAGAGACCGAGGGTTTCGTCCTCGCATGCCAGGATGGTGTCATAAACACATTTGTGTACCGCCGCATTATATTCAAGACGGAGGTTGTGGACACGAGATGCAGGGCGTGCCGAGCCCAGCCGGAGACTTTGAGCCACCTACTCTCCGTCTGTAGCTATTACGCCAAGTCAGCATACATTGCTAGGCACAATGCGGCCCTGTGGGTGTAATATTTCCATCTTCGACACCATTTTGGCATCGACGATACTCCTGTGCTGCCATATGCCCCTGGAGATATTGAGTCTGTTGTGGAGAACGATAAATGCACCATCTGGTGGAATTACTCCTTTTCTACCACCAGGCAGTTGGGGGCGACTAAGCCTGATATCGTTCTCCTAGACCACCTCTCACGCTCCATGTTTGTCATAGAGTTTTCGGCCCCAGCTGAAACTTACATGGATGCAAAGGAGGTGGAGAAACGTATGAAATATCAAGACCTGCTTTTTGAGCTTCGGCAAATGTACCCAGGACACTCTGTTAAACTGGTAGTCCTTATCATAGGTGTGCTCGGTGGAGTTAAGGGCTCGCTGCTGGAGAGCATCAAGTGTATTCCATCCTGCGTGGCACAGGCGGAGTCACTTGCAGCTCGCATGCAGAAGGCCGTTATACTTGGGTCCCTCCATCTACTCCGTACGCACAACCCAACCGCAGCGTAGCCACCAATCCGATGGGCGTTGGACGTGGCTGCGATAACTGCCAAACCCCTCTTAAGTCCTAGGCCATTATGACAGCAATGGAACCCGATGCTTGCCGACGACTCAGAGGGGAATGTTACGAAAGTAACTTTAATAATGTTTATTCACCAAAGACCAATATTCCATGGTATAGGATTTGTAAAAAAAATAGAAAGACACATAGACAAAATTTTACCCACTGTTGTTCTGGAGACATTCCTCTAAGGAGTAATACAGTTTATACCTTTTTACATTTGTTTTAAAAGAACTGGCACTTTTACAATTTATCAAACTGGCTGGCAATTTGATGAACAGGCGTAACCCTAGGGTTTTAGGTCCTTGGAAGGCATGTTTGGTCCTGACATACTTATAGTGAATGGCATCATAACCACATTTATGGAGCAAAGACCATTAAGCGTGCAATTTTCTTATGCAGTCTGAAAAGTTTAATTGAGGTAGGTGATAATTCCCAGTGTATAATACTAAAAATAATGCAGGAATAAAATTGACTGTAATATATGGTTAATAGAATGTCAGGGCTAACAGAGAATCTGATGAAACATATTAAGAAACCAGTAGAGCTTAGTACTTGAAGCAGATTACAAATATGCTCATCCCACAAAAGATTTGCAGAGATTGAAAGTCCCAAGAATTCGGTATCTTGGGCTTGACGCAAGGGATGACCATTCAGGTCAAGATTTATGCCAGAAGGATGTTTTATCCTAAAATTAAAGAGCATAGCTAGGGATTTATTGGCATTAATGTTTAAACAGGAGGAGTTATTGGAGCACCAATCACTCAATCACTGCAGAAGTAGTTCACTTTTCTCAACAGTACTCTGGAATGATGGAGATGAGACAAGAACATTTGCATCATCAGCATAAAGGACAGCCTGTGTGCTGCCAGTTCGCAGGTTAAGAGGGAGATCATTAATGAAGATGATAAATAATATAGGGCCTAGAATAGATCCCTGAGGAATATTTCTCAATCTACAATGGACTGGAACTAATGAGGCTAAATTACTTTCTAAATAACACCTTTCCATATATTTAGTGTTGAATTCACATTCATTTGGAAAAGAATACATTGGCAACCAGTTGGTCATGCTAAACCAGTACATTTTTATTTGTCAATTGACATTATTGTCTTCATCACATACAATTGACTGGTAGCCAATTGTATGTGATGGAAAAAATTCTCACTCATTTTCATAAATTAAAATTACATAAATGTTATTAACATTCTATCAAATTTGAACAAAAACTTCCATGTGTCTACTCAATATATTTTTAAATAATATTAGAGTAGCTAGGCCTATTTAATTATCTTGCAACAAGCTTTAAAGTAAAATTTCAGGGCATGAAAAAAACCATTATAGATTAAAAATTTTATGAGTTAAAAATTTGTCAAGCTATTATCTATTTGTCTTCAACATCATAGTGAGTTTTTGAAAAAAATATGAATTTCTGCACAAGGTGTGTTATGACCCTTTAAAAAAAAACTCCAATTAAAAAATCATTTTGTGTTGTAACAGTAGCAAAGAGTGGGATAATTTTATCAAGAGGCCACAGAGTGAGGCTAGGACAAAAACTTTGTGCATTTTGCTGGAACAGTCCCCTCAAAATAAAAGGAATCAATTATAATAATGATGTAAATAGCTTTAATAATGAAATGAGCAAGTTGATGATGTGGGCTTACAGGTGTCCAGCAACCTGAAAAACCAGGAAAACTCAGGTAAATCTCAGGTCCCATTAACCTTGTGGTTGGTTAAATACAGTTTTCCTCTGAATGCTTACATCTGCTAACCTCATCACACCTACATATTGCTTTGTTTCATCACCAGTTGGTATTGGCTCAAAGTACTCACTCATTCCAAGTTCTCACTCAGCTGTTCCTCCCATGTATACTTCATTCAAAGATTGTCTTCATTTGATACTCATGTCTTAAAATATCCCAATCAGGTTGCCCCTGCTTTTCTTTAGAATACTGATGAGATTCTTTTTCTCTCCTATACTTCTCAATTTGTACCTCTTTGTTAATTGGTTGATCTATCCATATAATGTCATCACCCTTCTACCACATCGCACACCGAATTATCCCAATCTTTTCTACTGCATTTATTGCCCAAGTGTCACTGCCATTGAGAATGATGGTCCCGATGTATGTTCTGAGGAAGGGCTCCCTTACTTCAGGGCCCTTTTTAGTCCATGTTGTCCTAGTTATTTCCATGACTGTTGATTCTCTCAAGTTGCTAAGTTCTTTTACTATTTCTGTTCTGATTTACACTTCTCTCTTTCATGTCTTCCTCCTTAAACTATCACATTTATCCAAGTCTTTTTTTGCTCACAATTCTTAATGGCATTCTATTAAATGAAAAGTCTCATAAAAAATCTTCTATCTCTGCTTCCAGGAGTATTCCATTTGCAACATGTAGCCTGCTGATTCTTCCTCCATCTATGCCTGCCAAATCCTTTTTTTAATATATCTTCCATGAGGTAAAAATTCAAGCACAAAAAAGTGTTGCAATATTAAGGCATATCTATGCAATCATGTGATGTGTAGCAATATTGCAGTCAGAATTTCAGTGTGCACAAATAATACTTTTTCAGCTATGAAAACATGATGCTGAAACATAAAAAGCGATCTCATCATTCAGACTAGCCCAGGCAGAGTGCCACCTGGCCATAACAAATCACTGATATGCTTCGCCGATTCAGACTCAAGTGACTGCCCTGCCAACCACAAGTGATAACATGAAGCCGCCACAACTAGAGAAGATTAATTTCAAGTTTTACACAATCAGCAATCAAGCCTTTATTGCTGTTAGTTAAATGCAGTCTTCAAATGATACACCAAGAGCACAGTTGGATATGTAACTGAGACTGCCATCGATAGGTCATGGCGTCTTATGTGGAGAGCATGTAATACTTAGTATGAATGCAGCAGTGCAGCCCCTCTAGGCACTTTCTTTTCATGTAAATGACTTCCAGAGGGTACATGGTCCAAAATTAGGCCTATTTACTGAAAAAACCTGCCAAAAACTCCAGACCCACAATAGTAAACTCAGAGAAATTTTTCATTCATTATATATGCAGAGCTGTGTTGGAAATGTCTCATGTCTTAGGTCTACGGCACATAAATTCTATCCCCAATCACCAAAACAAAATGTTAGATCTGGCTTTTTCCAATAATGAAATGCTTACTCCAGTTGTTGACCCTCATCCATTGGTTCCTATAGATATGTATCATCCTGCCCTTAATTTTGTTTTACCTTTCGAGCATGAGCAGTACCTAACCACTGAGCCAGTTTTAAAATATAATTTCAATAAATGCAACTTTGATGAAAGTTCCATCTTCAAAGTGTTAATTGGCCGGGTGTTTTGTGCAATTCATCTGTAAATGACGCCTTTTCTTATTTCTACAAATGTGCATATAATGCGATTGATGTTGTTACTCCTAACATACTATGCTCAAGCAAACCCTATTTTTTTTACTTCCTTTTACCCATCCTTGAACTCTCAAGCTTCCAGAGACCCTCCAAAGTTCACTAACCCAATGGGAGTCCTGTTCCTTCAACCCAGCTGAATAGATTATGCAAAATATCCATTGTAACATTGTTATCTCAAGTTACTGAGCGCAGCACATGTAACAAAACTTCATGGTTTATTATGTAGCCTAGTGGATGCCCACATGATTATGCATCAAAATTCATATTAAAGTGTTTTTTGTTACTATGGGAACCAGGATTGTTGTATGGTTGGTTGTACTGACATGGAAAGATCCAGGGGTCAAATTATACTTATAGCTAATTTACACCCATGCACAATTACTTAAAACATATTTTTAAAAAAAACTGAATAAATAAACATCTTAAATCCACAAACAAAAAGTGAAAATAAAAAATCGTAGAAACAGCTTACCTCTGTTCCATGTCTGCAACCGTAGAGAGTAGGAGCAAGTTCTTGGAATCGACTGGATAGTGATTGACTGCTTGATTAGGCTGGAAACACTGGACATTCACAAAGTTATTGTTAGGCCTCTCAAAACAAGTTGGGGCAAGGCTCTCAATTGTACATCCATAGCTTCTTAAGCAACGTGCCCACTAAAAAAAAGTGAGGCACAGTGAAAGATTACCTCCCAATCAAAGAGAGAAAAATTCCCTTACCTTGAATTGTCAAGGATACAACTCAAATGTTAAGGAGAAAAAAACGTCGAAATGGGTAAAAAGAATGACCACCAACTATTTTTTTAATTTTTACATGACTTCTTGATAGACTTAATCAATAATTATATAACTAGGTAAACATGAATAACAAATAAATCATTTATTATGAATAACAACCTTAAATTTTGACATGAAATGAGAATGACGAGGGCCATTTGAATGACATTGATAGGAAGATGAGTCCAAAAAGAAAACTATAGCCATTGAATCAGAAAAATATGTTGCTATGATAATGGGAAGAAGATATAAAAAGACAATTATCAGAGGGTTGTGGGTACATCAGAGAACCCAAAGAAAAAAGCAACTTCCCGCTGAAATTGGCCAGTTTACAAGCTTTTAACCACAGTTAAGCACAGCACACTCATAGCTTGCCCAATAACAGTGGTGGTATTTTCATCCATGTCCTAAACACATGGTTTCCCCCCTCCCTTCCTTTCATCTTTTTCTAAACCATGCTACGGAATTCTCTCATTCCCACATAAGACATAAGACTAATCCATCTGCACATATGTGGCACACTCCTTTTTTGGGTAGATGGGAACGTTATTTTCTCCTCATTTTTGTCTACATTTGTCAGCTATATTCTCAGTCCCTCCTTCATAAAATGTGTGACCTATTCCAAACATTAAGTTCCTTGAAGACCTGGTCCTCATTGACTACTTCTGACAAAACTCTTCTGCGATACCAATATCCTATGAAATTATGAAAGATGATACACAAAAAAATCAGCACTTTTCCAACTTTAAGGTCTAATTCAGCTTGAGTTCATCAACCGGCATATCAAATAAACCTTAAAACCTTATGGGACTCTTTTGCAAGTGGATTTCAGCAAAATTATAATTGCAAATAAAGTGAAGAAATCTAGAGCATGCATTTTGGATGGTCACAAAATACACTGACATTCCATACTACTGTGATGTGCTATTGTTACAAAGAAGTTAGTCTGATAAAAAAATGTTCCTTTCTACATAATTACAGAAGAGAGGAGGTACAATGCCACTGATAATTGTGGACTTCTGAAACTCGTTTTAAACAAAATAAAAACATTATTCCACATGTGACTAAAGGTAAATGCTGTGAGTGACAAACAATTAGTTAAGTACAAAGAGAGGAAGATGTTCACTCTTGTCAGTGAACAGCTGACGTCATTAATGCAAATAGTCTCCATTGGTACTACCTGGAGGCAGGCCATGGGAATGGGGTTCCTCAAAGTGTCAGAGGCTGCCTTAAAAGGGCAACTGACAAATTGATAGCAAAAGTAGTAGATTAAACCCAATATAACTGAGCCAAAGGGTTCACAGAGGCATATTGAACTGGAATCAAATCAATATGTGTTCCAAGCAAAGAAGTATTAAACTATTTTTCACTAAAATTAATAATTCAAAGGATTCTTGAAAATCCATGAAATTCATTTGAGGACCAATAAGAAAAGTATTGTCCAGGTTTGATGGCGGACATGCACAATGAGTTTTTAAGGATCAGAAATGTTCTCATATACCAGAGGATGAAATCAAATTGATCATCAGGTTTGCCAAAGAAAATTAGCAAAAAAAGAAACTGGTGACATTTATTGATATAACACTTTACTGGGTCTGTAGAGAGCAATAATTCACATTGCCTTTCCTGAGACCTAACCAAGACAGTCATACAATTTTACTTCACTATGACCATTCAATTTTATTTCCAGGCTAGATCTTCAGCTTTAAAAGATATCAAAAGTGTTACTATTAAATGCACAATTTTCAGAGTTCCTTCTTGGAATGTTAACGGCCTAACTAAAAAATAAAAGTTCATTGTCGGACATTGAATCAATAATTCATTGACAATTTCAAACAGTTTTAGAATTTACAAGACTCAATTTGGCTAATGAACTAAAAATTATTTCATAATCTTTCCAAGATTCAACTTATTTGCCTTGTTTTTTTTCTCAAAACAAAATTCACTTAGAGTTTATTCTTATTTCATTTATTTTTAAAAATATTGGTTGGTAGGCCTACTCAGCAATTCAAAAAAGAATTATATTTTCTCGCTACCTACACACTGTAATTGGCTAGGTAAAAATAACACAAACATCTTTATAATCCAGAAGTTTCGTCTGATATGAAAGAGGACAGAAGAAACCTTGAAAAGCAAACACCTATGGTGTAGTATCTGAAGTTCCCTAGATATTAAAATCTGTATATTTAATTTCATCAAGCTATCAGATTCATATTTAGAAGACAAGCCTGTATAAGGAGGCTTTGTATACTGTCATTAGTTTTATTTTTCAACATGTTTATCATTCAGTTACATATGTAATCATTCTTATCATACCCAAGGTAATGTCTTGTCATGTATATGGACATTCGAAAAATTTGATTTTTTTGAAATTGCTAAGAGTTTCAAGAATCAAGAAATTTTATTTACGGTAAACACCATTTATGTAAAAAAATACAAAAAGTAAAAATATCGCTAATGGCTTCCGTTTCATGACCTGCAAGAGTATAAACATGAGATTGATGATGTTCAATGCTATTTTACAGTATTTTTATTTAAGATATAAATCAACTTTTATTTTTCATAATTTAGGATGCTGAAAATGTACCATTTTACGAGAATGACCCAAAAAAACTTGTATATTTTGGTCATGGATTTAGGGGTTATGATTTAAAAAATGCTATTTTACATGAAAGCTAACTCCTTAACCACTCCCACCCTCCAGGATATTCAGAGCACCAGTATGTCCAGGTATTTTAATTAGTTAGAGCAGTAAGAGCAAAGTCGAGTAGTCTGAGGTCAAATCCTATTGCAGATGAATGATTTTCCACTGCAAACTTCACTCAAAAGCATGACCACTAGTGGTGACTCCCATAAAGTTACTGCATGGCCAGTTTAGCAGTCCCTTCAATCTGGAAGAATTACAAATGAAGACCAAGAATGACTTTCATGAAGCAATTTAAGGAAAATTAAGTGAATAATGATATGTCCTGTTGTCTCGGGCGTGACTTCGTGGAATTTGCTCAACATTGTAAATGAAAAGTATAACTTAGTCATTCCACATAGATTTATTGACAGGACGACCTAGGTTTTGACTAAGCTCATCATCATCAGGTACAGTATTACAATATGCCTGATGACGAGCTTCGTCGAAACCTAGGTCCTCCTGTCAATAAATCGATGTGGAATAACTAAGTTATACTTTTCATTTACAATGAATAATTATGTCGGAACAAAGCATTTGATGAAGATGAGTGGAATGAAGAGCTGCAGAAAACTAATCACTGGACTGATGACCACTGATAACTATAGGTTGCTGTATTATATTCATACTTACGAGAAATACATCACCAATACAATAATCTGCAGCGACCAAATCAGGTGTGATCAATATTTCCGTTTAGCCTACATATTCAAAGATTTCCCATAACAAACGCCATTCCAGGAGTTTCATTGACTTCTAGGTAACTGCTGCCTGCAGTCTATCCCTGACCATTGTTTTTAGGGAGAGAGAGAAAGGAAAAGAGAAAGCTTCCCATTCAATCCATGGGCGGATGGTAAGGCTGTTTTGGTGAATCGGTAATTTCCGCAGGTCTGTGGGGTATGGAATACCTTACAACCACCATTTTCCTATTTAAACCTGGAATTGCAAGGAGGCGGCCTCCTGAATCCTTCCTTAATTCGTCCATCATAACCACCGGTAGTGGCTCAGTAGGTACCTTACACGATCATTCATCATCAAAATCAAACCACGATCATATCAAGCACATCATTGATCTATTAAAGAACGAGCAAGCGGATACTCCGTAGGCATAAATGAATCAGATATACGGCCACAGATTCCATCGAATTAAGATGATATGATATCCTCGATGAACCCAACGTGAGAAATGGGCTGGATGAGATTAGAAGCCACTTTGTTACAAATTCAGGTAAGTCCAACCATTTGATATTTTAAGGGGTCTCAGTCAACTAAGAGGAAGTGACTTAACCCTTTAATGTCAGGTGTGCCGAATTGGGCACACCTCCAGAATCGTTGTGCCTCAGTAACCACGTAAGTTATTCCACTGTAGCCCATTGGGACGTTTTCGGCACGCCCGTACCTAAATTCTAGGCTATTTTGAGAAAAATGTGTTAAAAATGGATGGACGTGCTTTAAATTATCTCCCTTGATTGGGATTTGGAAGGAAAATTTTTTCTTCAGTAGAAAAATGTTTGTCCATAAAGGGTTAACATTTACATACATGCGCCTACATGCATGTTATTCATGAATACACACATGGAGAGACAAATTATGATTAGCTACTTACGCTTTGGACGCAATTGGGATAGAGAATTTGTAGGAGGTTCCTTGAGTCAAGGTGATACTGGAAGAATAAAATATTAACATTAAGATTGATCTTAATTGGGAGCTCGAATCAAAACTGTACGTAACATACCCCTCCGCTGTTACAGTGACTCGAATAGCATTTTCCGACAATCAATTCATACGCCCACAAATCTTCCCGAATGAGACGACGAGTTGTCCTGGTTGTCATCGTTGCCATGCTCACGCCAGTGTTGTCATGCCCTCCTTGTCCTCGCTTTCTCGGCTTGGAGGTTTTGGGTCCCGGGGGTCGCATTTCCACGTAAATCAAGCTCGCTTGGGAAAGTAAGCCTCACAGACCTTAGGCGTTAAACTCTTTCCCCGAATTATGACAACTTCGAGTTCATGAATATTAATAAATATTCATGTTCGAGTTATTGTAAGCCGTCACATGACAAGTGACACAAGCGTCCCGTTCTCTGCCGTTCTCCAGCGTGGAAGACTGTTGGAAGCAGACAGTTCGCGTGTTTCGCGTCCTTTCATCTAGACGATCTAGACCAATCTAGACAAATCTAGACTCGCTGACTTGCTCCACATGTTCAGGGTATGTATGATTGCGCGATATGTAACTTGGCTCGCAGTCCTTCCTGTGGCATCGGATTTATATTATTTTCAATTTGATGCGTGGCGATGGTACCGGTTAAGCCAATTATCTTGAATTTCTACTGTTTATACGGTGGAAGTTATAATTTTTAATGGAAGAGTCGTGGTGCTTTGCCCGCTCACATTGTTGCTCTGCGTGAAACATTGTAGCACTTCATGAAACAATGTTGCTCCCTATGAAACATTGTTGCACTTTGCATAACATTGTTTCATCAGGGAGGTGTTTCATCAGAGGCATCGAAGTGGCGTCTCTGAGTTACCACACTGCGTAAATTGTCTTCCCTTTAAAGCATGACAGTTAGAACGTTTGAGTCATGAATGAACCGGATCCAATTGATAGGAGTCGGACAAAGGTTTCCCTTCGAAACGACTCCATTGTGGGGTACAAGGGTTCTATTGCAGAGCCCAACCAATGCTTAGACGGGTCGAGTATCAGATAGGTGTATTTCACATGTAATTGAGTAAACGATTTTATTTAGAATTTTTATTTCATAATATTTACCCATGTGTGAATTCCATTCCTTCGATAAGTTAGGATAATTAGCGCCTGTGTTTTAGCGTCTATAATGGGACGTGTGATCAAAACGCATATTTTGCTGAAAACTATCTTGTTCTTTAACTTCATGAAGTCCAGCCTACCGGCATAGCTACTATGCTGATCTTAGCTACTGCAATTCTAGAATAATCCTAAAGGGTAATTCCAGGTCAAGTACCCCAAGGCCCCCCGCCCACTATTGAGTAAACGATTTGTAGTTAGATATTTTTATTTCATAATATTTACCCATGTATGAATTTAATGAAAGTCGGGATGAAGCGAGAGTTGAATATTTATGTGGATGGAGAACATCAGGAGCAGGTATAACGATTCAAGTACCTGGGAATCGATGTGATGGAGGGTTGGTTGAGTGGAATGGAGATAAGAACAAGAATAGGTACAAGGGGGCTGTCTTCAACTCTTTTCATGCTAGAATTACACAAAGTTGCTACAACAATAATCGAAAAATAAGGAACAATCTAAAGCATTCCCATCCGTGCATAAGCCTATGATATAGTCATAATAGCAAGAGCAAAAAGAAATAAAAAGGGTATATGAGAAATTAGAATCAGAAGTCATTCAACTGATGGTGAACGGCAAAACAGCCAAGCATGTAGATATGTCAGCAAAAGAGTCCAAGAGAAAAGTTGAGGATCTAGGTGGTGGGGAACAAAATATTCAAGAATTACCTATTTGATATTGAGCAAAAGAATCATCAGCTGTGTAGTGCAGCAAATACAGTATTATCCTACACCTTCTTAAAGGCAAGTAAATACTGGTTGTGAGTAATGAAATAACTGATATATATAAAACATAAATATGACCGGTAGAGACTTATGGTGCAGAAACTTGGGGCATCAACCTCAAAAGAAGGGAATATATGCACCAAGGAAGTGAATGACTGGCTGATATGGTGAGGAGATGCATATATAACTATCTTTGCAAGAAGAGGCATCTTCCGCCACACAAATTGCTGGACATATCAGAGAAGTATGTGAAAGTCTCTCCTTTTCCACGATTTTATTCCCCTGCATCACTTATTCATCTTATAATTTTGATTTTTGCTTGTCCATAGGAAAGTGACAGTGATTCAGAAGCTGAAGTTTTCGGGCAGCCCGAACAAGTCACAGTAAGTATCAAGTTTATCTTGTCTGAAAAAACCCTGCGAAGACCAACATTTCACTGTCGACATTGCTTGCTTCGTTTTAAAAGATTTAGATATTTTATTTGTCTGTTCCTTGCTTCAGGCTGCTCATAACGATTATTTTGACATCAGCTCAAATTCATCTGCTACAGCTGATTCAGATCTTTTTGGAAATGAGGATGGTGAAATAAATGATTTTGTAGGAGGAGACGTGTTGGAGGTAAAATCTCTGCATTTTGTTATGTTTATTCTCCACCGTCATTAATTTGTAGTATGCCGAATGTTCCATTCCCTTTGTATGTTTATTCTCTTTTAACAAGTATTATTTTGTTCCAGCATTTGGACATGGAGAATTATGAGCAGCTGTTTGATGGAGGCAAAGATAATTTGGATGGAGTGAACCGCAATGGAAGTGATAGTGATGGACAGAGCTCAGTCTATTCTTTGCCACCTGAAAATAATTTTGCAGAGTTGAACTTAGCACCTTCAGTTCAAGAGCATCAAGAATACCGCAATGGCCAGAATCTTCCACTGCCTTTGAACTGTATATTATGTCCATGCACTCCAACAACATTTCTCTCATGCATTTCTCATGTGTCTGGCGTTAGGTATTAAACATAATTTATCGTGGGTTGCAATGATAGATATTTTAAAATTTGTTAACAAGTTACTTGGCAGGGAAGTTGTACAAGCATCAAAGTATTATTTTATGAAATACTTTGAGGTGGGAAAGGATTCAACAACAGTGAATGTATACTGCCCTAGTTGTGAAGTCTATCTTGGAACTAAGAATAATGTTGTAGAGGAGAATATTTGGCAATGCCACATTTGTGAGGAGCAGGTAAAGGAATTCAGTAAATTGTCATCTTTCTTTGTGTCAGTGAAAATGGACAAACAACTTCAGGATATAATGGATGTCTGGTGTTGCAGGGGAAATATCAACATACCGACATGTCAGGATCAAGCTTAATGATGATGCAATAGATGATATCTTTGATGGGTATAATTATAAGAAATTTTGTGAACCAGGGGAAATTCTCGCTGATCCTAAAACATTTTCTGTGACTATCAACACAGATGGTTTAGCCCTGAGCACTTCTTCGAAATCAGCTTGGCCAATATTCTTGCACATTAATGAGCTATCTCCTAGGAATAGAAAGAAGCATATGATTTATGCTGGTGTTTGGGTTGGGCCAAAGCAGCCAAATACAAGAATATTCCTTAAGCATTTTGTAGAAGATCTCAGACTGCTACATGCTGAGGGTTTTAAGTAGATTGATACGGACAACCAAGTGCAAACTAGTAGTGTTATAGCAATACTTGCTATCCTTGACTCAGGAGCTAGGTATAAATTTTTGAACTTAACAGCTTTTTCAGGACACATGGGCTGCACATTTTTGTTACCAGCGAGCTGAAAATACTCCACAGGGATGGCGCTTTACTGCAGCTAAAGGAAATGCCCCGCTAAGAACTCAAGAATCTATGGTAAGAGACATGTTTTCGGCTCATGCAATGAGATCTCATAGAGATCCCTAAATGCATGTCCACAGAGGCTGCAAAGGATGGACACCATTGGTTCTTTTACATCCTTATTTAGACTTGGGGTCAGGTGTAGTTGTCGATTTCATGCATAATGCCTTACTTGGAGTCATTTGCTCACATTTAAATATTTTGCTTAACAATGCTAATGCTGACTATTACATTGGTGATCCTGATAATCTGCATGTTATGAATAAACGTCTAAATCGAATAAGACCTCCGACATCCATACCAGGACACCTCGAGAACTAACTCATTTCAAAATTTTCAAAGCCAGTGAGTGGAGGTCCTTCATGTTGTTTTATGGTCTAATTTGTTTTGGTGCTAAGACAAAAATGTCATGAACATTTTGCAATGCTTTTATGTGCATACTATACCTATCCTACTCAAGAATGCTATAACAATTGATGAATTGGAACTTTCCCATAAATTTTTAAGGTAATATATGTTTTTGACTCAACAATATTTTGGGAAGACTGCTTTGACTTACAATATCCATCTTTTGCTTCATGTAACTGAAGCTGTAGTAAACTGGGGACCTCTTTGGGCTTACAGCACCTTAGTGTTTGAAGGTGAGAATCACTATCTGGCACAAATGCATACAAGTGCAGGTTGCATAGGACTTCAACTAACTCAACGATATCTTACATTCAAGGCATACCCAAAGTTATGTGAATCCTTAGCATCTTTAGATGAGCCATTGCGTTTCATTAATAACATAACTGGTAAGAAAAACATAAATTTCAGGACATTAGAAGAAACTGTTCTCACAGGAATAAGTCCAAGAGTAGAATTAAGGGATGATGAAATTTTGTTCTTCCAGGAGGCAGGCATTGAACTTAATGGAAATGTGGCTTTCAGTTTTGATAGATTTATTTTCAAGCATGGACTCACAACAAGAGCATACGCAGAGGGGAAAAAGAATGACAATTCATGGGTGAAAGTTTTTGATGCAAAAAGGGGATACATCCAAAATATTTACTAGCTGCAAAATGAGGGAGGAAATGTTGTTTGCCTCATTTTCTGAGAGGCACTTTTAGATCGAAACCCCTTTCTTTGCACTCAGGCTGTTACTGTCAGCCACTTCATAAAGATTCAAGGGTTCAGTGATCCCATAATTATTATAACCAATGATATCATTAGGCAATGTATCAATATGAGTACAGATACTGGAAACTTTATTGTTGACATGTCATATGGGTGTTATGGAGACTGAGTGAAAGTAATGATTTTATTTGTAGCATTTTTTGGGCATACCCCCCCCCCCCATTTATCCCTCTTTGGACAATTTATCCTCTGCTGACTATTTTTGGTGTTCCGGCCCGCCCTCCCGAGGACCTACTCTCGTTTATATAGCAGTTGGAGACGGAAGAATACGAGGATGTGATTTGGTTTCAGTCTTGGGCAAATCGGTTTCATACCAGGAATCCGCGAACGGAGACGAAAAGTAGTTCCTTTCTCCAATTGCATTCCTACACCGCATGGTTTCCCATTCCATAAAACCACCTCCCCTCCAAGACTGCCAATCACCTGTTCCCCCTCACTCCTTCAGCAACTTTCTCGTTTTTGACCTCGCCGAAATTTACCCTCCGAGGTAACCAATCACCTCTTTCTCCTCTGCTACCCTTTCCACTTTCCCGCCGTCTGAACTTCCCCTCCTTCGACGGAAATTGCTAATCGGTCTTTTGAGATAGACCGTGGTTTTGAGAGGTTCTACTCTTGCTGTCTCGAGTAGTTGCTGTTTGAATTTGAAACTTAGACGTCAAAGTACAGGTTGGCTGACCCTTACTTGTTTGAATGTGTTAAGCTGCTGAAATACATTATCTTTAATTTGGTAGTAATTTAATATGCTTGATTGTTCCCGATTTCCTCCTGTCTGTCTCACTCGTATTTTTTGGGAAGAATTTGTTTTTAGGGCATTCTCGGAGAGAGACACCTTTGACTCTCCCCTCGAGTGCTTCATATTTATATCCCTATGTTGTCATTAAACCATTGCAATGAAATAAACTGTGAAAATATACCATTGTATCTTCTTCCATTGTTACCATTTTCAGTAACATCTTGCTCTAAGCACTTTTAAAGTTATGAAGAATTTTACGAGTATGTTCAAAATAGTACTTTTTAATTACATAAGCTTACAGGATGAGAAAAAGAGTATCTGTAAGAAGAGCACAATTCAGGTTCAATTACCCAACAAAGCTTTCTGTAACACAAAGGTACACATTATGTACAATTATGGATCTGGTGTGAATTGTGTGCATATCTGGTAACAGCCAACAAGTAATGATGTGTGAATATGTAGTACAAAATGTGTACGCTTGTGTTCTGTGTATCGCAGTGGTGCAATTTAGGTACACACAGTGTACAGATAGCCACAAGAGAAGGTGTGAAACTTGTGTACATTCTGTGCACAGTTCCGGATTGTGTACAACTGGTGAATTTTAGGTGAATATTGCATGCTATTCTGGTACATAGTACTGGTACAGCACACTACTGTACCACAAATGTGTACACAGCTTTTTGCCAGGGGGGTGAATGAAATTGAATGAGAGTATTGGTAGATCACATCAAAAAAGTAAGTAGCCCCATGCATAGGGCTCCATGGAGTAAACCACTTATTAGTACAACCTTTAGGATTGAAAATTTCCAGAATGTTTGAAATTTATTTATAGCGACTTTCAATTTTCTCAATAGTTTGTAAAAATCTCTACACGGGAAATACATTCCCATAATCTGCCTTTCATCCTTTCGTATTTGTATTCCTTAGGAGACTTAATATACAAACAGGATATTGCCTTCACCATCTCAAAAGGAACCTCATCCATAAGAACCTCTTCTTTGATGTTAACGAATTTTTCAAACACCAGAAATTCCCCTCCACTCTCAAAAGTTCTTCCACTAAAGCAGTGGACTGTGACTGACACCGGTGGTAGTAATGGCATGCTCTGATTTGCTGACATTTCGCCTGCCGTAAGCCATAAAGATGGGACTTGACCATTTTCCTTAAGGATATTAATCCGTGCCTTAAGGAAGTAATTACGGCAGGCCCTTGCGGCTGTCTTACGTCCATTGTGGAGTGGGCTTTAGGAAGAAAAGGACTATACTAAATTGTACAAATGGAGCTGGAACTGAAGAAGAGAATCGTCAAGTGTTTTGTTTGGAGTGTGATTTTGTATGGTGGGGAAACGTGGACGAAGACAGAAAAGGATAGAGAGTTTAGAAATGTGGATTTGGAGGAAAGTGCTTAACATCAAGTGGTCTGATAGGGTTAGGAATGAAGAGGTGTTGGAGAGAATAAAAGGAGGAAGAAAGCTCTTAAAGACCATTGACGATAGGAAGAAGAACTGGATGGGACATGTACTGAGAAGGAAATGTTTGTTACGAGATGTACTGGAAGGAATGGTGAATGGAAACCGCAAAAGAGGAAGAAAGATGATTGATGACCTGAAGGATGGAGGGAGTTACAGACAGTTGAAGAGGAGGACAGAGAGAGATGGAGGCACCAAGGACCTGTGAAAGCAGACGACTAATGATGAGGATAAATTAAATACCAGCGATACGTTAGGATGATTTTCGCCTGTGTTTTAGCGTCTAATGGGACGTGTGATCAAAACTAGACCTGTGCGCTGATGGGAAAACTATCGGCGGCGGACGCCGCCTCAGTGGTCTGAGAAGCCACTTAAGAGGTCAGAAAATCGATTTTTTCAAAATGTTGAACTTATGTCGTAGATATTTTTATAATAAAGAGAAATGATCAATTCATTATAAAGCAAATGAAATGTCATACTATGATAACCCAGGTCCGACTAATGCAGACGGACATCTGGGGGATCAGCGCCACCAATTAAAAATCATTTTCTCGCGCTTGAAAAGGAAGCCATATATAACTAGATTTAGGCATTTTTCCTCCATAAAATTTCACGAATCACTCATTTTGAAACCTATACTACATTTTTACTCTGCCAAATCGTCTCTTGTCGTCGGCGAAAGAAAGTTTTTTAAGCGAAAAAAAAAATTTTAAGAAACCTTTAAAACATCATACACAAAGCTGAAACATACCCGCGGAGGTCACCCACCGCCTGCTGAGAGGGGTCGGACTAGAGTTACTGAGGGCGCATAAGGGTCCAAAACTCCGAGCTAAGGGACGGTCAAAATAAGTGACCTTAATGAGCTCGTAGTAGATATAGAGTTTCTGCGGCCCTCACGTTCAGTGCCCTCATGCCTTAACTTCGCCTGAATTAAAGAGGCGTTTAATTGGGAATCGTGGAGTAGAACTTACGTCTTTTATACTGTGTACGATTAAGATTTTCATTATCATTGGTCTTTCAATCCTAATAAGGTTGGTAGATGTAGGCCGCATCTTTTTGGGAAGTTAATGCGGTGGTTTCCCCGTTGCCCTCCGCATCGTGAATTTAACTCTCCTGAAGCTGTGGCTGTATGACCGCGCCGCCGTCATTCATGGCACATCTTTACACGGCAGCGGCGCACAGGTCTAATCAAAACGCATATTTTGCTGAAAACTATCTCGCACTGCATATTCATGATTAACTTCGTAAGTCCAGCCTACCGGCATATCTACTATGCTGATTTTAGCTACTGCAATTCTAGAATAATCCTGAAGGGTAATTCCAGGTCAACTACCTCCAGGCCCCTCGCCCACCATTTCAGATATTCATACTTTTTAAACCTTCGTTAAGATGTTTTCAAAGTATTTCAACCCAAATGCGATTACTTTCTGAGATATAAGTACATATTTGCATGCAACAAGGCGCGGAGGAAAATTCAGCCCGCATGTCAAATTGAGCAATTCTGCTATTTTTGTACCCCTGCAAAAACTAGCAGAGTTAGGCAAAGTTAGTAAACATTTTAGGTGCCATAGACTCGTGACTATAGTTTTAATTGTGAAATGCTATCTCTTAATTTAGAGAGATCTTATAATACTTGTAAAATTTTATTGTTATGAATATGAAAGCGTAGCAGTTATGATAAATCTCCACCACAAATGGCATTTTCAGTCACGTGCTCATCCCAATTATCTGCTGAAGTCATCAAAATCAAATTAAGCATTGTAAATGTTACGAACTTTAAATTTTTATGAAGTTTGGGCCAATGCTGGGCTTATTTGTTGACTAATGAACGGATCAGGAACGATGAAGAGCCAAACGAACTTGCCTCTCTTCAGGGACGACAGAACATATTTGATTGGCTGTGGTTATTACTTGTACATGACGGGTGAATTATAAAATTTTATTTTTCATTGTGGCTTTTATCATGTATTCGACGTCAGCCTCTTTTCATTAACAATTCTGAATATCGGGTTTTAGTTTAGCTTTCTGTTATAAGAAAATGACCCTCATATTTACCATACGATCAATTGCAAAGAAACTACGTAATTGACTTACTCGTCTAAAAATAATAAAAACCGCCTCGCCTTGCCTCTGTCTATAGTAATCAGGGGATCATTTTATTGAAATCCCCCCGTAGTTCGATACTTTTTTTTCGCTTACAAGAGCTCGTGTTCTAGTTAAGTCAGGTAACACAGTATGCCTCAATGTGTCTATTCCGAAGCATTTCGAAAGGAAAACGTAAGTCTTACGACCCGGCAATAAGAAAACCATTTGGGGGCGCTATTTGGGATAACGCCAGCCTTTGACTAGCGTAGGTAATTGCTGGTGCTATTCAAAATAGCGCTTTAGGGTCGCTATTTGAAGTTACAGAATCATGGTGGCGTTACGTAGTACCTACTTCTTAAGATCACAGGCGTTATCACGGACAGAATCGAATTGGGACTCTAAAATGTACAGAAAGCGTGTGAAACAATGCGATAACCAGCGTGGTTGGGATGTGACGAGACTGTGCGTATATTGTGACTACTGCGTTACAAAAGCGAAAAATGGGACTTCTAAGCATACGGAAAGCGTGAAAGACGTAAGGTCGACGGTACTGTATGAGAAAAGTGTGTGCACGATGTTTTCACGCTGTGCGCTGGGTGACCTCTCGTTGTATGCACTGTCTTCACACTGTGCTCACGGTGTCCTTACACTGTATGCAGTGTCCTCCCACTCTACCGTCACACTTATCTGTCACGCTTTTGAGTACCGATTTACGCATTGGGTCACGATTTAGTCACAGTGTTCGCACACTGTACGCACGGTTTGTCACGCTATGTCTCACTGTGCGATACAGTTTGTTTTTACCTGGAGTCTTTCATTTTCATCAACGCAAATGGATGTTTAAAAGTATGTTTAACATTAATGTAGCGAAAGGCTTGTCATTCTGTAGGATTGTAGTGTCACTGTATCGATTTTTTCGGCAAACAGAAAAGGCATTATCTAACCTTAGCCATTGTACAATGGCTATTCTGGTGGGGGTAGGATATATGACATAGAAAAAGTTTTTGTTATTTTTTTACTCATGTTTGAAACACTTAAAACAGTTTAGTTTTGATTTCTTTGAAGGCTTCCGCGACTCTTATAATTATTAATGTTGCTCTTTTCAGGTATTTCCGTCGCGTGTTTGGTTTTTTCGACAACAGTTTCTCCCCTCTTCCTGGGGGCGTCTTCAGGTCCGTTGGACATTTTTGTAATTGTTATTATTTATTTTCGTTGTTATGTATTGCGTTGCTAGTACATCTAGGACCATAGGGTGTCTCGATTGCCCGCTCCTCGTTGTGGTTTCACCACTCTCTCCTAGGTTGAGGCAAGTGGGTATCCATCCTCCCGATTGAAATTCGATGGATATTTCACCAGCTCTACCGCTTCTCTGATCAACCTGGGAAAATAACGATTTTCCCTTGAGAGTACTCTCACTTGGTCAAAGGCAATCTGATGTCCTGGCTCGAACCACGCATGCTCTGCAACTGCGGAGAGGCTGAATCTCTTCTTTTCGGTGGCCCTCTGGTGCTCTTTAATTCGGCACTGAATTGCTCTCCCCGTTTGGCCGATGTAGGATTTACCACATATACATTTGATTTCATAGACTCCCTCATACATTGCAGCGGGAATTTTGTCCTTGGGTTTTGGGATGATATCTCCAATTTTCTTCGAGTTTGAGAATCCCGTCACTATACCATACTTCCGAAGGAGCCTACTAATCTTTTGTGCCGTCCCTGCGATGTATGGAATTGTGGCATATGCAGCTGGCTTTTCTTTAGGTCTTTCTTCGGTTCTGTTTATCATTAGATCATTTGCTTCCGCCAATTCCTTTTCTTTCCTTCCGGTCCTTAAAAGGACTATATGCCTAGGGTATCCATTCTTCTCTAGCGCTGAGATTAAATGTTGCTTCTCTGAGGGAAGAGATTCGGTGTCTGAAATACTGTAGGCACGATGAACTAAGGTGTTGATTAGAGAGTTCTTATGGGCGGGATGATGGTGCGATTTTGCATCCAAATACCGATCTGTGTGGGTTTTCTTTCTATATACTGCATGACCAAGGCTTCCATCTGGTTTCTTACTCACCAAAACAACTAAGAATGGTAGGCAGTAGAATAGTAGGTAATAATAACAATTACAAAAATGTCCAACGGACCTGAAGACGCCCCCAGGAAGAGGGGAGAAACTGTTGTCGAAAAAACCAAACACGCGACGGAAATACCTGAAAAGAGCAACATTAATAATTATAAGAGTCGCGGAAGCCTTCAAAGAAATTTTAATCGCCTTTACGGGGAGGATGTGTACAAGAAGACACGGACATTCGAAAATCTTAGGAAGAAGAAAGCGAAACTTCTGTCTTCCTTGACATTCCTTCTACGTTGCAGAGATTCGAACACGATACCATCATGTGTAATGCTGAAACATCATCTTCATACAGCAGCCGCCCAGAGAATACTTCGACGGGCAAGTTTTTCACTCCTTCGGGAGCGAGTACATTATACCCGTTATGAACTTAGCCGTGTGTCGAAAGAACTGTACTACTTACATTTAGAGCTAAGCTCGACCTTGGAAAAAGTGGATTGGGATACAGTCGATGGGATTACACATTTCGTATCCTCTATTACCTACAATTCTTCGAAAGAAACTCAGACAAAGAAGTTCAATAGACTCCACCAGAAGCAACACCCTGTGCATTCTCGTCCTAAAAAAGACCTAACGGTAATCAATCTAACAGACCTTTCACTGAGTAGAGATGCTCATTCTATATTATCGAAAGGACTCAACTTTGCGTTGACCCCAAGAGAGATACCAAAAGAGAATATTATCACGGGAGTTGAAGATGCCGTCCGGAAGCTGCCAAAAAAGGTAGCTAATGAAATAAGGGAAGACGTTTCTCAGATTCTCCGGAGAGCAAGACCACCAAGGCCAAACACGACTTCGGCGGAACGCAAAGCCCTCAAAGACCTGCGTAATAACAACGAAATCCTAATATTACCAGCAGACAAGGGTAATGCAACTGTCGTAATGAAGAAAAAGGACTACAATATCAAAATTACTGAACTTTTAAGTGATAGCACCTACACTAAGTTAAAGAGTGATCCCACCACAAGGATAGAACGCCTGGTCAAAGAGAGAATCAAAGGATCATCGATACCGTTGGAAGATCGGAAGAAATTGATTCTATCCGCAGCCAAACCTCCACGCTTCTATGGACTCCCAAAAATACATAAGGAGGGAGTCCCACTCAGGCCAATAGTGAGCAATATCGATGCGCCGACCTACAACCTGGCACAATACCTTGCACGGGCTCTCCAGCCCTTCACCGGGAGAACTAACTCTTTTGTACAGAACTCAATGGATTTCACGCGGATTATTAAGAATACCAAAATCAGCGAAGGAGATATATTAGTAAGTTTTGATATCGTTTCCTTATTCACAAATGTGCCCATCAATGAATCCATCCAACTCATCAAAAATCTTATTAACGAAGGACTACCAAAAGATTTCCCAGACCTCACAGAATTCTGCCTCAAAAATTCATATTTCCTTTGGAATGGAATCTGGTACCAACAAAACGAAGGTGCCGCCATGGGATCACCCCTCTCCCCAGTGGTAGCAAACATTTTCATGGAGAATTTTGAGCATAAGGCATTAGAGTCCTATCACAAGAAACCATCACTTTGGATCCGATATGTTGATGACACATTCGTCGTATGGCCACACGGGAAAGAAGAACTCGTGCTTTTTCTGGAACACCTTAATCAGCAGAATCCCGCCATAAAATTCACGATGGAGATTGAAGAGAACGGCTGCCTACCATTCTTAGATGTTTTGGTGAGTAAGAAACCAGATGGAAGCCTTGGTCATGCAGTATATAGAAAGAAAACCCACACAGATCGGTATTTGGATGCAAAATCGCACCATCATCCCGCCCATAAGAACTCTCTAATCAACACCTTAGTTCATCGTGCCTACAGTATTTCAGACACCGAATCTCTTCCCTCAGAGAAGCAACATTTAATCTCAGCGCTAGAGAAGAATGGATACCCTAGGCATATAGTCCTTTTAAGGACCGGAAGGAAAGAAAAGGAATTGGCGGAAGCAAATGATCTAATGATAAACAGAACCGAAGAAAGACCTAAAGAAAAGCCAGCTGCATATGCCACAATTCCATACATCGCAGGGACGGCACAAAAGATTAGTAGGCTCCTTCGGAAGTATGGTATAGTGACGGGATTCTCAAACTCGAAGAAAATTGGAGATATCATCCCAAAACCCAAGGACAAAATTCCCGCTGCAATGTATGAGGGAGTCTATGAAATCAAATGTATATGTGGTAAATCCTACATCGGCCAAACGGGGAGAGCAATTCAGTGCCGAATTAAAGAGCACCAGAGGGCCACCGAAAAGAAGAGATTCAGCCTCTCCGCAGTTGCAGAGCATGCGTGGTTCGAGCCAGGACATCAGATTGCCTTTGACCAAGTGAGAGTACTCTCAAGGGAAAATCGTTATTTTCCCAGGTTGATCAGAGAAGCGGTAGAGCTGGTGAAATATCCATCGAATTTCAATCGGGAGGATGGATACCCACTTGCCTCAACCTAGGAGAGAGTGGTGAAACCACAACGAGGAGCGGGCAATCGAGACACCCTATGGTCCTAGATGTACTAGCAACGCAATACATAACAACGAAAATAAATAATAACAATTACAAAAATGTCCAACGGACCTGAAGACGCCCCCAGGAAGAGGGGAGAAACTGTTGTCGAAAAAACCAAACACGCGACGGAAATACCTGAAAAGAGCAACATTAATAGTTTAGTTTTGACTTTATTTATTATTGACCGTTTCATGCACTCAATCCCGCCGTCTTAGTTGGCAGTGGGGCCTCGCCTGCTAATCGGAGTTGCGGGTCAGGTCACGCCTGGATTGGTGTGGAGAAAGGGTCTGGCCCCGATTGTAGAAGCTTAAATTGTTAACTAAGAATTTTAAATCCGTCTAATCTAAATCTTTAACAGCTTTTTAAATGATTGTGTTTGTACTTTTAGGATAATAAATTTGTAACTACGCAACATGCATGCAAGTTTAGTATTTTCATAAGTTTTTGAATATGGAAGTGGCGGAGGGTCGCACCATAGGCGCAGTTGCATACTTCATTGCTTAAACACTCTAATTTACTCCTAATTTTTTTTTAGTTTTTGCTCCGCCCGGCCTCCCCCCACTTCCTTACTTCCGAAACTAAATCCGCTAAATCCTGCGTGGTGACGCTGACTGTGTCGGTCGGGTTCTGTTGCCTTGACTCTGAGACACCTGAGGACTAGCCAAGAATGGCTTACCGTGATCGCAAGGACACGGATAACCACAATCGTCCGGAAGGAAAACTGAATGCATGCGTTGAAATTTCCAATTTTTTATAGGACTTTATATTTACAATTTATTTATCTAGTCAGTTTCGAGATTCCGTTTAATTTCAGCTAACCTTTCAGCTGTGGTGTTTGAAGAATGCCATGGAGGGGAAACGATAGCATTAATGTTCCACAGCTAGAAATATCAATTAATAATGCGGATAAATGCCTGCAGCTGAGAATAATTAATTTTGTTTAGCACAACGGAACACAGTATCAAATACATGTTTAAAAACGTCGCGGAATGTGGAGGACAAGTTATGTATGATGTCCAGAACCTTAAGTAATAAGCCTTTATGCTAATCGTAAAGAATTGATACTTAACGTTTGACACTTCTAATTCAGCATATTGATGTTTTAATGAACGAAAGAAAATCGTCGTCTATTGCAAACTTCTTTTTTTCTTATCACGATTTATCGTAAAGTTAATACTTCCGGGCTCGAACGTTTACCCCTGGGGTTTCTGAAGTTTCTCAACTATGTATTAATCTCCCAATGGGCGGTTCTTTCATGCCAAATAAAGCATTTTTAACTCGCCGGCAACGAAAGTGCCATGTTACTGAAATTATCAAGAAAATGCGTAAATTATATTCGGAATGGATCAGTTTTGTGATCCAGATTCCTCGCAAGAGAAATTTATAATTTCGGCTCTGATTTTGTACCCGATTGCGCATTCCTAACTTGAGTATGTATTTATTGTCAGATTTTACGCTTGCTTTGGAGATGTATCGTAATGAGACAATTAATTCTCGTTATTGGTTATCTGTCCTCGCATTCTTTCGTAATTAGTGTACATTTATTTATTTTTAAGAGGAATGGATTTTCCAAATGCTCGCAACAAATTTGGCGAATTAATTTTGGGTTGAGGATGAATTCGTGGCAGAGAACCAGTTCATGAAGCGGACTGAACTAGTCGATTTGTCCTAGGGTGTCTCTGGTTAAAAAAAATGAAATCGTCTATATATAATTAGTCAGGTCATAGACACGGTGTAGAAAGTGTCGTTTGCCTTCCCAAACTGACTCCGGAGGGGGCAACGGCCACTCCGCGTCTCCCGTGAAACGCTCTCCCTCCTCCCACCTCAGCAACGTCCCCAGCGGCGCGGCTGCTCCATCCCTCCTCCCCGCAACCGCCCCTCGTCCTCCTTGGTGATCATTCTGTCTCCGACCGCCATGCGCGCGGCACTCCTGCTGCTTTTCCACGCCCTGGCGTCGCCCGCCACGTTGCTGGCCCTCGAACACGACTACTTCGCCTCATACTATGGCAATGAGGGTCAAGCGAACAGCAACCACAAGTGGGTGGAGCCTGACGGGGTCAGGAGGCAGGACACTTGGCCTCCCCCGGATGTGAAGGCAGGACCGCCGTCCGCGTCGTCGTCTTACGGAGACGGGCCAGAGTCCAAGTACGGAGAGGAGATATACTGGGGTCCCAACCCTCCGCCTTCGAAGGGAGGACACTACGGATACCCCTCGCATTACCCCATGATGACCACCACGACGACCACCAAAGCACCACCTCCGAAGGACACGGGACAGCGAGTGAGCAAGAAGCCTTACAGTTACTACTTCCTTGGCAGGAAGCTGTGGTACATACCGCTGTACTTTGCCATCTACTATACTGTTTACGTGGGGGCGCTGATCATCAAGGCCATCGCGAGGCACAGGATAAATCTGCCGGCCGGATACGGCAGGGAATCCGGGAGCGTGGGACTCGCGGACATGGTCGGCAAAGCCATCCACGAATTTGGACAGAAGTACATGTGATAGGTCAGCAAGGGAAAGTGCGAATAATGAGCGATGCTTAAGGGAGTGGAGCCTCGGTCGCTCACAAAATGATCCACAGTTATGGTAAACATTCACCCTTACTTCCCAGATAATTATTATTCGTATTTAACTTTTTAAGTGCTGCGTCATACTATTTTTCGTCTTGTTTATCTACTGGGTTAGGGTATGCGAGGCAGGAAAAGTGAGGATGAGGACCTAAGAAGCGCAGCAAGAAGGGAAGGACTTTGTGATTGCTGTTCTCATATTCGTATTAATCAAATAACTGGTGTAAACGCCAAGAGTGTCGCGGAGGCGTGCGTTGGGGGGGGGGGGGGGGGAACGGGAACTGGTCGGTGGTGATATTGGAACGGCAAACAGAGGGCGGGGAGCAAATCACTCAAAATGAAACCGCTCTTTCACTCTTCATTCCCTTCCCCTCCAGCTCCGCCTCCCCTTTCACGTGTCGCTCATCCAAGCCGCCGATACTCATTTGTTCTCCAATCACTTCCTCACGCTTTGTCCCTTCATCGCTTTTTTTGTCGACTCTCCAACCACCCTTAACTATATCCTCCCCCCCTTTCATATCATTCTCAGACCCCAATGCCGCTCAAACATCCCCACCCCTTCCACACAAAGTTTGCCTAAGAATCCATGGATCTCCCTCCAGGGCAATTGTAAAATGTTTCTCTCCTCGACGTCTCCTTCATGAGCCTCCAATTAGCGACAAGCTTTAAAAACCGTTACTCCTCAGGGCCAGCTGAATCCAGTCGCATTACGATGTCTGCGGGTATTATCCTCACGTGTGCTCCACGAGTGGACGTGTAGTGAGATTGGGAGGTGTTTGCAGCCAATGGCTGATAGCAGAGAGAAGAACGGAGGGCTGGGGAGGGTACCACTAAGGTCAGGGGAGGAACGTGTGGTTCAGGAACTGTGGCAATAGTCCATTTTGAGATCTCTCAGATGGGGCTTTCAAATTTCTTCGTGAGAGGATTGCTGTTCGCCGCCATATTGGTTCTCCGATGGAAGGAAAATGGCGTAGACGGTTCTTCTGCGGCAGCCTCTACCAACGGCACCAGAGACGATGCATCCTCATCGAAGCAGCTCATAGGCAACGTCTATTCCGGTTATTACGACTTTACCGTCACAGAAATATCTGCTAAAGTGTGGGCCGTTTGCATGGTTATAACTATAAGTATCCTGATATATGCTGCGTTTCTCTCCACTATCATGGCTAAGTTGAAAGGGCTCAATCCGGAAGAAGAAGAAGATTATTTTAAAAAGAGATCAGTGGCTCCGATGAGCGAGGACCCTGCGTCAGTAATACGATCAATTCAGTTATTGCCACACATCGCTTCGGAAGATGCTTGGCGCCCTAACAGGCATAAAAAACGAAGATAATCCCTCAATTTATGCCCAGAGAGAACTTTTTCATCTTGGCATTCAAAGTCAAAATCTCTGCAATTTTTATTATTTTGGTTCCATTGTGAATTTATTGTTAAAAATTATCTGTGTTATCATCTGTAAATGCAACTTATAAATTAATTATGTATTTGTGAACAAACTCCTGTACGTGCTTTGGTTTCGTTGACTTGGTTTATCGTTCGCTGTTGTTGGAGGACTGCATGCGTTATAGCATTGGAGAGTGAAAGGTGTCGTGTGTTTCTATCATTGGATTGTCGTCTTGTCAACTGTCTTGTGAATTTCAGTGATTGCAGAAATTATCTCACGATATGATTTTGATTCTCATTTGCCCTGAGTAATTGAAATAAATCATACTCTATGCCTAACACATTCAGGAACCTGTTCTCATGTATCTTGTAAATGGAAGAAATTCTTTATAATAAATTTAAAACAAAACTCTGTGTTTCTGCATTATAATTGCTTAGAAGGAACTACATTTTCAATGTTTTTCCCTTTCAACCCCCTGGTGGAAAATCACTACTTCTTTCCTTTCATATTTGAAATTGGCTTGAAATATCAACGTGTTGTACGACTGCAAGAGGTTATGAAATCTAAGGGTGTGGCGTGTTATTGATATTTTGTCTTATACTTTCGAGTGAAGATAAAGGGAGCATAGGATTCCGTATTTTGTCATTTCATATCTGAGGATAGTTTAAAATTTTGTGCCTCTCATATTAAATCAAATGTTAGCCGCAAAATATAGTCTGTTATCGTGGACGGATTAAAATAAAATTTCTTCTCAAATTTAATTACAATATAGTGGCTTTTGATCCGAGTGACTCGCCGATCATTTTCTGCTGTGATTCCTTGTAGTGATTCCGTAGTAGTAGTGATAGTAGATTCCGACCAAGTGATTCCTTGTAGACAATTCTATGGCTTTCCGTTTGCGGCTGCTCTTTATGAGAATTCTGAGTTACCCTTATATTTCTGCCCTCGTTATGGAGATTGCTTACGCTTCGTCATATTTCGCTTTCCTTTCCTTTGAACTAGGCAGTGTCTATTTTCGCTTTATGTTCTTCTTTAGGTAAGGAATGTTTCTAGTGGTTAATTTCCCAACATTTGCGTTAAATCTATCGTTCTATGAATTAATTAACTTTTGGTAATGGTGGAGGTGTGATCTTACACCCTAATGGCATTGAAATAGCGGAGTATTTCGTATTGGAGGGGTGTGGAAGCTATTCAATGATTGGTGGAACAGATATACATGCGTGGCAAGGGTAGAAATCTAAATTACACTATCAGAAGCCTGAGATTATTGAAAGTGAATTAATATTGCTAATTTATGATCGATAGTACTAGAATTTTCTGGCTGTATGTGGCAATATTTATGACGTTATCTTCTTCGCAAGCCAATGTTGTATTTGAAATTATGAGCTCAGTATTTGATAGCCCCTTTATTCAACTGCAATCATTATATTGAATCATCAATATGACAGAAAATGCTTACGTGCGTATTGGCAAAAAGTTTTGAAAAATTACCTATTGAAATATGACCCCATGTACGGGCCTAGAATTTTTAAAATTTAGTATCTTTCTAATGAAAGTCTAGGGAGAGGTACAGTTTTACATGGAGTGAAGATGATTTATTTCACTGGTCAGAATGTAAGATTGTTGTTGGAAGACCCACGTAATTGCCACAGGATGACTTGACTCAAATGTGCCGGGGTGGAAGAAAAGGTATCTGCGTTAGTTTCGTGACGTCGGTTTTTTTGATCGTCTGTAATGAAGTCTGTTAATGTTATTAATACGTTCGTATTAAATGTTCATCTGCCCGTCGCGCATTCGGACTCCCCCGCGTCCTCGACGTTGCGCTGCTTGCGTGTCCACGATTCCCGAATTAGCGATGTCACCGTGGCCCGTTAGCCCGAGTGTCGACGCTTGCTTCCCCGTGTGTTTATTCGGGGAACGTGCAGCAGTCGCGATCTCCGCGTGCAGACGGAAGGCACTGCGCAAACGGGAGAGGGAAGAACGCCAAGCATCCTTCATACGGGGGAAAACGACTCTTCTCGGCTTTAAGCTCCGGGTAGGTACGGGAACATGCGTTTCCAATGAGCATTGTTTGTATTTACCGATGTTCTTACATGAGTTCGCTTTCCTTTTTACAATCGCCGTATTGTTATTGTTTTCAAAATTAAAATATCTCTTTAGTTGATTCAAATAACCATGTACAATCAAATAAATATACAAGTGCCCACATCGTGTGTTTTGGTTGGTAGATGTACCAGAATATTCTGGCTGTATGAGGCAATATTTATCACGTTTTTTTCTTTACAAGCCTGTTGTCCAAATTTTTTGGGAAAAAGTAGTTAGTAGGTTTTGTTGGGTTAATATTTCAAATTGGTTTTCAGGCTGGGGAAACAAAAGGCTCCTCAGGTGATTGGAAGATGTCTTCGAATTTCATTTATCTTTACGCTGCTTACTGCTGCCCTTAAGTTTAATTGAGACTTGAGGGGTTCTCTGGAAACTTTTACTTCAACTTTTATCTTTTTATACAGTACTTTGAGTGACATAAACGACCATCGTTGCGCGTCATACTTATTCTTCCAAGTGCTAGTAAATCTTGATCAACTTTATTCTGAGCCCACCTGATTCTTTGGGTCCCTGTTTTTAGATCCGTCCATAAGGAATGTGATCGTAATCACACATGTAATCGTGGACTTCGACATTCTTAATATGACAGGCGATATTGATAGCAGACAGAAAAAAATGTGTCCTATCTGCCTCACGTCATCATCCCGTCTACATTCAAAAGTCCATGGGCCTGGATTTTCTTTGAAATATATCTCCGATAAAAGAGTGTTGAAATTTTTCCAGCAGGTATGTGTTGACACTCATGGGGTTTTTGATGCATTTAAGCATATTTACGTTGTAACTGCTTAGCGACTTGAAATTTACAAAGCTTTGGATGCGTAAAATACTTGAAAGCGTAGTCAACATTATATCTACATGTCATAATTTACATGACTGGCATGTATGTGATGGCTAAGCTGACTGGCCTTATATAACGAGGATCAATAATGCGTGGAAGAGAAATTTGAATAGAGTTGAAAGAGGGTTTTCAGGTAATTTGCTATAAAATGGTTTAAATGTGCTCCAGGTTTGGTTCCGAGAAATATATAACTTCTCGCAATAGGTAAGTGAATTCTTGAGTTAGATAAATCAGAGAAAATACTGGCCACTTGTGAATGTTGTAAACGTTAACTGTCTCTTTATAATGGAGTGTTAAATGCCTTGATGCTTTATCCCTCAGGTTTGAAATAAAGGCATCGAAATTTGAGTTTCAACGTGGTTGGTCGGTTGAAATTTTAAAGGTTATTTTTTACTCTCTAGAAATTATTGAAGCATTTTACTATGTGGCAGATTAGGTTTATAGGATAACCTGGTTGATCGAATGAAACATGACTTATGTGGTGTTAAGTGTATATTCGACCTCATAGTTTGTTTCAATCGGGTTATTTCTATCTATGTCGGTTCCTAATTTTTAAATTTTTTCATAACGTGCATAATACATACTTTTAAATAGCAAAGTCAAAAATTATTTTCAAATGGTGTGCTTAATACTAACTGCATAATGTGTGAACAACTACCCTCATAAATCAGCTATGCGAATTTCTGATAAATGACTATGACTGTTCGTGATTCAATTAGCTATGCCAATTTACTTTTTGTCTGCGTCTGATACGTAAGAATAAAAACGTTTGCAGCAAAACTTAACGTGATGTATAAGTGTTTTATGGTTGCGCGTACGATCCTTCGTTGGAAATCTTTACTGCTTACTAATGTCGCTCCTCATCTGTCTCTTTTCCATTGAACTGAACGACGATTAGTCTCCGTAAAATTAATAATCATTTGGACCGACAACGTAATGATGTGTGTGGAATTTTGTTGAGCCAAGTCAAATTTTATTCAAGAATAATGAAGAAATGCTAACTTCATTACGTGGACGATAGACCGGTTCGTGGCTAAATAAAAGAATTGAATTTTATTGAAGTGAGCTGGCGTCTGTTTTAGACCACATGTCCTTAAGTTTTTTGTCTATGCTGATGGTTTTCTTCGTTTCTTAGGTTGTATGGAGATTGGTGTTCTCTTTTGGTGAGAAAAGTGCCTCGGCTGCACCATGGATACGGAGGTAGCAAGGCAAAGCCAGAATAATGGCAACGGATATTTTGCGCTCCTTGTTAATGAATACTCGTATAAGTTTTGGTCAATCATCAGCGTGATAACAATGGGTATACTGCTCTATGGTTGCACCGCTGCCCTTTATTTATCCAAGGTAAGTTACTCTCTGTCTAGAAGTAGACCTTTCAATTTAGAGTTAATCATTTGCAACCTTATAAGTGTAATAAATGAATCGATAACTGGATTATATTTTAGAATAATGCTCTTCTAGTTTCTTAAACTTTGCGAATGCTTCACTCAATGGACTTGATGTAATATGCCGTTTTTTTAAGACACTCTGTTAATTTTCTGCTGTATATTTTTCAATTTCATGAACTCTATTAAGAATACTGTCATTCAATTTAATATGCACCCATTTCTGCGAACAAATGCTGATATCAGCGAATTAGGGAATGCTTATTTCTTTATTTTAAATTCCTCTTTAATCTTTGAATATATCTCCCACGTGCTCTCAATGATTTCTTATTACTGTTCAGACATGTTTTTTGAATTCGAATGGGTACCTCCTTGTTCGGGCATTCGACTATTCGTGTTTTTTTATCCATTGTATGCCTTTTAGAAAGCATCGTATTGAAAAATGTCTTCAGAAGGAGGTTTGCCGCTAAGCGTCTTCTCAATTTATATTCCTTATAAATTATTTATTCAATACTGTGGAATGCTGATTTAGACAACCATCGTTCGAATCTTGAATTATAGTTTTTCTGATGTAGGTATCCTATTTTATTAGAAACCATTGTGATCACATCCAGTTTTTTCGTTTTTTTAGTATTATCTTGCGATGTCGTCGACGTATTAAATGTGGTGCTCTGGTAAAAGTTGGTTTGTGCTATCAATTAATTAATTTTAAATTAATATGATACTTGAAGCTAAGCTTCTTCCTACATCTTCCTCGATCTGTCCTTCATGTTTCGAGTACATGAGATCACCGGCTGTAGGTATGATAATCTAGAGCTGAATGGAGAATTAGATTCCATAGCATTCGATGCCCAATTCACTAAAAAGTTTCATTTTCTAATGGTTGTTGCTATGATAAAAAGCTAATATTACGCATTTTATGGAAAGCGATTGGAGTTTACCTTCATTTGGTATAGCCATGCACCAAATTGTTCGTCCCGTTCTTTTTTTCATCAAAAATCTTCAATGGAAGAGTTATGTATAGATTTTATATCCAAAAATATGTCGATTCACGTGATGAGAAATACTCTTAAAATCCGGATACCCCTCTACTAGTAGTCAGGTGAGCGGTAAGTGCTATAATGCTGGACTAATTGACCAAACTCCACCCTAATCATCTATGACTCGGATTTCATGCAAAATATGTTTTGATCTCTGCAATTATGGTTTTGTGCAGAACATTGGTAGGTGGACCAGGCTAGAGATGTAATGATCGTGTGATCGAATTTTATCATTTAACTTGTTACTGTTCGTTTCCTCTTTTTGGGAACAAGTAGTAATTGTTGATGTGACTTTAAAAAATATTAGAGCAGAGCTAATTGAGGCTTTATTGACGTGTCCTCTCTGATGAAAATTTGACTTAATATTCCCAAATATTTATTGTAAGTCTTACTTCTTTTTTCGTCCTTGATTCGATACTGGTTTTTTCATCTTTTGTATAGTTATATTACTTGTATACCTTTTTTATACTCCATCTTCCTTGGTTTTCTTTCTCTTTTGGACGTGTAAATTATGTCCCTGCCACTTTGATTATATTTTGTGGCCTTCTGTGAACAGAACAGGACAGCTCACGGAAGTCCGTCTTGTGTGAAAGGCCGAGGTCAGCGCATCCCAACCTTTTTCGAATTGTGCACCCCTTGAAAGCGTGTCTCCCTCGAAAGTACTAAAAAAACGCACCCCTCATTATGCATTAGAGTACGCTTGCCGCCCCTTTCGGAATTATTTTCCTCTTCGTGTACCCACTACGTACGTTGCACCTTTAGGCATGAGTACCTCAGTATGAGAACCACCAGAATTAGTGATTGCTGAGGAGTTGTCTCACGGAATGATTTTTTTGTTTACTTTCTCTTGGCTTAGTATTCATAAGACTGTCTGGTTACGTCATTGTTTCATGTCACACAATCGACATGGAATGAAATGCAAATATTGTGTGTGCTGTTAGTCGTTAAACTATTATTTTTTGAGGTCCAGTAAGCCGTTATGTATAGACATACTATGGGAGGCGTTTATTTTGAAAATATGGTTCGTATTAGTTGGTATCTAAAGAGTGGGAATCTCCCTTAAGCAGTAGTAATAACCCCTAGAAGTAAGGTAGGTAATATAGTAAAATAATACAAGTTCCTTGGTAACTTTGTGATATTCCATTTTTCAGAGAATTTAATGTTAACTTTTACAATACCACAGACTTACCTGACCTGAAGATGACGCTTAAGCGTTGAAACCCGGGTCGTGTGCTTATAAGTCTGTGGTATTGTAAAAGTTACCGTTAAATTCTCTGAATATAGTAAAAGAAGGAGAAAAATAAATTTCACAGGACCAACGAGCATTCCACTATAACCTGTTAGGTAAGTGAAACTACGGCTATCAATGTATCAGAAACTGCCTGCAAATACTTATCAGGAGGTGAATTTTCACCAGCATGCACTTCACTATAGGTATACTACCAATGTTAGAGAAACAATTTGTATTAATTTATTTTATAACTGTATAAATGACCAGAGATACTCACACTTTAGTGAATTCAATCGATGCGTTTATTATTTTCCTTTTGCAGGTTAATTATGCGCCTAAGCCAGACTACGAATACGACTATTTTGCCAAAAGATCGGCACCTGATCCCCCTCCTCTCCTGTGGGGACTTCCTCAGCCTTCTCCGAGGACAATAAGGAGAATCCTTCGTGCTTTGGAGGCACCGCCTGATTGAAAAGCTCTCGTCTGGTGAATTAAAAACCGCTCACTATAACTTTGGGGACCTGAGTCACCGATGAAGATGGCGGGAAGAGGGGCAGAGACTTTTGAGTGCGTCGACTGAGCACGATTCCATCCATCCGCTCAGATAATGGTGATATATCATCTCAGACAGAGAAGGAATAAAACTTTGTGTGCAAAGTGCACCTTCGCGTAATTAACAGTTGAGAGCTGAGTAAAGTTTGACGTTCAGCCTTGCGAAGCATTGTTTTCACATAGAAAAACCAATGCGGGCGAAAAAGACGTAATGGTGCGGCGAGTGATACTGGGTGAAATTAGTGTTCACCATTACTGTTCTCTGTTTTCCTCTGTGAATAAAACTACTTTATTCAAGTCTTTAATTTTTTTTAACTTAAAGTGTGTGCGAATCGTACTTTTCATTGTTTATTAGTATAAAATCTGTTTTGATTAATAAAGCAGTCGGACCTTAATGAATCAGTTTAAATTTATAGTATTTCTCCCTGTCTCAACTATAATTATAACTCAATGTATTCACTTGTGGTATAAATTGGACGAAATGCAGTGATATATTTCACGATAATGGTGGTCTTCAATGTCGTCTGTGTTTTAATATTAACCATATCGCTACACTTCTGGAGGAGGTACTAAAAATGAGTGATGAGTGTATTCTACTCTATATTGAATTACGTAATGTGCCACTTTTACGGTATTTCTCCTGAAGTTGTACGGTGAAAATACTGCATGAAAAATTTGATTGATGTTCCAAATGAAGATTCTAGTAACTCAAATAGTGGACGAAGATGAGCATTTTACTCGACTGAATCGTTTTTAGTTCGCTCTGTTTCAGCAGCTTGTAGCTTAATGCTCTTCTCAGGTGATTTTTTATGCCTCGCGTCTTGATAGACTATAGATGAGGATTCCTCTCTGAATTTTTTCGAAGTTTTTAAAATTAAATTCGAAAACTAATTATCCAACGCGCAAACTTCAAATATAATTTCGTGTTATTCCAATGCCCTTGTATCTTTACTATCCTATTAATTGTCGAAAAATTGTATGCATAGTTTTTGTATATTTGATTCCGTAGATACTGATATACGTAAAAACCAGTATTTCGAGAGGGGATGCGGAGTGAGGAAAGATTGTTTCTCTTAATTTTTGTTTTGGCCTTTGTGCCATAATCTATCCGCCTTATTTTCTCGTCTTCCATCCTCGTAATCTTATGTATTGTGTAGTTGTTTGAGGACTACTGAGTCAAAGTAATGCGCGATAGTAACTCTCACGAGTCACCCTCTGAGATAAATAATTTAAAATGTGATATTCAAAACGATAAATACCATTCTTCAGGGCTTGGATGTGACCCCCAGATTTCCTAAATTTCCAGCCTATAAATCCTGTATGAAAATGAACGCCTCTGCGTGGCTTCATGGGTTTAATCGTTCGACGCAAATACGAGGAATGTGGGTTCAAATGCCAGTCCAGGTGTATGGTCAGTTTCATCATGGATATCGCTGATTTGGCTTACTATAATTTATGGCGATGCAAGGCGGAAATGTCTTGCACTCTCTTTGATTTTCCTTTAATTCATGGTGGCATTTCCAACTTACGACTTCCCTTATTTATATTCATTCTTTTTGACGTATGAACGAACGCCAAGCTGGATCGTCGTTGTAATTTTGTTTTCGTCCCCATCTGAGTACTCACTCATGCAGTCATTTTCATGTCTGCCTTTCTCAAAATGTTATAAGCTAACAATTAAACTTACCTTAGATATTACGTCGGCTTGAAACGAATGGGATCACGTCCGAAGTCCGTGGGGCTCTGGACGAAATATTGGCTCCGTTGGAACGGTTTGTCTTCCTTTATTTTCCTGGGCATTCATCTCGTCCAAAAGATGAGAAAACATCGTGTGAATGCTGTGGAAGATGAATCTCATCTACTGACTTGAATGAGGGACGTACTGCGAGGGGTGGAGGTCTGCGGACAGTGTGAGGGAAAACTGAATTATTTGGACGTGATTCGATACGTAATCGAGTGGCGCGCGGGGAAAAGGCATCTATCGGTGCCCATGTCGTTGTCTGATAAGATCCAAACTAACCGATCTCCTCTTCAAGTAATGGGATCACCTAATAATGAAATGGGCACTGAAGCGGCGAAAAATGTCCTTGGCGAAGATAAAAGCCCGTCCAATTTTATCTGGGTTATATCTTTTTTTTTCAATGACTGCAAATACACGGTGGCAATTATCTCCATCCTCGCAGCCGTAAAATGTCATGTATTTACTCTTCCAGTGGTATTAGTAAACGGGAAGTCATACATTGGTTATTCCTTATACGTTTTGTTAAAAAATAGTCCATAATATTACAAATTACTGAAGGTAGAGCGCTTGTAATAACTGAGATTGGCGCAAAATGGCGCATCGCTGCTCCGAAATTTGATTCCAGGAAATTTCGATACAATAGCCGTATGAGGAATATGATAACATTTTCGTAACAAGGATAAATATATGTTATATTTTACCAATTTGCTACCTAGGTATATATTCTGAGCTCTTATTTTAGTTTAACTTTACCCTTTGCTTACATCATAGTTTAGGGCATAATAACGACTTTATTACATAAATATCTGAAAGGACCAGCCTGAATTTTGCCGCATAGACCTCGATTATTAGAGTATTCTAAGATCGTCGTCATGACGGAGGACTAAACTCAGAATACATAAGGTTTTATTTTTGGCTTACAATCATGGGACTATGGTGTAAAAATACGCGGAAAGTTGGAAATTTTGCCGTTCAGTTTGGTAGCGAGCTATTTTGAGCTAACTTCGGAAATTTCAAGCACTATCTTACGCAGTTAATAATACAAAGGACTAATATTCTGCGAAATGTTTTTTTTTCGTGTCATAGCTCTCCTCCGTGACAAATCGCAAAAGGCGGATTTGGACGGGTTACAAGCGTATGACCATTTGATGGAGCTGTGTGGGATCATCCATAAGGGATCATCTTCTTACGAATTTTTGAGAAGTTTTTGGTCGACAAATGGCTGACTTCTATTGTTTCTTAGGTTAATGTAATTTTAATACGAACGAAGCTTCCCTGGGAAATTGACGCTCGCGTGTCACGACGCATTGTACCGGATGTAATGGACCGCCCAGGGTAGGCGTCCTGCTCCCATCCCTGAGTTCGCCTCCTCCGTTTTTGAATGGTTAAACAATAGGTGAATGGGACAACAGCGCACATTAGGCAAGGATGTCAGAAAAATAAGCTTTGTGTACATTGAGAAGCAATGGCAATGAGAAATGGGAGATTTTCACTTTCTCTACCGAAACCCATTCGGGGCATTTCGCAAAGCATTATCGATGAAACAACAAGCTGAAAGTAAAAATCCATTTCAATTTCACTAACTTGAAAGCTTGGAGTCTTAAATTCTCATTCTCTAACTGCTCTCACAAAATTAAAGAATGCGATTTCAGTCCGCGAAAACCATATAATTCAAGAGAGATGTGATTGATGAGATAATGCTTATATACGAACGGATAACTTGTTTGTTACACTCACCTAACAAGCAAACCAAGAAATTCTTGACAAACTTCGTTAAAAAGAAGGGACTAGGTGATGGCCTCCTCACATCTACAAGCTCGCTTGCCGCGTACGGTAATGTCCTCGGAGACTCGACTCATGGTACTCATGGAGTCGGCTGAGTGTGCGGAATGAGCCCATAAATCAGTACAGGAGCCACAGTTCTTGAAATTCGTACCCATCCTTGGAATTCCGCCTTTGTTCTATCTCGAGCCTATTTGTTTAGCTCCGCATTTGACTTCATTGGCCCCTTATCTTTGTTCTTTTCTCTGCCTAACAATGAGAGAGATGTACTGGTGCTGAATGGCGCAAGTGAGATATGGGCGCTCACACTTCATTTACGAGGGTATTTCCCGGTTAATGTATCTCGTTAAAATATCAGTTAAGCATTATCAAGGCTTATAATGCGTCCTTCTTTCACGAAATTCAATTTCTTAAAGAATTAAAATATTTTTTCGTTGATGCTATCTTATTTGATCTAACACCAATATTTTGTGTACTAAGTATCTTTGCATTTTCCTGGGCGTAAAATAAGTCCTCCCTTTTTCCAGAATAACCGAATGGCATAATGAAGATATATGCTCAAAGCGAGTGTCGGAAAACGTACACTTTATGCGATTATAGATATCGCCCTCTGCATTCCTACTAAGCGGAGTTATGTATGTTTTTTACGTATTCTCTTCCGCCAAATCTCAAATTTTCAATTGTCTTTCCTCGATTTTTTTTCATCTCGGCTTCTCAGCTGTAAAAATTGTGAGTTGCATTATACCCTTGAAAAGATCAATCTATGGCACTAAACGTTTTGTATTATCGCTTGATGGTACACAACGAATATTTTATGTCAGCTCTTAGCTTGTTATTGAATAAAATTTAACCGCCAATTTCCGTGAATTTTAATGGTGATGATAAGCTGATAATCTAATCTTTCTCGTCACAATCTTGCTTTTCCGAATAAGGATGACCTACTATTCAAAATCCTCATTTTCTCCTGACCCATTTAGCTGGAGATAATTTGTTTCCCTTTTATCTTTAAAGCTGTTTTGAAAAGCGTCTCTGATTCAAAGGCGGAATCAGGTGGGGGAATTACGGTCACGGTAACTGGAATGCTGGTTTAAAAGATATCTTTTCGTTGTGCTCATAAAATGATGTGAATCGTTCATTCCGCATGTTGTCATGTATGGACGTGCGGCACTTCACTGCTAAGCCGCATGTGAGTTCTTTTCGCTTGTTCACACTAGATTTGGAGTCCTCCCAGGATGAAGGGCGATGGCTATACGCGTTGCTCGTTAACGAGATACTTGCATGATTTGGGCCTTGAATGACTGCACTATGAATGTGTTTTTTATTGAAAATATGTTCGTCGCGCTGTGTTGTTCACGTATTGTATCGTCCTTGAATAAAATGCAAAATATGCTGATCTACGTTTTCCGAAAGAGTGAATTAAATAATTATGTCTCTTACTGAACTGGAAAATAGATTCCATCAAAGCTGTAGCTATTACTCTTCGTAGGTCCCATTTGGGGAGCTCTTCTAGCACAGAAATCCATCCTGCTGGATGAGAAGTTAAACTGAGAACTCTGTATCTTACGTTATACGTCGGTTTATTCCGACGCCGGATTTCAATCCTCTGTGTCCCCATAACCAATTTCATCTTTCCCTTACCACTACATTCTCCTGGCCTTTGTGTTGAAAATTACCCGAGTAGTCGATCGCCTTCCACATTAACCGACCAATCTGATCGCATCTACATATCGATAACGTATATGGAGCGCTCAGCGTCACAGTGAGCTTAGTCCATTGAAGTGAGTTTGGAGGAAAAGGTGTTTAAATTTCCGTATCATCCTCTCGTAAATCAGCTGTAATCAGTACTCTTGAGAACTGCTGACATGTAGAGGCAAATAACAGAACTTTGGACTTGGTTCTCTCGCACTTGCATTACACGAAGTTTCGTAAACAGCAGTTTTTTTAGACGTGTCAAAATGCCTTATAAAGGAATTAATCCCTTAGTTCTGTTCTGGTGCATCTCCTGAAACGAGTTCATTCGGTTACCATAAACGAGTGAAAATACCGATTTTTTCATCTCTAATTTCTCCTTGTACTTAATAAAACTTTCTTTGGTTAAGGCGTCAAAAGATGATTGAACATTATACCTGTCTCGAAAAGTCGCCCTTCAATGTAGATGGAAACGTTTTAGTTACCATTTTATATCGCCATATTTATATATTCAATCCGTCCATTTTTCGTAGCAGTTGCTATGTATTATGGCAAAAAGAGAATATTCCATTCAAATTTTTGTACTCTTATTAAGATTTTTGCCATGATGTATCGACTTTAAGCAACTACTGTCGCACGTAAAATATTTCTTGATATTCTCTTACAATTAGTCCTGATAGTGTATATGTTGCATCAAGCATCTTGAAAAAAGATACTGTGTTCCGGGGTTAAGCCGGTAAAGTTTTTAAGAATATAAAGGTCTCGTGTACCCCCACCTTTATTTCGTTTTCAATGAAAGTTTTACTGAGAAAACAATCCATCAACTAAACGTTTCAATTTTGCGTATTAGCAATCAAACCACTCTAAGATCAGAAAAAGAAGGAACTTTGTACCATCTTCACCCCGTGAAGTAGGGTGAAGGTAATACACAATTGTTCTCTGTTTAAAACTCGTTGGCATTGGCTTCCATTTCAACTTCACCCCTTTATTTTCCTCTTCGGACGCCTCCTACAAATACTTCACACTTGGGAAACACCTTTCCAACCCTCTGTGCTTATTAAATTGTTCATAGTAAAGCTTTGGCCATTTCTCAAAACCATTGCCATCTCCATTGAATCTTTTAGTGGCGATCGCCTAAGTTGTCTCTTCAAGGATTTCTTGAGGATAACCCTTTATCCTTTGGCCATGGGCTTAATTTTTGCATTTTGATTGGGGGTAGAGATTACCTGGGGGGTCCGAGTAGATTGGTAGATTTAAAGCCTTTTGATAAAAATATTCGACCGCAGAATTATTGCTTATATTGTTCAATTTCCCTATAATGTTCCATTAATTACTTTAATTTAATAACTTCATTGAGATAAATTAAGCAAAGTAATGAAAAATATCCCTTTAAACCTTGTATTTCCAAGTTAGTAGCATTATGAAAATTGTTTACCTTCAAAATACTGAGGGGGCAACTGCCAACCCCCGATTTGCATACGCCTATGCCTCTGGCCTCCAAATTTTGTTGGTAAGCCCTTGTCATGCAGAAAATGTAACTAGAACGACTAAAATATTGATGTACCATATTCATCCCGCTGACTGCACTTTTTAAACCTTGTAGAGACCAACAAAATTGTAAACATACGTTTGCGTTTTCTCTGTGTATTATTACCTTCTAATAGATTCTTGAGCAAGGACAAAGGATTCGACGATATGATTCACCAGAACCATACAAAAAATGAGGTTTGGCAGAGTTTAAGTGATAGCGAGATAACATTAAACACAAATATACTGTAATCAACTAGATATGGAACTCAGAATCGTGGTTTAAGCTTATATGGTTTTACCAACAAGTGTCTAATACATGAACCAACTGCCATTGTCTAACTCCCTCTTTCGTTAGTCCTCCAATCGTCTTCACCAGTTTACGGTAATGGTAAAAGTGGGCTAAGGGGGAATAGAAGAAGATTATAATTAGTTCAGTATGGTTAAGTGTTAAATAATGACTTACATAAAATGTTTAATGAAATTCAAGGAAAAAGTGAGTCTTGTAAATAATTGACAATAATTATCCAAATACAATCTATTAGGAGCAACTAATAACCTCAAGTCTATTGAAATTTCTCGGAACAGCAGCTGAGAAAGATTACATGTAAAAGTTGAACTTTTCTTCTCACCAAAATATGACGCTCACTTGTTATGTTTAGAGGAAGCGTTTTCTTGACGAAGGGCAGCAAAATAACTGTCAGGAGAAGCTTTTTATGACTCATGTCCTAAAATTCATACGCTTCGATCGATCTTCTAAAGTCGCGTTATATCTAATCTGAGTCGGAAAATCCCATACATTTCTATGTTTTCTTTCCATCTCTTGATCAGTGTCATCGAAAAAACCTCATTACCTACGATTACCGCTATACTTTACGTATCAACAATATCGCAGTTTTTCCTTTAAATGAATCAAATTAACGAGTCCTACTTCTTTCTACGGATTGGTCACTCATGCTGCCATTCGCATGAAAGAATATTATTAGAAGTAAGGATCACACTTTCCTTTGCGTATGATTTCTGGACGAAAATTGAGGATAATAGTAGTAATTTTTGGCAAATTTCAATCTAACATACTTTCTTATATCACGTTAGTTAACGGTGTTACAATCGAGTGTTCCGGGAGTATCATTATATTTAATTCTCAGACAATCATTTTGACACCAATAGCCGTCGGCATTATCTTTACTTTATGAAATTAGGCAGAAAGTCTGTACTTAATAAAATTAGTCATCAGTGATATAATTATGATGCTCTGATTTTTCTTTCTTTACTTAGATCAAGAAGCTTCTTAACTGAACATGATGAATTGTTGTTTCGTTTTCTTGGTAGTAACTTTTTCCAGACTTTCTCTCTCTTCTTGGATGAAATGTATTCTTTGCTATCGATATACTTATTTAGTATGGATTTTATCCTCTTTGTGCCGTAGTTTTTGACATAAATAATACATTTGCAGTATCCCGTCGTTTGTAAATTCATTGTCCTGTGTTAGGTGATTTAAAAATATATATTTAATACCTTAATGGCGTAAGGAATAGGAATAGCCCTTTGAGTCAATTTCACAGTACAGTGTATTTATGGTATTTTTTGGAAAGAGGGTTATATGGTGGAGAATGTCGACGTATTACGGCAATAATAATTATATAGTACCATGGATGATCAATTAAAATGAAAAGAAACTGTGGTTCATGGTGATTTGTCTTAATTTATCTTAATTTGATCGAGCAATAGTACATTTGCTTTGTTGCAACTATGCGTAAATTTTCATAGAATAAAGCAATTCCTTATAGTAGTTTTAATCCGACGGAAGGTATTGAGAGCCATCAAAAACTTAACACCGGAAGGGCTACTATGTTCTTACCATACGCTATAGTTTTGTGGACACAGTATGATAAAACTATTTGGTTTATCAAGAGATACATTCTTGGCGACGAAGGAGTTAAGATTAACCGTATCGATGGGTACAAAACAGATCCAAGAACATGATTTAGCCTGCCGAATCGCGTTTGCCTTTTTGGTGCGTTTTTTCATTAGAGTGATTCATGGCGTTAACAAAGTGAACTTTATGGTTCCATTTATTTATTTTTATAAGTTTTTTTTTTAATTTTCAACCCATCTTTTGCTTTTTTCATTAAAAATAATTATCATTTTTATTAGTTTTAATTTTCACTTTTACGTGTTAGTAGTTTTTGCCATTTTTACTTTCAGAGAATGAACTATGGCATGAAAATGTTATTCATCCTAAATGTAAAATAAAAGGTGTTTTGAACAAAATTATATCCTTTTAAAGTAATGTACAAAACCAGGAGAGTTGGTTAAATAAAGATATGCCCTACTCGCGTGCGATTGAATTGAGGCATTTTTTATGTTTACTGGATCCATGAATTTTAATCTGAAATTTTAATCTGATATGAATGCTGGGAATGTTTCGCCTGTGGCTTCTTGACTGGATTTAAAACTAGCGTGTAAAATTTAGGCCTTAAATCGTGAACTGTCGGAAGTTGATGGGCTACGACCGCATTCATGAGTGTGTAGAATTTTCCATGAGGACTTATTATGGAAAGTCTAAAGTTTTTCACGAATTAATTTTGAATCAATTTTCGCAGCCGTAGAGGAGACTGAAGCGACCTGCGGCTGACTAGAAGCTAACCCTGGTGCAATGCGAGAGCGGACTGGAGGCGGAAACCAGGTAAAAACTATCGGAAAACAAAGCTGCTAATGAAGGCTAAGGAATTGCAGACGTGAATCAGTTTGACCTTTTGTAATGAGCGTGCTATTTGATTAGTATTGACGTCCTGTCTGAAGCGCAATGGTAAGCCATCAAAAATGCAGTTAATAAAGTAACAACGATTCTCCATGCACATTACTTAAAGTAATCATATCCCTCAGGATGGTTATGTGTTCATGTGGAAATTACACGCGCTGTATTTTTGTCGTTTCTCTAGCATCTCATGGGATTATTTGTGCTGTGATTTGCACATACTGTATCTAATTTAGTGAGCGACTTTAAATTCTGACCGAAGAAAGTAACCGATGGAAATGTGCGAAATTCCACAGAGGAAAAATCATCCCGGTCAAGGCGGATTGCGGGTGACTCCGTAAAGTTTAATCCGTGGCTAGTCCTGGGTGACTCAAAATCAGTTAACCGATGGAAAAATGCTCATGGGAAAGCAATGCCATTGCGATTTTTTTTAGATACCTGAAGAGACAACAGCGACCTCTATCCTTAAGGGATTCTTCCCCCTTTCAAGCAGCCGCATGGAGACATTGCAAGTGTCCGGAGAGTCCTTCGCTTCCCCCAGAGGGGTTGAGGTGGAGACGATGGGGTTGTGTGTTGTGAGAGAAGAATGAAGTGGTTGAGGGAAAAGGAATGTTAAACGAGGGAAAGAGATTTTTTGAAAGGGAGTCAGGGAGGCGAAGGGTCAGGTGAGCCTAAGTGACAGTTAAAATGTCACCAGAGTGCAACTCCGGGGAGGAAATTGCGCGGGGGCAATTTGAAGACGCCTGCAAAGTGCTCTCGGTTGTAGGGGTTTAGAGTGAGGCAGGGTGGGAGGAGGCGGAGAGAGGGCGGCATTCCATTGAGGATGGCGGGAGGAGAAGAGGGAGGGGGGGTGTGGGCAGAGATCCCTGCCTCGGAGGAACTGACTCCTCATGCGGGCGGCAAAGGAGACGAGGAAGGTGTGAGGTGTCGCCGACTTACTGCTTCCAAGAAAGGGAGGGTGAGTGCCTCGATTTTGAGTCCCAAGCCAAGCGAATGATAAATCTTCGGGTCGGCGATTTTTTTTCGTGAGCACGGGTCGATCCACTACCAACTACTTGAGAGCATTGCCTTTATCGGGAACAACGTTTATCTTGATTCTTCATCCTGACGACGTGTTGGCTTTAGTCCACGAAAACCCCGCCTGAAATAGTTGAAACGTGTTCCAGTGTATTTTCCTCGGAAGCTAATTTTTTATGTTACCTACCTAAATTTTTTGAAATTTTTCTCCCAGCCAAAAGCAGTTTTGGGCTTACGAGATTCTAAAATAGCAACTCGACAACATTTTTAAAGAAATATAGAAGCTACTCCTATCAAAGTGTAGTCTTGTCTCTAGACGTTATAAAATACGCCCGTATATAATAGTACCCGTGTATATTTCGGCAGACAGTTGTGGTGGATGAGAAGGACATTCATCCTTTTTTTGTGCAAGACTCATGTATAACTTGGGACGAATGAGCGGTAGCATTTTCAGGGAAACACCCATTCTCCACCGTGCCTGTGCTCTTGTCTCTGGTGTCTGACACTAACTGACCCATCAGCAAATTTACATTTCATAATGATTATTGATTTTTTTTAACATTTGTAGGGGGAATTTGTCTGTCGTTAAAACGACTCTCATCAGTTGAATGTCATCCGGAACGAGGGTTATCTTTTACTGATTTTGATTCTTTGAATGTTTTCATGAAAACTTGAAAGGCCTTAAACATCTATGTTGTAAGTAGTTTGTGAGATTAGTTAAGTTTCTACAATCGATTCCCAGAACTTCAAACAAAATGTTTACTCGTTTCTCTTAGATCATACTCAGCATAAAATCGTCAAATGTGAAAATATACTTAAAAAACAGTTCTGATTATGAATAACCATTGATAACTATCGAAAGAAAGGAGGTCACTCACGGGGCTCTTTGTAAAAAAATGCCATTACCATGATTATGTCTATACATTCATGGCCATTACCAAAGCGACAGGCTGCCGCGTTTCGAGCAGTCCTCAAACTTTCTAGATCAGAGCTTATAGCTTGGATCAGCATATGCAGACTCTTTCGGCTAAAAAATAACCCGAATTAAATATTTAATATCAAATTCAATATATTTATGCTAAAATTAGCATCAATATATTTATGCTAAAATTAGCATAAAATAGCTTTATAGGTTATTAAGCCAATGTGAGGCAAATTAGTAGATATTATTCCATTGGAAAGAATATGTGTGCATCTGTATCTCCGCATTAAGAAGAAAAATTTTAGACTCAGATTCATAGTCGCAGTCTCAATACACACTTTAAAACTATGTGAGAATTTGGGTGTTTTCGTATTTATAGCGGTAATCTCGACTGAGGAATAACTTGAGCATTTTCTCAAGTCTGCGACACGGCAGTCTTCGTTCGATATCAGCCCTTTGTTTCTCAACATGGTAGACTACCTTCAATCACCCAAGTTTTTAGAATAGTTTCCTACGATAATTATCGTCGATGGTGGACTTTTCCTGTTTTATAGACAGAATTATGAATGGAAGTGCATTTATGAGAAGTGATCCCTCGAACGCCTATCAATACTGTACGACCTCGGAACGCACTAATACACTTCGCCTATAAAGAAGCACATGTCTTGGCCAATAAGGAGGAGGTTAGAATGATGAAAAGATAAAGAGATAAGGTTCGGAATCCGGGAGTGACTTGTGCAGTGCAGCGATCAGGGAGTTGGCAGATGCAGATTACTTCCTCACTTTCGTCGAGAGAATAATTATAGTTATAGGAGAGAATAGTTATAGGAGAACGGATATCATTCAAATGGTCATTAATGAGAGGCCCTTTAGACGATTTCATCATTTCAGATATTTCTAATGAGAAATATGTCTAAAATCTGTCTTTCAACCTTTGGAACCTTCTTGATTCAGACTTTTCAAAGCTATACGTCAAGAGAGAGAAGGCTATAGGTAAAGAGAGAGAAGGCTATAGGTAAAGAGAGAGAAGATTCAAGTTCAGATGATTCAGAGGAAGGAACATTACTATAAAATTTCTCTTTCCATTTCATTCAGATATTTTCGATGGTATAAACCTGTATTATAAAACCATGCTTTTTAAGTGGATGAAAATTTATCTTTGGAAATGATACTTTCTGAATACATTTTAACTTTAATTCAGGGCGTAAAATCCTGCCATAACGACCAGTGCTTAAAATATTCCTTCAGCGCAAAAATGCGACGCCTCGTCGCCACTTATCCCGGTATCTTTAGTTCAAAGGAGGGGGGGGGGAATTGATGCGCTAATTTGCTGAAAAGGGTTTTTAATGTTTTTAATGAGATGTGCTTAGATTTGTGTTATGGTCATTTTCAAGTAAATCGTAGCTTTTATAACGGACGATTTCAAAATCTGAATTTTGTCACCCAGATCTTCATTCTGCCTCACCGTGCCCCGCCTTCCTTCAACCGAAAGTCAACTATGGGAACTTTGTGCGAAGAACTCTTAGCATTTCCTTAGCCACATCAATGACCAACGATTGGCAGCGAGACGTTTTAGTTATATTTGACGAGGAGTTACTTCTCACCAAGATACCGAATTAATACCGAGTTGATGCCATCCGCAAGAAATTTGACGAAAGCACATACTTACTCTATGACGAAAACATTGATAATCTGGCGGAAATATCCCTCAAAGCGATGTATTTCAAGGAGAGTTTTGTAAACAGACGGAAGGAGGAGCATGAGATCTTCCATCTCTTCATCCTTTGCTTATACGTCTTCATGGAATACTTCTACACCAATGGTTTGGAGAATGCCACGTGTAAACCTTCGATGCGGCTACGATGACACCTTCGTTGGGCGGAGAAACGGTGAGAAAAACCGGAAGAATTCCACGTGTGTCTCGATCACATTGACGGAAGCATTCAATTTGCGAGAGAAGGGAAACGGGTGGGAAGCTACCCTTCCTTGATATTCTCATAAATATAAGAGAAGATGACGCGCTGGGCCAAACGGGCGACAATGACCCCGAAATGAATATACCAACACCAAAAGGCAAACATCACAGAGCTAACGAAAATAAAAGGTTGATCGGTCACTCTCATTGACGAAGACCACGGGGAGGAAAATAAAATATCGAAAAATCATCGTAAATTATGAGGACAAGAAAAGAGACAGGAAAGACAATCTCCAGAAAATTAAGGTCGCCATACCACGGCCACAGGAGGAGCAAAAGACGGACAAGAAGAGATAATAATACCTGCCATATGTCGAGGGAGCCGCAGAAAGGAGATTTCGATTATTACTCTAGTATGAAATTGAAGCAATATTCAATACACCGGGGAAAATACGGGGCATCGTAAGAAATGTCAAAAATGGAGACAGAATAGAGACAAAGAGAGTGCACAAGCTTACCTGTATATGATAGAGAGCGTAGGTACGTTGATAATTAGGGGCAAACGATACAGACGAGGTTAAAGAAAGTGTTGCAAAGTCGATCGAGCCACCACGATAAATTAGTGGTCACCGAATATGATGCCCATAGCCACTCTCATTGACATCGAGAATCCAACGATCCTCGCAAAAGAAAAATAATTGAGACAAAAATTACAAAGAAGGCCTTGTAAATGAATGAGAATAATAAAATCCTCAATAGATATCAGGGACAGAAGATCAGTTACTTGAGTGCACCAGTACATACGAGAATAAAGGACAGGCATCTACATCCGCTCTCAACCTCTCTACTTTCACCTACCTGAATATAAAATACCGAATATATAGTTAGTAATAGTTAGTATAGTATATTTCTAGACAATGGACTACGCATGTAGACTAATAATTCACAAGGTGTGTAATTTCGACTTAATTATTTTAATTGAAATTATTTTCATGCTATTAGCTGCGGACCAAATAAAGAGGAAATTACATAGGAAAAGATACCAGGAGGTAAGGGAACTAGTATTAAATAGGGAAGGGTGGACGGCTTCATTCAATCAATCTTAGGATTGAACAACCAATGATGAAGCTGCTGACTGTGATGGCATAGATTCTAAGTATCGCTCTCCATGCTTGAGTGCGACCGCTGACATAAAGTTCTGTGTGCGATACTTAATATTTCCTGTACTTTGTTTTGGAATTCAAAATAAATATTTTTCATCCTTCACCCTAGCGTATTAATCATTATCATCCTTCTCAATGTGGAACATTTAACTTACCTGGATAGTATTCCGAACGAGGATGGCTTTAATTGTAAGGGCATATGACGGAGGTCAGCAAATAAGCATTTCGGATTAGAAGGGATTTGGTAAGAGGAAAATAATGTCTTAGGATTAGTGTAAATTTCTCGGGCTCGCCACCGGGTAAGATTTTTATAGACAGCCGACGTTTCGGGTTCCGACTCGTCACCCATTCTCAAGGCTAAAGAAAGTGTTGAAAGTGATTAGCCTTGAGAATGGGTGACGAGTCGGAACCCGAAACGTCGGCTGTCTATAAAAATCTTACCCGGTGGCGAGCCCGAGAAATTTACACTAATTTAATTCGCCGGGAAAGTGTAAAATCATACAATGTCTTAGGATATTATTGAAACTTGTTGAGTAGCAACGAAAACATAAATAAATAGAACTATGTATGTATGTTATGTGTTGTTGAAAAGGAGCAGAAAAAAATAAGGAGGATTAAAAGATCAAAATAAAAATATTTTTTTAAACCCTAGTCTGGAACGCAGAAATTCAAGGTACTGAGATATGGTTCGTGCGGAAGTATGTACGCAGGCTGAAGGATGCTGAATTTGAGAGAGGAGATTTGGAGAAGGATGGGAAGAGCAAGTTGGGTTACAGTAGGGTATTATCATATCGCCAGTTTTTGTCCGGTGGTCCGATGGTCACCAAATTTAGGATTTATCACTTATTTTACATTCTAAACAATACTAGATATGGACGAGAGGGCTGCGAAAAAAATTAAAATATGATAAATACGGTACATATCTTGAATAGGGATGGGGATCTCGTTTGCTTCGGCAGCCATAACATACGACAATAGACGATTGAATCAACAAGCGGCTAGTCGACAAGAATTCCCCCTTCTATTTTAAATTATTTTGCTTCATTTAGAAGGGGAAAACTTCCCGCTAGTTTATAGTCAGTCGTGCAACTAACTGATAGATGTCGACAAACCGCTTGTTGATTCGATCGTCTTTTGTCGTCTGTTATGGCTGCCGAAGCAAACGAGGTCCCCATCCCTAATCAAGATAAGTACCGTATTTATCATATTTTAATTTTTTCGCAGCCCTCTCGTCCATATCTAGTATTGTTTAGAATGTAAAATAAGTGATAAATCCTAAATTTGGTGACCATCGGACCACCGGACAAAAACTGGCGATATCATAATACCCTACTGTAACCGCAAGATGGGTGAAGAGAAAATCAGACGGTTTGACACGCTATCATTCGAGCGATTGCTGTATGCGGAAACTCGATAGAAGCAGAAAAAGTTGACAGGTATCGATTTAGGTGTTTGGGAATGGTGGTGGAGCGAAGAAGTCTAAGCACTGGAGAAGGGGGATTTTTGGACGATTTAAAGATTTGAAAAAAATACGGAGATTCTGACACGAGTTAAATATTTAAAAATAAATGAAAGCTTTGGCAGAACTGTTCAGAGACATACTATTCATTTTGTAGAGAGCCTGGAATGATAATGCGTCAATCCATTGGTTCTATAAACCGCTAACTTTCAGCCTTGACTCCTGACGCTACCTTCACCGATATTTTATATGACATAAGTTTCGTTCGTTCCTCTCTTCAGCCCCGACTCCGCCTCATTTACAAAGCGAGACCCAGGAGTTGCATCCCTTGCATTGCTCTACCTTTCCTGAAGCCTTGCAGAGAGTACCGCGCACCCTTCCTTCCTTCCTGGTTTGCCGAGGCCACGACTGCGCAATTAGCGTCCTCCGCCCGTTACCCGACGTCGCGTCCATTAGAGGAAGCACGTCGCAGTCCTCGTCGGGATCACTCCTCGCGAAGATTCGATCACAGGGATAGAGGAAAGGAGGAAGCAGTCATTGATAAACGAGGTAAGAATTTACCGTCCTTAATGCTGTAACTGAGATGAAATCGGAAGATATCGTGGTTGTTTTAATGATCATTTCCAGGGGTGAGGTCGTCTTTCATGTTCTCTATTATGTAGCATTTCTTAGATACTAGCCTTAGTTACTATAACATAAAATTTATTTAGCTACATTTCTCCACAAGTCTGTGAAAAGGAGTCTACATGAATTTTCCCAATATTATGAAAAAATCAAAATTTACTTGACCTCTGAACTTTTACCGTCAGTTGCAGAGATTATTTAGAAGTAAAGAGGTCGGCTTGCTCTCTATGGGAGCTATCTTTGTTGCTCTTCGTGGGGATAAATAATCCTCATTTCCACTTCAATGTTTTGGATATCCATTATGATGCTTCTGTTGCAGTATTCCGCAATGGTATATAATCCTTGTTTGTACGCCATCAGCAATATCTTTTTATGTATAACTCTCCGGAATCACTCAGTATCGCGATGTAAAAAAAAACTATTTTTAGCCTTTCAACAAAACGGTACCGATGGCACGCTTGTGGTTGATCTATTTCTCTCTTTGGTTGGCTCATCATGGGAACACCAACGCCACGTGGATACAGGCCGGAGCGTAGGGAACTGTAGTCCCTTGGCGTCTGATAAGGATTATCGATGTACATTATTAACTAGATTGAGCGCTCTTTTTCGGAAAACGAGCCGTTTCCTAAAGACCAAGACCATAATATTGGAAGTATCAACCAGGGTATTCTATACAGTGGCTGCACTTGAAGTTCTTATGCCCAAGAACATGACGGCATTGGTTTCACTTCTCAGTTATTGGTTGGTTGCGCGGTATCGCTCAAACCAGATTTAAATATGAACTAATTCTTTCCCAGCAAATGATATCAGTAAATTCTTCTAAGATTACTCACCGGATCAACGTTTCGACAAGCGTCTTGCCACACTATCATGTGGACTGTGAAAATTAGACGGAATTGGCCGCCTTATAGAAAAGCTAGGCTGGTTTATTTACCCCACAGTGGGAGCAGGTAACCGCTGATTGGTCGATTGTTGCCATCCTTCTATGCTGATGATGCTGATTATCACGAACCATGAATATACATAATGGATTCAAACGTATGGCATCGTTGCCTGGGCAACGTGTTTTTCGCATCTAGTTCACCCAGTCCTCGACGCTGCCATGCAGAAAGTTTCTTGCGTCGACTCGTAAATAGCTGTTGTTAATTGGCGTTAACGTGAGTTATTGGTTATTTCTTTACAGTTTAAGAGATACGGACAGCGCGAAGTTTTCAATTACAGCTGATCATTTTTGACATCTCAGAGTAACTTTGTGGATGTTTGAGAGGAAAGGTCTGCCATAGGAACTGAGCAAAATACGTATGAAGCCTTCCATTGTGAGTCCACATCAACGGCCGTCAGACACTGAATTAAACTTCATCGTGCTCGGCATTATCCCAGATTTTGCTATTCCTTCTACATTCAGAAATTGTGTGGTACAAGGATGGAAAACAGGGTACCGGCAAACGAGGACCGAAAATGCCAAACTCGGTTGAAGAAGAAGAGTTGTCAAGACGACGGTATGTGAACACTTCAAATATACTGTTTTATCTTTCGTTGGTAGATTTGTATTTTCATTAACAGCGTCTGTAGGGATTTGATGGGATTAGTTAATTCAAATATTCGCTTGATTTGACTAAAATAGGTCGAGAGCATGTAAAACCCCTTATTCGACTTATTCAAATACAGCTTCATTGTCTCTGAAAATGTAAATAAGTGGTGTTTATTTGGGTTTATACGGTCATTTTATAAGATGTTTTAAAATCCGATTTTTCCCGCGTGAAAGTGTTCTGTGAAGGTGAAACCCCAAACAGAGTATTCAGCTAACATTCACTGCACTTACCTGCACTGCACATCACTGCACATCGATATGAACTCGGACCGATCTGGACATTCTAAGCCAGCCGACTCGGATCGCCTGGTTTACCAATGCGAAATCGATTGAAATATCGATTAGAATCGGTTCATATCGATTAGAAATCTCAGCCTGGCAGAGAAAGTGGGCCGAGTTAGCCCGTTCTCATGTCGATTCCACTAGCCAGTTGCGTCTACCATACCGAGATGAACCGGCCATATCAATCTGAGTTCGATTGGTAATACGAGTGATAGTCGCGTGTGCATGTTCAATCTGTGAATTTAAAATGAATTTCTAAGATTTACAGATGCCTCTTCCCCCTATCATATGTTTAAAATTAAGAGAAATTAAAAATTTTAAAAGTAATCTCTGCTGGTAAATATATACATCATGAGAGAGTAGTTGTAAACAATAGTAGTAAACAACTTTAGTATACAAGAACAGACTCAGTAGAATAACAGATTCCAAAATGTTTTTTCTTTGGCTATTTTGGAATTTTGTCTTAATTCTTACGTTCTCTATTTTGTTATACATTTAATTTTCCCTATATTTATGGTAAACGGCCGGAAATTTGTGATAATTTATGTTCTATTTACTGCATTTGTATTTTAACCACCGCATTACATCACCAGTACCAGAGTGGCGACGCCACAGTCGAAGTAGTCAATCATTTTGTTTACGTGCGGAATTTTAGGCACTCTGGCGAGGAGTCAGCAATCCATATGTATATTCATGTCCCGAACCTTAGGAATGGCTCCAAGAATGGACTTCCATGTTTTGCTTTGTTTGAAGCCTGAATCCTGGTTGAAATTCATTGACTTTTCATCAACATGTTATAGGCCTTAACCTATAGGCCCCCTAACCTTAGCTTCTCGGAAATTAAAGGACCTGTTCGGGGCCATTTCAATTTTCCGCTAGGTATAATTATTTTGTAACCATAGACCCGGGGTATAACCTGAGAGGAATTTACTTAGGTCAATTCAGTTGTTTACTTAAATGAGAAGGGCAAATTCTTGTTGCTCATTGTAGATCATTTACCACTTCCTCTTGCTTTCTCGAGACCACATTGAGAGCAGTGTGATGCTGTGGAGATTTTCTTTCGTGCAGCCGTTGTGATAAAGTCGTTTTTCGACTCCTTTGTTTTCGTCGCTATCTATTGTTAAGAGGAGGGTTAGTGAACGCAATGATTAACAAGTGCTGTGGTCCCATTTGTCGGGAAACACCAAAACGGGCCCATAAGTTCATCTTTTCAATATTCCTAGAGTGGAGATCTTGAAGAAAAAATGACTTTCTTCCATCGCAAGGAAGGCCTACAAAATTACCGAGAACTCATAGGTTAATGAATTAATGTAAAAAAATATTTGTAATTTGTGTAACTTTTGTCTCCCTCCCTGCAGAACGCGACTGAGCCATAAAAATCTTGCTGAGGGGAACAAGCTCTAACTTTGCGTAAATAATTTCAACCTTTTATATTCGCCGATCGATAATGGGAAATGATTGGAGGAATTAATTGTTTTAATGCTCTGGCCTCATTTTAGTCCGAGAGTAACTCATAGCTAATTTATTTCGTAGTTCAATGAACAAAAAAATGTGCCACATGGTGATTTTTCGTTTTTCTCGGTTAAACCCATAATAAAACTATATCCTCTCTGGACTCGATCCAAGGTTGAAAAATCGGTATTTTCGAACGAGTCTTGCCTTGATAGCCAATTACAAACATCCCCTGAGAAATTCAATCCTGTACCTTGATTTAAATTACCCCGTAATTAGTTATTAGTCCGATCTGCATCTTTGGATAAACCATGGGGAAATGAGCCCTTCGAGTTGGCAAGTGAAATTTTGGTTTATGAGGGTTTAATGTATGACGAGGCAGTGAAAATGAATAGTAAATGATGCAGTGTAGATGTTATGTGTGGCCTACTGTATTATAGGAAAAAACTCTGGTTCTGATATAAAATGTAGCTCAAACTATTTTCCTTGCACTCGCTTTCTGACTGGACAGACGTAAAAATTTGGCTGGAAATTGAGATAAGTTTCGATATATTTCACGTTAATTTAACGAATTGTAAACAAAATACCATTTTTATGCAAGGTCATCTGGCTTTATCAAATAGATTCTGCTCTATTTATTATGCCCTGCTCATGACGTCACCATTTAGCGTGTCGGCCGGTATCTTGGTGCGTTTTGTCGAGAGAACTCATTCGGACACACTCTTTAATGGGTGCATTCCATTTTGAATTGGCAAAGCCGACTATCAAACGCCGCAGCCGGCGTTCGCCAGGTTGATATGTGAAAGAAACGCAGCCGAAAGTGGATTCCGGCTCATGTGCAGTCAGCGTAAAGACGTTGGCGGTAAATAGTAACACCAAAGGTTGTAACTCATCACGTCACATCGTGAAGTTTAACTATGTATATTGCTCTTCACTTGTTCGGCTCACCTCGAAGAACAGCCAAATTCCTCGTTCTGACCACCATCGTACGTACGTCTGTAGTGTGAACGGGGCACAGCGTTACCACGTTACTCTCACCCCCTCATCAGGCCATCGCGACGAAAAGTAAAGAGCAAGAGAGCGAAAAAAGGAATGTTCCTGTAGTATTTTGAGGCTTAAGAAATATTTTCGAGTTAATGATAGATTTCTATGTTTATTCATTAAAGTAACATCATCTATTTCACCTAATGATTGCCTTTCTTTTATTATCGTTATTCATTTTTTCTTGTTTCTGCTCGCGATACCAGCACTACCACTGTTAAGTGATAACGATAGAAGCTATGGATTACCATGGTACGGACGTGCATTCTCATTGTGAATCCAGTCTGCCGTCGTTGGGACCATCTTACGTAAGGTAATAGCGCGAACGGGGCGAAAAATGTCGATACATCGCCGCCGGCTATCATCGCATAACGAAAGCACCCAATGGCTCCAGTCGGCATTCAATTGAATGAAGTACAAATTCGTGTTCACGAGGTTTTCGAACCTATCTGCATAAATCTTCTAAGGGAATTCCATCTTTTCTGATATTTTCTTTGATACTTGCGTGAAGTAATTCGTTAGTTTTTTTTTGTTTTGCGTTGTTTTTTATAAAAAGATCATTGCCGACTAAAGGATTCCTAATTGTGTATTTACTTACCTACAAGTGCCTACCCAAACATGTCAACTGCCTAAAATAGAATTCTGTACCCACGGTTTTGTGATTAAATGCTTGCTTCTCGTTAACTTACTCTGGGCCACCTTAATGAGCGTGTTTAACTCATTGATTTAAATTTAACAGCATGTTTTGTTTTCCGAAGTCTTGCGCCCTACATTATTCTCTTTTTCTTTCGTCCAGTTTGTCAGAATTTTATATGTTTAGAAAAGTGTCTTTTTTAACTAGGTTTTATCTTTCTTGCTTAGTATTTTCAATTTGATTTAAGTGAGATATATGCCAATAAGAGACAATCTTTTCTGCTTAATCGCACTTTTTTCATCACAATTAGGGGTCATCCGGTATTCTGCTATGCCTCATTTCTTGATGCTAGGGCGAATAATTCATAATGGCTGGGGTATTCAGTAGAACTGATTCATGGCAATAAATGGAATTTTCATTGCACCTGCAGTTTTTTGGTAATGCTTTTGTACTTGCAAGAAGTTAAATAAAAATAATGAACTGGAAATAAAAAGTAAAAACATCTGGAAATAAAATATTTAAAAAATTTGTTTTTTTTTTAAATTTCCAGTTTATGGTTTTATTCTATCGTATTTGATTAGGTTTGTGGAGACGGATACGTCGAGTCCTTTGAAAATGATTACAGATTTGAATTCTCATGTTAGATGCAACTTTAATATTCGATTTAATATTGCTAAAACATTTTTTCTCCCTTCACCTTCCATATTAATATATTTTTAAATATTCTACCGGTTAAGGTAGGTTTAGCTGAATGTCAGAGAATCTCCTCCTGGTCCTCTACTCATTCAGGGGCCCATTCCCCTCCAGTAGATCCTTTTCCGCCTCGACATACGATCTACCCTTCTTCATCCCGTTCATGAAACCTATTCTCTTTCTTCCCCTTCCCCGCCTGCCCAGCATCCTTCCCTCTATCACACTCTTCAGCAACCCATCACCCTTTATTACATCCTTCAGCCATCTACCCTGCCTATCACGGATTTCATTCAGAAGTTTCCTTTCCTCGCCCACCATCTCAAGCACTTCCTCGTTAGTCTTCCTTTCCGTCCATCTAACCTTCTCCGTCCTTCTCCACACCCACATCTCAAATTCCTGCAGCCTATTCTCGTCCTCTTTTCTGAGGGTCCACGTTTCTGCCCCATACAAAGCTACGCTCCAGATCAAGCTCTTCACTAGCCTCTTCTTCACATTCTAAACCAATGTCCCCGTCATCAGCTCCCTTCTATTACTAAACACCTCCTTAGCTAGCTGTATTCTCTTCCGTGTGTTTTTGCTGCCATGTCCGTTTTCCTCTAGCGTACTACCTAAGCAATTAAATTTCTCTACTTGCTCGAGTTTCTGTCTCCCTACTTTAATCACAAGCCTAGCTTTCTTTGTCCTAGAGAATCTCATTAATTTTGTTTTCATATGGTTTATCGTCATTCCAAATTTCCCGCATTGTATTTCTAAAGCATCTACCAAAGCTTGCAATCCCTTCGAAGATTGACAAACCAACGCCCGATTGTCCGTGAACCTGACTTTATCCGGTGCCCTTCTACTTTGATTCCGACCTCAAGTTCTTCCCATACTTGTCTTACCATTTTCTCCACATGAATGTTAAAAAGCAACGGCGACAACGGGCACCCTTGCCTTACCCCACGACCTATACTTGCCCACCCTGATTCACCATCAGCCACCCTCACCTGCGCCCTTTGCGTCATTTATAAGTTTCAGATTAGTCTCCTGTCTCGCCAATTTATTCCCATTTTCCCGAGTATCTCTGTTAGGTTTTCCCAATTTACTCTGTCAAAACCCTTTTTGGAATCGTCATAGCAAGCGAAAAGATCCTGTTAATGTCTATATTTATTTAGTCTATTCTACATCTACATAATGCCTTGCGAGCCGCCGTATGGGCGTGTGGCAGGTGTTAGGTCACCAGCCGTGTAAAGATGTAAGTTTTTTGGAGATGAAATGGTGACATGTGTTATAGGAGTGTATTTAGTGGAGCTCAATTTTTATCGTGGTCGCTTATTGTTCGCGGAAAGGAATTTTTGTACCTATCTGTTCGGCAGTATATCTCTCTTATTTTATCGCATATATCAGACCTATAGATACAGTGAGGAGTCATGATAATATTCTCTGTGTAATTTATTGTATATATAAGTGTTCTCGTCACCGCAATTGCATCTCGAGTTGGCCCTCCCTTCCGGAACCCAAACTGGTCATCGCCCAAGTAGTTATTGGCTTTACTGTCTAACCTTCTATTGATTATTCGAAGTTAAACTTTGGTTGCGTGTGAAATCAAACTGATGGTTCTATAGTTCTCGCATTCTGACGCATTCTTCTTTTTCGTGATAGGAATCAAGACTGTTTTCACGAAGTCCTCTGGAAAAGGCAATGCGAGGAAATGGAGAAGCTACAAAAAGAAGGGGAAGTGGGTGCGTTATACGCAAGGGTAAAATTGCTATCGGGACGTCAGAGAGGGCAAAAGGTGCCAAAGATTAAGGACAAGAGAGAGATACTCCTTCCGGGTAGATCCTACGTATAAGTTCGAAAAAAGCTTGCCTACCTTTACTTCCTAAACTTTTTAGCAACTCCGAGGGTATATTATCTACTCTCACAGCTTTTCTTGCCTTCACCTCTTTCAATGCTTTCTTTTCTTCACTGTCGAGAATCCTTGGCCCGAGGTCATCTTCATCTAGGTTTCCCTCATCCTCTGTATCTAAATTAGTTCGTCTATTATCGCTGTCATATAGTTCCTCCGCATGTTCTCGCCATCTTTCTTGAATATCTTCCTGCTCGATTAATTTTCTGCCTCTCTTGTCCTTAATATTTGGTACCTTTTGCCCTCTCTGACGTCCCGATAGCAATTTTACCCTTGTGTATAACGCACCCACTTCCCCTTCTTTTTGTAGCTTCTCCATTTCCTCGCATTGCCTTTTCCACCAATTTTCCTAAGTCCGATTGGTTATTCGCCGCAGTTGATTATTTAGCCCCTTGTATTTCGCCTTACCTATGTCGGTGTTGACTCTTTTCCAATTCCTTCTCTCCTCCATTTTCGTAGTCATTTCTTGCGTAACCCACTGCTTCGTTACCCTCCTCATCTTCGCTAATCCTTTGGTTTTCTCAGCCGCTCTTACTATGCCTGTTTTTATATTTTCCCATCTTTCCTCGATTGTACCTATTTCCTTGGTATAGCCTATGTTCTTTTCCACTGTCTCTTGGTATTCCCTCCTTTTCCCCCCTTTCAGCGCTTCCAAGTTCCACCTCTTCATCCTCCTACTCTTTTTAAGCTTTTTGAATCTAACCTCTCAATCCATCATTAATAAATTATGATCCGAGTCTACATTAGCCTCCTGATTGCTCCGCGAGTTCTTCACTGTTCCTAAATCTTTTCCTATTCATGATGTAGTCAATTAGATATCTTCCAGTGTCTCCCGGCATTTTCCATGTGTACCTCCTCCTATGATGGTGTTTAAACCAAGTGTTTGTTACTACTAATTTATTTCTCCTACAAAATTATACTGCCTTCTCTCCGCGATCTTTTCTCGTTTCTAATCCAAACCCTCCCACTTCATACCGTCTCTTTCTTCCCACACTACTGCATTCCAGTCGCCCATTACTATTAGCCTTATCTTGCCCTGGACTTCTCTGATTATGTCCTCTAGCTGTTCCTACACCTCATCCACCTCTTTCTCCCTGTGATTGCTTGTAGGGATGTACACCCGAACCAGAACGAAATTTGTAGGGCGTGCTTTTATTGCTACCATTAGTATCCCGTCGCCTACCTGCTCAATATTTACTACCCTCATTCCCAATTTTGCGTTCAATTCCATAACTACCCCACGTTGACTCTCCAACCCACCACTATAGATTACCCAGTAACTATCACTCCAGTAGTCCCCGCTGTCCTTCCATCTCACCTCGTACAGCCTCAAGGCATCTACGTTCCCTCTATCCATTTCCCGTTTAATATTCTCCAGCTTCCCTGCCCTCATCATGGTCCTAACGTTCCAAATCCCTATTTTTATCGGTACTTTCCTTCTCCTTTTCCTTTTATCTTTCTTGGTCCTTGTATCCTGTGATTGCTCTGTTGTACAAGAATTTCGTGATATGGCGATCACAGGGGGCTTGCATCCCTCGATACCGGGCCCGGCATCAACCCCATTAGGTGGCGTCCCGTAGTTGCCAGGATTCATTCCTTTTTGAGTGACATTCATTTGTCAGGGTAGTTAAATAGTTGGGAGGGACTCCCATTCCCACTTCCCAACAGCGTTTTTCACGTGACACCATCACTGGACTGGACGTGACGTCATCGTCTGGCTCCTACCCTTCGACCTATCTGGTATGGGTAGCCCTACCGGGAGCAATTAAAATTGCTCTCGCCAGTCCAGCTCTAGGGGTCATTGGAACGCGCAAGCCCTTCCACCGAGTCAAGTTTGTAGTCCGCAGGAAAGGCATCTTCGTATATTGTACCTTAATTAGTAACTACGCCTCTAACTCTTGGTATCTTTATTACGATGACCTTAATCTGTACCGAGTAGTATTCAAATGCAAAGGTTAGCCTTTTATTCGGAGAGATATAATTTAGCATTCACATATGACCGACGGATATTTAATATCGGGAATTGCTGGCGAAGGACATGAGTTGCGAAAAAATAGTATTATATGTATATTATTCATTGTGAAATTCCAATATTTATCGGGGATATAATATGTACTGGGGGCTTTAGTAGCTAGCTTTTCGTGATAATATTGTCTAAGGTCATTCGTGGCGGTACTTTGGATAAAATATCTTTTCTGCGCTGGTATTTTCGGCTGCTGTTTTCAATATATCTCAAGGGTTTATTAAATGGGATTCCTAGGTCTTGTATTCTCAACTTTCATCCTGAAGTTTCGTTGGATTTCCCCGCAATTCTTAGGTTACTGGATTTGAAAATCATGTAGGAACTTAGAGCTTGAATACATGATCTAAGTATGCGACTGAGCAAAATATGCTACTGTTAATTTGAAATTATTATATTCTCGGAAACAGTTTGTGACAGTTACGGGGCACCCGTTAAGTTCTTTACAACTTTAAAAAAGTATTACTTTTGCCGCACCGCATTTGAAAATGCGTATAGAAAGTAGTTTTACTTAGTTTCCATCGTTATTATTCTAACTTGAAAAAAGTCATTTCGATACTATATTTATTGCAATTACAGCTATCAGTTGACAGTGGCAGTGTATTATTGCGATATATTGTTTTACAAAAACTCGAATAACAATTCAAAAGTTCATTCTTATGGGTTAATTTAAAATGTATGTAATATATAATTACAAAGAAAGAGGTTTTCAATTGGATACAGGAAGGACCTCATGTTTATGCTTTAATTCCGAGGAAAAATATAATCCAGGAAATGAGACACCATGGGTATTATTTGCAATTCAATTCTTATCTAAACAGTTCCAAGTACCATCGGTGTATTCTATGGGGTGGCCGTTGTTTGCAGGCGACACGTACAGAATCGTATTATCCGCTCGGTTACTGATTGTTTAATGAGCAATGATAGCGGTAAAAATGAAAGTATCCCATTTACGTTTATCTCGCACCTAGTTAAATTTTATCTGTAGGATTTGAGGTTTGAAATACATATCTGGAAAATATCCTGCATCAAAATAAAAATAATTTTATGCGATAGATTGTAGTATGGAATCAGCCGTGTTTGTGAAGCGACTGATTCTGTATGAGAAAGCCTGGAAGAAGTTCTTCTGTTTTGTCATATGAGGGCAATCGGATATTAAAGTGTCTTTAACCTTTTCATTCGTAAACTCTTTTGACTCGGGGAAAGATTGACTGAGATAATGGTTGTCGACGTAGACAGCGCTTTAGTTAAATAGTAGTTAATTTCCCAGGCGAGCCAATGCAGCTGATTCTAGCGCCCCTTGGCGATTACCTTTAGGTTTTGAATCCCACATTCGATTAACTTTTCCGTCAGTTTATTTTTTCTGTTATATTTTTGTTACAGTTGCTCTCGCTGTGAAAAGAACGAAAATTTACACCGTGTTAATGCCAATGACTGAGTCATTTCATCGACGCAATCGTTTCTTTTATTCTCATCCCTTTAGGGTTCCGCCATGTTTTATCCCTCTCTCGCCTCCTTCCCCTATACCCTCCCCGCTGTCTTATTCCTCTCGTCCACTTCCGGTCTGCTCAAGGTCCTCGCGGTCCCCACAACACCCAACGATGACGGCCAGGAGACATCCCGACAGAACCCAATCGCCCTCGGATACTACAATCTCATCATCACAGAGTATTCGTACAAGTTTTGGGCTGCCTTCATGATCGCCACCCTCGTCATACTCGTCTACTCATGTTTGGCCGCTGTTTGGGTGGCACATGTAAGTAAATAACCATTTATGGGGCTATTACATCCCATAAGCTAGTCTGAATGCTTGATTTATTTACCCGTTAGTGTGTATTTAGCTGCATTAGTTTTCAGTTCATGCCTTGGTGTCCTACAATATTCTTATATTTTCTTAATCCATGGTCTAAAATTAACTTACTCCTATAACTCCTTTCAGTGAGGTTTACTATGGCTCGTAGGTCCTTTTCAGGGCCATTGTCATTGTTCAAGGGGTGTTATCTGATTCGTAGTATCTCTTACATTCCTATCAGAGCCTCTCTCGTAGACGAGGAAGTTTTTCTTGAAGACTCCGAGGTTATTTTGTCCTAATTATCCCAGTCGGAGACTTTGAGGTAGAAGCTCAATTTCAGGGGAGGCGATACAACTCCTCAGTGCACCGGTGAAGAGACAGGCGGTTATAGTTCATCCCTTCTCTGAGAAGGGCCTCGCTGGCATGGGGAAGGATTCTCCTCGCTTTTGGTGTCTTCAAATTGTTTCAACGTGACACAGGTTGGCAGTGTGTTTGAGTTCCTGCATCTTTGTTGATACGTAAATGAAGATGAAAGTTTTCCTCTCTTCTTTCTTAACGTCTCCAATCTCCTCGTCTTCCTGTAGATTCCCTCCCCATAGAGACGAACGAAGCTGCTGCGAAGCCTTCCGTGATGATGTGATGATAAAGGCTGCCTCTTTGGGTGTTTCACCACGTTGCTGTTTTTTGACGACAACAATTTCGCCTGTTTTCGCCCCGCCAACAGCCTACAAAGAGCTGAAATCTGACCCCACCACCAAACTTGAACACTCGACCTGGAATATCATCAAGGAATCACACTTCCCCAAATAAGAACAATGAGGACTCCTCCCATCGGCTTCCTAACCACCGAGAATCTACGGCCTCCCTAAAATTCACAAATACGGGATTCCTCCCAGGCCGATTGTTTGCACTCTCGACTGCCCCACCCACAACCTGTCGCGGTACTTGACAAGGGTGCTTCAGGAATACACCGGCAATCCGCCCTCTTACGTCAAGAACTGGAAACACCTCGCTGAGATCCTTCAGGGGATCTCTTTGGAGAACGAAGACCTATACAGCTTTGACATTGTGTCCCTCTTCATCAACGTTACCGAGCGCGAGTCCGTCGAGCTGGTGAAGAGTCTCACCGAGGATGGAGTACCAAAGGACTTCCCAGATCTGGTGGAGGACTGCCTCAAAAATTCCTACTTTCTAAGGGACGAACTTTTCTACGAGCAGGCCGAAGGTAATGCCATGGAGTCGCCCGTGATTGCCAACCTCTTCATGGAGGACTTTGAGAGGAAAGCTCTGGAAAACTACGAGAAGAAACATACCCTCTGGCTCAGATATGTGGAGGAGACCATTGTTGTCTGGCCACACGAGAATCGAGAACTCTCCATGTTCCTTCAGTATCTCTTTAGTCTACACTAAGCAATCCAGTTTACAATGGAAATAGAAAAGGACGGCGGACTTGCATTTCTATATGTCATGGTAACGAAGAAACTCAATGGCAAGATCGGACACGGAGTCTACTGGAAAGTGACTCACACAGACCGCTACTGATATGCATCATCCCACCACCACCCGACCCAGATGGTAGCCTTCATCTCCACCCTGACCCTCAGGGCATATGCCATCTCCGACCTGGAATCTTTACCTTCGGAGACACGGCGCCTGATGAACACTTTAAAGAAGAATGGAACAACAAGGACATGGTCCTGACTGCGGAGAAAGAAAAACAACTCCAGGAGAAACAGCCAGACGCGGCCGAGATGCCCAAACCTTTAGCATTCGCCACAATGCCCTACGTGGCAGGGACCACGGACAAAATTGTTCGGCTGTTATAAAAGTATGACGTCGTAACTCGCTTCAACTGTATAAAAAAGACGGATGACATACTGCCAAGACCCAAAGACCGGATTTCTCCTCACTCATACGAGGGAGAGTACAAGATTAACTGCAGCTGTGTTATGGCATACATCGGTCAGAGCTATTAGGCGCCGACTGCAAGAACGCGGACGGGTGATGAAGAATAAGCAATTCCACCTTCCGGCTGTGGCGGAACACGGCCATTCCAAGCCGAGAGAGATTTCAAAACTACCGAAGAATTTCAACCGGGAGGACATGTATCACCTCTGCAGCTCATGGAAGAGACTATTCAAACCAACGTACAACAACGGGGGAATATTAGCGCCCAAAAGGGAAAGATCACCAGTCAATCAGGAGCAGACAACGGGTCTAAAGCCGTCCACTCACCGGTATCAGCACTTCAACCTGAAGACGCCTGAAGGCGTAACTGTTGTCATCAAAAAACAGCAACGCGATGAAACACCTAAAAATGCAGCCTTTATCATCATAGCACCGCGGAAGCCTTAGCAGCAACTTCAATCGAAGATGTTTTTTTTCAATACTGTGAATGGTCTATAGATATCGTCGCTCTATCAATCTCCTCAGTGTCACCGCTCCTCTCCTCGTCATTTAACGACGTTTGACCTCTTCTAAATTCTTGGAAGTGATCCCTGTGAACATAATGTTAGATTAACACCTTAGTTTTGTCGCTTCATATCCTTGGACAGCCAATCTTAAAATACCCGTAATGCTATCGGTACTTCGAAGGGTAATCATCGGTGGTCTTGGAAAAGAAACTACCCCGAATGAGTGAATTATTTCCTTAAAGGGCCTAAGGAGAAGAGAGAAATACCCTCACCTATTAAATAAAACAATTCGTTGGATAGGGCTTTTCCAAGAGTAAATGGCTACGTTGGTGTATCAAATAGCTACACAGACTGTATTGCCGTCTTTGGTATACTTTATAGCGGCTCTGTCATAGGCTGGGTGAGTGAATCTGATGGACCTGTTCAGATGACCCATCCATGTCAATTCCCTCGGACTAATGTAGAAGGCAGTGTTAATGCCATCATAAGTCATTTCATAAGCCTAATATTTTCTTCCGATGTGTACTTCTAAATAAAGATCCTACTGTTTGAGGCCATGATGTTATTATTACTAAGTTACCTGTATACGAGGGTCACTACGAAAGTTTTGAGATACACAAAAACTAAGAAACTTAAAATACTTACCACGACATTCTATACATTTTTTAATTCTCGTAAACCATTTCTCAAAACAGTTTTTTCCATTCATTTTCCTCGAGTGCTGAAATCACATTTTTTTAGGCTTCAACAACTTCTTCAGGGCTGGAGAACCTCCTACCTTTCATGCGATTTTTGAGTGTAGGGAACAGGAAATAATCACATAGGGCCAGGTCAGGACTGAAAAGTGGGTGAGTCATTAGTTTAACCTCTGTGGACTCCAGGAACTAAATTGTAAGGTTGGCCGTGTGCGCAAACGGATTGTCATGGTGCAGGACGATTCCCCGCAGTCCTGTCTTCGTCCGCCGTTCTTGAAGCTTTCCGAAAACTTTTGATAGTCATTCTGTGGTGTACAACAGAGAAGTAACAGTTCTTTGTTCTTCTAAGGGAACAGTTGTGACATGACCGCTTTTGGAGAAAAAATTGCGACCACTTTCCGAAGAAAATTAACCGTCGCGTTTCCGACGCATCGAGGCCGCTTCACTTTTGTTAGTGGATGTTCGTCGGGAAAATTCCATACAGTCGACTGGCGCTTATTTTCAGGATCGAACTGATAAATCCACATTTAGTCAACAGTAAAAATGTCAGAAACGCGCCTGGAGTTGCCTCTGTCAAATATTTTCAACATTTCTTCGCACCATTCAATGCGACTGCGCTTTTGTGCCTCCGTCAAAGTATAAGGCACCCATCGAGATGAAAATTTCCTGACTCGAAGATTTTCATGCAGGATTTTGGAAACTGCCGGCGATGCAATCTATGGTGACGCTTCAATGTCTTTGAATGACACACGATTGTTTTCGCGAACGAGTTTTTCCACAGCGGCGATGTTTTCCTCAGTCAGTGCAGTCGCCGGACGCCCGCTCCTCTCCTCGTCATTTAACGAAGTTTGACCTCTTCTAAATTCTTGGAAACACCGAAAAATTGTCACACGGGAAGCAGCAAGGTCCCCGAAGGCTCGTTGCAAACGATCAAAGCTTTCAGATTCGTTTAAACCACTTCTAAAGTCATAAAGAATCATTGCACGAAAGTGCTCTCTTGCCGGCTCCATTCTCACAACACATGAATGCTGCGTAAGCGAAAACAAAGGAAGACCTATTAGCGACAGCGATAAGCTGAGCAAGTTGCAACTTGCACGCGGAACTCAAAAAGGACGCCGCTGTCGACCCGCTTTCTTCACCCGCAACCAGCGGGTTGCAACGCAGTCTGTCTCAAAACTTTCGTAGCGACCCTCGTATGCTAAAGATAGAATAAATTTTTAATTTATTGCTCCAAGTTCTACATGCAAGAAATTGAATTCCTAGTTTGGGCGAAATATCTTTTTACCTAGAAATCAATGAATTTGGTCTCATTTTAAAGAAATATGTATCACCCTTCCATTGACATAAAAAATTCAACGCCTTTCCACAATACTTTTGGAGATATTTGTCAAAAAAATACTAGCCATTTCATATGGGAAATGGCACGTGTATGCACTCCAGAGAGACCTTATGTTAAAAATGAGGCCTTTCCTACACTTAGATCTCGTCAAAAAGTCAACAGAGTGTAGTTTATGTGTTTTCTCAACTATTTTTGAAAAATAATCATATTGTCACCGCAGTAAATTCATCGGGATCACAATAAACCTTCCGTTTTGATGGATTTTCAAACAAACCGCGTGAAAAAATGAGTCAAGTTTAAGACTTATTTAGATATTTTCATTTAATTACTTACCATTTCTGTGATATAAAACTATGTAATTGCACCATTAATAATGCAATATTTAATTCTTATGTCCTACAGCTGGTGAAATTAAAACGTATAATTCGAATATGGTCTCTCTTATGATTAGGGAACTTCGCTCGGACTACCTTAAGTTACTCATCCTCCATATCTCCTACAGCGAAATGATTTTTGAGTGGTAGCTATCACTTTTCTTCCACTTGCTATATAAACGGTTTTGTTCTCGTTTTTAAAACTCTAGGTCAGTTCTTTTACCTGATCGTGTCATAAATGTTGGAGATTAATGACTCACCTTGCTCAGAGTTATTTCACATGCAAATGACTCTAAGAATTTGTTTCATCCGACAAGTCTAATATGGCATCGTCAAGGGATGACTAAGGATTCGATACTGTGTGACTGTTGCCATCGAATGATCTTTCTCCCTCTTTCCGAAGACCGTGTACCTGCCGCCGCCCATTTCGTACGACGAATACGATTACCTGGCCAAGCGGTCCGCTTCCGAGGAGGATGAAGATGAGATCGACCCTTCACCCGGGTGGTCGTCCCCCGCCAACCCACCTCCCTCGCCGCGAACCTCCCGGAGGATCCTCCGGGCCATCAGCCAGCCACCGATTCCGACCTCATGACCGAAACCCGACGGAGATCTCCGTGGAGAGTGTTTATGCCGAAAGTGTTTTCGTCGGGAAACTTTGACAAGAAAATAAGTGTTTTAGTTGCATGAGAAGAGCGTTTGATCGCGGTCTTGATTGTAATATGAGATTGTTATTTTTTTATTATGTAGTTTTGAAATTTGTGTGTATTAAATAACCTTGCTGAGGAATGCTTGCCTACTTACCGGAAATAATAATGCATTGCTGTGAATTTTATCTGTCTCTGAGCTCTGTTTTTCATGAAAATGACTGATATTTCATATACGATAAAATTATAATGGAGAACTTGCAGATTTTTTGAAAAAAATAGAGGTAATAGAGGATGATGAATCTTGCTCAACTCAAAAAACCCGAGGCTTAAGTAGCGCTTAGTTTCCGAGATATAAATTCTCAAAGTTGTCGAAATTCCAACGGCGCGAAAAACGGGCGAAAAGGGGGGCGTGGTCAGATCGGGCAGGCCTGACGTCACACCTGTCGTTCAGAGGCCGCAGCGGTGGCAAGCCCGGCGTTGTCTCGGGGACTCCGGGCGGCGTCACCGGGGACTAGGGCAGGAGCGCTACGCCTAGAACGGTGGAGTATTCAATGGATGCAAGCACGGAAACATCTACGCTGCTACCAACGATGGAAATTCCGCTTACAAAGTAACGGAACCGATGCGAAGTTTAACCATACACATTAATCCAAAGTTGCATGTCATCGGCATTGTCAGAACTTCTTACACTGTAGAGACTGGGTTAGGCTGCTAACGACACAACTTTTTTTTCTGAAACTGGAGAGAAACGTGGGAAAAGTGTAAGATTTTTTTTCCCATACGCCTGGGTTCGCGATAAAATTGCAACTATAAGATTTCTTTCCACTATTTTACCTGCCATTGCATTTATTTTTGTAACATTTTGAGGAATCGAAACGGCGTCCTAGGGGGGGAGAGAAAGTTAATACATTCCAGTTCATTACAAATGTAGGGCATGATAACACAGTATTTTCTTTACCTTGTTATGCGTATTGCAACCTTAGGGATTTCATCTTACGTTGACGGCGTAATGCGGCATGATTTCAAATGATATCACTTGGCATGTTAAGTAAAAAATGATTCCACAATAAGCGCATATAATGAAGTTATCACCAGATGCTTTGCATCGGCACGAACGCTGTTCATGTGGGTAACATAATTTGTGACCATTTTTGTATGTTGTCGAGCATTAAGGTCTTCCGGGTTTTCAACCGCGTTGGTTGATTGTGCAAGGAAAACACTCCATGATCCTTCGATCCACGTTTTGCTTACATTAAATACGTCACTTTAAATGAACCTCTTCACAAACCTCTGCTTTTAAATACCCTGTTATTAACTCTCTCATGTCAGAAAATTCTTCATGGTGAGCGAAAATTTGATTAACAAATATCAGCATTCGACTATAATTGCTAGGAAATTCACAGTGAATACGTCACTATACGATAAAAATTACATCTTTGTCTATTGTTAACACTCTTCAAATAGACTCATGACCGATCGGAGCTCTCTCTCTTCCCTAAAATGTATCCTCGGATTACAAAATGTGCCGGCAACGACACACCTTCCACTTCTTAAGTGTAAATCCAGGCGAACTATAGAATCCCAAAATTTGCTACTAGTTGTACCGTTGTACTCTCTTTGAAGGGTTAGTTGAAGATCCATGTAATAGTTAGAAAGTTAGAATGATGCAGTGACGGTTTTACCTGTTCGGGGTTGGGAATTCTACTTTTTTTCTGAAACATATTAAACCGAAAAATAAATTACGTAGTATGGCCACGATCCTGTACACTGGAGTCCTGTGCACCCAATGCCTTAACCCACACCACCACGGCAAATAATTATTTTACGAGCGTAATACTGTCGTTAATTACGCATGAGCAGATGCGTAATCTTATTCATTAAATCCATTAAAATAGCATCGTATTTGCACCCAAAATTGCGCCAATGCTTGAACTCGTGGACATAAAAAAGCTCCTGTTATGATACGGATAATTTGTCCATGCATCTATCTATCAACGTATATGTATACTTGCAAGGACATGCATCGTGTGAACATGTCTTAATGAGACGAATTGAAGATGAGCCAAATTCTCGAGTAACCTACAATTTTCTCGCGAACCCGGGCCTATGGGAGAAAAAGCAGTGACCCTTTTTCTACATCTATCCCCAGTCGCAAAAAAATTAAATCTTTGGCGTCAACTCAACTCACCGTAGGTCTCGCGATGTCTCCTCGTGAGACTCTTCGCTGATCATAAGGCTAGACTCACAATTTTTTGCCGTTACTTTATGTTCCGGCAATATTTCGCACTTCACTGTGCATAAATTTTTCAATATTTGCTATCGAACGCGTCCTATTGCACTATCGATGTCATACTTCCTCATGGAACTGAAATAAAATTTAAAATCGAACTTTTCGAATAGATCACATTTCTAATAATGCCGAAATACTGCAATAGAAATTTCAAACATATAATATATTAATTTAACGGGAAAATCACAGTAAATAATTAACGAAGTGATTTAACGGTTTGTATTTCCGACTATATTTACATGTCGCATCTCATTATAAGTACTCCATCATCACTAGAGCGTCGACTTTATAGGCAGATTATCTGAGTTGGCACAAACTTCCATGCAGATGAAACACTAATAAATCGTCAAAGTATTGCACACCAAAATACATACATACTTTCCGAAACTCAGACGCAATATTTCAACGAAATATCACGAGGCTAAAGATAAATGAACGGTGAGTGAACGGTGATACTCGCCGAACTATTCGCCGGTATCTCGTATGTCTCGTACGGTGGACGGCAGGTGTGACGTCACGCGTAACACTTCCAAAATGGCGCGCAGAAAGCAGCGTTTGAAACGACATCATCCTTTCCATTGACTGTAGTTCAATAAATATGGGTCGCTCAGATGAAAGAAAAGAATGTGTAGGAAACATTTTTGGTTATCTATATGATGCATGAGTTAAAACAGCTGTAAAAAAACCTTGCAAGTTCTCCAATGGAGTTGCGCCGAGTTATACTCCTGGTTTTTCGTTCTTTGAATTACGGCAAAGTACTATTTCGGTAGAATGAAATCGAAATCATTTTATATTCTGGAGCCCCCTACTTTATTTATTTAGGGAAGTCAAATTTTGTTTGGAATTCCAAACTAAGGAAGTGACGCATGTGTTTTGCGGGGGAAAATTCATTTTCATACCCACTAACAGCTGCTTTTACTACGCATCAGCACACGAAGGACCCACTTAATAACTCAGAGCAACCCTACTCTCACTTTGGCACATCTGATGGGATGAAGGTAAGGATAGTGGTTGGAAATGGCATCATCATTTCTGTGAAGGTATCTCGTGCAAAGCTGGAGGCCCAACTTATCACCCTTTCTATTATTCCAGTATATACGCTCCCGAATAATATTTTGAAACTGTTAGTACGCATTTCGTTTTCCAATTCTTAGAATTTTGCCATATTACTGGGCGGTGAGGTATTTTCTTAAACGAGAAATATTTTTTGATGAAAACATTGTTTTGATAATGTATTTTCTAGATGAATTTTACATGCCTACAGAACCAGCATACTATATTAATGGGCTTGACTCTTATCTGTGAAGGTCCGTCAAATAAAACAAGCCCTTCGTTATATTTACACTCATCGAAGAATCGCAAATAATGCATATTGCATCAGGGATGAAGCTACCTATATTTGCTATATCATAATTTTGGAAAATATTCTCATGTTAAGTGTGAATGAATATTATTTTAAGAAAAATTAAATTTATCGTAAGGATTAAATCAATGTTTTTACTTATGAAAATAAAATAAATTTGTTAATTTTTAAAATTGAACGATTATTTATTTATAACATAGCGTATCGTCATCATTTCCTTTGACCCTTAGACTTTGCCTTCTGATGCGTAGTTATCATTCACTCAATTTACCGAAACCTGCGTTCATCAGTAAGTACACGGATGTAAGTCATTAATGCATCAGTATTTCAGTTTAAAAACCCAAAGGCTGGAATTTTTTGCCTAATCTATCTTTACATGTCGAACTGTTTTCTCCCTTCCTGAGTCTCAGAAGTTTGATTACTATTCTAAACAGCTCCCAAGTTATGGACCCTGTTGAATTCACTTAATCTGTCTCCTATTAGCATACTTCCTCACAAGGCTCCTTTCTCATTCTGCGAGGCTCGCTGCTCACGGTCGACAACCTTAGTGTTAGGTTGGTTTGAACGTCTCCAGGAATTAAACAGGAAAATATTCATGCATTGATAACATTCCCTTCACAGGCACGCAGTAGACCAAAGAGCAGGAAAAATAAATGAGAAGTCTCACCTTCTTACTTTCTGTATGCTCGATATTTCATGAATCGAACAACTGCTTTGTTAAATTCTAGCATTTTCGTCCATTGATATAGAAATATTAGTTCTAATAGTAAGTTTGAAAACTAAAATCATTGTAGCTTAATTGATTTAATGTGTGTGGTGGGAAATATAGCTACGGCTCTGTTAACCTCTGACCTTCACTCCTCTGTCTAGCGATGTTATGATATGCATCACACCCCTACGCTTAGAGTTTCCAAAAATAATTATTCTAAAATATATGGCATGGAATGTGATTACTAAAGTAGTTGACTCCAAATATATATTGAGCGCAGTTTTTCTCGTTAAATCAGTTTCATGGCAATGATCACGTCAGAATTAAACTTGAAACTGATAGGAATCGAATTTTAGCTACGTAGACGATCAATATTGTGTAATTCTTGCGTCATCTTAGCAGCTTTTTTGCATTATTTTTCAGAATTGAGTTGAAGCTGTGGCTAGAGTAGCTACTGTCTTCCTATCACGAGAGCAGTGGCTCGAATCTTTGACCGTGCGTTCGAATTTCCGAAATTTCGTGGCAATGGCAAATATTTGTTGGTGTAATTCAGATATACCCTAGGATACCATTTGGAGACTGAAGAGTTCTCCAAGTTGGACACCTTGTCCTACAACTAGGAACTGAAACAGACAACCCCTTGGCGTCTTTCCTCAATATTGGCTAATGAAATCTTTTCACCAAAATCATTCACTTTTGAACCAACATATGGACCTATACTGGTACGAGAGGTTTTCGTTCAGTGGACACTTGTCTCGCCTGATAAATAGCTTTAACCCTTTTTATTAAGCAACCGTATCTGTTTTTAGATATTTTTTCCTTATGCAATTTTTTTCCCTTTGTAATGGACAAGTTCTCTTTGCAAGTCATCATTTAACGTTTGGGTTGAATGAGGTAGTGGTCAAAGATATGGTACGCTGATTTCGAAATGTATTGTTAGTACCTAGAAAAATTCTGATACAGTGTCGATCCATTAGTTTGGGATATAACCTCCGACCTCTACGGAGCCTTTATTTAGAAGCTGACAATCATTTTCTCTTACCTAAGTGGTGTAGTGAGTGAGCACCTTCCCTGAACGCTATGAAGTCTCACTTTCTCCCTTTGATCTATCTCCGAGGCGCAAGTTTTCTCAGCTGTTTGTGTCCTTGAACAGTAGATGCGACAAAAATTGATTCTTTATTTAGTTAGCTTTCTTTGAGGAAACCGGGTTACTGTGGTGGATGGAGAACTGTCGGCTATCTATCGCGAGAGACTGGATTTGAATCCCGGCACTGGCGTTGATTTTTCAAAATACTCCCAATCCCTACGTTTGTGTCTGGAGGAGGGCACTTCATGCGCACACAGCACTTCGCCCGTCAGATGAGACGGTAATCTGTGCAACCCTTTGAGACATTCATTTAGAGCAGGCTGATAACGATACCGGGTCTCACTCCTCCCTCCTCTATTCGCCTATAAAATCCCTACCTTGCTATCCCAAGACCATATATGTGCCTGTGCCATCCTACCCAATATTTCCTGTCACTCAGTGTACTCAGTTGTCGGTTGCCTCATCATGCAACTAGCCTGTTATTCCTATTTGTATGTAAGAAAAATCTAAATCAGAGAGTGGAGAACCGTCGGAGGACCTTGGGAGCGCTTTCCTTCACGACTGAAAAGTAAAAGACACGAATCATGATGGGGGGGAGGGGCGAGTCAACGCCCGGATTCCTGCCGTCACCACACTCGGGCAAATGCTCTGTTATGAGGTTCAATTAACAGATTGAGCGCTCTCTCTCCTCCCGCTAACTCCTTCCCGAAACGCCTCACAGTCCTCCCGTTATGCATATGCCATCCTCACGCCCTTGGAAGAGTCTGAGTCCTTAGTGTCCTCAGGCTGCCGCCGTCGGGAGGTGTCGCTCAAGTTCGGGTTCGTCGAGCCAGCGCCCCGGGACCAATCGGACGAAGTAGACGAAGCGACATTGAGGTAAGGATTCAGTATACGTATATTTGAAAATAGCCCGATAGTCTTAAGGGCAGCTTTGGGATAATCAATATGACTATTGCGATGACGAATTCTCACGTTGTCACCTCGAGTCCTCTTCCCAGTCCTTCCGATTACTTCGTAATTTTACAAAAAAAAAAATTCATCGTAATTTTCGTTTCAGATGCTTTCTTTTTTCTTACTGTATGTGTAACGCATCCAGAAACGAATGTTATTTGTCCTGTTTTTTTGGGAAAGAGAGGCTCGTTCTACCCCTAAATGTAATGATTAGCTATACTATTTTTCACCAAGCATTAGAATTCAGCCATGCGCTTAGGTGTGGTGGCTAGTTAGCATTATGCGATAGTGGCAGAGCCGTGGTTAAGGGGTTTGTATCTTACCTGATACGTAGTTTTATCATTTGCTCTGCTTCAATTCATTGCGGCTGAATATTCTTCATGGCTTTCACCGAAGAGAGACTCTCATCGCAAACGTCCTGCTCATGCCAATGCCATCCACCGTTTACTCAAGAGTTGGGAGGCGGGGTGTGATGACATTTATGTAATAACACTTTTTTAATTTATTCTATAACACGACGTTTTTCGGCATCCCTCTCTTGGGGTTTCGCAAGAGTAGCACGGGGGCTGAATGAATGATTTTCGGGCGTGAAGTTTATCAATGGTCTAAATTACCTCAAGAGGCATGAATACCTGCGCTACGGGTGCACCAGGGGTATCCCTCCTCATCTCCAAAGCATTTACCCCATTAGGTATAAACCCTTTATTGGAAATTATGAAATTTAAGAATATCATAAGCTAAGTACTCGATGCATTTACTAGATAAATTTTTACATATCTTTTAATAAATATTAAATTATACAGCACCACCATTGTATTTCTAATGACATTTTTAGCCAGGTAATTATTACAAAATGGTATGGAACTGTTTAAAGTCGATAGATCTTCACGTGACCGCAGAAATGGATTCAGAATATGCAAAAATAATCTTCTTAAGTGGAGGTGGACTCGTGGATATGTCAGGATATAATAGTGACTGGGCAGTTCAGCATTTTTAGTACATTAAATGTTGACGAAACTATTACCCTGAGCGGAGTGACGCAGGTTGTTCAAAGCCCCTGATGGGTGGCAATTATCTTGGGTCCCATAATTGATGAATATGAATGCGACTACATGACATACCTAGAAAAATAAAAGGCATGTGTCATGTGGTGATTATTTTAATGAATACTGCGTAAATTCTTAGCTTTGGGAGTCGACAGAGTGGATTTACTCTTAAAGAAATGTTATAGCATTCTAGATTTATGTATATTTAAGTGTTTGGGTCGAATAATCCATTATATAGATACAAAATGAGTTGATACAACCCTTGTAACTGACTGACAACGACAGTTCTGCTTATTTACTGTTTCAATCCATTCATACGTAAAGTAATTCACATTAAAAGCAGTAATGGAAGTAGGGTAGGTGTTGGCTGGATTTATTTACTGGCTGTCACTATTAGCTTGTGATCCTAACATCGGTTCACTGTACCCTTCCATTCCTTCCTATTTTATTCTCTCTTGTTACTTAAATGTGTTCCCTTACAGCTATCTTAACTTGGACCATGTGTCTGCGTCTTAGTCTTCCCCCTTCTATTTTGTAAAATATTGTATTTCTAACAAATTCGTTGAGGTCGAAAAATTCTTATCATCACAGTATTCTGTGTTTTATGTGATCATATCTTTCCCTATTCTTTAAAAATTCCTCATTTGTTAAGTATTCCATTGATTTTTGGCCGGCGCCTCCACCACCAAGTTTTGCATCTGCTATTTTTTTCTGATCTCTTTTTCCAATAAAACACACCCATGATCCTTGAGTTTCCAAACCGTGTCAAAGATTATTTCTGAGCGCATTCGTTTATAAATAATCAACGAGACTTCACCGTTGTTTAGCTGGATTAAGGCTAATTTTTTGCCGACCCCTTCATCCCAGTCAATATGGAGTTCAGTGCACATATTTCATTGGGAGATTTCTCCGCAGTGGCCGTTTCCTGACTTGAGGGCCGCCAGCGGTATCGAGGCGAAGGAAAAGGGGTGATGACTCCGCTGCCCACCCGGCGCACTCCGATCGTTCCCTGGATCTGGTGCCTGCCTTCGCGTGGGGGAGCCCGTCCCTACTTGGCCACACTCCTCGTCTTCGCCCTTCTCGTCTTCGGCAGAGTCGCATCCACCGGCGTCGACCAAGAAGAAGACGACTACTACGATTCGTACGAGGCGGACGAGGATGAGGAGGAAGGAGTGGAGCCCTCGAGGGCCCTTGTCGCGGTGTCTGGTGCCCACCGAGAGGCCAGGCAATCGTCGAACGCTTACTACGACTTCATCATCACGGAATACTCGTACAAGATATGGGTTGTCTTCATGATATACACCATGGTCAGCGTATTTTATGCCTGTCTTGTGGCGGCTTACTTAGCTGAGGTGGGCTTCCGAGTATTTGCCAGAATAACGAACAACAATCCCGTAGTTTTGGTTTATAATAAATTATTTTTAAGGAAAAGTACGACAGCGTGACTTTATGTTTCAATAAACTCACACTGCTTGGATAAACTTTCAAATATACATTGGATTTGTATAGCATTCTAGATTTATGTATATTTAAGTGTTTGGGTCGAATAATCCATTATATAGATACAAAATGAGTTGATACAACCCTTGTAACTGACTGACAACGACAGTTCTGCTTATTTACTGTTTCAATCCATTCATACGTAAAGTAATTCACATTAAAAGCAGTAATGGAAGTAGGGTAGGTGTTGGCTGGATTTATTTACTGGCTGTCACTATTAGCTTGTGATCCTAACATCGGTTCACTGTACCCTTCCATTCCTTCCTATTTTATTCTCTCTTGTTACTTAAATGTGTTCCCTTACAGCTATCTTAACTTGGACCATGTGTCTGCGTCTTAGTCTTCCCCCTTCTATTTTGTAAAATATTGTATTTCTAACAAATTCGTTGAGGTCGAAAAATTCTTATCATCACAGTATTCTGTGTTTTATGTGAACATATCTTTCCCTATTCTTTAAAAATTCCTCATTTGTTTGCAAAATTATGTTTCGTAAACATTATTTGCATCGGAACGCCATCTTCTTGGTCACATCAACGTTAGCGCAATTGTCTATTCCATCTTAAAGATCACTCCCAAAGGTTTTTCACTGATTAGATGGTCCAGACCTCCTTGCAAGTCTTCCGATCCCATTGCGACATAAGGGTGCCTGAGTGTTCTTGGTTGCACCAGCGTCACGGGTTGCCAGCCGATAAAATCATATCTAGAAAATCTGAAATACTACGTGGGTAAGGGAGATTTCAGTGGTTTTTGAACCACAACGCTGAGTGCTAAATGGTAGAGAAGATCTGAGATGTAGAGTGGTCAAGGAATTGGGTTTCCGAATAAACAAGAAGAATATGGGAATAGTGATGAAGAATAGGAAAAGTCAGAATTAAGATTTTAGCTCTAAAATATTAGGATGGTGTGTCTACTTGTAGAACTTGGATTTCAAATCGTTTAGTAACAGCCTACGATAATATATAAACGTCACTTCACTCAGCTACTATTCAGTTTGTTGCTCCACTGTTTCTAGAACCTTCACATGTTCTCGGAATTTCCCCAATCGAGGGTCACAAGTAATGGAATACCACTTATCCCATCCAACATACCATTTGTGATAGTAAGGTTTGTTCGAGATGTCTACGTAAGTGAGATATTTTATAAACAAGATAATTATTAATCGCATAAGAAAAGCGATAATAATGATGTTTAAACGGAAAGGATTACTTCTTTTTCGTCCTATTTTGTCTCCTTAATGAGAAATATCTTGCCACTTCGTTCCCTTTTGGAAAACTGGTACCTATCGTTCGATCATCCCGAGGAATCCATTTTTTCATACTTTGTTTAATGAAAGTAAAAAAACCACCGTTTCTTATCGCTCAAGTTGTGGGTTCGTGCAACCTATTGAAGATTCTTTTTTACTATTGGCGCTAGAGTAATACGTTAGGACCTTTGATGGGAGACACGTGTAACGTTATGAAAGATCATGTGTAGTGTTCTCGGCATTGTTTCCCACATCAAATGGAGCTGTGAACCCAACATCCTTTGCCCTCAAGCACAGTTACCGGTTATTATGTAGTTCGTAAGCACCCTGATTCCGTATTTTTAATTACTTTGTGCGTTCTCTCTTTTCTCTCACCTTGAATTAATGGAATATTGAAACTTCTTATTGAATAATGCATTCACACGAGATCTTACCTACCTTCGTAAAGAAACTGGTTTCCAGAGGTGGCTAGATGAGAGTGTTTTACAAATGTCTTGGAAAACTTAACTTTTCAGTATTTAGCATTGAATTATTCCTTATAACGAATACACACGCTTGGTTATATACGCAGTTAGGCAAGCAACCGTCAATTCCTTTGCTCGTTGTTTTCAGTAATTGTTTACGACTGTTTTTGCAGTCCTTTCTCTCTCTTCTTCAATTTTAACTAATTTTCGTTCTCATGCATCTGAGATACATGTTCTTCAATGCCAACAGTGGTAATTCAATTGAGATTCAGTCGGTTTGTTTATTAATATTCACTCATTAAACTTATTACTAAATTAATGTTCACTAGCTGGAAAATTTAGCAGTGCGAACAAGGTCTAATGAAGGTGAGTTTTGAGGCGTTCTCTTTCGTATGCGTTACTTATTTACTCGTTTTATTTCCAGACAAACACTCTCGCACCGACTCAAGCCTTCGATTACGATTACGTAATCAAGAGATCGGCGTACGGAGAGGAGGCGGTCAGCGTCTTGGACTCCCCTCCAAGGATTTCGCCTCGAGATGTCGACCACGTCCTGCGGGCCATATCTTCGACCCCACCACCCCCGTCACCGGACGAGCCCATGTGGGCCAAGGAAAGAATCGAACGGAAAAGAAAAACCTTCGAGGGAAATAGTTGGAAGTACTCACTAAACGCCGCGGACCCTACTTGACCGTGTTTTTTTTGTATCGATGAACTTTGTTACCTATAAATCAAGCGAATCTGCGCTTGACGCTCAACTTATTCATTTGTTGTGACCTGAGATGTTAATATGCCGTCGTGAGAGAAATTAAGTCGTATTTTATGTTATTTATTGCATGAGATCTGTTCGACATTGCCGGGCAGTGAGCATCCTCATGTGCATGTGACAATTCGTGTACCATTCTGTTCAGCATTAAGGAATGGTTAGATATTCTCAGAAAGCATGACCTCTCACGAACATGTATCCCGGATGCAGCAGCATTTAATACGTTGCAAAAATTTCGTCGAATAAATGTTTTCACAATGGATGTTCTGTTATTTGTTACGATTTCTTGTGTCCATTATCTTCATCCATACCGCTAAGTTGAGAGTTACGCGATAATTATATCATACGGTGAAGGATTAGATTTCTCCAAAAACCTGAATTACCCGGGGAACACGCCCTTCCTAGCCTAATAATCAAATATTTATTTTGCACGGTCTTAAAAAAATCTTGTGATATCTACGGGACTCTTGTTTTTCTCTAAAAATTAACTCTGTGTATTTCCAATCATCGCATTGACAAATGATGCGGTAAGAAGTTACTCGCATGGGTGCATATACACCAAAGGTTGAAATTCGCCATGAAAAAATCATTTGACTTGACCGGAATTTGAACCCAGATCTCCCAAATACCGGTCAGGTGTGTGGACCAGTTACACTACCATGGCTTGGTGGTGTCACTGGTTAATACACCTGACCATGTCTTGGTGGTTTAACTAACGTGGTGGTGGCTAACGCACCTGACCGGCAATTGGGAGATCTGGGTTCAAATTCAGGTCAAGTCAAATGAATTTTTCATGGCGAATTTCAACCCTTGGAGAACTCTGTGTATACCCAATTGAGTATGGGCATCATTTGTTGTGGTTCTAATGGGATTTGTTTTTAGAAAGATCGAAATCTAGGTCTAAATGTCAGTCATAATTACTCCAATCGACCACTTTACGGCATCTTTAAGCCGTGGAAAAATTAAACTGGCATGAACATTTCAGCTGTTGAAAACCAGTTGAAAAAAAATTACAATATTCTTTTAATTTGTCTGAAAGATTTGGAGAATCTTCTTATTTAACTTACATGCTTCATGTGAAAAACTTCTATGGTGGTTACTTGACATCCTGTCCGGAATAAGATACTACGCTGTTATCTTAAGGCACTTCGCAGTTTATTAAATATGACAGCAATACTTGCTTTTTTAAGGACTCCCAAAGGATTGTAATTTTATATCAATGTCGCATCTTGTTCTTAATTTTTCATACTAAGCATATTTTGTCACAAATGTCTATTATTCCCTTTCCCGATCTCTTATCATCTCCCCACCATATTTTTGCCTTCCTCCGCTTTGTAGAATTCGGTTTACCGAACTCGACTGCTTCCAATTAGCATCACCGCACGCATGCCCGTTACTCGAATAACCAAATACCCACGTCACTCCCGCCTCTTATTTATCAAATCTATCGACGTCCGCCCCTCCCTGGGGAATATTTTCCATTTCGTCGACCTCAAGGCGCAAGCTCGCGGGAGCCAGCAAGTCGGAGGAACAGGAAAAGATCGGATGCGAGTTTTGCATCGCGAGGCGAACATGTCGTCCGCGGTCGCCATCTTCTTGGTGGGCGCTTTCATCTGGTCGCAGAGGTTCCTAGCGATGGTCGCGGCAGCTGAATCTTCCCCGCCAGCTTCCTCCTCGTCTGTCATCTACGGTACAACAGGGGTCAACGACACTGTGGGAGGACGTCAGAACGTGGTTATCACTCACGAGTACTACGACTTCATCCTCCAAGAATACTCTTTCAAGTTCTGGCAGTACTTCATGCTCTTCGGCTTGGGTCTGATCGCTTACGCGGGTGTAGCTTCAACGTACTTCTCCAGGACCAACTACGTAGTTCCTCCGCCGGAATACGAGTACGATTACTTCGGGAAGAGGAGGAGGAGGGCGGCTAAGAGAGATTTTCCGACGTGGAAGGGACTTGATGTGCGCACGATAGACATGATCCTGAAAGTTATTCAGGGTCTGCCGAACATTTCGGATGAACAATGAGGAAAATTCGTCATTTTTCTTACCAAAAAAACTGTGGCCTTCTTATTGACAGGTGATTGAAAAAGCAATATATGAACAAGTAAATCTGATTTTGCTTGAGTATCCGTTGCTCGTAAAAATCTCGTATTGACCGATGAATTACAGTGATAAAAGCCAATTGTGTGATTCCGCTTCTGGTGGTGCTCATCGTCATGACAATCATTTGAATGATGTGTTAGAAATATTTAGAAATCGTACATCATTTCATGCGCGTGCTTCAAATTACTTTTCTCCTTGAAAAACTTATGTATGGCGGTACTCCGCTTCTTTTGCGATTTCATGTGGATATTTGTTGCGGAAAATATTTGTGAGGAACGCAAGGTCTATATTTCCATAATAGCATCGTATTCTTCTAAATAGTATTGATTGCCTTGTCACCTGAACTACCAACACACATACATTGGTGATATAGTCTGTCTGTACTTCGTCGATGTTGGTGAAGAAATCATTTTGTGTGTACTTTTTATCTGTTTACTGCAATACATATGAAATATATTTTTAAAGACCCGAATACGGCAAGTATTATTCAGCTATTGAGCCACTCTTCAAGAAGCTTGGCATCATGAAAGTAGGAGAAATGTGTGTTTCTTTAGCTTTAAAATAATGGGGTAACATTTCTATGCATTACGAAAGTATTTATCAATAAATATTTATAAAAGTATGAAAAAATAATTCTGGTATTATTTTACTCTGCCACTGAAATAAAGGTTACTTATGTTTGATATTCTAAAAATTGCATACTTTTACTGAGCATTATCAATTATTCCCTGAAACTCAATAAAATTCAGTATGAATTATTTTTTTTGAGTAATTCATTGAGTAAACATGATACGCTGCTTTATTACCGATCATTTATTTTTCGAAAGGGATTTCTGGTTTCAATAATCTTTTACAAATCTTTATCACCTAAGCTTCCAAGTCATATGTTTTAAGTAACTTTAATTGCATATTTCTGCCCTTATTTCATAAGCATTTCCTTTTTTTAACCACCACCTGTTTCCGTCTGGATTTGTACTTTTAAACTTTGAATTGTAGAGAGTAATAAAATTTAGTGTACAAATTGACTATAAATATGAAGAACGTGATTCTGTTAACGAGGTCTTCAAGTGAGTAACATCAATATCCCCAATCTAACGTCGGGAAACAGAGAAATTAGGATAAAATTGGTTGGCTGATGTTTAAATTTCATGCAAATAATTTTAAATTAAACATTTAACCGAAGGAAAAATATGAGAATTTGGACTGGAACCTCAGTTCTCTCGGAATCTAGCCAAACCTACCGCTAGATTTTGAGTCCACATAAAAAAATATTTTTTCGGCTTCAGCATTTGAATACGGTTTGAACTGGCTTAGCGACTAATTTGTAATAAACCTAAAAAAATCAGATAGAGTTGAAAACTTAGATCCTTATTTCATGAGCAATACAGTTTATTGAAAGATTCCGTACAGGAAAACATTAGGGGAACATATATTTTATAAAACTTTGTGACCGGAAGGCGATTTTTTCATGCCCATTCCAATTAAAAATAAAATTGCTTGCTAGTGAATGAAAGCCGTTTTTACACTGATTTTGAAATTGTGTTGCATCCATTGTATAATCTTCAGTCGCCCCGTGAGCGACCATCCCGGATGCACTGACGCAGTCATCCATGATGATGCCCCAAAACATAACCAGACGTTTGCCAATTAAGTCCGAGACACTTCGTGTAACTTTAAGACTGCGTAAAAATTCAATTTTCTCCAGTTAGACTATTAATTTCATTTGTTTCTTTTGAGGAACATTTTTTTTACCAAAAACCTCATTTAATAAGTTGTTTGATTGCTAAAAAGTTTGAAATTTTCAACCTTGAACGTGACTCAGCTAATTATCATTTTCACGAGAAAAACTGTTTCGATAGTAGACAAAAACGTCGACCTACGCGTGACACCTCGACAGTGACGTCTTGCACCCATCTCTTGGGAGTTTTCCATTATCTTTCCACTCTATTTATGGTTAGTGGCCATTGGTGGCGGTTTGATGGATTAATTTAATTAAATCTTAGGCGTTACATCACTTCAAATCGAGTGAATTATTAGGGCAAGGGACACAAATTGATGTTAATATACAGCTCTAATGTCCTTAATGAACTGAGGTCTAGCATTTTACGCTCAACCTTTACTTAGATAGCCATGCACAAGCGGAAAGGTGAGGGGGATATGGAAATGGTAATCAACCTTCAAATGTCCACCCGCTCTCTCCAGGAACCGTTGAAATATTTAGCTGGGTTTGGTGACTTTAAATTATTTCCCGTATCTGAGAGCGTTACAAAGGGATCGATTGCACTTTTGACTCTTTTCCAATTTCTATTTCCATAAAGTGTTTGTTTTTTTATTCTGATTACTGACGATTCTTAAATAGCTTTTTGGTGTTTTTGCGTTAACGAAGTAGGAAACCAATCATTATGGGGTTCTGTCGTTTCAAAAGGTATTTTTAACTTCTGCAATGATCACAATCACGAATATTAAAGCATTATCAAACACATTTTAGAACCTCGACCCATCTTCCCATTTTTTCCATCAGTTTCCTCAATAGATGTCATTCCTGTCGAAATCATTTCGTGCGCCTTTTATTGTTTCCCTTCTAAACTCTCCTTGCCTTCTCTCTTCCTTCATGTTCCCTAAGGTAGCGTTAAGTTCCCTACCCTATTTTCTTTTTCAATTATCCCCTTTTATTGCACTGCTTTAGAGTCACGTGCACATCAACGCGCCTTTCTGTTTCCACACGTGTATATTTCTTTTGCACTGCCCATACTTGTGTAAAATCTAATATCAGGATCGGAGGAAGTGAAGTAAAAGTTCATTCTTAATAGCGAGACTTGGAATAAGACGGAAGTTTCGTCATTAAGTGCATTTTTAATCAATTGAAATTAACAAAGCCCAAGTAAATTTTGAACATGAAATAACAAGTTTCCAAGTGGTATTATTTAACCACGATGCAAAATGACTGTAGCTTCCAGTGATTTAACACATTTTTCAAAATATACCTATTTGAAAATATTATTATCAATGGGAAACGTCTAGTAATATCAAACGATGCATGCTCTCTTCACCCGTATAATTTTCAAAAAGATCGATCGTTTGCTATAAAAGTAAATAGCTCTAGATTTTTAAATTATGTGCCTTAATAATTGGTGCGGTAAAATTATTCTATATTTTCAAGCTGCTAATTTACGTATGACCTAAAAGCTATGGAAAAAGGGACCATTGCACTAACAAAAGGTTTTTCATGTAGTATAATGTAACTTCGAACTTTCTTATTCTTTGTTTTTACCGAAGTAAAAGAATTGCACCCTGGTCTGAGAGCATCATATTTCAATTTTGGATTGCTTTTAATTTTGTGGCCGGATGATATTTGAAAAAATTATTTGGCACATCTTGGTGGTAAATTATGGGAAATTAGCTGATAATTTGACTGGGAGAACCCTCATATACGCTTAATATCCTATTGTTCTTCGAGTTTAAGTTTCTCACGAAAGGTAAAATCGTGTATATAATAGCATGTTTTACTTTCAATTTTTTCAAAACTTTCTCCCCATTTCCCTACCACGTCATGGACATGTACACGTCCTCAGTTCCAGCTTCCGCGCATTTCCCATCACGTCTCCCACGAATCCCCAATTAGCAGCGATCCCGTCGTCCGTTACTTGAAGACGCTGCCGTCGCTGTGTACATTTCGGGTCACTCGCCGGCGGGAGTCACTCAGTTTTCCTCGTGATGCTTCCTCGGGAGGAGTGTGCGGATTAACTTAGTGCTATCGTGAAGGGACGAGTTGATCTAAGAAAAATTGCTGCACTAACTCTTGGGGATCACTTGATAGGGGAACAGATAGCCAGGAAGCCTAAGGAATCTCCGAATGATTCCATCAGCTGCGACATGTTCGCTACTCGTACGCCTGCTCATTGTTGCCTCACTGGGCACGGTAATCCGGGGGGATTATTACGCGACAATGGCTCCCCCGACAACACCACCGCCGACGACACCTCCTGCCCCCGCGCTACCTGGCGGCGTGTTCACCGGTTACTACGACGTAGTCGTCACTGAGTTCTCCTACAAGCTTTGGAACTCCTTCATGTTACTCTCCATTGTCATCCTCCTCTTTTCCATCGGTGAGTGCATCTATTTCACCAAGGTTAACTACATCCCAGTGCCGGCAGATTATGCCTATGACTACCTTCAGAAGAGGTCGATCGCGGATGACCGTCCATACTCGTTTTGGATGAAGACTCCGCTCTCTGCCAGTGTGGCGGATAGAATTGTGGATTCGGTGGAAAACCTGCCAGATTTCGACGACTACAGATAGTGGCCAATGGAAACATTGGAATACCAAAAGACTGTACATAGCTTGAGGACTTATGATGCAATAACTGAGACTGTGAATATGTGAAGTGCTTCATACACTTTTATTGCAGTTAATACATACAATCATAATCAGTGGAACTTTTTTTGTCATTTTTATTTCACGATCTTTTCGTGTGCTGGAGTGTTTCCTCGACGTTTACGATCCCCATTTTTCATATTTGTCATAAGCAGAGGCAAGACTCCTAAGAACTGGTCCAACGTATTCAAGAGATCTGAAAGAAAACCAAAGGAACACGTGAAAGAGAATTGCACGACAAGTTTACTGATTTCATTTTTAGATAGAAACTTTGTTTGTATCAAACAATATCTCATCTCCAAGTGTACAGAAATTTAACTATGAAATGTTGATGTAAAGCTTTAAGTTATTAAATATTATTTAACTACCTCTCTAAAAATTTTTGATTGGTTTTAATTTTCCGAAAAAAAAGGTTTTAATCCACCAGTGGATATCACATGAAAAGGCAGAGCTTCATTTATTGACACCAAGCTCACCTAGACTTGATATTTGGCATCAAATATCCGTTATAGCTGAGAAAACTACTCTGAAATACTGTTTCAGACGATAATTATTGATCCATTGTATAAAAATGAACCGAGGAAATATTGTAAAAAAATAAATGAAAACATTTTTATATTCCATTATGTCGCCACAGATGCATCTATAAAAACAATTATCTCTAAAAAATCGAAGAATCGAATGATACCACTCCTTGCTAACTTTCTGGGCTTGTTAAGATTGAAACCTTAGAAATCAATTGGACGTTGATACTTAAATGACAACCAAAAAATGGAATTAGCATATAACGTTCCCACCATTAGTAAATAATTAATTTTGGATGTATGAAATTGAATATTATCCTATTTATTTTCTCGTTTAAAAGGTATACCGTATACCTGATTGAATCAAATGTATTTTTATGCTGATTTATCAATTGCGTCATAATTGCAATACATACCTTTTGTTGAAAGAATTCCCCTCGTGCTGGTAGTTGGTCGGTGGAGTGTTCGGCTGCTGTGGGGGCGCGTAAGCTGCGTAGGGAGACGTATCCATCTGGGAGGAGTAATGTCCTGAAGACAAACCAACTGAGTCACGAGATCGAATGTGGTAAGTTATTATTCAAGAATTTTGTGTGGAGGGAAAATAATTTCTATGCATCATTTTTCCTATCGTATTTCATCATTCATGAAAGAAATTTAAAACTAAACATTTATTGAAAGGGGAAATTATTATGTTAATTTATATCATTACTTATATCTAAGGGAAGAACCGACTTTCAGTGCTTCAATAGATGGTTCTGACGCTTTCTTGATGCATAATGCTAGTAAATTCTTCACTGTATTTCCACGAGGGTAGGAGTAAGTCTGCCGACGTTTCAATGGCATACTCAGTCGTCGAAAGTTCGGCAGCCAGACTCCTTTCCCGGTGAAGTGATAGAATTCACTCTTAAAAGCCACAATATTCTGCAAATATGTGTAGAAACCTAACTTCTTAGTTAAATGCTACAAAGCTTGCTTGTAATCGGATTAAATATTTTTTTATTAACTTGCTAGTAGTTTGAATTTGCTTGCACTTCATTTTGAGTGTTCACCAAACCGATGGCGAATGTTTCTAATATTTGTACCAATCGAATTGGGAACCAATTGACAGACAATATTAGCCCTAGAGGAAAAGTTTACGTATCTCAATCTTTATAGGATTTGGTAAAACTAAATATTTTAAAATAATGTTATTAAATTTTTACCAATTTTTTAAATTACTTTTCATTGAACTTTCAACAAGAATCTATCAACAATTAGTGAAGTATTTTTTCTCCAAACTTTCTAGATCGTGTACTAGTAACTATATTAAATTGAATTTAAGTGAAGTTTATAGCGAAATACTCGCTAAAACAGAGCTGTTTTAATCTGGGAGTTAACATTTGGTTAGATGCTTTTAACCTGTTGACTTAAGTAAGACACATTAGTAAGCAGTAATGATTTTCAGAGGGATGAACTGTGATAAATCACTTAAAAATATTTATTGCAACCTTGATAAGGTTTTTAAATATAATCAAAATAAAAATATCAGAGAAAATTGAGAGCCCCTCGATACTTTTTCCAATTCATAGGCTGCTTGGAGTGATATGAAAGTGTTTTTAAATGAAAATTTGTGTATTCATGGAGACTTACCATCTTCTCACTTTAACCATAACGATATGTTTCCCGAATGGGAAATCGTTCGTAATTTACAGAAACTGATGACCTCGGCGATTGTTAAGGCACAGCTTCCGAATTGTGCAATGTCTGAGGCCACACTGCGTTGAGCGCAAAATTTAACTGTGGTGCGTAACAATGCTAAATGACTACTCAGCTTAGAAATTATATGCGGAACATGAATCAGCTTCAATTATAACTAACATCCTGATGTGTACACAATTATTTCTTGGACTGCTAGTGAAATACATTCATCCTCCCGAGCGTCACGGATCGCCCACTGGCGCCTGGCTACTATGCAACACCTCGTTCAGGAAATTCACTTTCATCTCACAAGAGTGCCTCCGCTTGGGCGACTGCTCCTTGGATTATCTTCATCATGCATCATTTTAATAATCGGAATATTTTGATTAATTAGATATTCAACCGCACCACGCGAAGTTCCATAAATTTTCTGCCACCATAACTCCAAAAAAAGCAATATTTAAAGCCTAACTAATTTCACTTTTTCCTCACCGTAATGATGATTTTTGAAAGCATAAATCAAATAAAATAAGGAATAAAAGATATTGATACTAGAATAAGTGCGTATGGTATTATCTACTGTCATTTTACATTTGCCTTCGTTACATATCTTTGGAATTAAATATGGTTTGAAAGTACTCATATCATCTATTCGGATTCACAGTGAAAATGAAAGTAACTTTGTTATTCCGAATAAATTTAGTTTTAAACAAAGTTACTTTCATTTATAATATTGAGTTGATTCTACGAAGTCACGCCTGAGACAGCTGAATACGGTTTCACGGTCTTTATTCTGTCGTCGATTGTGACAATCTTCATCCATTCCAACGCGCAAGTGTTGAAAAGTATATTATCATCTGTGGAGATATATAGCTAAATACGTAATCTTCGTATTTGTTTCTCAAGCTGTGAAGAAGGTGTTATGATTATATGGTGGTTATTTTTTCTCTCAAAGTTGAATCCTCATCAACTTGTCCTCATACAGCAGAATTGAAAGAAATAATTATAGTAATATGGAATGATAAAACAAAATTATACTACCTATTCCTATCTTAAATTGTGTTTTCCTATCAGCATTGAAAATCATCGATTTCGGTGGAAGCCCTAATTATACCGCATTGATTTCAAGTGCTGAAGTAAATATAAGTTTTCCAGACGGGAGGGCGTCCAGCTGCTGTAGGCTCCTGGATTCGAATCCCGATGAAAGTGCTTTCTATACGCCCAAACCAAAGCTCGGAAATCTTTGTGTACATAGATTCAACTTATGTTATGCAGGATTTTGTGCCGATGAGTTTTATCTTCCCTAAAATACATTGTATCTAGTTGAATACTGTGAAATATACAATGACTCAGGTAATACTGATCTAGTGACTAAACATATGACTCAAGTAATGCGGCCCAAAAACCATTGAGTTTACGCAATGCTCTTGGCTGCCAAGAATGTTTTCAGTAGGGAATGACATAATATTTTTGAGCTTAAATTCGTTAACGGATTTTGAAAGTTGACGGTGGAATTTGAGCCTTGTTTTTCACTGCATATTTGTCTTTTCCCTATCAATTATTACCTGTCGGGAATTATACTAACTTATCCTCTTATCTTTCTCATGAAATGATTTTTTATCATGTTGTACTGTGATGCTTTGGTTTTCTCTTACTCTGGGGACTTAGGAAAGCCCTTGTCAATAATTAAATATTGGAATTAAAATACGGCGTCTCATCGTTCTTTTTGTTCTTTGTCGTCGTTCTTTGAAAATGGAACCGCTGATCTCAAGTGGGTAGTTACGTATGTCACCCTTTCTTAAACCACATCTATGGAATCAACCATTAAATATTCCTCAAAGTATCCTCAAAATTCATCAAAAATACTCAAGTCACCACCAAATCAATCCGTTTCCCACTTTCGAGACCTGGGAAGTCTACTCATGGAAATCATATACCATAGGTAAAATGATTTATAATGCTAAAGATAAAGTTAATACTTCAGACAAGAGTGGTGTCTACATTCTGCGAGGTATCATCTCTGAATACAATCGCTTTTACATATTGGCTAAACTGGAATAATAGTGAAGACAAAGAGCAACAGAACGTTTGAATTTGTTTTCAAATCATTGGCAAGATTTCTTACCGGCGGTCACATGCGACGGCGGCGGGTTGGAGAAGTGGGCGGTGGCCGCGGCGAGGGCGTCGCAGGTCCCCAGCAAGTGGCACCGCTTCACGCCGAACATGTAGAGGATGAGGTATGCGACGAGAGCGAGGCCGGCGACGCCCAGGGCGGCCGCCCCGGCGGATATGGCGATGCTGGAGAGCGCAGACATGTCAACGGAGGGCAGCTGCTCCGTCGAGATGGAGAGACGGTCCGTCGGGGCGGCCACATCCGTGTCGTCCTCCGCCCGGACGACCCGGGAGAGGGCGAGGAAGAGCAGGAACACTAGGGTCGACACGGACTGCATGGCGATGGACGTTGAAGGGGACGTTGGCGGAGGTCGACTTGCGCAGAGGAGACTCAAGACTTGGTCGGAAAGCGGAGTCGAGGAGGATGTGTCGTCCGCCGGTCGGTGTGTGAGGGTCCGAGAGGAACCGAGGGTTTTTATGTGCGCCCCATGAGAGGAGGGGTGTTACCAGGGTGCGGAGTGGGGTGAGGTGGCTTCCCGAAGGGACACCCTGAGTGTCGAAATCCTGAGGAGGGGAAGTTGGAGTAACTTGAGCGTTGACGAATTCATGTCGGAGAGCACTTGTTTTGGCTGGTATTTGATGAAGTAAGGTATGGAGGAGTTTGAAAGTAGAAATGTTGGGGATGACAACCAAGTATTTCGGGAAAATTGACGAATATTGCTCATCTCTACTACTGCCAAATACGATTACTTGTCTTATTGACATCAAGTGTCGTTCGCCGCATGCACGAGAAGGCGAGCGCCCACGATTGCCGCTAAGTAAAAACCATGTTTCAAGCGTTATTGTCGTTAAAGTGGAGTTAACAAGCACTCAACTTCAAGCATAGATATTTGAAGATTGTTTTTTAGCAGAGGAATATTTGCAAATGTGGAGGACGGTAATATCCCCAGTATAGCTTGCTGGAATGGCTTCTAAAATGTAAAAAGACCTTTTTTGCCTTTTACATTGTGCCAGCGATCACTAAGACTTGTATTATCTGTCCGATTGAAGATTCAAGCGTAAAAATTACACAATTGGATGACTGAGTATGTGGACAAATCAAAAGGATCCGCTCGAAGAGTTTTATCTATCAACGTTAATTGTGGACCTAACTGAAAATTAGCTTAAAGAAAACTCTGTTTGACGCTTAAGGGTGACTATTAATGATGATATAGGCATCAGTTATCAACCCTCAACTCCTGACTACTGAATGGGCGGGTGAGGTATCTAAGCACTGGCTTTTCTTTCCTCAGGGTCCGAGGTTGAAGCCCAGCATTGGTGAATATTTCAGGATATTTATGTAAAATTGAGATCCATTCTCATGTGCTTAATGTGGAAAACTTCTGGTTTACTGAACTGTCTGTCGGATTGAACTGACTAGAAACTCCTCGGTGGCTTTCGTCAAGAGCTGGCAAATACAGACGCTGGGCTTTTTTCCTCTCTTAGGCCACTATCACTAATTAATCCCACCCTCACCAATTTTCCCAAGTATCCTCAATGTCGCATATGACTTTGAATAAAGGTCGCCGACCCAAATAGCCAAAGAAATCAAATATTTCAGTTATAAGAGCTAGAATATGCTCCTTTTATGATATAAGCACTCGCTAAGAATTTTTTTCTTGATTCACATCCTAAGGGTACAATAGTGATTTTGAAATTTTTTGCCTTGACTTTTAAGCAAAATGAAATATTGACATGATAATTTTTTCTTGGAGATATTGGTCCAAAATTAATTATTAACCTCATTCCTCTTTCGACGACGTTTCGCATATTTATGTCTGCTTCTTCAGGGCTACATCAAAAATTAATTTTTCCTGTTATTGAATGATTCAACCAGGTATACATTTTATTCAGTGAAGGTTTAAACAAAATGACGTTAAGAGGCATGTATAAATGTTTTTACACATTATATAAAAAAAATAATTATAAGTCGCGACCTCTTGTTAAATTCAGAGGTCATGACAAGGAATAATCACAAATATTGACATAATTTTTGCTTTTCAGCCTTCCTCAATCATAACATTTTGCATTGCACTGTATTTTTATTCCCAGTTTATTTTTTCCTGCTCTTAAGTAAGTATTCTCAACAGTCTGACGATTACTTGTTGACGACGCCTACTGTCTTAATCTACGAATTCTAATTGCCTAATCGTCTTGTCGACGATTTATATCTCGAGGAAAGAACGAAGAGTATTTCCATTAGAGTTGTTTGAAAGCGACTCCATTTAGTTTCTTTTGATTATAATAGTGACACATGAATTAGGTACTTTCAAATTATAAGGATTTATCATTAAATCCATGAAGGTGGTAGGCAAAAAAAATAATTGAAATTTTCAAGAGAGTCAGGCATCGATGATCAGTCATGGGTTACCTGCTTAAAAGAACGTGAGGGAGCACGTGACTGAGGATCCTAGTTATCTACTCATGAGATTAAACGAATGACCGTAGAGATTTGAGAGATGGAGGCAAGTTAATAGGATGCTATCATATAGTTGTATCTTCTTGGAACCAAAGCTTGCCGCCTGAATGGCAACAGTTGCAGTAAGGGCCACTGGTATTACTATTTAATGTGAGAAATGAGAAATCACAAAACAACAAATAACTAATTTTGTTTAATATGTGTAAGTCCGATGACTTGAAAACATGATGATTTTTTAATTTGAAATTTTTAATTCAACGATAATTTTAACTTCAATGAATTCTTTATCACGCCATTGCGCAGCGATGCCAGTCGATAATATAATAAATAAATGAAACTTCACGGAGGTGATTTGGCTTTCCCTCCGTACTTCATTTACACCTAGATGAAGCTCGGTGGACGAGCTAAATATCGGAATATGAATCTACAATCAAAGACGGAGGAAAAAGTTTAATCGGTATTGATGAACAGTCATCATTTAGTCTTCGTGTGAAGTTTTTTTGTTGCAATTGTATACATTTTGGCCCACTCGTATAGCCGACGTAAAATGCCTTTCCAAGGACTTCTTGGCAATTTTGGAAGTTCATCATCATTAGAGCGCGGAAAAGTCTTTTGACTTTTTGTAAAAGTGGGACTTTCTTTTGTGGTTTTAGATACAAATCTTCACCAATTTCATCTAAAAATATTTTTGATGATTTGTTTAGAGACTTTTTGGGACTTTTTTGGCGTGGCGGGACTTTTTCTGATAAAACAGACTTTTCCGGGCTTTTTTATTGAAACCACATGCCTAAGTTTGGCTGTTGTGATTACTTTTGTTCAACTGGGTATTGGACACATCTGTGTTTTCATGCGGTATTCCACGGAGCAGAGATGTACTGCAAAAATGTAAGCTCCTGACAACTATTAATGCGAAATTTTACTAATAGCTCCGGAAATTGCAATGATTTCTTTATATTGCTCCACCGTTCATGAAAGAATCACCTTCACTCAATGCTTCAACACTAAGGTTGGTTTGGATAGGTGAGGTTGAGCTCACCCCCGACTAAGCATTACGCGTGTGAATTTCACATATTCAGGGTAGGGGGGCCAGTTCCTTTCCCTGGGCCACCTCGCACTTTGAGCTTTTTCCCTGGGGGATTCCAAAGACTTCACCTGGGATACATTGGTCTGTAAGAATACATTGATCTAATTATGAACCAGCTTATTTGAACCCGGGTTGTATGCTGAAAAGTCAACAGCTCTGCACTGTATGCTAACACTCCGCTTTTGTTTAAGAGATTAGAAGAAAAACGATACAATTATATGAAACACCATCTAGAGTTTCCGACGAGGCGCATGCGTCGCTTTGTGCACAGATTAACTGAGCCAATATTGTAGCGCGGCAAGCAATGCGCCCTTAGCACTCGAGCGAAGAGGGAAAATAAAGGCTTAACAAGGACGGGTCAATGTATGTACATTGTATGAACACTATTCTCTTTTATATAGATACGAGCGAGCCACGTAAATTCTCAGTCATTTGCTGAGGTTTCAAAGCGTCGTAAGACCGTTGTCCGCTCATTTGTGTAGCCCATGGTATAAAGAGAGGAGTTGCTCAAGATATAAAGTGAAGAAAATATATAAGGTGAAAGGACAGGCGTCTTCAGGAGCCAAGCTGACTGCGTATGCTTCACTATGCAAGTATCTGCAAGTACTGAGCAACAGTATTTACTGCAATGCTTGTGAAAAACCGTGAGTATCAACACAACTTTTGAATTTGACGACTTTAATAATAATAATTTCATTTTTACCTTAAGTATCGTTTGATATTCCCGAATAAGTCAATATTATTAGATAATTATATTTTAAATATAAATTACATGTGTTTTTTACCATAATTTCTTAGAATAATATTCAGATCTTATTTAAGCAATTCTGAATTACCACTTTTAAAAGTAATTCTGATAATAAATGATATTTCTCATTATTTTTCAAGATATCATCTGACAAAAAGTTACATGTGAAACAGCTCATTGCATCAATCTCAAGTGAAATTAAAGGAAACCGTGAGATTGCATAGTTTACGACAGAGTCAGCTGTCGCTTACATCCACCAGCGATGAGTTTGCTTTGGACTTGTACGAGCTGTTTGTAGCATTGAACATTCCTACTCACAAATCAAAACACCCTGTATTCACATCATTTGTGGAAAAATATGTAAGGAGGACAGTTCCATCTGAGAGTTCTCTTCGGAAAACTTACTTACCAATACTCCACGAATATTTTGCGTGCTGCCTCTTGAAAGATCGTTTAATACATGATACAATATAGCTTTCCATTCGCAATCAACTTTATCCTCTCTTGTTGTCAAGCGGTACATGGCAATTTATTTTACACAATGAGAACAGCTTTAATACCGATTCAGAAGAAATATTTTTCTCGAAATTGCTTATTTTAGCACTCATAAAATAAATTTCTATGATAAAAAGTTGACCGGAAAGTAATGTTTTCTCAGCTGAATAGTATTCTTAAATTCACGACGGAAATACTTTTTGATGTCCAGGGAGCGTGTTTTAACAATTTTCAACATGATATTTCGTATTTTATATTTTCTAATGAATAGAGTAACTGATTACATATTTTAATTTATCAACCCTTCGAAAAATATCCATAATATTTCTTGGACAGAACCTCAAATTCTTGATATCCTTGAGTTTAAAATTTTTGGGCAAATAAATTTCACCTACTTCATCATTCCAATATTTTACCTAGCGCAAATATCCCATATGCTGTTTTAAGTATTTAAAGGGAATTGATATTGGATCCATTGGACGACCTTCGTATCCACGCCATAACTACCCCTTTGATTCAGTATTAGAAATAGGAAAAGTTTGTGAAGATTTTATTAAGTAGTGAATCAAGGGCAGCCCTGAGGCATTTGGGGGGTCTAGGGAAACATTCTATCATCCCTCCCTGAAAAATATCTCGTTTGAGGGCTCCCTCGAGGCTCATTGAACATGGGGCCTGAGGAAGAGTGCGGTCCTTCCTCGCAGTTCTACGGGAAACTCACTTATTCACACTTTATTCAATCAAGAGGTATAAATTTTCTAATCCTTTTTGCTATATATTTTTGAAAATGTATATTAAGGTTCACTTCAAAAGAAGGAGTTGTCTTTAAAATGTGACTTATACCTTGAATAGATGCAATTTAACATGCATAGTTTGTGTCGGAAGTAATATTATCTATTGACATATTTTTACAATTTTCTGGTGGTAAGCCGATTGAAATGTAATTAACAACAAAAAAGTATTCTCTCGCACGAAGAAAGTAATTATTTGCCCATGTCAAGTTTTTACTACACTTATAAGCGTTTGCCTTCCGTATCACCTTTTAAAAATGTTCGTGTTTTAGAACACGAAAAGTATTAAGGATGACCTGAAAGAACGCAAATTATATGTCATTGCTGATGAGACAACTGTGTTAAGGGACGATATGTGTGCAACATATTGTTTGGAAAATTGACGACAGATGAGCCCAATAAGCCCTACCTCGTGGGATCCAAGCCACTTGAAAGGGTGAATAATGAAACGGTTGCACGCTGTATTGACGAATCCTTAAGTAAGTATTCATACCTAAATTAGTACAGTGTAATTGTTGCTGAAAAAGCGAGCATATTCAAATCAGAACCGAAGTTAATTTACGGTATAACTTAAGTTGATGAGTTCTTTGCCGCAACTTTACCGTATTTATCGTAATGTCGGCGCCAATGTTTTTACAGCCTCTTTGTTTGGAGATAATAGTGCTATCGAGCATTTACTTCTTCTCCTAACCGATGGAGGGGCGTACATGGTTAAAGCCGCCAAAGTTTTGGTGGTTTTCTACCCTAAAATGATTCACATCACTTGCAAAGTGCACGCTCTTCACAGAGTATGTGAAGCAATACGCAAAAGATCTCCCATTGCAAGTAAGTGGGTGTCTACCATGAAAAACATACTTACTCTTAATCTGAATAAAACTAAAAATAAATTTAAATTGCTAAATTATTACTGCAGAACTCATATTTAATATTTTTGCAGGTATTTTTGAAAGCACCATCGCGCGTGGAAGTATATAAAACACTTTGCTATGATCTGCCATTGCCTCCAGACCCAGTCCTCACGAACATGGGCTTGTGTGTTCACTGCCCAGCACTTCGAAATAATTAAGAATGTAAATAACTATCTGTAATTATATTTGTGACTGATGAATCAATTCCATTATATGTGATAGAATTCCTGCCAGTTTTGATCACTTAACTACAACTGCACGTTCACAATTTAAGAGGAAAACTTTGTTTTAATTTTTTACTTCCGGCTATACAGAATATTGACCCTGAAGATGATGCTGAATGTGTATAAAATGCTCGAGAACTCCTAGAAGATAGCACACTTCCACTGGACCTGATATACATTTCAGCATCTTTTGGGTTTTTGGTTGAAACAACCAAACACCTTGAATCTTCCATCCTGAGCCTAAGTGATTCAGTGTCGTCAATTATGAATGTAAAGAAGAAACTCGAAAATGTAAAGGGTGAACAAGCCGTAAGTGTTATTACCAAATTGTGTAATGTTTTGAGTAAAGACGAAGGCTTCGAGTTGATGAGTGATGTAGCTTAGATTCTCAGTGGAGAGTTCAAGAGGCAGACATCAAACATCTTCCAAAAACTCTCCGTAAGTGAAGTGGCTAAGCTGAGGTATGCTCCTATGACAACCTGTGAAGTTGAGCGATCGTTTTCGATGCACAAACTTATTTTGAGTGATCATCGCACAACGTTCACTATGGAAAACATGGAAAAATATCTTGTCTGCCACTACTTTATGACGCGTCGTCGACGCAAAGAAACTTAAAAAGAATGAAATTAGGTAAATATCATTCCTATATTTTAAATGATGCAATAAAAAAATAAAATCTGTTATCTAAAACATATTTTTAAGCTTTAATTTTCCCTTCCCAAAATAAAGATAGATATTTATCAGCTAATAAAATAATAGGGATTAACATTTTTCTTCCACAATTGCTGGTCATCAAACGAAGTGTTATTCACAATTTAAAAAAAATATTTTGTAAGTTGTGGTTTTTTTCCTTTCTTGAAGTCCATATAAAAACTCGAAAATCCATGAACCCGCATCTCTCAGCTTCTATTCCAATAATTTAGTTAAATTTAGCAACTTTCTCACGAAAATACCTCAGACTTTTGAGAGCCTTTTTTCAAAAATATTTGCGACTTTTTTTGTTAAATTGAGGACTTTATTTCCGCGCTCTAATCATCATCTTGGAAGTCAATCTTGGAACTTTCGTGGTAAAATTTAATTGGCATGAAAAAGTATTTGTTAATTATCCTTGTTGTAATAAGTTATCAATGTTGACAGCGCGTCAAAGAAGTGAATTGAATATCAAGGAGAGGTTATAAAAATCCTGTCCACGGATTCCTTTTCGTCTACCCAATTCACGATCCTTGGTAAATTAATGCTGTAAATATCTAAAAAAGGCAAAGAGGATTTTATCTTTATTCAGGAAGGCTTCCAAGATTACCCGTGGGTGAGTGAGACACGGACGAACAATATTTTCTGGCTTCTAGAACAATGAGAAGCTCAGTCTATGAAGAATTCTTCTGGGGTTTCCCACCGGATTAATATCTGCATTATGACCTGCCTTTCGGCAGAATACTTATCTGTCAGGTTCAGATGATAGTAAATTCTCCGTCGAAACGTTGTCCACCATTCTGACAGTAACCCGGAGGGAAACCCGAGGAGAAATAACCAGAACCATTCACTGAAATAACATTTATTAAACCCTTCATCTATAGCTTAGTGTGACTATAATTTAATAAATTGTGTTGAATGCATTTTATATTGGTATATGGAATTGCAGAAATGCTAGATTTTTCGTATACATCAAAATAATTAATCGTAGAAAAATGTTGGAGGTTCGTAAATCCACAAATCTGAATGTGATGATCCGTCGACAGAATCAGTTATAGTTTTCTTCTCTTTTACCTGATAATGATAGGTGCTCCAAAATAGAGGGCCCATGTACAATTTAAAGAGCGTTACAGAAAGATTTGAAATCATTGAACCTTGACTGTGATATATTTTTGATCACCATTGTCTCGTCATTATCTGATTCTGATGAAAAATCATTTTATCGAGGTAGAGACGTCAAAAAGTCGCTGCTTTCAATAGTTCCAAAAAATGTAATTAGCGAAAAATACCTATTGTAATGATGGGGATAAAATTACTTTGAAGTTAAAATCTTGAAGGTGGCGGAAAATTTCCGACCATTGAAGGAGAGAGTCAGCGGAAAAAATTGACCTTGTAGACAAGATCATATTTGATAAACTTATAATGAGGCATTAAGGTAATGATCGCGATACCTTGGAGAGGATGGTTCCTCCAAGTCACCTGCGTTATATTCAGGCTAAAAGCGTAAGAAAAAAACGATTCTCTCGTTTGTAGTTCATTTCTATGCCCACTGAGTTCACACGGAGCATTTTTTTTATTGTGTTTCAAATAGCCATCTTTAATCACCGTGGGGGCTTACACGCGTAGATGTAAATGGTCTCCGTTTACCTATTCAAATTTTTATGTTACCAGTATTGCTAGATCTCAAATTAATATTACCTACCCCAAAATAGAACGGCGTATTGGATGTGTAGATAAAATTTGGCAATAACATTCAATCACAATATTTTAAAGTTAAAGTTGATGAGAAACTAACCATCATTACTCCGCTGTAAAATCCTGGCGCCGATGGTAAAAGACTATGTTGACAGTTTTTCAGGAAGTCGCTAACTTACCTCCCATTCTTTACGTTGGCTTGATGTAAAGCTTGAAATACACGTTAATACATGTAGGATGCGAATGCGAAAAATGTAGAACTCTCAGGTTTCCAACCGGGTGATGTTGGCTAGTGACATTGATACTTCGAATGCGTAGTCTGACACCGTCCTCAGGGTGAATGATCCTCGTCGCTATACACCCTGAGGACGATGGCAGCCTACATCTTCGAAATGTGGGTGTCACTAACCAACATCTCCCGGCAAGAAACCCGAGAGGTCAAATTCTAATGTTGATACAATTTATTGACGAGGAGCAAGCGCATTTCAATTATGACTTCATTTTCGATCCCAGATTTTTGTACTCAGCATTGTCAATAAATAAGAAAGAGGACAACTTTTACTAAAACCACTGATTCTTATTACAAAACGACCCGGGTTTCGATGTGCATTCACATCATCTTCTGAAGATGATGTGAATGCACGTCGAAACCCGGGTCGTTTTGTAATAAAAATTAGTGGTTTTAGTAAAAGTTGTCCTCTCTTATTTTATGATGGAATACCACCAAAAGATACTGACGAAAGTGAGTGATCAGCATTGTCAAAATCATGCTGGTGTGTTGTTGATTAAAATCACGGTTATTTGACATCAGTAGTTTTGCTCTCTTGCTCAAAGAGCTAGAGAGGAATATAATATTTATAATTGCTTCTTTAAATTCCTATCAAGTAGTTTCTAACTTTCTCTCATCCCCGTGAAAGAGATGGTTTTGTTTTTAATTATACAATGTACCAATTACTCCCATTTACATCTGAAATCGACCGGCATTTTTTTCACACGAATCCTTCCGCTAAAAAACTTTTAAGAGAGGAACTAGAAAAAAGTCCTTCCACTGAGAATTCTTTACCTCCGGGAAGAAATATTTCCCCTCCTCCACAATTCCTCTAGTGCACTTTTTTTCGACCCCGGCGTAAAAAATAACACGGTAAACATCTCAGCACTTAAAAAGGGACCGTGATTATCCGCGACAGGTTGGCGTCGTAAAGAACAGGCCAAGAAAGAGAAAAAATGTGCAAGGGAGAAAGTGGATGTGGTCGTCCGTCCGTCCTTCCCGGGGGAAGGCGGTCGTCAAGAGAGTGTCGTGCGTATGAACTTGGAGTCAGGGGACTATTGAAAAAAATGCGAGAGAGAGAGAGATAGGGTGACTGACAAGACACTTGCTCAATTGGCTGAGCGGACTGCGGACCGGAGAGTCTCGGCTTCAAATCCTGACGGAGCCTATTCAACCACCCACTAACAATATGGCATCGCTATAACTACGTCCACGCCTTTGGACTGCCACAGAGTGTACCCTTTAGTACTATTTAGCGAACCGACGCTTGAGGGTGTGGCTGGGAATGTGGGAGCACTATCTATGAAAATGCGTAGGAAATGGGAATAGGAATCGGGAGATGTGAAGGACGAAAGTAACTTTTATGTTAACGACGAGTACGCTCACTTTCTTAATTAAAGTCGCAGGCGGTGCATAGGAAAAAGAATATTTTGCCTTCATTTTCAGCTCGGCAGTGTATCTATCATATTTTGTCGCTTCCAACAGTTCGAGAAATATAATACGGGGTCAAAATAATAACCTAAAACTCACATGTTTTGAATTTTTTAAGTTAACTTATCCCCGCCAGTAGCTTCCGAGTCTCTGACGGTCACAAGCCTGGCCTTTCAATGAGCTTTACGGTGCCTGAAAATGTCAAGCTGAAAGAGGTCCGCACGAGAGATGAAACGTCAAATGAGAAATTTCTTTCTCTTATGGCGTTTATATATAATGAACAGCCGCTGAAAAGTAGAACTCAAGCGATACTTCTGCCGATTTTCGGAAGGATATTGATCTATGTACACATTATTGACCATTTTTCCAGCCTGGGGAAATTATTACGCTACAATTTTCAATGAAGAATGAATTCCGCCAATAATGAGCGAAGTTGTTTGCAATCGAAAACGATTATGGGTTGGAGCCAAAGAAAAATAATTATTTTTTTGCCTAGATTGTTAGTGAAGGGAGCCTTCGATAGCGACTCGGCGAAGGTATGAATGGTCACCCATCCAACCCTCGTCCGGGACCAACATTGCTTCACTTCAGTGATTTTACGGGAACTGGTGTTTCAATGTGGCTTCATTAATATATTCATGAGTTAAATCAATAAACTTCGGACTTTTAGAAATTAAAAATACGGTATGACACGAATAGGGGACATTGTTACCGTGATTGACCATGGATGGTTTATAAGAAGGTATTACCGTCTTCTGTAGTCGACGTCATTTCCCTTTCCTTTCACACCATTTTTTTACCAAAGAATGAACTTGATTTTGCATGACAAAAGACGAAAATAGAAAAAAAACAATAATTTATCCTTGATATTCGCCAAACCTGCGAAAACTTGATGCAGGAAAATGATTTGTAAGGCGAAAAAATGGATTGAACTTCTCTCCTAATGCCACAAAATTAGATCTAGATTCCACCAAGGTATCTTGGCCACTGTCAGGTGTTATGCTGTGTATGGAATGATACATACACTTAAAAAATGTTGTTTCTTAAGATTGTCTTTGTCAACACTTAATACTGTGATTCTTGTCGTTGGAATCGTCAATAAGATCTTAGCCGCGTTTACATGAAGCAAGGACCCGTGCGAGTTGATGCGTTAACACAGTCTCCATTTAAATTAAATCGTGTAAACAAGCACAATTGCGCAAATGCGCGTACGCGTGCCCATAAAGTAGCGCTGTAAGATTCATAGCTTTAAATCGTAGATATTAACGGGATTGTTGATAGAGTAGACCGTCAAGTCTTCCTCTATAGATGTGTTTACACGATCGCGTAGCTGCATAGTTTGGCTTGACAAGTCAAGTGCGATGTGAATTCAATCGCTTATAAGCCTAGCCTTAAAAAACTTTGTCTATCCTTGCTAAAAAAATTCTGTATAGTTTCCTTATAAATACATCCACAGAATTTCTTAAAAAGTTCTGTAGATATTCCTTAAAGTATTGAAACGCCATTTTACGGAATTCCCAACGACGCTCTGCAGAATACCCGAGGACGGGGGTGATGAACCTATGGCACGCGGAGCTGGGAGGGCACTAAGGGATACCTCCATCTCAATCGATGGGTCGGCACGCGAGTCGAGCGAGTATACTCTTATTCAGGGCCGCCCACAGGGGGGATGTATGGCGCGTTGCGTCGTAGAAAAAAATTTTGGGGGGAATAAAAAATTTTGGGGTTTTTTATAATGCATAAATACATTCACTAAATGTAAATATTTGTACCCGTTTGAAGTAATTTATATACGTATCGAAAGGTTATAACGATATATGAATGTTAAGCGTTAAGTGCAGCATAGTAAAACATCGTGCAGTTATAGAGAATCATTCAGCCAGCCGAAAGCTTCTTTTATTTCGGTCGCGTCTCTCCATACTCTTCCTTGTCTGCCGCTCCGCGCCATCGTCAAGGCCACCATAAGATCCCCGAACGCAACCCAGTAGCATAACTGACTCACCATCCCTCCAGTCTTATTCCCGCCCCCTCCTCCCAACATCTGCCAACGGGTCACATCACAGTACAGGCAAAAGGCTTAGACTTACGGATCGTGCATACACTGCACGTTACATTTTACACTGGTTTTTTACCCCCACTTCCCCTTAGTCGACAACTGTCGATAAGTAACTTTGTCTCTACGTATGAAACTTTCAATTAAAAAATATTTTCTAATTTGTTTGTAAGTTCATTTTTAGGGATGGGTTGGAATTAGACAAAGTAGCAGAGCTAGATACAATAGAATAACGCTATTTTCAGTTTTTTTAAATTGTAAAACTATATTAGTTTATCATAAATAATTGATAATATATCATAAATATCATAAATATTTGAAACGTCCATCACCCCCACCCCTTTCCCTTCACTAAGGTTGCAATATATATTTACACCAATTCTAAATAAGATCAGAAGTGAAATAAGCGGAAATAAGATCAGAAGTGTACTTTCAAATCCTTGATCCCCTAAGTCTTCATCTGCAGTATCGGTTTCCTGAAAGTTCTCTGAATATTGTCAAACATATGACTTGCTTTTCCCATGAAGGTTTACTCAATGTTGTTAAAAATATGGATAGTAGGTACCTTAAGGCCGATTCGCGTCAGTGACTTGTGCGAGTATTACGGAATCGATGGTGAAGAACTTTGTGAAGAAGTTAATGTATTTAGTCAACTGTACAAAGTTAACTACTCGAGCATTGATTTATCAGATGTGCTGAGCTTGAATGACGAGAGTCTGAGCCAAAAAAATAACGAAAGTGACACCCAAGATTCTTCTGATAACAAGCCTGATGGTCCAAGTACAGATCCTAATTTAGCAGATCAAAGATTTCTGGATCAATGGGTCAAGAAAGGATTCATTGGGCCTTATAGGTGTTAATTAAATATTTCTGGATTTTTTTTACCTAACGACGTTATACCAGATGCTTCTGGCATTGCCAGCGACAAGTTTCTCAGCAGAGAGGGATATGAGTTGGTTAAGAATAGTAAAAAATAGGCAGAGAAGCAGCATGGGAGAGGTCTGGCTCTCCGACATGCTTGTCCTTTCTTCCGAAAAAGACATTTTAAAATCCATTCATAACAAGGAAGTCACAGAAAAATTTGCTTTGTCAAGTGAGCAAAGAAAAAAACTACTACTGTATAAAGGACATCAAGGTAGTCAAAATATTACCACCACCACCAGCACTGATTTTATCTGTATTATTTTATTATTATTATGTGAGTTTTTTATCAGTATTATTTGTTAATATTAATTTGTTAATGAATAATGATGTAAATGGGTTCCATTTAATTTAAGATGAATCTTAATTTAAAATTTTTGGTTTATTTAGATGTCCTTATTTTCTGCACATTGCACTGGTACAACTCTTGCGAAAGCTTATGGCGTTCAGATGCGCAGAAGGGTTAAAGTTTGGTGGAAGCGCCGTGGAGGGTTAAAGTTTGGTGGAAGGGGTAGGAAAAAGGGACGTAGGGGAAAGCAAAGGCACAGCATTTGCGCCATGCATGAGTGCATTTCATAATATGGAATTTGTATGACGTGGACAACACAAATGCTGCGCATTCGAATACCATAAGCTTTTGTGAGACCTGTTATTATCTGTATGGTGTGGTATAAAGTATCATAACAGTATCTTTGCAGTAAGTTGACCACCCATTTTGTTAGATACAGGATCCAGCTATGTAGTTTTAGGAGCGGAATATTCAATATATTCCCCAATTTTTTTCTCAATTCGAAATATGAAAGATGCCTTCAGTTACTTTAATAAAATATAGGAATTAAACGATTCTCATTTGTACAATTTATTCCTTTTTTAAGCATGTTATCGGAAAAAATAAACTCTCATCTGCTGGCCACTACTGCAGATGCATGTGAACCGCTAAACACAGATCCAGTGCAGGAAGCTGCTCAGCAGGAGACTTTTGATTTCAATTGTCTGGAATGCAATGTATTTTTGCCATCATGCATGTGGACTGCAGGAGCCATTAAGGGGAAGGTCATCTTTGCCCTCTGGAGAAACGATCCATTGGTTGTAGCCATAAAGCGGGTGGTGGTATCCAATGAATTGATTGCAACGGTATTCTTCTTTGAATATTTGCAATTTTTCTTATTTTCATATTTTTGTTTAATTCCTCAGTGATGTGTGTTGTGAACATTTCCATTTGCAGGCTATATTTGGCCAGCAGATTATTTCCATACATTCTGGCAAGAAGATTCATAACCTGGAGGAAGATGCAGCCCTCTTAAAAGTTAGAAGTAAAAAACTTAAAACTTAAAAGTAAAAAAAGACCAAATGAATGTTTGTGAGGGCACCGACCAGGCGCATGACTACAGGTTAGCTAATGTCATAGACAGCCAATGTAATTTACAGACTGTATTTAGTGTCTAATTTTCCATCTCTATCTGTCATTATGAAGATCACCAGAATGTTTGGGATATGTCTCTCCCAGGATGGCCAACAAGGGTCCTCAAGTAGCCGGTGTTTGCCTTGTACCAAAGCTAGGAAGTACCTCATAGAAAAAGAAAGGAAGAGCAATGGTGGGAAAGACAGGAAGAAGAAAGCAGCTCGTGAAATGAAAACCACCCGACAAAAATGAGATAGACGGCAGAAGAAGGTAAAGCAAACTGACAATGAATTTTTTTAGCGTAACTGATTGATGTCATTATGAGAAAAATTTGACCCTTCAAAAAATATTGGACATAGAGCTAGACTCCTTGCTGCTAAATGAAATTTTTCCCTAGTCCCAATTTAAATGAAGAACTACTTCCAGTTGCTTGCATCGAGGGCTGAAGTGGATGCCATTAAAGAAAAGTGAGTTTTCAGCTTCAGATGCAGGTATTTCAGCATTACTTGAAACCTCCTTCTCTGGTATGACAGTGGATGTTGCTCAAAAGTTCTGTTTCAATGATTGTAAACGAGTGGTGGACCAAGGTGAGTGTTCTATCATATTGTGAACTCAATTTATTATGGGAACCTTTCCTTCTGTGTATGAATTGGTGTCATTATTCATTATTTTCAGGCTTATATCTGAGATTGATTTTTTAATTACCCTCTACAGATTGATGATAACATTCATTTTGGTTTGTATTCAATCATCAGAAACAGGTAATGCTCAAATGAGCGTTAACCCTTTATGGACAAAAATTTTTCTAGTTAAGAAAACAAATTTTTCTTTCCAAATCCCAATCAAGGGAGATAATTTAAAGCATGCCCATCCATTTTAAAACATTTTTCTCAAAATAGCCTAGAATTTAGGTATGTGCCAAATTCAGCACATTGTTCATTCCAATTGCACTTTACCGGAAAGTAGTCAATCTGCACCACAAAAAATCTCACCGGTAAAGAGACCAACTGTTCACCACTGCCAAGTCAACAAAATGGAAAGAGAGTCTATGGTAAAATTTCCTTGACTTGAGGAAAATTCTGTACCTGTACAGATTTGCGTCACATAAATCCACTGCACCCATGCATTCATTATACTTTTTTACCATTTTGGGACTGTGGACTTCAACTTTTCCCTTACCCTTCTTTTCCCACCTTTGAACAGTTCCCATTGGATGGGCACTAGTAAATGTACCCATCAATATCACTGATTGGTTATCAAACCCCTTCACGACCCTGACACTCACTCCCATCAACTGTGGCTTTTTCGTCAACTGAGCCCCTGCCTCTTTTCTTCATTTCCTTGTCAGGCACTAGATTATACCCTGGAATCTGATTACAGCAAACTGTTCCCAGGGAATATATTCCTTTTTTGTATAATTCTAGGAGAAGTGCCAACGAGGTAAACCAATTGTCGAAGTACAAGGTAAAGTTTTTATTGTTCTCTAAAATTGAAATTAAATTCAGCTCAACATTACCACTTGCACCAATTTTACAAACATGACGAGCCACTCAAACGATGGTGTAAACTTCCCTTTCTGGGGAACATATCTTATAAATTAATTGACGCATTCCCAAAGAACAAGTTCAATGTTTCATTTTACACCCCAAAAACTCTGGGTAAATTGTTGTTCAACTCAAAGGACGAAGTGACACCTGTGAACAAAAGTGGTGTATATAAGCTTAAATGTACTACTCCCAATTGTGCTTCGATATACATTGGACAAAGTGGTCGAGCCACCTCAGTAAGGGCTCGAGAACATAGAGCGGAGCATAAAAGGAGATGTCTCATCAGCCTTTGCTAAACATTTAATCAAAGAGGACCATTTAAGTGACTTTTCGCCGGAAGTGCTACATGTTGAGAAGAAAGGAGCCAAATTGGACTACTTAGAACATTTCGAAATTTTAAGTGCTGCCAAGAACACAAGTGAGAATCTCCTAAATGAATGTGTTTTTCCCTCCCACTCTCCCCTATTATCCATACCTTTCCCCCCACCACCTCCCACTGACCGTGACGCACGTCTCTGACGTCAATCAACCACTTCTTCCCCCACCCTCCCTTCCCAGATCTATATATTAAGTCGCATGCCATGTATATGTACCTTGAAAATGATTGCAAGGCAGTCGAAACCTGGGTCGGAAATTAAAGTTTCAAGTGTGGAAAATACTAAGAGTTCTCTCTGTTTAGTCATGTCAGTAGATACATTCCACAAAGTTAAGCCTTCAACCATTAAGTTTAATCATGAAGGATATTTATGAAACATTAGGTATCAGGTCTAGATAGCGATTTATTGTCTTACATTGCTATATTGCTGTAAGAGCCCAGAGGGACGAATTCATCACGCACTTATTCTTCCTTTAATTTCAAATAATCTGAAACACATCAGAATTATGTATTATGTTTGAGAAAGCCGTAAGAAATATAAAATAAATTTTAGAAGCACATAGACTTAACTATGAAAGCCAAAAATTGAAAGAAAAACACAGCAAGTGAAGGATCTTCAATGTGGCTCCTTCAATTTATTGCAATTGCAACTTCAATTTATTGCAATATATTGATTTCGGAGGTCTATTTATCCTTGCCAGGTGGGAACACTTCTTACATGTGGCAGATGTGAACGTGCCGAAAAAGTCCCATGGGCTATAGTGGAACAACTAACTGGTTACTGAGGCACAACTATTCTGGAGGTATGTGCCGAATTCGGCACACCTGACGTTAAAGGGTTAAGAGGTTTTGATTATGACTATTGTTATTTCAATAGTCTTATATCTTGATTGCGTCACTCTATTATCTTATCACATGTCACGTCTTAACTTTTTATTTCAGACTTATCTACCGTATGAGTGCTCCATCAACATCGTAGAAAACATCTCTGGAACTATTCATAGCCATCACTGGTTCTCAACACCCTTGATTGTTTTGGTGGTTCAGAGGGAACTTCACTTAAATAGTTTCTATTTTCATTTTTGAGTATGTTTGGTTAAAGTCATGGGGTATATTCTATCCTTCCTACCTCTGAGTTTGAGAGAGAGGGTATTTTTTGACAGACTTGTGTGATTCTGGGTATAATACCGCGTAGATTTTGCATTATTTCTAATCGTGGTTCTCTGGCATAGGAGAAATCCTTCTGAACTTTGAATGAAAGAGTGATTGCCGATTGAATCTAACACGTCCTGCTGACACTATGCCGATTGAATCTGAAACGGAGATTAGTTTCCCATCATGTATTTGCCCAGTTGGTGGGTCACTTGAATAGGAGCCTTCTTTCTGAACCCTGAGTGCTGTTTAAGGGAGTCACTTTCTTGGAACGCATCAGTCTTAATGAGTCTTAGTGTGCATATTTGTTGAATTTTTCACTTTGCGTTTGACTGTTCACAGTAGACATCATTCTTAACCCTGAGTATGAATGAGGTTTACGTGGATCACAGTTTCTTGAGTGATTCAATGATTCTGAAGATGAATTTTCTTTAAAGCTTCGGTTTTTTTGTCATGCTGGGTTGCTGACAGGATAAATCCTACAAACCCAGAGTGTGTATGCACAATTATTGAGCTAATGATAGAGATACTGTTCCTGTTTTCTAAAATGTTTATTTGCCCTCCTTTTCAGACTGACGTACTCCTTTGTGGTCAATCCATCCACCCTCTTGCTTTCATAGAAATATTTTATTTGGATGGAAAGGATATAAGTGGAGGAGATGAGATTCAGAGTGGTGATTGAAAGATTGTGTTCACTGTCAGTATTCTTTATCAGTGCAATCCTGCTCTTCAGTTAGTAATGGGACCAGGGTGATCTTCATTTGAGAGTACACAATGGAACAGCCTTTATCACCTAACATAATACTTGGATTTTCGAGTTATCTTTGTAATTGTATTTTAGAGTTATCTTTGTAATTGTATTTTAGAGTTATCTTTGTAATTGTATTATCCATATGGGTTTTAACCTATAGCCTTGTATTCATTTGTACATCGAAGTGTCACCACTGCTGATCGTGATTGTGAAATATATTTCACATGTCTTTATAAAAAAACTGACTCGTTTTATTTCATATCGTTCTTATAGCTCTTGGTATACCTTTAGTCTGTTATCCGTTGACTACCAAGGGGTAGTGGACCTTTTTTCTTAGCATTTTGGCTCTAAGCTAGTAATCCTCGTGTGACTGCCACTGCTTTTCATAATAAATTTGGTCAGTAGTGATTGTGCAACCTTTCGATTTCCTGCTCAAAACCATTGCCCTTGGGGTTCTCATAGTCTGCTATGTATGGCAGTTTCACATTATGATGTGCTAGTGGGTGGTTGTTGCCTGGTAATTGGTTAGCATTTTCCATAATTTTGGTTTAACTCGGGAAACTTTTACCAGCTAGCTACTTTTTAAATGGTATCCTCTACGTTGCGTTTCTCCAAGGGGAGGTGGTGGTGGCACTGTGTCACGCAAGGGAGTTAAAATTGGTCTCTCTGGTAGCCTAGCTCAATAATCTGAACGGTATATATACTTAGTGAAGTCACATAACTTTTATAATTTTGACGTGATTATTCTCGAGACTATTGCGATGTATTTCATCGGGAATTTACCATAGCGGCTGTGGCATTATGCCGACCATGACATACGGATCTACGGTGGCGCTGCGTAGGGGATTCTTTTGTAACGATACCGGCTCAAATCTTTAGCATGGCGTCGTTTCTCCTGTATTTATACTCCATGCACGGAGTAGGATATAAGATATCCTACTCCGTGACTCCATGCTTCCTAACAAATGCGAAATTTGGCCCCCGTGGCGAACAGCCCAAACAAGCAAGCAAACAAGTTTCCAAAAAAATGACTGTGCAATAGCCGCTCGCGAATTCAAATTTCGTTGTGGGTCTAGTGGAAATACATTGAAGATATAGTGTGTCGGTGAATGTTCGCGTTACCGGTTTGTCATTATATGAGAGCAGTTAATGAAACTTGCAACCGTTGTAAGGACCGAATTTGCGACTGATCCTCAGCTTTCACTATATTTTCATACGTGTTGGGAAGATGTGAAATTCTTCTTGGGTAATCGGAAGATTCAGGATGGCACAAAAGGTTGTTATTTATGTATTTATTTAACATTTGGCACTAATTTAGCTGTAGATCGTATTTTATACGTTCTACAGATAAAATATTATATAGAACGTATTTTTTATCTGTATAACGTGATTGCTGTGACTATGTTATCTATAACGTGTTGTGATTGCTGCGTGGTTTCACTGCAAAATATGTGGCTTTATAGGCGGCGGTTGTAATAATCCTGGATGTAGGGTACTCTGAATTATTACCTCCTGAGGATGGGGAGAATTTCGTAAAAATGTCGCAGGAATGTGCTTCCATGGTCATTCAAAGCAAGGTAACTGTGGTGAACGCAGAAGATGGTCTCCATTTTTGTAGTTTTATTTCTTATAGTTATTCCGTTTCATTTTTCCTTAGATGTTCACCGACTCGAAGGATGTTTTGGGTTTAATTTTGATGGGATATGCAGATGATCATGATGAAGAGCGCGACAGAAACATTAAAGTGGCATGTCAGTTGGGTCCTCCTACTTGGCATATGATTCGGAAATTGAGCACTGAAAGTACTGAATGCACCAAACACCACAGAGCTAATTGGATTGAAGCCGTCAATATGGCCCTCGACCTCCTGCGAATTCATAAAGGGTTTGTTAACACATGTTTATCTTAGAGTTTGAGCTGTGAAATTCTTGTTTACTTAAGGCATTTTCACATAGTTGTCTCAATGGGTTTTTACTTCTTTAATCGTGTTATCCTGATTGGATTTGCCTGATTTTGATTTTTATCTCATTTTAGGAAGTTCTCTGATAGAAGGATAGTTATTTTTAGCAGTAACTTAAGATTTAGATTATGCCGTAGGTTGACAGACATGGAAAGTGGTATTCAAGACCAGGTTGTGGATTTATACTTGATGTAAGTGTTGTAGAAGCGTATTTTTTTAACCAATTTACTGCCTACCGTTAAGTAATTTTGTTAGTAAAATAGTATGAAGCAAATTAATCTATATTGTTTGTTTCAGATTTGATAAAGTAGATTTTTATTTTTGTTGATGTTGAATCATGGTAACTGAGTGAATACTTTATCCTCTTGTCTTGTCTATTGAATATGCTTTTGTTTTTCTAAGTGCCCTCTCCCCACAATGCATGAATAATGCCAACTGACTATGGGTCAGTCCTAATAAAGCTGTCACTCAGTCATGTCTTGTCTGTCATTATTTATCCATCATCACCCAGCATCAAGTTCATCAGTTGAAATTGTGACATTAGTGGCAGTTGCGACAAGGATGGGATGAAGAGTGACAGATAAGACTTGACTGAGCGGTGGCTATATCACCACTGACCCAGAGGCAGTAGGCATAATCCACTCTTGGTGCGATGAGGGTGCAAAGAAAAACAAAAGGGTACTCTACAACTTGTGTGGCCACCAATAGAAAATAAGATTTAGGATTTGGCTCTTATCTTTTAGTCATCAATGTGCTGTTTTATTTTTCATAAATCAGTATTTTCTTGTGATAAATACATTTAAACTGCTCAAATGCTTAACATAGATGCTCTGTGTCAGTTCAATTTCAATTAATTCAGTCTCATCATAGTCAGGATACATGGGGACTGATTGCTCAGAATGGGTCCACAGTTTTGAACTCTGCAAATCTATTTGGCTGTTGTATCATTTTGTATACTTCACTTAGAGAAATTTGAGGTCGCTGAAATTAGAACTAAGGGTACTATACAATAATGATCATTTTATCAAATAGTAGGAAAAAGAAAGAATATTTGATTACTCCAATAGTGGAGCTACCCTAGGATGTCCCATTTTGCATCAGTGTCTGAAAGTCGTGGGTCTAAGGGTCTCAGATGGTGACATTTGATGAGAAAATAAGGTGTGCAAAATATTTCTGAAATCAGGGGGTTGCACATGCAGCTTTTTGTGTAAGATGGGGGCTCCCATAAGCGTGCATCGCCCGTTTATAAAGCCCGCACTGCCTCCCACCATATCTCCCCCAACAATCAAAGGTTCTGATAAGCAGGCTTAAATTGGTTACCACTCTGAGGGCGGTTGTTAAAGACCTAGCAGAGGGTGGAATTGCTGTTATCAAGGAGTTTTCAGGCTGTATTGACCAAGGATGAGTAGCAAATGCAGTATCTACTCCAAATAGTCTCCAGGCACCAAAAAGTTATTGCAAGGATGGCCAAAAAGGCACTCGCAGTCTGAAATGCGAAAATTTTGTGAGAAAAATTTAATCAAAATTATCAAAAAGAGTGAAATTAGAATTTCGTTTGTGTCCAGAATATGGAGCTTCTTATTTCCATTATATTAATAAATGTTCTGAATTGAAGACTTTGTTCTTTACATGCCAGTCTCACCCCCTCCCAAAGTGGTAACTAATTTAAGCCTACATATCAGAACCTTCGATTGTTTGGGGGAGAAATGGTGGGAGGCAGCACGGAGGCGCAGGAGCGCAGGCTTTTCAAACGTGCTTGTGGGAGCCCCTATTTTAAACAAATTGCTGAGGGCGCGACCCCTGAATATAATCCGATTTCAGAAATTTTTTGCACACCTTATTTCCTCATCAAATGTCACCATCTGAGACCCATAGCTTTCAGACATCGATGCAAAATAGGACACCCTAAGCTACGCTATCAATGAGGAGTTTTTTCTCCTCGTGTTGCTGGTGACTGTAAGTGGCTCAAGTATTTATTCTATATAATTAACATTCTCTATTCTTATTTTATTAATGTTGCATTGGAATTGCTAAATTATATGGATGCTATAGATAATGATAGTTACCAAAATAAGAAAGCAGTAGTCTCTGGATTTTGTGGCAAAATATTTTTGGAGATCTGTGAAACCAAAGACGAGATAGGCAAAGAGGACCAGCACCCCCATAAGCCAGGATTTTGACCTGCTGCAAACTTGCTCTCTCTGTCGTGTGTGGCGGAATTTAATGGTGAAGGGTCTGCATTCATTGGCTCAGACTTGATGTGGGACAGATGCTGTTCATTGCATTTGGTAATTCCAGGAAGTACTTGAGCTGTCTCCTTTGAGTGGCGCAGAAACACTGATATGAGCAATGCAATGACTTGGAAAGTGTTTCAGGCTACAGATATAGTATACAAGATTAAATGTGCAAGTGGAGGGAAATGTATTGTACAAAATACTGTGGAGTTAGAAAAATCAGTATCTAATTAAAATATTTGATGATGGCAGTATTTTGCCTGTTTGTCTCTGGCATTCATAAATTAAACAATGATAAAGGGACCGATACCAATTCTCCTCCCCCACCATTATTAATACCGATACTACTTCGTTCTAGGTATAATACAAACTCAATATTCCACCACAAACATTTTAAGCTGGCTCAATCAACTAAGAAACCGGATTACCGAAACAACCATTATTACACAGGCGAAACACTAAATTCACTGAAAAAGTTTGGTGAAGAACGGGGATTGAAAGAAACGCACTCTGTCTATGGCTGATGGCATTTGGTACCAGAGTACTATAGCGGTAGAATTTGACACCTCATTTAATTGGCCGAATTGGTGGAAAAAATCTGAAAAGTGGAAATATCTGAAAAACACTGACGTGACTAACGATACCGATGCTACTGATACTGTAAGTATCGGCCAATACTTCATATTGGCATCGGTATCGGTCCATCCCTACTTCAAATGTATTATTAAACATGTGGACTACGAAAATCTAATACCATGTTCATGTAAATCTCCTTTGGCACTATTGTTAGAGCATGATAGGATGGAGTAAGTAATGATTAAATATTGATGGTAAGTCAGAACAAACCCACCCAAAGAGACAAATGACCAAAAATGATTTTACAAATTAATAAAGCGTCAATGGGAGAGGAGTAGGTAGAGGTTTCTCTCGGAAAATGCCTTTCAGGACAAATTCTTTCCATAGTATGAGCTAAATAATCGGAGAAACTTGGGAACAAAACAAGCATGTTGAACAAACCACAAATAAAACTTGTATATTTCTCTAGTTTATGTATTACCAATCAAGTATTTCTTGGGTCAGCCTACCCGTGCTCTTAAATCGAAAACTGAATAATCAATCTCCAATTTAAGCAAAGTGTCAAAATTCCAGGCAAAACAGCTGGGTGAAGTGCACTCCACAGTGATCCATAGTAAAAGAGAGTGAGCAGTAAGGTATGCTGTAGGAGGGGAGGTTCTTGGCAAGTTTGAAAGTGGAATGGGTGAGGTATGGAATTGAGGCAATTGGTAGTGTCACAAGGGGAACTTTCAGCAAGGTTGAAAATGGAAATTAGTGAGGGGGTGTATGGAATTCAAGCAATTGGTAGTCTTGGGGATGAGGAAAGTAGTGGGATGAGTACATAAATGTTGTGGAGGTTTTCAATTGGAGGGTAGGGAACTGCTTTTCATCTCCAACTGCGGAATGCAGGATTTTACCTTAGTACCATGATTAACATCCTTGGGTGTCTTCGTAGTCATCTTGTGCCGACTGTTATTTAAGTGAGAGAGGATATGGTGAGGGGACAGTTACAGCCTTAGGTTGTGGTGTCAGGTTGCAAGCAGAAATTTCTGGCAGGAGTCACTGAATTCAGGCATCATAGGATTCCCAGGATTATTGGTTTGACATGTCATTAGTGTGACACATCAGATTGCGCATCTTGTGCACACCTTGGGCAAGTCATTTGGCTAAGTTCAGAGGGTAAAGAATCGACAGGGTCACGGTCAGGGACAAGAACTGTCCAAAGAAGAAAATTTGTTGAGAAAATGGAGAAGTGCCCAAAAAATGCCACATAAAGAGCTGGTTATATGATTAATTTACGAGATTTCTCAAATATTTAGCAACCAAAAATGTTACCTGTGTACAACATTTCATCCCTTTATCCAAAAGGTGGTAATCCTATGGAAAGTCCTTTCCCCATAGCCTGAAGTGCTCCTCAGCCAATTCCTTTTTGGTGCCATCCTAAATTCAAGGTATTTGGTATTCTAGCTAGCTAGAAAGGTTACTATAAGACCATTAATGAGATGGAATTTATTGTGCTTTTCTACTACACTAGTTAGAAGGAGCCCCTTTGGTTTCCATATGATTAGGCAATGACATTGAGTTTTCTGTGTAGTAAATTTTTAAAGCATATATTTTATTGTAATCTTGAAGTTTTATTTAGTTCTTTTGTGAATGATATTCATGCCTCATAAATATTACCTCTATCTATAATTTTTAAGCATTTTACATTTACTCCTTATTTATGATTCTGTGATGTGGATTTGCTTCATAGTCACCCTCATGTGTCCGATGACCCTAAAATGGCTGTACTGAAGCAAGAAGTGGATGAGGCCCGAAATATTGTGGAAAAGGTAACTTGGTGTTGGGATATATTGTTAATTGTATTTTAAGTATTTAGGCAATAGGGAAAAGTAGTTACTGTTTCACAATCTGCTTGTAGTTTAGTTATTACTTATGGAGTGTACCACTGTGATTTTATTTGATCACTCACTGCTCTACATCAACTACCCCTCCCCCTAATTTTGCATTCAATAATAGTTTTCTAGCTTTCCACATTTAGTGGACATTATTGTTCTTTTGGAGGATGCTATTGCCAAACTTACTCTCCTTCCATTCACCTCTAGGCCCCCGAAGCAATACAACTTCTGCTGTTGTGTTCAATACAAGCAAGTTATGGTAGAATATTGGAATAGGGTGTTGGAAGACTCTTAGATGTGCAGTTAAGTGTACTGCTTTATATGAATTTTCCTGCTGCCATTGGAAATGTTGCTCCTTGGACTTAATGTAGATTTACTCAGGAAACAAATCGCCATAAAAGACTGTACTTTCCACTGAGTGTGGAATTCTCTTGAGAAGGGCAGACTACTTATGATACAAGATAATTTCATTGGTGGGAATACATGTTTGTCCCATCTCCACATGTGTACATCATTTATATGCCTTCAATTTTGAAGAACTAATATGTTTCCTTTCTTTACCTGTGATATAAAATGTTAATCCAGTATACAGGTAGCTATGCTGCTTGAATCTTATGGCATAAAATTGAAAGAAACTACTTTTTTTACGATACTCAAAGACTTCGACGTATTTGATCTGTGTTGTCATGGGATTAGAACACCAACCTCAAACTGCACTACACTTGATTTTCACTTGCCTGATCTTACTTGCTGGAGGTCCTTTCATGAAGTGCAGTCCTTCATACTTTCAGGGCATACTGCAGTAAGCATGAACATGAACATTCTAAAATCATTCAAGTTGTGACTAAGTAGGTTTCTCAATGTGTTAATTCCCTGTTTTTATTAGTTCATGATGTGCTTGTGTTTTTTATTCATGGCAGTGTATGTATTTAACTTGTTATCCATCTATTTTCTGAAAGTTTCTGAATATCTATTGCACATAGAAAATAGGTTTGTCCTGGTTTCCCATGCATTTTCAGATGTTCTCTCCATTCCTCATTCTTACAATGCCCACTATTTGATATAATTAGCTACTGTTTCTGTAGGTTCATAAAGTGTGCCATAGCGCGCCGCTCTCTAAGTATTGTATTATCTAAGTAGTATTGAAGACAGCCACTACGTGGTGTTGTATTACTTCCGGCCACATGTTAGTTGTATGGCAACTCGCCTTTGCCTGTTCGATTGCTCCCATAATGTGTTACTGTCTAGTTGTATCGCTTACCATCCAATAAATGGTAACACCCTGATGCATTTATTTTCTTTCACATCGTGCCAACACCACCCCTCTATAGTTTTGTCTTAAAATTTGAGGCAAAGTTGTGCAAAAATCTTGATTATTTCAAAAACAAGGAAAGATTATCAAAGGCTGTATACATACATGTATTAGTAGTAATGTATCACGTAAATCTCCATAAATGATACCACTTTTAGATTGTATTTTTGACTGGAGGACAGCTTGAAATCTGTTGAGCTTACTGGATTACACCATATTTTGGCCTAATATTCTGGTATGGGAATATTTAGACTATTGACATTCTATGTTCCGGCCTGGACAAGCGTTCTCTTTTTTGGCCAAAGTTTGCTTCTCTTAAGATTCCAACTTGTGCTACTTCCTGCCAAGAGGCGGGAGAAATGAAATAATTATCCTGTCTCAGTATCTCTTTCCTCCATTTATACCTAGCATTGATGTCATCATGGCACTTGTTGAGGATGACTACCATACATGACATTGGGAAACCAAATGTAGATGGCATAGTAGATGTGTGTGGAGTTTGCATCTACAAGCGTGTCAGATAGAGCCTTTTAAATGCTTTTATGTATTAGTAGTCTCTTGGAAAGTTGATGTTTTTAGAATAATTAAAGCATAAGCATGCATTCCTAAATTTAGGATTTCAATTTGAAACCCTCTGTTTACCCCAGTTCAAACATTTTCTAAATCAAATCTTACAACTGTCAAAATGGAATCCTGTAGATAGGTTTATCAAGGGTCAGCCGGGAAACAAATGCAAATTAGGTTTCAATGTTCTGTAATCTACCATTCCCTTATGTGTCCCATCGTCATCTGCCTACCTACTCACTCCTCATGTAAATAGGGAACACATTGGACTATTTTAAATTACACAAACTCAAAATTGAAAAGAACAAAATGAACCATGTCTTGAAACAGAATCAGGTGACCCATGAAGTGAAATCAAATCAATCATTAAAAAATGAACCAAATATAATCGGAGCTATTTATCCAATTACAAGGCATGGAAAAACTGAATGAATTAAGCTACATCAAAACCTAGAAATCAATTTCCAACAGTAAAAAATTATGACAATGGCTTTATCCACCACACCCTCTCCGTCTGATTTCCATTTCCAAATCTCAAATACCCTACTCAGGCCTAGAAACACAATAAAACCATTTAGCTACACCATGGCTTAGATACCACGCCACACCGAATAACTGTGCCCAAAGCATTACAAGAGTCAGTGCGTAATTTGCCATTTTAATCATCCACTGGCCATTTGACACACAGTACGTAGCCATTTCCACACATGAAGTTTCTTATATACTGCCAAAGATACAAAAATGCCACTCATTAGTAATATACTCAACACTGCACGGCACATTCTCTCCTGTCAATTCTTCTGCCTGCTCTTTCCGTCGGTGTTTCCCCAAAATGTAAGGCAAAAAGGGGACAAGGAGGGACAAACCCACTGTGGAGCCCATAGTTGGGAGGAAGACGGGTGGTCGGAGGGGGAACCAGTGACCGGATCGCATTGGGGTGGCTGGCGGCTGAATTCACGCCTCGATCCTCGTTTTCCTGCTGCTCGGGCTTATCGCTCGGTGCCTTGCTGTCAGGGCCCTCTGGAGATAAAGAGATGGGGAATGCTGCGGCTCCTCACCCTCTGCCTCGTGATCCAGAATGCGACTCCTTAAGCGGATTGGAGAGCAGACTAAAGTCTCCTCAGGCGACAATACCCCGATCTTCTCATCATACTCCTCGGTCGATGATGACGAGGAACTTGCAGTCTCCATGTAAAGAGGGGTGATTTTTGGGATGTCAACGTATGGGGATGGGAGGGGCACGATACATTTGTTGATGCAGGAGGGGACTTCCGGGGTCTTCCTCGCCGATGTTCTCCATAATTCGCTTCCTCGCACTTGAGCAGGTCTTCCAAATAGTGATTTTAATAGAGAGAATGATATTGAAAATGAGGTTCACATTCTGATTCATATTTCCTATTGTTTAGTGAAATTTCTCCCTATTAAATAGGTAAACAATTTGCAGCATTGGTAGTCATTTTTCAACGTGCATCTATTTGGTTCTAAATGAAAAATACAAGGTGTGGCTTTAGTGCTGGCAGGAAGTACTGCAATCTCCATAGCTACTGTTAGAAGAATGCAGAAAGCTGCTGGTATTTTTATTTGGGCACTTATAAAAGCTGGGTGCTCATCTTACACGGGTGTGTGCAGTACAATAGTTGATATGGGACATTGTGAGCATTTGGGACTCTGAGCATGAAGAAGTAGTAGACATGCCAAATAAATGTAATACAAAGGAAGTCAAAATATTTCGCTAAATATTGTCATGAGCGATTAAAAGAGGGCTACCACTCTAATGGAAGGATGCCCAAGTCACGCTAGGTGACTTGGGTGAAATAGGTTCACTCTCATGGCCATATTTTCTTCCATAGTCATATCTCCATAACTACTTGGTTTTAATATAATATATTCTAGAAAGAACATGTGAAATGTATGATGAGTGGTTGGTAAAACATACTGGCAATTTAAAATTCCCAGTGCTCCATAATTATCAGGAATTGTCGGAAAACAGCAAAAAGTGGCAAGATTTCAACTTTGACTTTGTATGTGTTGTGTCTTTCCCTTATCCAAATACAATAATATTTCTAGACACTTTATGTTCTAACCGAATGGCAGAAATTTAGGGGGTATCCAATACGAAATTTGATTTTAAAAAAATAAGGACCGCACTAGTACAACATGGATATGACTAATCTACATATTTTGGAAAGCGCTCCTAGACAAAAATGCCCAAAAAAGGAAAGAATTGTTTAGATTGTGAGAGCTGTATTGAAAATCTGCATACGTATGAGACAGTAGTTTGTGAAATTAATGGCAGACAGTTAAAATATGTGACTACTATCATAAAAAATTTGTTCATAAAAATAAAAAAATCTTTTTTTAACTTCTTCCGCAACTGTAGCTTTGCATTTTGTATGGTAGGGCTTATTCAAAATAAAATGTATGAGATAGCCTTAATAAATGTGTATACACCTTGCATTATTATCACCTCTTTGCCACCTCTTTATTTTACATACTTTGATTTTATCATTGTGCATTGTGCCCTTTTCTTGATCCCTCCAACTGTGTAAAATCAAGGTTTTACTGTACATGTATTTGACTGTTCTTTCTGTTAATAGAGCTTTAGCTTCTGCAAATTGAACACAAAGAATTCTTTTGGCCAATAATATTGATTCCTCTTGTCCTTGCTTTCATAATGGATATATCGTCCTCTCTATATACAGTGAAACTTCACTTTTATGCCTCCAGAATTTACCTTTTCCCTTGATTTTCGACATTTTCTTGAGCCCTCCAACAATTTTTGTATACTTTATATGCAATCTTATCCTCTTTATTACACTTTCAACTATTGAAATATCCCACGATTTATGAACACTTACTAGGAGCAAGATGGTGGTCAGTGCCCTAGATTTTACCAATTGACTCACTCACTTATTATGTGACCCCAAGTTTGAAGCCGAAATAAAGAGAATGCCTGGGCTGATTGTAATGAAAGTAAAGACCACAGGTAGCTTTTTTATTTTTTGTTTAATGGTTGTAATTAAAATTTTTTCCTTACAGTCATAGTTCTGTTACTGGCATGACAATGAATAAAAGCGCCCATTTTTCGTCTAGAAGAAATTCCGAAATTTCCAAGATTACCGCACAATTAATTTTGGTTCAATTGCCATTAGAGTTTAGTTCACAATTTTATCAACCGTAGTAAGCTGCTGTTAATTTTTGGAACAACTTCATTTCCATTTGCGCAAGTTGTGGGGACCTGATCATGACACCATTGCCTTCATCTTGAATTCAGTATTAGGATACCAGTACTTCTGTGACCATAACACCAATGGAATAATTGAAAGTGATTTTTATTTATATCACTTTTAAGCAAGGATTGTGTGGTTTTGCGAGTCTGTGGTACACTAGATAAGTTGAATTTTCTTACAAGAAAAGACACAATGCATGGAGCAGCATTATTTGGTATTCATGACTTCTAAGCATCAAATGGCTGGATGGACTTTCGAAAGTCAGTGTCGTATTGCCTAAAACAGCATCTGCAGTGAATCTGAAAGTGTATATTCTGAAATATTTTCTCTCTGGAAGTACCGAGGTAATGAGGGAAGGACACTGTATGTGGACAGTTTTTACTCCAGTGTTTCTCTTAGTGAGGAATTGTTGAAGAAAAACATATACCTTTGCGGAACATTGAGAAAAAATAGACAAGGTAACCCTGATTTTTTTTGCAAAAATGTATATTTTGAACAATTACTTATAATATCTAGAACTTGTAAAAGTGATTTTAATCAAACTCGTTAACCTAAGATCAGCAGTGCATACGTCTGAAGAATGTTATCAAATTTATTGATTTTCATGGATAATTGTCAGGTTATGTATTGAGAAAATTCATTTTGTTTAAGGTTCCTTTTCTCTTATTTATAACATGCTTATGAGCATGCAAGCTATAATAGGGTCCGTGCATGAAATTTTTATTTCAAAATGAATACTCCACTTTCGTACATAAAAGATCATAGATTGCAGCTTCGATGTTTTTTTCAATGAAAAATTAGCAAAAATTCATTAATTTAAACTTTAAAAATGAGATTCCATGCAGTCTTCCAAAAATCATGAGCAATAGTTATATATCGAATCGGTAACTGCGTGACGTCAGAGTTCTGATACTTCTTTGCTTTCTGGTCTGGAATCTGGTTCTTAATTAGTCTGTGTGTCCTTAACGGTGTGATTTTGGTGTATTCTTAGTAGTTTTTTTACCTTAGCCATCCCTGGACTCTTCTTTAGGTTTAGACATGTTATTTTGGTGCATTCCTCGAGGTTATTGTGACTTTTGCCATCCCTGGATCCTTCTTTTGGACTTAGAATGTTGGTTTTAGTGTGTTCTTTGCGTTTATCTTTTATCTTTTATAATCTGCACCGACTCCCTAAGCGCATTGAGAGCAGTTTCCGACTTTTCCCCACTCAGTCCTATCGTTCAGGATATACATAATGCCCTTCTTTCTCTTAACAAAAAGGGAATAAGAGTAAGCTTTTCATGGGTTCCTGGGCATGTGGGAATAGACGGAAACGAGAAGGCTGACTCAGCAGCGAAGGAAGCACTGAACGACCTCGGAGCCTTTTCTTTCCTGGTACCGGCAGAGGACCTTAAGTATACCCTAAAAAATATATGTGCACAGAGGTGGAAGGACTCATGGAGGAGCCAAATGAATAACAAATTGCGCTGCCTGAAAGCTGATGCGCAGGCGTGGGCCTCTTCCGTCAGGAGCTGTCGTAGGGAGGAAGTTGTCATCACGCGACTGAGAATAGGGCACTGTGCCCTGACCCACTCATACCTCTTCACCGAAGAGAAGATCCCACCTCGCTGTGATGAATGCGACTGCCCTCTCAGCGTTCGGCATATCCTGACAGAGTGTGACAAATACCAATGCTTGCGTAGCAGGCTGCAGTTAGCGGGAGACATGAAGTCGATCCTAGGCGATGACTCAGTTGTTCTCAACCGCGTTTTAGCATTTTTAAATGAAACTGGCCTTTTTAACAGTATTTTAAGGATGTAAAATTCTTTTTAATTTTAGCTATGAGTACATATTAACAATTTTATTATAATAGCAATGTATGTAACATATATTTTTCTTTTATAAACATGACGTGTGGTGGTGCAAAATGACCATGCTGTCGACGCACCCTATAAACATAATACTACTACTACTACTACTCTTTGCGTTTATTTTAACCTTTGCCATCCGTATTTAAGTTAACTGTTTAAGCAAGGCTAAAAGACAACATGGATGAGTTGATAGCCTTAAGGCACTTTTTCTCTTGGGTCTCTTTTAATTGTCACTATGTGTCCTGATTATCATCCGATGACTGATTTGCCAAGTTTTCTTCCTCGTAAGTTGATACGTCCATAATTTCCTAAATCATGCTGCGGCATTCTCTTTTAACTGCTGCTAAACGGGGAGGCTTCTTTTGGCAAGGCCTCCTTTCTTCTTGGCTGTCAAAAAATCGAGTAATTACGCCTCCCCTCAGTTTAAAGTAGCCTGTAAATTTCTCTTTCATAACATTTACGGTTAGGTTGTATTGGATCCAATTCAGCATATCATCTTGTATCTGTAAAGGAGTTTTAAAAAACCGATTTTAACAAAAAGACGCATCTACCACATCACGATAACTTAAGTATGAGAACTATCTTTGTAGAGCATTGTATAACTTATTAACAAAAAAATCAATTCTTTAAGAAGAAGTGGGTGAAACAATGATATTACAGAAATACACTTTAGTAATCCATTGCTTTTAAACTGAACATTTTTTGAACTTAAGATTGAATAAATCACAAAAAGCAAGCACTACTTATGACATGAGCTTTTTAATTAGGTATCTAAATTATTATCTTTGTTATCTCACCACATCACTTGTCTGAAAAGAACTACGTTTAGCCATACGCTATTAAAATCATTAAATAAATCGAAACCGCTGAGGTGTGTACTTACATTTAAATAAGTTGAACTTACCTTAAAATGATCCTCACAACAGAAACTCACAGATTTGCCGGAGAGCAGCTTCTCTCTTCTTGCTGCTAAGCACCACTTCTTTCTTATTCCAGGATCTTTGGGCACATTAAAAAACACTTTCAGGTGTTCTAAATCCTGTATTAGTGCATCTCGGCTTGATGCAAAATTTATTCCATTTACCCTTTCTTGGCTTACTTCCCTCCATCTTCCCTAGTGTCCCAGCACTGAGTTCCGAGCGTCCTAGGTGAAGTATCAGAACATTGATGTCACAGCTTGTTGTCTATCGATATGGTGGCAAACGTTAGGAATTTAAAATGTGCTAATTTTCAGCTAGAATATTTTATAACTAGTCATTCCCGGGTAATTATGAGTGTATAGTTTTTATTAATAGTTTTAATCGTGTATTGAGGCAGGCAAATAAAAAATTCTCATGCACTATTGAGACTGGTATAAAATAATATAAGGGTGAATTTCTAGTGTTTTATTGAAAAAATGACCAATTACATGTAAGATTAGTTTAGGGAAGCTCAACCCTCTTCGATTTTTGCAGGAAAAGTAGTAAAAATATGCAAAACAATGAGTAGCATTTGAAAAGCTTGTTTGCATATTCGATAGGATAAAGAAAAAAGTTATTTAATTGCTGGTATTTTGGAAGATTACGAAATGGTACATGGAGAGCATTTCAATGTACTTGTGTACCTCCATTGTGAACAAAAATTCAGCACCTACTGTGTAGTTATAACTAATGGATTAATAAAAGCTAGGTTGCATACCCTTAAGGGAAAGTATGAAAAACAATCCTTAAAACCCATCCCGTACGCCGTGAAACTGTAAAAATTATAATTATCAAGATAAGGGAACTCTATTTTAACAAATAAAAACAAAAAAGAATAATTTCAATTTTCATGAAAATTTACATCCCTGGGGATTGACGCGGAAAAACAGCTACATCACCAACGTGTTAAACAAAATATATGATGACTTTCTTTGACAGCTTTAAGTTATACAGTGGGTATTTTTAATTTATTTCTTGCACTAATGGTATTAAAATAAAATTTTGTTTGTCTCACTTCAATATAGTTTGAAATATATGCTGGTAATGAAATCAATTTACGATACCTGCATGGTCAGCTCTTGGCTGCCTATTCTCTTTTTATGGTGTAAAAATAGAGCACAGATTTTCCTTAACTTCTTCTTCAACAACAGCTCAACAATTAGTCATTTTTTCCATCAGTATATTGGTATATATTGGCAATTTTGCTTTTTTAACCAGTCTGTTTTGTCTGGAACCCAAGTCATTGAAATGCATACCAGTCTCACTATTCAGTTTCATCACTCTTCAAAGAAATATATTATATTGTTTCAACTCTTGAATTCCAGTCATTTAAGTTCCTTCCAAAGCTGTCTAATAGGCAAACATATCTCTCCCCCTCTTTCATGTGGCTTTGCTGGCTGGTCAGTTTTGATGAAGAAATTCTTGGCACCCTTGTCCTATTCTCTTAAATTTTAACAGCTCACCAATTTAGATTTCCTTTTGTGGGAAGGTCCTGGTTCTCTAAAGCTTCTTTGAAATGGATGCTAGACACTTTTTTTTAGCAGAATCTACAATTTTTAAAATGTTGTTCAAATAATGCAAAATAAGAATTCATCTGTTGGAATTTATCCCTTCAGGTCTACCAATTGTTCATTTTACCTACTATTGAGTTTTTATCTCAGGGCAGACACATCACTCTTTATTCTTATCAGACTTTATATTTTTGATTATAGTGTTTATATAGGTAGCATAAAATAGTGGTAAGCTCTGAACCTTAAAACTTTATGTCAATGATCACTTGTGGGAAACATTTTTTTAATAATATACTGACTGACTGATTTTTAGTAGGTATTGTGGAAGTGTTTATACTTAAGGAACATTAATGATTAGAATTCTCACCACATATTTATTTATTTGTGTTTTTAGGTTGAGGGGACAGATATGAACATTAAAGATGCAGCTGTTCAGCTTCTATCATTTCAAAAGAAGAAAGTAAATCCTCGGCCCTGGAATATTTGTTTAGATATAGGATCTGAAATAAACATCCCTGTGTCTGGATACAAGAAGGTATGCATAGTGGCATTTATGCTTTTTATCTATATAATACTGAGCTGATACCTAAAAATGGTCAAAGGAAAAAATGCAGCTTAATAATAGCTAACTGACAGATGTAGATGTAAAGCACTGTATCAGTTTCTGCTCTTTGAGATTGTTCCTTGCTGACGCAGTGAAAAAATTAACTTTGTAATTTCCTAGTATATATCAAATCAGCTGGTGTTACCTTGTGGAACCACAGAATGATAAGAAAAACCTCACTTTTATAATTCCTTAGTTTTTATTTAAACTGACCCAGGTTTCAACTTAACCAAGTCATGGACTTGAAAACGATGCCAGTATGCTCAGTGGGTGTGCAGCATGTGCAACGTGTATCATTTATCATTTGTCTGCCGCATTGCACTTTGTCTCATGGTGCACTTTTTAGCAGTACTCACGCTATGCCAGTAATAAACTGCATAAGTTATCATAGCATGTAAGGCCATATTATAGTCATGCTCATCCATGTTCTCACTCTTTTGTCAATGGTCAACATATGAATAAATGGTGGCTCTCATTTGCTAGCAAACATCTGCACTTCTGCATCCAGCCACAGATAACTGGAACTAACTGACAATTACTGATGCCTATTCCAGCTGACGGTTAATCGTTAACCTAAGTTGTGAACATAAAACAAATTCACGATTAATGCTTGAACTTGGTTTTAGTCTTAAACTGGCTACAATAGACCTGATTATATTACGCATTGTGATAGTTCGGTGTTGCCACACTATGAATGTGCATTTTGTATCATTTCCAGAAGAAATTTTAGAAATGTAAAAACTCATTTTTTTATAAATAATTTTTGTTGCAAGCCAGATGGGCATAAGTCAGAAAGTACCTGTAAATTCATGTGGAAATTGCAGAGTTAATTTTTTCTCTGTGTCACTTAAAACCATCACTATTTTATGCAGTGGCTCAAATAAAAGGAATATCATCCACAACTATTTCCTGCCATAGTATATGTTTTTTCAAAATTGTAAGATTAGAATCATGAGGGTGATTGCAGGAATTGGTTAACAAGCCGCCTGTTAGTAATTTTTTTTAAAATTTTGTTTCTTACTCTCCCCTGCTAAAATACCTATTTTATTTGCATAACCTAGATCATCAATACAACATACTCCAAAATGTAACCATTAATTATAGAGAAAAAGATAAATTTCTTGATGAATGAAGACTATTGTAATGTAATAATTTACCTTCTAGATTGCGTTATGTCTGAACAAAGACCAACTGAGCCAACCAAGTTATGATTTAATTGTTACCCTTGGTAACATACCCCACAGAGTAATCTGTAATCATCAGGTTTCATGTCTGTAATAATGACCTGAGACTCTCGCTGTTTTCACTGCCATATCTGATGATAGGTGGCTACGAGGCATTCAGATCATGTGTAGGGAGTAGAGTGAGTGAGCCTAGGACGATGGCGTACTGCATGCATGCTGCAAGTGGTTCTGTCTGTGCTACACAGGCAGATTTATATTTGATACCCGATAGCAGCGAACCTTTAACTCAACTTCTTTATGAGGACTACTATTTAAACAGTGTCTGGGGTACACTTGCTATTGTTCAAATAGCAGGTATTGATTTTCAGTGTTTTTCCACCTCTTTTCTCTTATCCATATTTGTTTAAACCGAAGCCAAAAACTCAATCACTAATATGGAATGCATAAGTTGGTCAAGGAGATTGAATACAGCCTTGGTTGACTCCAACGGCATGATGGTGGAAATGGGAGTATTTCCACCAGATTTAACATTTGTCATTCTCGGTGATATGTTTAACATGCTCTGAGGTATAGGGTAGTATTGCTGTTTCACTGATGCCATAATGATGATGTAGGTGGAAGTATAATTTGCAACACCATGTTGTGCCAAGTTACATATGCTGACTCAGTGTAGTAACTACAGCTGGGTTGAAGGTGGCTCTTTGTCTCCAGCTGGGCTTGTCATACTGTGCACCTTGTATCTGCATCCTAATAAGGTGGTGATAATTTTGCTCCATCGAAATTATTTTTTAAATGGTCTTTTCAATTTGAATTCATAGTAATTTCAACTTTCCCACTCCTTTGCCTACAGTAGATCTTTCAGATTTCATGCTTTCTCTGCAGTTCAAGATTCTTGATGGGTATTACGTTAATTATTTGTATTCTCATCATTGAGGTTAGAAAGCGTATCTATGTACAGGGGGCCGATTTTATAACTTGGCTTACGTTCGCACGTTAGGGATCTGTTCCCCTTCGATCGAGCTCACTTCATTTGAGTGAAATATTTCGAGCAATTTTACATGGGCAATCGTACAGCATACTGTCTAACATTATGATGTTGTCAGATGCACATCCTGTTTCTCACTTTTTTCTCTTGAACGTACGTGCAATGAGCCTAGTTTTGAATGATTGCCCTTGTTTTGAATCTTTAAGAATAGCCATTAAGAAAAATTTTAAAATTTTCAATGCATATGAAATTGCTTTGTACTTTCTAACAAGTGTTCTAAATTTCCCTTAATGCCTTCATATAATAATTTGTCTGAATACCTTGGTATTTTAAGACTTTTGCGGATGGAAACTATTTTGCCAGCTTCAATTGTCTCTTAGCAATGTTTCATTAAAACTATAATGTCTTTGCAAAAGTTGGAAGCAGACAAAATATAATACATCTGATGTTACTGTACCTTAAGCTTCTGAAATGAATAATGATAGACTTAATTGATCAAACTGGCAAACATAATTTACAGTTCTCTTAACATTTCAATGTCCAAATCTTACACTCAATAGAGTTTATTTAAATTATCTTGTACATATTATGAAATTAATTTCTGACATCAATGGAGAACTTGCAAGGTTTTTTTACAGCTGTTTTAACTCATGCATCATATAGATAACCAAAAATGTTTCCTATATTAGGACATTCATTGATACTCAATGACTATCCTCCTAAAATCCCTTACCCCAAAGTACTCCCATACTAATACACATACAAGACTATATTCAAGGATGACCAGCGTATCATCAAGTGAAATTGAAAATAACTTTGTGGATCACTTCCACAAGTCTAGCTCTTGCAGCAAGTATCACATCTTCCATTAGATTTTAGGACATCTTTTTATCATTGCCACAATTTCAATAAGCTCACACTCCAACATTAAATAGAGTTTTATTCAAATAATGAAACTATACAAGAAATAAATATGAATGAAATATGTATATGCTAATGATAAGGTGAATAAATCGGAAAAAAAAACTTGGTTCAAGAGCCACAATTTAATTAATGCTAAGTAATGAAACTTCATACATCGCATACAGGCATGTTAACAAGCTTTCACTTAGGTGAAAATCACCTGACTTCCAAAGAAAACAAATTTAATAGTGTCGCTAACGTTCTGCCATTAATTTTCTATTCCATCGTCAAGCTTCTTTTTGTTGTCAGTAATCCCTGTCTTCCACGATATTTGCTGATGTATAACAACACTTCAAACACACTGACTAATGATACACATCTTAAGTCCAAATTGACCATTACTACACACGTATAGCGGAAATATCACCATAGACATCCATGTAATCTATCATAGAACATGTAAATTCTATCACTGCAAGTCACTCGAACACCATTCAACATTTGTCTCAGCTACTTAAGGATATGATTGTATAAAACACAATATTTCAAACCAGAATGAAACAACACAGACAAGTTGACAAAATAATCATCACCCTTTAACTTGGATGTAAACGATCACACAATTCATGCTAAAAAAATAAGCCTTTTCATGGACAAATATTCAAGTGCCTACTGCTAATTAATTAGTTATCATTTGCCATAACTGTAGATGGGTTGATTATAATGGCAGAAACCCATTCCTCACAGAAAATTGCAATGTAATACAAATGTGACTCTTGATATGGCACGTTACTGAATTAAGATTAAGAAACACTTCTAACTTTATCCTTTATTAAGGATGTACAAAACCACACATACTACTCAAAAGCAATGCAAAGTCACCAACCTCATTTCCATTGACATAGAATCCAAATCTTTTATAAGACAGATGGAATAACATAATAACTGCTGCCATCAGTCATCTCCGACATTTGTTACGTATTTGTACGTCTTAAAGCACAATACCTGTCACGACACACAAGGTCAAGAGATGAAGCATGGCTCTTATTAACATGAATATATTAGTACATCACCACGAGCACACACGAAATCCATCACAGCGCACAAGTAACATTTGTAAGCACTTGTATGCCACTACAAACACTGCTACATGAGCATATGACAAATCTTCTTTTCACTATCCTTACCAAATATGACACCCTTGTCCTTGCAGAAGTGAGAGACAGCCAGCTGTAATAAAAAGTGAAAAGAAAACGCTATAATTGGATAATTTGCGACAATTTGATACTGTAATTAATCAAAAAAATACCCGTTATTGAAATACTTTTCCAATATATTACTGAACAGCATTCTAGGCCACCAATTGTAATTGAAGTCAAGAATGGTATGTTATATTTTTTATATAGTCCGTAAAATATTCCAAACGACAATAGCTCTTCAAATATTAATCAATGAAGAAATCTTAACAAACCCTTCTTTGATCGAGAATGGCTGCTTCGACAGGTAATTTGATGTCGAAGCCAAGGATTTGAGCATGGGGCAGAATATGTTCAAACTTGAGTTATGAAATAGGCATTGGCGATTGTTATAAAAAAAATATCCCACAAATCGGCAGGAATGGCTCTTTTATGCTCGAACATTAAGTTACAAAATTGGCCCCCTGGAGAGCTTTTTTTTGCTAGTAGTGTTTATAAGAAGCTTATGGGAGCGATGTTCCCTTCAAGAGGTTATTTCATTGGCTACTTCACTGCCTGAGGCAAGTAAAGGAAGGAATGCCATTTGAAACACCAGCAATAGTCAGTGAAGCACAAGCTTTATGGGCCAAGTCCCAAAAGGATTGATAGATTTCAAAGTTCATGTGAAGTGGTATCAAATTCCTTTTTATCACCTACCCAGGCCGTGGAAAGGTTTTGATTGTGCTTGATGACATCCTGGCATATGCAGCTATAATTGAGGTTTTCTGAGCATCCTGCAATTTGCCTCTTTGAAATGCTTCTGATCATACGCCTCTCCCCCCTCAGGCTAAATGTATACTATACATGAGGTCATGAAGATGACGGTGAATGCCTTATATATGCAGTGTTGGGGCAGGTTAGAGGGTGGTATTTCTTTGGACTGGACAAGTCTCCCATCTTATTCATGAGAACCATGTGACCATTAGAGTAAAATTGGTGCTTTATCTAACACTAAGGATGTAAAGATTCTGGCTGGGTATTTATGGGTGAAAGTGACCTTCTTCTGCTTCACCACCCCACTCTGGAGAAGTTTCACCTGGCCATGGTGATTGCCCATACTCTATTGACCTTGTACTGCTTGATAGCTAGTCATTAGTTTTCATTCAGTGTGTGATGGTGAGATCTAAATCCATGGCTATTATGCCAAACTTAAGGTGTAAAAGTTCATCCAGATGTATCCCACCATGCACGTAATCCTTACACATACCATTGAGCCTGTGTGATCTAGACATCATAACTACTTCAGCTATGTTGTTGTTTTGTCCTCTTTAGAGGTGTTCTTTTGGGATCTTTTGCGCCATGCGATTGAGTGCATCAAACCTCAGTGTTGCTTCGGCGGGTACGCATCTACTTACCTGGGTAGATGTGCAGCGGCTCATCAAAAATAAGAAGAGTATTTATTTTTAAAAATTATTGTATTTTTTTTTCAATTATTTATTCCTCCAACATTCCCCACTTGGAGGGAGATTTCCCAAAGAGGCCGCGAACCACTCATTGGTCTCGTCGCCGGACGGGAGAGGTCGAGAGTTGGTGGTAGAGAGGGGGGGAGTACAGGGGGTTCCAGAGGGCAGGGGTGGAGGAAGCTGCTCCCAGATGCTGCGTCTTGGCTGTGGTCTCCTGCTTCCTGGTGTCGTCCTTTAGCGGGATCACTCGAGGTGGGGGCAGTGCTGTGAGTTCTGTGATCCAAGCCTCCAACTGGGCCTCATACCGCTTCTGGTGGCGGCAGGCTCGGGAGCGGTGCAGCGTGGTTGTGGCGTGGCAAATTCAAGCACCTTATGCTGTAGCGTAATGGGGAGTAAGCCTTTATTTTGGCTGCAGTATAGGTTACTGCATTTGAATGACCAGAGGTTTGACGTGTCTGTCAGGATTTCCTCAATAAGTTCATTTGGTATAGGTAAGCACTGTACAGCGGGAACTTGTGGCAAATATCTCTCTGCTGAGCATGTCTTTCACCATAGGTAACTTTGTCAAGCAAGCATGATGTTAGTTCAGTGTTAGCCTGGCCAGCTTCCTCCCCAAATGGGTGAGATACTGACTTTGGTGCAGTACTCATATCAGTTGGTGGAGAGGTCTGTGTTGGTGCAAGTGATTTGACCAGGGGTGTATTACTCTGAAGTTTCAGTTGGTGGAGAGTTTCCTTATTTGGAGGTGATTGGCATAGTTTTGTAGATTCTGATGCAGCAGGTTTTACTATCTGGATGCACTTCACACCACAAAGAATGGATCCATGTCATGTACTCCATGAAATCAGGGTCATGGGCAGCGTAGCATGCAAGAAGGTGGCCCCTCAAGGCTTCCATTATCTCCATAGGAACTGATGTGTAGGTTAATCTTGGGTAAGTGCCACACCCAACGGTCTAGGGCCCCCATGCAAAAAGGGCTGAGTGTGGGTGGCATTTCTGGTTGTCAATGGAAATGGTATAACTGCATGCAGGGTGGTAAACCTTGCCAGCAATAGCCATGCTGCATGAAGGCTGGTGGTCCAGCTTTCATATCATTATTTATTATTATTTGCATTTAATTAGACTTTTATTTCCCTGTTGTATGTGTGAATTGCATGAGATGATGAATAATGTTGAGATCTCTTTCCTTCATAGATGAATACAAGTCAGACTTTGAAATGGCAAAATAGTATATCATCAGACGCTATGTCCCGTGTAATGTCTGAAAGAGTTCAAGCCACTTCATCCTCACAAGAGGCACCCTTAGCTGAGAGTGCTGTTGGTGCTGTTGATGCTGTTGGTTCTGTTGATACAAAAGTATCAAGGGTGACTGTTAATGTCCGATCTGATGGAACAGACGTGGACTTCAGTGAAATGATTGAAGGCTTTCATTTTGGTTCTACTATTGTGCCATTTAGAGGTAAATCATAGTTTTTATTAAATGTGTATTGATTTTAAAAGTTATTCACATTCCTGTTTTAAATTGCAATTGCCTAGGTAGATCCCATTTTGGTTAACCCTTTGAATGTTATTAAATGTGTATTGATTTTAAAAATTATTCACATTCCTGTTTTAAATTGCAATTGCCTAGGTAGATCCCATTTTGGTCAACCCTTTGAATGCTAAGAGGCATAAATTGTTTCCTTCCCTGCGATGAAGTTCGATTTTGCATATTTACATTCAGCACAATGAAATAAGACACATGTTACAAAAGTTTTTACTTTTGAAGCCTTAGTTTTGTTATTATAGCAGTTTAGACTTTTGATTATCTAGAATGTCCTGTGCCATTGGAAAGACTGTTGTGCCTGTTGCAAGCATTCTCTTTAATTTCCCACCGTCAATTTTACATGGTAAAATTGAACATCAAGCCTTCCTTACCATTAAGCCCATAATTTGAAGAGTTTATCCTCTTTAAAAACTCTTCTAACACATTTCACTCCTCTCTTTACATTTTTTCACCACATCATACTCCCTTCAACTCTTCTTCACTTCTTTTCTTTCACTTCAACAACCACAGACACAAATCATCTCTTTTACAAAATATTATGCTAATGATCATTGAAATTTTGTAGAATTTGAATTACAGTGGAAGGCCGTTATTACGAGGGCGACTTATAGTAATAAGGCCAATGTAGTGAGTGATTATTTGGCCATTGTGGGTCACAACGTTAAATGTATATGGAGTTTGTTGGTTATTACAAGTGGAAATTTCTGATGGACCGCCATAACAAATCTGTTTCACCATGATTGTCGCCCGGGATGCATAACCTGTGGGGTCATTTGTCTCGTGTGACACTCGGACAAGTATACACAGTTTCGGTAATTCGTGATAACTTTTCAATTGGAATGGAAAGACAAACGTGAATGGCAGAACTGATGAGTTTTTTTGGATGGGCTCGCACCTTACATTATAGCAACTCCTGGGTTTTCAAGGGGGAGATAGAGGAGAGCTGGGAGTAGGAGGAGGGAGAATAGTAAAAAAAAGGGGTTTTGCTGCATGCCATTCCACTGGAAAATGCAGCCAGAAGTGTATTGCAACAATTATTTAGGTACACTTGATCTTGATATTCTTCCTGAAGTTCACTGCTTTTTATTACAAGTGTTACAATGGAAAAGAAAAGAAAGTCATTGGATTTGGCTAGAAATTTGAAATCACTCATGAATGTGACAGAAAAAATGCCAATAAAATGGAAATTGGCTGACAACATGGTTTAACTTCGTCCACCCTGTTTATAATTCTAGAAAACAAAGACAAAATTACTGCTGCCTTTAAACTTGGAAATGCCATGGGGAGTAGTAAGAAACTGCGACCAGCAGAAAATGTTCCATTAGAATCGGTGTTATTTGAATGATTCGCCCTGCAAAAAATATTGGAGATCCCATCAGCAGCACAATTCTAAAAGCAGAAGCTGAAGAATTTGCAATACGGATGAACATAGAGATTTTATCGCTACTGATGATTATGCTAATTGATTCAAAAGAACAAGAGGAATATCTCTGTCAAAAATGTAGGAAAGTCACGTGCCACCCACTACCGACTCTCAACCTGAGGAATTCCTTTGCTCAGCCTTCTGTAGAATTCCATGGTCACTCTCATTCCTCTAATATCAGGTGCACTAGGGCACCTATATTGCTGTCGAAGCAGTTGTGTTCACTGTCCCATTCTCACCGTTTTGGTGATGGGAAACCCAGATCCTACTGGCTCTGGGTTAGCAACCTGCCCGAAGGAAGCCTCCTTCCCCTCATCAATAAAGGGTTAATGGTCCTTTTGCCATATTATTTTTCCAAAGGCACATGAGGGTGCTAAGAGCAAGAGAAGGAGAGTCGAAAAGTGAGAGAAGGGGGTCTTCTTCCGCAGAGGCATCACCATGGATACCTTGAAGCGGAAGCAAGTGTTTTGGTGACAGCTTTATTAACCCTTAACCATGACGTGTGGTCTGACAGACCCCTGCAATTCTTAAGTTATGAATATTTTCATACAGTTATTTTCAAAACGTCTGTAATTCTTGTTACCTTAATTTTGTTGTCTAATAAAGATCCAGCATCCTCAAAATTTTATAAATTTATGCTGCATTTCTGTAAAAAGGCATTTGAATTTAATGACTGATCTGTGAGACCTCACGTCACTAAATTGGGAAATCACTTGTGTCTATCTTGGTGGATATGATTCCGAAAGAGGTTAAACAGGCAAACTTATGCAATTGTTTGAGTAGAGGAATAAAGATCTCCTTGTTTGTATTGTTTCATAGTCATGCAATGTATTGTTGGAAAATAGGCTGGGTAAGATAAAATGATACTCAAGATGATGCTGATTACCTTCGAAAAATAAAAAAATGCTGCTTTTTTGGAAATTTCGAGCTCCTAGTCCTATAAATGTGAAACATGTTAGAGATTTTGTGAACAATTACAATTAAACCATGGTTTATTGCCTGTGTTTAGTGTCACAATACCTGTACCCATTGCAGGGGCGATCCCAGGAATTTATTTTGGGGGGAGGGGGGGAGACTACCATTAATTGGCAATTTTCATTCATCCTAAAAAACTATAAAACTGTTACATCATTGTATCTATATAATATGAGCATAATGATAACTATTATACTTTTCAGATCAGTGATCAGAGTGTTTAATGTTGTATTTGATAAATATGTCTAGTTGTTAAAATTGTTTTGTAAAACCCAAAATTTTCGAGGGGGGATGTATCCCCTAAATCTCTCCCCCTGGGATCACCCCCTGACTCATTGTAAGTAATATACAGGTCACGTATGTTGGGAGAATGACTTTGAATCCTGAAATAGCACGAGGCCGCGCCTTGCTTGTGCTATTCATTTGTCCCCTTCTTTGGGTAATTGATTTGTCATTTAGTCTTTAGATATGTGTATCAAAGCAACAAATTATACAGCCAAAAGAAATGGAAAGGGCCAGGTGAAAATCTAGGGTAAAACATCGCACTGGAAGTGGCATTACATCCAGGTTCATGAGAAGCATATTTTTTGACCATCTTTGTCGGCTACTTTAATAGCACAATAGCTTGGAAAACCCTTCAGTTCTGAGTTTTGCTGGTGGTCGGAAAACCCGGGTGACTCTTGCCAGTCTCTTTATCCCCCATGCCCGTGTGATATCAGTGCCCATTTGTGCTCACCTTCCTCCTGCCTGGTGGTTTTCTGACACAAGGACACATGCAAGACGTTTGTGGAGAGGAATTTCGGGAAATGCCTGAGCACGAAGGGTAGAAAATCCTCCGCTTCTCTCATGAGTCTCCGTTTTGATAATCATGTGGAAAGAATGGCCCAATACAAAACTGACCCAGTTGCTCGGAGTACTGATTTTTTGTGTTGTCTAATCAAGAACTCCAAACGTTTCTATTCATTGGGCACCACAGCTTGCATCAATGAAATCAAAATTGCCTTCAGGGGTCGTGGCTGCTTCAAATTGAACATCCCCAGCTAGCTAGCAAAGTACGCTTTGAAAATGATGTGCTTGACTGATGCTCAAAACAGCTAATCTGTTTAAAGCATGTTTATATACAGGAAAAGACACTGATGGGTTAGATTTGTCAGAATAAGACCAACTCAATCTGCTCTTTGTCTCTTTGAACCAACCATTGGATTGTTTGGACCAACCATTGAAACGTCACAGTGGATGGTTGGTTCACATCTATTGAGCTGGTAAAAAGTTAAAAGGGAAAGGACTGTCATGTATTGGTTGGTACAATTAGAAAATAAAGGGTAATACCTAGTGAGTCTGGGCCACCGAAAGGGTGTATAGTGGGCTGTTCACTGTATGGATTCTTGGCTAACAATTCTCTAGTTTCCCATGATCTGAAGAGAAATAGGGCTGTTTGTTTGGTTCTCTCAATGCACCATGGGAAGAACAATGACATTGAGTCAGGGAAACCAGAATTGATAGCATTGTATAACGTGACCAAGGGTGGCATAGATATATTGATTAGAATGTGTTGTAGCTACTCATCCAGCGGAAGAACAAGGAGGTGGCCAATGGCAGTCTTTTTCAGACTATTAGATATTTCCTTTGACAGCTCGTTTGTGCATTGGCAGTCTGCGAAAGACAAAAAATATATGACAAGGCTTAATTGCATAAAGTTGGTGGCTGCAGAGCTAGTTATGCCGTACTTGAGAAGGAGAATATCCAATCCTAGACTTCAAAGACAGGTACGAATTAGAATCGGACAGATTCTCCACTTCACCTTGGAATAGGCAGAAGAGATTGAAAAGCTAGAGAAGCGGACTACATGTAGACTGTGCCCTTCATTCAAAAAGCGGGAAACTTCTTTCTTGTGTTTCAAACGATAAAACCCTGTGAGCTTTGAACACACAACAAAATTGTAAAGACTGTGCCAATATAGAGGTGTGAGGGATTTTTTGAAAAAAATTGTAATTTTGATCAATTGCAAATTTCATCATAATCATTATTAAAAGAAATATTTTCAATGGTGTATTATTATTGAACATTACTTCTTAAATATTTAATAACTTATTTTCAACTCTATAAAAACATCAATTATTTATGGCTCTAATAGTAAATTGTGTTTTTTCTTTCAATTTTTTTACCCTGTTTTAAATAATAATTTACCCCGAAAACATGGTTAGTGTTGGTGATTTAGAAAATTTAATATAAGTTGGAGACATGCTGAGAGGCATAAAATTTTAACCATACAATACAAATCTTGTAACAGCATTTTATTTATTATTATTATGTTTTTTTACTTCTGTAACTTTCCCCTCCGAGTCCCCGGCTAACATCGGGTTTCGTTGCCGTCATAATGGCCGAGAACTCGAGAGGGGGGGTGCAGAGTTCGTAGCCGCTTCCGATTAACCCATCGGATCAGTGGCTACGCAGCGTTCGGGTCGTGCGCACGGAGCAGACGGAGCGACCCCAAGAGGACGGCCTTCTGCATGCGGGCTGCAAGTGATTCCGCCTGTCCCACGCAAGCAGGAATACACTTGATGCTCTGTATCAGCGAGCCCTTGATTCCACCGAGCACACCTATGACTAGGACTACTAGTTTTACAGAGTGTCCCGGGTACATCTGCCGAAGTTCGAACAGCAGGTCTTGATATTTCGTCCGTTTTTCCGCCTCTTTCGCGTCCAAGTTCGTATCGGCCGGAGCCGAAAACTCGATTACGAACATGGAGCGAGATTGGCGGTCGAGGAGAACGATGTCAGGCTTGTTCGCCTCCAACTGCCTGGTGGTGGGGAATGAGTAATTCCACCAGATTTTTATTTTGTCGTTCTCCACGACGGACTCAATATCTCCAGGGGCATAGGGCAGCACATGGACTTCGTCGATGCCGTAATGATGTCGAAGGTGGAAATACAACACTCGCAGAGCTGCATTGTGCCTAGTTAAATACGCTGATTGCGCGTAATAACTGCAGCCGGAGAGAAGGTGACTCAAAGTCTCCGGCTTGGCTCGGCACGCTCTGCATCTCGTGTCCGTCACCTCCGCCTTGAATATCATTCGGCGGTACACGAGAGTGTTGATGACACCATCCTGGCACGCGAGAACGAAACCCTCTGTTTCGGACCTGAGACCCGCGGAACGAAGGAAGGCAAACGTCAGCTCCTTCGATAGCCCATGTTTTTCCATGTTTCGGTAGAAACCTCCATGCATGGGCTTATCGGTGTGCGTCTTGAGCAAGGTCTTCTGCTCAGTCTTTTTGACCTCGAGCTTTAAGACGTCTGCCCTCAGTGACAAGATTGACGTGCCACTGTCGTTACCGTCGGATGACAGGTCAAAGTCCAGACCGATTTCGTCCGCTGCCCTCTTCGCCGCCTGGAAGAGGAACGCCCCCACCCCGGCACCTTCGTGCTCCCTTACGAGAGTGAGCAGGGGGTCCGTGCTGTTGAACACACGGCAAACTGTACCCAAAACAACTCTGTTATGTAGACACTCCAGGCTCAACAGACCTCTACCGCCTACACTGCGAGGGAGATACAATCTGGCGACGGAAGATTTCGGATGAAGACTTCTATAGATGGTCAGCACCTTCCTCGTTCCCCGGTCGAGGTTTTGCAACTCGTTGACATTCCATTTCATGCATCCGAAGGTGTACAGCAGTGTCGGAACCGCGAACATGTTCGTGGCAAGAACCTTGTTCTTGCTAGACAGCTCAGAACTCCAGATTTTTCTGAGAGTCTGTCTGTACTTGGCGGTGAGTCTTTCCTTCACTGCTGCTACCTCCTGCATTCGACGATGGGGGACGCCGAGGTATTCGTAGCATTCGTCATCTTGCAGATGACGAACGACGTTCCCGTCAACGAGTTGCGAGTCTTCCTTGTCCTCCGATATTCTTCCTTTCGCCAGGTGGATGGATGCACACTTGTCCAATCCGAATTCCATCCCTATATCCTCACTGTATTGATGTACGGTGTCCAGTGCAACGCGCAGTTCTTTGGCATACAGTTTAAGGTCATCCATGTAAAACAAATGGGTCACCTTGTGCTTCCTGTCACCAGGAACACCGCACATGTATCCTCGTCCTCGTCTCAGCTTGAAGGAGAGGGGGAGGAGGGAAATACAGAACAGGAGGGGGCTCAAGCTGTCGCCTTGAAAAACGCCACGGTGGTATGTTAGCAACTCAGTGGAGACGGTCCGTTTGCCCGAAGTCAACACGAAGCGCGTTCTCCAGAGTGGTAACAGGCGTTGGATGCAGGACACAACCTCTGGGTGGACTTTCATCAACTTCAGCACGGCGATGAGAAGCTCATGCGAAGTGGTGTCGAAAGCCTTGCGATAGTCCACCCATGCCATTGAAAGGTTTCGCTTATGTCGGGCGGCATCCTGAAATATGCACCTGTCAATGAGCAGGTTGTCCTTGCATCTCGTGATTCCTCTTTTGCAACCCCTTTGCTCGTACACCTCCTCCAACACAGGCTGGATATGCCGGAGGATAAGGTCGCTCAGGATCGTGGTGAACGCCTTGTATACAGTGTTTAGACAGGTTATAGGGCGATAGTTCTTCGGATTGGACAAGTCTCCCTTTTTCGGAATGAGAACCGTGCGTCCCTCAGTCAGCCAAGGTGGAAATGGTTCTATACCTGTGATGAGGGACGTGAAGATTCTGGCCAGATGTTTGTGGGTAGAAGTGAACTTCTTCCACCAGAAGCTATTCACGGCATCCATTCCTGGAGCCGCGAAATTCTTCTTGCCAGAGAAAGCGTGCTTCACGTCACTTTCCGTGACTGAAAGGGGTCCATCCACATTGTGTAGGTGGCGGTCGCAGAACTCTTTAAAGAGTGCGATGGCCGGAGTGTCTCCATTGAATGGCCTCGACGTTTCGTAGATATCCTTCCAGAAACGCTCGACCTCATGAACGGGTGGCGGGGATTCAACAACAGGCGGAGGAGGCCGAAAGAGACGGGATGGCTGAAGGGGAAAGGTGGAATTCTCCCTTACGGCTCTACTCCTTTTCAGGAGTTTTTTCTTGGCCGAGGTAAGCGCCCGTACCCTATCGACCTCGTGCTGCTTAATAGTAAGCAACACGTTTTTGTTCAGTGTGTGATGGTTGAACCTGAGGCTGCGCGCAATGCGCCGAACTTTGGATGTAAAGGTTCGCCCGGTAGTGATGTACTCAATCACACACTGAATCTTCGACGCCTGCTGTCGCGCCAGCGTGATCTTGGCATCCAGCTTTTCCAGCCTTGCTGCTGCTTTATCCTCCCGAGAGGAGTCCTTTCGGGGGGTTGCCAAAACCTTGGCCGCAGCGTAGACCACGCAATTCACCGTCCAGAGATCTGACGTCTCTGTCAGGATCTCGTCGATGAGTCCATTCATTTGGGGCAGGTGGTTACCCCGCAGAGAGATCTTGCGATGGATGCTTCTCTGCCTAGTCTGTCCTTCGTCATAGCTAATTGTGCTTCTTAACCGCGATCGTAATAGTTCAGAGTCAGTCTGACCTACATCCTCCCTCTTAGTAGGAGATACCGACAAACGTGCGGTACTCACGTCAGCAGGAGGAGGCGCTGCCTGTGACGGGGAGGGTGGTTCTGCTGGTGGTGTGTTACTCTGAACCTGCGGTTGGTGGATGTTTTCCTTTTTTCGCAGGTGGTTGGCCTGGTCGCGCAAGTTCTGCTGCGACAGGTGGTCGTGTTCCGGATGCATCTCACACCACAAAGAGTGCATCCTGGCCATGCAACCCCTGCGTTCGGGTTCGCTGGCAGCATAGCAGGCGAGGAGGTCGCCCCTTAAGGCTTCCGTCCACTCCATGCGAGCTCCCACCTGAGTTCTTTTTGCTTGGCCACGCCCAACTCTACTGGGGCCCCCATCCGAGAGGGGCCGGTTGTGGGTGGCCTTATCTGAGTTCATTCTTGGAACCAGATTCTACTATATGGCGGGAGGTTAGCCCGCCACATAGACGTCCACCATTAGCCGGCAAAGCCGTTGCCAGGTACGCCACGAGGAGGCTGGTGGTCATATTTCGTACCCCCACTTATTATTATTATTATTATATCTCACTTATCAATTAGCTATGACGAAGGACACACTAGGCAGAGAAGCATCCATCGAAAGATCTCTCTGCGGGGTAACCATCTGCCCCAAATGAATGGACTCATCGACGAGATCCTGACAGAGACGTCAGATCTCTGGACGGTGAATTGCGTGGTCTACGCTGCGGCCAAGGTTTGCAAACCCCCCGAAAGGACTCCTCTCGGGAGGATAAAGCAGCAGCAAGGCTGAAAAAGCTGGATGCCAAGATCACGCTGGCGCGACAGCAGGCGTCGAAGATTCAGTGTGTGATTGAGTACATCACTGCCGGGCGAACCTTTACATCCAAAGTTCGGCGCATTGCGCGCAGCCTCAGGTTCAACCATCACACACTGAACAAAAACGTGTTGCTTACTATTAAGCAGCACGAGGTCGATAGGGTACGGGCGCTTACCTCGGCCAAGAAAAAACTCCTGAAAAGGAGTAGAGCCGTAAGGGAGAATTCCACCTTTCCCCTTCAGCCATCCCGTCTCTTTCGGCCTCCTCCGCCTGTTGTTGAATCCCCGCCACCCGTTCATGAGGTCGAGCGTTTCTGGAAGGATATCTACGAAACGTCGAGGCCATTCAATGGAGACACTCCGGCCATCGCACTCTTTAAAGAGTTCTGCGACCGCCACCTACACAATGTGGATGGACCCCTTTCAGTCACGGAAAGTGACGTGAAGCACGCTTTCTCTGGCAAGAAGAATTTCGCGGCTCCAGGAATGGATGCCGTGAATAGCTTCTGGTGGAAGAAGTTTACTTCTACCCACAGACATCTGGCCAGAATCTTCACGTCCCTCATCACAGGTAGAGAACCATTTCCACCTTGGCTGACTGAGGGACGCACGGTTCTCATTCCGAAAAAGGGAGACTTGTCCAATCCGAAGAACTATCGCCCTATAACCTGTCTAAACACTGTATACAAGGCGTTCACCACGATCTTGAGCGACCTTATCCTCCGGCAGATCCAGCCTGTGTGGGAGGAGGTGTACGAGCAAAGGGGGTGCAAACGAGGAATCGCGGGATGCAAGGACAACCTGCTCATTGACAGGTGCATATGTCAGGATGCCGCCCGACATAAGCGAAACCTATCAATGGCATGGGTGGACTATCGCAAGGCTTTCGACACCACTTCGCATGAGCTTCTCATCGCCGTGCTGAAGTTGATGAAAGTCCACCCAGAGGTGGTGTCCTGCATCCAACGCCTGTTACCACTCTGGAGAACGCGCTTCGTCTTGACATCGGGCAAACGGACCGTCTCCACTGAGTTGCTAACATACCACCGTGGCGTTTTTCAAGGCGACAGCTTGAGCCCCCTCCTGTTCTGTATTTCCCTCCTCCCCCTCTCCTTCAAGCTGAGACGAGGCCGAGGATACATGTGCGGTGTTCCTGGTGACAGGAAGCACAAGGTGACCCATTTGGTTTACATGGATGACCTTAAACTGTATGCCAAAGAACTGCGCGTTGCACTGGACACCGTACATCAATACAGTGAGGATATAGGGATGGAATTTGGATTGGACAAGTGTGCATCCATCCACCTGGCGAAAGGAAGAATATCGGAGGACAAGGAAGACTCGCAACTCATTGACGGGAACGTCGTTCGTCATCTGCAAGATGACGAATGCTACGAATACCTCGGCGTCCCCCAGCGTCGAATGCAGGAGGTAGCAGCAGTGAAGGAAAGACTCACCGCCAAGTACAGACTGACTCTCAGGAAAATCTGGAGTTCTGAGCTGTGTAGCAAGAACAAGGTTCTTGCCACGAACATGTTCGCGGTTCCGACACTGCTGTACACCTTCGGATGCATGAAATGGAATGTCAACGAGTTGCAAAACCTCGACCGGGGAACGAGGAAGGTGCTGACCATCTATAGAAGTCTTCATCCGAAATCTTCCGTCGCCAGATTGTATCTCCCTCGCAGTGTAGGCGGTAGAGGTCTGTTGAGCCTGGAGTGTCTACATAACAGAGTTGTTTTGGGTACAGTTTGCCGTGTGTTCAACAGCATGGACCCCCTGCTCACTCTCGTAAGGGAGCACGAAGGTGCCGGGATGGGGGCGTTCCTCTTCCAGGCGGCGAAGAGGGTAGCGGACGAAATCGGTCTGGACTTTGACCTGTCATCCGACGGTAACGACAGTGGCACGTCAATCGTGTCACTGAGGGCAGTCGTCTTAAAGCTCGAGGTCAAAAAGGCTGAGCAGAAGACCTTGCTCAAGACGCACACCGATAAGCCCATGCATGGAGGTTTCTACCGAAACTTGGAAAAACATGGGCTATCGAAGGAGCTGACGTCTCCCAAATAAGGGTCCAAGACTGACGCCCCATACTCTAAAATGGGCCTAACAAATGTCTTATAGGCGAACTCCTTGGTTTTCTTACCACTTTTTCCAAGGGTCCTCATTACAAAGTATAACACTCTAAAAGCTTTTGTCGTAATTTTTTCAATATGTGGCCCCCAATGCAAATCCCTATTTAAAGTCACTCCAAGGTAATTACAGACACTGGCTTCCATCAATAATTCGCCCATAATGAAATAATTATTTGATATAGTTATTTTTCCTTTCCTGAATCTTATGAGTTTTGTCTTATTTGCATTTATGACCATGCCGTTTTTATCCCTTTATATATTTTATATTTATATTTTTTATCCATTTATATATGTTTTTAATAAATTGTGGTCTCCCTGTCTTGTCATTGGTTGTGTGACAAGAATTGCACGTCACTGGTTAATGGTTAAATGTGCTTATTGTGTAGAAATTATTTTCTTTAGATGCTTGTATGATAAGTATTATCCATAAAATGCCACTCAGCACCATGACTGATGTGTAAAATTCTAAGAATTGCAAGAAACATGGTTTAGGAAAGGAATTATGCCTTGTTTTTTCATAACCCTATAATTTTCCTGTACTGGAATGGAATCGCTTTCTTTATGCTCGCTACAATTAATGGAATCACTTCATTAATGAAGTTGCTCCATAGTAAGCTCTCCATAAACCTCTTATTCATATTCTTGGCGCCTGTTTTCATCTCTATCCTGTCAGTCAACTCTTCACAATTGAAGGCAAAATTGAGTAACAAATATTCGCCTTGGAAGAGAATTTCTAGGAATTTCAAAATTCAATCGTACATCTTTTTCAACCGTTATCGGTCTCCAGAAAGATCCATGATCGATTGGAGCTCTGTCTTCCTCAAAAAGTATCCTTAGATTTCAAAATAGAAAAATATTCTGCCATGGACACACCTTCCACCTTTGAAGTATCTTTCCAGGCAAAGCAATCCTGCAATTGGCTGCAATTCTCTCCCTAAATGTTCAGTTGAAAATCAAGGAAACAGGAAAAAAATAAAAAAATGTAGTGGTTACTATTGTACATGTATGGGATCATGCACCATATATTGTTTCTGAAACATGCACAACTGAAAAAATATCTCCTCAGAGAGCCTCGATCCCATACACCCAAGAAGTAGATATCAGCACATGGCTTAACACATGTGGCCATGGACGCTTTTGAAGGGGAATGTGGCAATGTTAGTGCAGGATGAAATATTATATGACAATATTCTCATGAACCGGGGCCTATGGGAGAGAAAGGGGTGACACTTATCCAGCATTTTCTATTCAGTTTCGGAAAGAGATGTTTCATCAGCATCCTTAACATACATCACATGATATTTCCTTGTAATTATTACTGTATTGCAGGTGTTTAAATATGAAATACACTCTTCTAATTTTAGCTTCATTTCAGGCAAATTTTGACCGCTAGTATGTTCCCAATATTGAATTAAAATGTTTAATACTATCCTACAGTTTAATCTAATTGCATGGTGCATTTTACCAATTGGCAGTGTTATCACATACACATTCACAGTAAGATTGTGTATGTGTATTTTCTATCAATTTTTCGTGGTTTGGGAAGGTTGAGGAAGGCAAGGGTCATAGAGCTATGGTCCTAGGACTAGTGGTACTAGAAATGTTATTGTTTTTCCTGGTTATTTTGTCAAAAATGTGCGAAGCAGGGGATGGAAATAATTGTTCATTGCATAGGTCCTTGGAGTCCCTCATTATATTGATTTTTACTAATATTGATATGCTCATGTCTTCCATTTTGGTGGGGGGGGGGAAGGTGCTTTTATGATAGTTTTCTTGCTGTATTTTAGAAAGATGGTAAAAATCTCATGATAGTGATATTGTTAGGACCCAAAATTTATCATTTTATCTTCATGACTGAAAATAGCCTTGACCCTCAATTATCATGGACAATTGTGTTTTGGAAATGGAGGCATATCTCCTTGTGAATTCAGTACCTATGTACTGGCTCAGCTTACGTTGGAACTTTTTCATGATGCTAATTTATGCTTGTAGCAAATAACTGCTTTGTTGTGCCAATGGTTTAAGTACGAGCTGTTAATTAAACTGTATAAACCCATTAAAATTAAACAATAAGATATATTTTTTGCAAAATAAAACTAAGACAAGATGGAAAATTTGTTTATTATCACATACAACAAAGCATTCATCAAAAAAGTGATAAGCAAAGTATGCCATTTTGCAAAATCTAGAGAGATTTGAGGCTTAAACTCTTTCTCTATGTCATATACAATCTTAAGTTTGACACTGAAAAGTGATTTTGTTGTTTCAAAGCTTTCACTATTTCACCATATTGGAACCTTTGATCATAAAAGCCTGTATTGGCAAGTTCAATTCTTATATTGTAGTATTTGTAATAATGAATTAAATCACATTGTTCATTATGTCTGATGTTTAATTTTATGTTCATTTAGGGGAGGACAAGGAGCAGCTGAAGTATGTTGGTGGAGAAAAGTGTCTTAGTATTGTAAAAGTTACAAAGAAAAAATTTGTTCCTCGTCACTATTGGATAGAGAAGAGCTGCACTTGTTTTGTGGCTAGGGATGGTGATGAGGTAATATGCCTATTCATTTAAGTGCAACATACTTGGCAGAGAGTGTTTCATGGTAGCATTTATTACTCTATATAGGATGCTGCTGTTGCATTTTCTGCTCTGGTGCAGGCTCTGGACCAAATGGAATCTGTTGCCATTGTTAGAAGACTCTACTACAGTGGGACAAAACCTCACATTGGAGCTTTGTTTCCTGTTGTTAAAATTTCAAGAGAGGTGGGTTGTGTTCAGTTATGAACTGTTTTAGCTTTTTGAATGAAAGGTAATTCTTGGCAGAGCCAGCTCATACTATTACCAACTCTTTCTTGAAAGCAGTCATTTTGGTACAATCTCCCCACTATGCCCCATCTCTCTCATTGTTTGAATCCTTCATCCTTTAGCCTTATGACCAAAGGTCTGCCCAGTTGGGAACATTAGGAGTAAAAGTATCTACTAACTCCATGACACCCTCCCAAACCACATCCCTCTTCCTAACTTTGGTGATCTTAGTGCTGAGGGTGGGATGTTGTCTTTTGTTTGGAGCATTTATTGTTGTGGACCTTGAGCAAAGACAATTCATAAAAAATATTTGTGACTAAAGTTTTGTCAAAGTACATATGTGCTTGTCTTTTACATCTGACCATAGTAATTATGTCTATGATTGGTTGCTGGTAACAGAGGGATGTGTACCTTGAGCGATGAGTACTGTATGAAAGTTATTTTCTTATGTGTAGCTGTGGCTCCTATATATAGTTTGTTGTTTTTTAAGTTCAAATCATTGTATATTTCAGTTTTTGGTGTTCATTGAGCTGCCCTTTTCTAATTATATGCGGAAATGCTTTCTTCCTGAACTTAAAGTGAATCACATAACAGCTCAGCAGTTTGAAGTCGTTGATCGTCTTATTGATGGAATGGATCTCAGTGAGCCTGGGTAAGCTATAAATATTTTGTCATCTGCTATTACTTTAAGTTGTTATTATTGTATGCATTTTGCTAGTAGGCAATATGTCTGGTGGTAGCATCCATTTTAAATTGCATAAACAATGCTAGCGAACAAATTATTTTAATAAACAAAATTTATCATAGAAATTACTAACATACTAGGTATTTAACAAGATTTTCATATTTTTTCTGAAAAATATTTTTATTAAATAGATATGGCTGAAATAGTTCTGCAGGTGGACCATTGGAATCATTTTATGTTAACTGTTTAAGTCTAATTTTTTTACATTTGTTCTTTATGACCAACAGTAATCTTTTCTCTCGTAAACATTAAGTTGTTATTCTCCCTTAGATTTCCCCTAGTTCTCTATTCCTTGACCTGCTGAGACTTCTTATTTTGCTCCTTTGTTGTTTAGACTCATAGCCCTGTATCTTCAGAATTTCATTGCTCCTTGTCCTCATAACATCCCTAATATGTACCTATCTGGCCTTCTTGTGTGCTTTCTCCATGGTTGATATGTTTTTTTTATGTGGGTCGTATATGTATGCTGCATATTCTACACACCTGTAAATCTATAAATGACAGTATTTTAGCTCAGGGTTAGGTATCATTTGGGTAAAATGGGGGATGAGATGGGAATTAGACATGCAGTATTTCACTTAATTATTCAGCGTGTGGTGCATGCATGGCCTGATCTCAAATCTTCTTAATATGCTATTTTCGTGGTGAGCTTATAATTAATTTCAGCCTTATTATTGCTGTTTGACTCAAATATCCAAAATTATATCTTTCTTCAACAGGCATATGTTAGAAATAAATAAAAATATATACCTCAACCAATAACAAGTTGGCTGGCATACTGTAAGGTATTCAATACATACAACCCGTTCGGAGGCAGGAGGAAGAATGCCACCAAGATGGTGGAGTCACGCTTTATTTTTTCAAACAAGTGACAATCATGAATGCACACCATAAAGCAACACTCATGATATATACTACACATATTCAGTTTTACATACATACTCATTTTTATTATATCATACTATACTCAGTTTTACATACATAATCATACTCTGTTTTTTACTCTGCAACAATTGCAAAATTTTCACCTTTCTGTTGTAGATATTCCATTTTGTTTTGGTCATATGCCTCAAGTAAAACCACATATACCCTTTGCAGTCTTGCACAATAACTTTTCAGCTGAATTCAGGCTGGTCCTTTATAAGAACATACCAAGGAGTTAGTAGGCTCTAAACATTGATCAACCTTTTATAGAATGTGTAAAATGAATCATTTTTTATCCCCAAGTATTAATGGGAAACTGAGATTGTCTCTTGATTATGAAACATACAATTTATTCATAACCTAACCATTAGACATGATTTCAATTTCTTATCTCCAATCGCGACATAGCCAGCTTGCGTAAGAGAAATTCTTATAATAATTTTCTTAGCAGAAGCACCAGTTATTGGATCCCACTGCTGCCACCAATTACCCGTCTGTAATGTCTTCAAGTTTTCTTTGGTAGCGCTTTATTTCCGAACTTTTCGTACGCCTCTTTCTGCTCCTCTCTCCACTACAACAATCCCCCTCTCCAAAATTAAACAACTCCCTCCCAACCAACAATGACCATGCAGAATAAACAAATTAATCATTAAAACACTAAAACAAGAGATAAGATAAAACAAAGCACACAAAATAAACAATAAACTCATTAAATATTTAAAGGAGCACGGTGTTACGGGCTGACTGAAGACAGCTTTTGTACTGGTATCCCTTGAGGTTTCATGAGCTCAGAATGATACATTGCTTATGTGTATGATCCAACTGAACTGATGATGTGATAGAGCCCGTAGATTGTGAACTACTCTTCAAGTTGCTATTGTACTAATAACTGCTTACCTGCTTACAAATTTAATGGAAAATTAGTTTTGGGAGTCAACCTCTTCATGTATATTTTTTCTCTTTTGTTGATAGGCACTGTTTAAGACAGCTAAATGGATGCTTTTCCTCTGCTTACATCACACCCTTCTTCTGTAAATCTTCTCTTATACTTTTTTGTAGTTACAGTTTTATTGGGATCTTTGACTTACACAGTAACCAAGCATAAAAAACAACAAAACAAGTAGCCAGGGGACTGCTGCTTCAACTGTTCTCAACACCCTCCCTCAGTTGAAGCTTCTAGGGTATTTTTTAGGTCCAGACCATCGCGGCACCTCTGGAAAGAAGTTTTCTTTAATGGCTTGGTCAGAATGTCTGCAATCTGGTTTTCTGACTCGATGTACTTCACCTCGACGATTCCATCATTGATCTTCTCTCTAATGAAATGGTATCTTATTTCAACATGTTTCATCCTCCTGTGGCTAGCTGGATTTTTCGCCACTAATTTGGTTGTCCTCCATGAGGGCAATTGGTTCTCCGCATGGCACATGTAGGTCCTCTAGCAATTGCTTTAGCCAGCATGCTTCACTTGTTGCAAGACTAAGACCAATATATTTGGCCTCAGTAGATGATAGGGCAATGCTATTTTGCTTTTTGGAGGCCCATATGACGGTTGATTCAAATACCTTAAAGACATATCCCACAGTCGACTTTCTGTCAATGATATCACCCGCCCAATCTGCATCAACATATCCAATTACTTTATCTTCTTTGCTTCTTTTGAATTCAAGACCAAAGTCCAATGTTCCCTTTATGTACTCTCTCTCTTTAGAGCGGCCCACAGGTTTTTACCTACCTGGGATTGGAAACGGCTCAAGTAACTGACAGCAAATCCTAAATCTGGTCTTGATCCAATAACTGCATACATTAGGCTTCCTATTAATTCTTTACATTGCTTTTTCAGTTGCTCATTTTCTGATTTTTCGTCAATCTGAAATGAATCCATTGGAGTAGCTACTGGTTTGCACTCCTCCATGTTAAATCTTTTCAAAACTCCCCTTAGATACTCTGATTGGTCTATCGTAAGCAACCCTTTCTTTTCATTTTGCCTAATCTTTAAACCCAAATAAGTACCAGCCCGTCCCATATCCTTCATCTTGAAGTTTCTTGCTATGTCTTCTTTAAGGCTTGTAATTTCTTCTTTGCAGGTTCCTAATATTAGCAGATCGTCGACATATAGTAGAATAAATAGTTTCCTACTCCCCTTGATTTTTGTGTACAGGCAGTAGTCGTTTTTAGAACGTGTAAATCCTTGGTTCTCCATGTATTCATTGAACGTTTCATTCCAATACCTTGGGGACTTTTTCAACCCATAAATTGATTTGTTAAGCTTCCCTACTTTCCCATTTCCATCTGGTATTTCAATATATACACTATCTTGAATCTCAGCATACAAGAAGGCGTTGCAGACATCCATTTGATATGCTGTCATCCCATACTGATTTCCCACAGCTAGAAGAATTCTCAGTGTAGCTAGTTTGGCAACTGGTGCATAAGTCTCCGAGTAGTCCAGCCCCGAAGCCTCCTTTTGCTTGAAGCCTCTCGCCACCATACGTGCTTTGTATTTCACTTTTCCTTCTTCATCTATCTTCTTACGAAAAACCCATTTACAATCAATCACGTTTGTATCATTTGGCCTGTTTACTTCAGTCCATGTCTTGTTCTCCTTCAATGCTTTTAATTCCTCATCGACTGCAGTCTTCCACTCCTTCATTGAGATAGCTTCTTCGTAAGTCATTTCTTCACTTTCAGCAAACATCGCTGCAAAACCTGTTTCATAGTCATCTAGCCACTCTGGTTTCTTGATTTTCCTTTTATTTCTTCTTTTATCTGTATAATTTTCCATATTTTTGTTGAATGTAGTAATATTTGTTGTAGCAGTCGATTTCTCTGCATTATCAGTGGCCTCTTCTTCAGAAAACTCCTGTTGAATAGATATTCCTCTTTCTGGCTCGACAAGGTCATCATGAATATTGCCTTCTAGTCCATTGTCATCATGAATAGTGCCTTCTAGTCCATTATTTGCTTCTCCTATCTTTCTTAAACTTCTGACTTCTTCCTGATCTCCATTTTCATCTATCTTATCTTCTTCCCTATGACCCAATGTCGTGTATGGGCTGAAGGTTACATCCCGGATGGTGTCAACTTCGTTTTCTTTCTGATAGAAGACTCTGTATCCTTTTGAAACAACACTGTAACCCACAAATATGCCCTTTCTGCTCTTATAGTCCCATTTCTTTCGTTTTTCTTTAGGTATATGGGTGTAGACTATGGAACCAAAGGTCTTCAGTTGCTTAAGGTCAGGTTTCTTTCCAAAGATAACTTCATATGGCGATTTTCCATCCTTTCCAGATGAACCGCTTCTGTTGAGCAGATAAACTGCAGTGTTGACTGCCTCTGCCCATAGTCTTTTATGAAGGCATTTTGCCGCAAGCATTGTTCTAGCTGCCTCCACTACAGTTCTATTTTCTCGCTCAATTTTTCCATTCTGCTGTGGGGTGTATTTTACTGTGAGCTGATGCTTAATCCCCCTCCCCTCAAACAATGCTTTCATATTACCATTAACAAACTCAGTCCCATTGTCGGTGCGAAAAGCTTTAATTTTCTTTCCAGTTTCATTTTCAAATCTGTTGATGAATACTGTTATCAATTTATGCACTTCAAACTTATTTTTCATAAAATAAACATTTTTGTATCTTGAGGCATGATCTTTCAGCAGAAGAAAGTATCGTGAACCCCCAACTGACTCCTCCTCCATAGGCCCACAAACATCTGCATGTATAAGTTCACCAATTTCTTCTATCTTTGTTGTGCTGTTTCCAAAACTATCTTTGTGCATCTTTCCTTTAATGCACGCCTCACAGAAGAACTCTTGGTCTTCGTAATCAATCTTCTCCTTTCTAAGTAATATTTTTACCTGTGCTATATTCAGGTGTCCCAGCCTTTCATGCCACTCCATCAAACTAACTTTCTTCTCTCTGGCTATCAGAACAGTTCCATGCTTAAACTTCATCTTCATCCTGTACATATTTCCATTTCTCTCTGCAATGGCACAGATATCATTCCTTTTATTCAATACAGAACAGCCAGCTTCATTAACTTGAATATTGTATCCCAATTTTGTAACAGCAGCCATTGAAAACAAGTTGGCCTCTAACTCTGGGATGTAAAGAACTTCATTTATTTCGGAGAGATGCCAATTTTTCCCATCAAACATATGACATTCGATTTTTCCTACTCCTTCAGCTGACATTATTTGTCCATTGGCTGCTTTGACTTTATTATGAGCTTCCCTTAGTTCTGTAAACCATACTCTATTTCGACACATATGTTGACCTGCTGCACTATCCAAATACCATTCTGATTCTGTTAGTTCTTCGAAAGAAATAAACGCACGTTTTGCATTCCAGTTACTTTCCTCCTTTTTATTTGAATCTTTTCTACCCGACCCATTTCTGAACCAACAATCCTTCATTACATGCCCCCTTTTCTTGCAATGGTGGCAAACTTTGTTCTTGCAATCCCTTTTTAAATGTCCCGCTTTGCCACACTCAAAACATTTAGTTTCTTTTCTCGCAGTACAGCGCCGTCCGGAGTACAATGCGGAACTTGGTTCACTTGGGTTCGCCGCTGATTTCATTCGCCTTTCCGAGTACAACGCGGAACTCGGTTCATTTGGGTTCTCCGCTGAGTTAATTCTTTCTTCCTCCGTAATTAGCCGGCTCATTAGGTTATTTAATTTCTGTTGTTCAGCAGGAACGCTTTGCCACGCCGCAATAAAATGCTTAAATTCCTCTGGAAGTGCCATAATAATTTTTGTTTGAATCATAAGTTCTGATATATTTTCTCCTGCCTGCTTTAATTTATTTACGATTCCTTCAATTCTTGTGATGAATGATGCTATATTATCTTGAACCTCAAATTTCGAGTTAAAAAACTGTTGCTGTAGCAGATGCACGCTGACTTCTGACGTCCTTTCATATACTGCTTTCAATTTCGCCCACATTTCTCCCGCTGTGTTGCAGCTCAATAGATGCGTCATTGGACCTTCTTCAAGACGCGTAACCAATATTTCTTGGGCCTTTACGTCGACTCCTTCCCACTTTCCTTTATCCCTTTCGTCTGCTGGGCAGGCTGCATTTTCATTTACGTGCTTAAAAAGTCCCTTAGACTTAAGTAAAATTGTCACCTGGAATTTCCATAGCTCCCAATTTTCTCCACCTTTTAGTTTTAATGCAAACTCGGCCATTTTTTTTCAGTTCTACTTCTTCAAAATATTTTTCTTCCCGCTTCAACGATCAATTCTTAATTCCTATAATTATTATCTGGGAATCTGGGCCCATAACCTTTTGTAGTTACAGTTTTATTGGGATCTTTGACTTACACAGTAACCAAGCATAAAAAACAACAAAACAAGTAGCCAGGGGACTGCTGCTTCAACTGTTCTCAACATACTTTCCAAAATTTCTTGATTCTGCTGCCAATGGTTTGTTTCAATCACCTCAAATGCTTCAATTTTCATACCTCTTACTAGGCTACATATATGTACCTAACTGTTGCCTCCTTCTTATGTATAAACTCTCCCCTTCACTCCTCCCGGCAATCTCTTCTACAGACTCCCAAAGTTTACAGCAGCTTCTACCTTTCCATCATGGTTTCTTATGGTATTTATGTTGTTTTCTTTTTATTTATTATATTTTCCTTGGTGTTCATATTCTGAAACACTGCTCTTAATAATTGGATAATTCAATTTAAGAGGTAGATGATTATAAGAGAATTTTAGCTTAGGAGAAAATTTGACCTCTTCTATAGGTCCTACAATTTAGAAATCCAGCTTTTATCCTTTCCTAAAATGTATTCTGTGCCATGCGTCCACTGGTAGTATATTTAGATATATTTAGACATTTAGAGGTACTGCTGGAGATATTAAAGGTATGGATATGGTATGAGGGCTGCTGCTTTAGAACAGCTAAAATATTCTGAAATACATTTCAAGAATGTTAAGTGAATCTGTGGTATGAGAATCGAATTTTCTTCTAAGTATGTTGTCGGACCAAACTTATATGCAAATGAATCTTTTGCTTTTCTAGGGGAGAGGATAGTAGATCTGATAGACAATGGAGTGATCTTTTAGTTCCACACAAAATTTTTGATCCGCATTTACAACATATTCGAAGGTGTGTAGCTAGCAGAATTTTGAATCCTAAAGCACCCTTACCCAACATAGATCCGGGTCTGTACAAAATGTTGACTGAACCACCTCAAAAAATAAAAGAAGCAGTGTCTGACACTCTTGATGAACTAGCACGCCTTTTTCCAAACCTGAGACCAGAAAGTGATTCACGTCAAAGCGGAAGAGGAAAGAGGGGTGTTCCTCAAAGGTATGCTGAAATCACATAATATTTTTTGTAGTATTATGATCAGGCAAAGCAGATATGAACCGTCATGTGCATAATAAGTGAAAATCATTAGTTTTTGTTTATTGCTCTTTAGAGGTGCAGATGCTGGCAACCCTGATGATGTTAGTGATGAAGTACAGCCAGCTAAGCAAATGAAAGAAGGTGGGGAAGGATCTAATATCAAAGTGGAAAATGAGGAACCAGAAATTGTAGGAGTTGTATCACCTATTAAAGATTTCAATCATGCTGTTGAACTTAAAGCTGTGCCTTTCATTAAAGGTAAGTTATATCTATACATTATGTAGTTATGACATTCTATGAAGCACCTAGAACTGAACTTGAGAGAGGCTGCTCTCATTAGACCAGGGTAGGAGGGGATGATTCTTATTTCATTTTTCAGCTTCTAGATGGTGGAGGGGCGGCTACCCTTCTCTGCCCCTTGCTAGGTCAGCCTGTGTTTACTCTAGTCCCAGACATGGATGTAGAGATCCAATATTCTGGATTGAAAACTCAGTGTTGAGTCTTCTAGGGTGGAAGAAATGCCTTGCAGTTATTTATCCCATGACGTGTACTTGTGAATTAGACATGAATCAATACATATTTTAGCTTTGTAGTCAACTCTGTATTTTAGTGGTATGAAAAATTGTTCAGATTCTATTTTTGAAGTAGAGTTTTCTGTCTACACAAATGTTTTAATGAGCCTAATTTTTTAGTTTTAATATGTGAGTGTTGCCTCACTATACTTGGAACTGATTCTTGAGTAGAGGGAATATTAGGATACCTTACATTTAGCTGAAGGAAGGACTATTTTCCTAACCTACTTCAAGAATTATTCACTTCACCTCATCACTTTGCCAGCTTCAAAGATTTAAAAAATAGTTTGTCCCATCCTCTTAAAAAAAGTGATATGTATCTAGTGTGATAGTTGAGATATTATTTCCTGCATTACTGGCAAGATGGAACTACAGTGAGCCCTAAACTTGTGCTTCAAAGTAATTGCTTGGCACTGACTCTAATCCTGATTTCTATATCTGATAGAAAATGACCATTTAAGAAAATATTTTTATCCATCATGCCTTGCTGCTGCTGTGAACTGCATTGACAGATGGAATGAAACATGATTCCAGAGCCAGTTTTTATGGCAAATCAATAATATTTTAATAAACCCTTGTGTGGTCAGAGTATTGCAGCAGTATTGACAATATTTACAAATTTAATAGAATTTCCACCCATAAATTTTTATTTCATTTTCCAGTTCACTGTTACGTCAACTGATATCTATTTTAATATTCAATATATAGCGGTTCCTTCATTAATTCATTTGCCATGTGCACAACAGTAAACTTTCAGTCAGCTCGTTGGGTTTGATTAGTTTGTACCAATCAGATAAACCTTTGACCATGCATGACCACAGGCTGCCAATCAGCCTATTAGAAGAAATGATGTTTGATATTGTCACCAATAAAAGACCTAGGTGACTAAAGTGCATGATAGAATGAATATTTAGATTATTAGTCAGTGTTGTAATTTATAAATGCAGTGTTGAAACCAGTCACAGTAGTGTATGATTTTACACTTTCCCGGCGAATAACATTTGTGTAAATTTCTCGGGCTCGCCACCGGGTGGTAAATTCATAGGCAGCCGACATTTCGGGTTCTGACTCATTACCCATTCTCAAGGCTACTTGTACCTTGCCTTGAGAATGGGTAACAAGTCGGAACCCGAAACGTTGAATCTCCCATTGAATCTCTTACCTGGTGGCGAGCCCGAGAAATTTACAGTTCCAGTAGTGTTGAAAGCAATGCATTAGAAGTATTATGAAGAAGCCTTAGCTATCTGCAGAGGGATAGAGCAGCTCTGAAACCAAGGATTCTCAGAGAGAGAGTTTGCCTCTGATTAACTGACTCATCTCCTTTTCGTGTGCTTTGCTATGCTGGATGTATCATATTTTGAAATTTCATCTCCACTAAATTTCCAAGCAAAATTGTAATGTCTGGCCCACTTTTCAAAATATAGTCTCCATCTCTAGATGGCTTGGCCTCTTCCAATCTGTAACAGCAATGAGCTGCGATCTTTAAGCCTTTATGGTGTGGACTGGGGAAAATCCCAGCGGCTTATTCCTAAAACCCCACCCCCTTAAAAGCATTCAATGAAAATATAATATATGTGAGGACTCTAATAGCTCACAAAACTCTTAAATAAACATTAAAATTTTAAAAATGTAATGGAAATCATAAAATGATCAAAATCAAAATAACAAGAATGATGTACAATGATGTTATTTATATTGTCTATTTGCTTGATTTTTACCTTCAACAATGCTTATCACCAAAATATTTCTTTTTTAGTTTGCAAGCAGATGCAAGATGTAATTGTTAAGCTGGTGCTGAACTCATTTGGATTGGTTGATTTTGAAAAGCCAAAAGAGTGTTTGAAAACCCTGAGGCAAACAGTCCTTGCCATTAAAATGGATAGAAGTGATTCCATTGGTTGTTTTAACAGCTGGATGAAAGATTTTCACCAACTTCTACAAGAGAAGTTTAAGATGGGCTTTTGGACTCTAGTCATGCAAGGTAAAGCAAGAGTGCATCAGTTATTATCTCTTTGTAGTTTGCTGGGAAATTATACTTTAAGCGAGGCATTGTAATCTGATACTTTGAAATTGCTTGTTCTAAGCTTGTCATACCACAAGATTTAATTATTGAATGCTATTTTTCAATTAATCTAAACAATTTGTGCTTAAACATGAATTTTAATAATGTTGAAAATTATGGGTTGCACTTAAAATTGTTTAGAATTGCATTTATTTAAAAATTAACAATTGATGGATTTATTTTCATTTGTCTGTTCATTCCTATCATCATGCCATAATTAAAATCCTGGTAAATAATGTGGGACTTATCATTACAGAGTCATGGATATCTGTCCTCTTTTGCTTATATTGATGTGTAAACTTGAGATTAATATGGATGTTGCTGCTAGTCCATAAGAGGTGAATTAAACTAAGGTTGTGATATCCTAGGCTGGTCAGATGCTTAGTGTTATCTGAGAGATACACATTATTATTTTTATCAAATTAGTTCATGTGAATGAAGTCTCAGTGTTTTCAATTTGAATAATTATATGAAATTCCTGTTAGAGTTGTTTAATTTTCTTGGTGAATACATTTTTATAATTTATTTCCCCATAGATAAACTTGGCTTTGTCACTAGCGATGAGTGTTCTGAGAGTGATCTTTCTGTTAGAGAAGTTGATGAAATGTTGGGAGGTGATGCCACACTTGCCCAAACAATGTCCGATGAAGAGGAAATGGATCTGGTAGGTATCCTCATGGATGTATGATTTTTCATCTTCTTTCACTTGCCTATGCCCCACTACTCATGTGGGGTCAACATATCCTTTCTTTAATCTTTTCTTCCATTCCTCTCTGTATTGGATTTCATCCTCCCTCTAGCCTTTCTCTCTTAGGTCTTTGGCTTCCTTGTCTTTCCATCCAACTTTAAGTCTTCCTAGCCCTCTCTTCACAGTGTGGCTTTTTTTGGGCATACCCCCCTTTTTTCTACTAATTCCCCATTGGACAGGTTACCTTCCTGACTAAGCTGAAGGACTTTCCCGAGGCACACTCACCATGTGGGCCTACACCCTTGAGCTAACGGCATCAATCCAACAGCACCTACAATTCTTATGTCTCCTAAATTCAGTGTCTTCTGCCAGCAACTTCTGCCTGCAACCTTAGGCTGCAATTGTCCTCACACCAGGTCTTCCCTCGCCTCAATAGCAGCTGGTGCACAATGACTGCGAGGATGTTAATCATGGCACAAAGGCAAAATCCTGTATTCCACGGTTGGAGGTGAAAAACAGATCCCTACGCTCCAATTGAAAACCTCCGCCGCACATATATACTCATCCCACTACTTTCCTCCCCTCCAAGGCTACCAATTGCTTGTATTCCATACACCCCCTCGCCAATTTCCATTTTCAACCTTGTAAAAACTTCCCCTCCTAGGGCATACCATACTGCTCACCCTCTTTCACTATGTATCACCTTGGAGTGCCCTTCACTCAGCTGTTTTGCGTGGCATTTTGGCACTTTGTTTAAATTGGAGAGTGATTTTTGATCTTTCAGCATCAGAATGCAGGTTGGCTGACCCTTGAAATATTTGGTTTGTAATTTGTAAGCTAGTGCAATATACTTGTATTATTTGTGGTTTATTCAATATACTTGTTTGTTCCTGAGTTTCGCCTTTTATCTCACTTGTATTTTTGGAAAGAATTGGATTTGGAGAGAAAACTCTACCCTTCTCCTGTTGATGCCTCAACAGGCATCTAAAATCTTTTATTTCCCACTTAGTCATCACTCCTTCTTTTTACATGTTTAAACCACCTCTTTCCACCTTCTGTAATCTTTTTACTCATTGTTCCCACTTTAAGCATCTTCCTAGCATATCCCAACCAGCACAAGGTGGTACATCTCTCGTCTCACTACACACTATTTACATTTGTCCAATTTGACCAACCCCATTGTATTATAAGGGATACCTCAGCTTCATGGCCCCCATCCTTCTTAATGATTGGTCTGAGGATGGCTCTTGGACATGATTAATTTATGGAAGAATATATACCTAATATTTCAGAATTTCCCTTTATCACGGACATCACATCAGACTTGAGAATTTGTTTAGGGCATAATTTCCATCAAGTGTTCCATACACTAAGTACTTTGTGACAGAAATGTTAACTAAATTTTCTTATCAGCTAACCTTTTCATTGCCTAATGCTTATGCATGCATATTTTATTTGGTCTTATGTAGATGTGTACTAGACTTAATTGTGATGCACAACTAATTTGATCCAGTTCAGTAAAAAGAGTGGTTCTTGATGAACAGTAAAGGACCATCGAACAATTTATTGATGGTTAGGGGAGCTCAAAGCCTGTAATAATTTATTATAGTTGAACAAGACTAAGTGTGGTATGGTGTAAAGATTTTTAGCCAACCCCGCCCCAAATTGACTTCTAATATTCCCAAGAGAGGTGAATTGCCCAACTTAATGTTTTAATGGCCCCATGGCTTGTGTCTTCCTTGAAAGCATCACCAATCTAAAGCAGAATTATTCTGAGTATATGTATTTGCTCTGCCTGAAGTTAAACTAAAAGAGTACTTAAGTATCATGTCATATGAGCATGCAAAATGAAGATGGATGTGTACTGACCCTTGACGAAGAAGCAACCATAACATATGGTACAAAATAATGACTCACTTCTTGATTCAGAAAAAGTGATTTAGTGGTACACTGACAGGTGATGGTAAATTAAGAGAAAATCTTTTGATGATACTTTTAAGACAAGCAAAAAAACTGTAAATAAGCTTGAATATGACTTAACTCTTTCGCTGCAAATGACAAGTATTTTTTGCAATCAGTCTTACTGAAGTTCAGCTCTTTGTGCACAGGAATAAAAATCCTATGCAGCGAAGGGTTAAAAGGTAAAAGTCACAGCATCTAGAAATTACAGTTCTCAACCCAACAGAGGACATACTTATGTTTTAAAATTTGAAAACCATTACTTTAAGCCCATTGTTAAGCTAGTGTTTATTATGTGCATACATGCTATCCTATATTATGCCTCTAATTCCTCATGCCATGATTTCAATTCTTTGTCATTTTATTTTCTATCCTTATCATATCTTCCAGCTAAATTCTTATCTCTTTGTGGTGATGTTGTCCTCATCTTTTGTCATTTTCTTCTCAATACTACCAGTACTTCTTGATAACTTGTTTTATAATGTAACCCTTATATTGGCCATTCTTATATATGCACTCACTAATTAATAGAATTCCATTTCTTATTTTACTTGTTTAGTGGTGTCATATATTTCAGTGTTACTCAAATATGATCATTTTACTTTCACAGCCTCTGGACCTGTAAAAGAATGGTGTATCAGCTTACCATCTGTTTTCATGAGCTCCTGGAATGGGAAATATTGGTGACTGTGGATGGGCAAATAATAGTGCTGGGAATGGAGCGGAGGTTTTCGGAGCAAGTGTTTGCCATGCTTTCAATCAGAGCCTCCGATTACTCGTGATTGACTCCTTTTTCTCTGCTTGTTGTTGGGATTGTTTATTAATTTATTTGTTTGGAGTTAGATTTTAAAAATTCCCATTTTAATATTTAAAATGTTAAACAACTTAATAATTTAAACTAATATATTATTACAAGCTTCGTAGTGAAAAGGAATGAAAGTCAAATTTTGCATTATTGTGTGGTTGTATATATGAGGAATTTCGGAAATTAGGCTTCTTTTTAAAAAAAATTCGGCAGTAAATATTAATTTTACCTTCTTTAATACTTATGATGATATGTGCTTAAAATAATATTTTACTCCTTAAGGTTTCGATGAAATCATGGCGAATCAGTGAAATAGCAGGTCATTGGGAGTCAGCGCCAGCAGCAGTCAAGTTAGACTTGCAGCTCTGAAAATCTCCGAATCCTCCGATTAGCTCTGTTCCTTTGCCTTCCCACCAATTGCCGTCGACCTCCATCGGTAGTATCGGAGGCATCTGGAAAATGCACTGTAGTCGTAATCTCCGATTCAATCAGCGGAGAACTGCCTCCGGCTCGCAGCACTAACAAATACTGGACTTGAATTGTGTTACCACCAAGTGAAATCTTTCTAAAATTTGCCGTTCACATCTCTCTTTCAGCTTTCTCTTGGTCTTTTTTCTGCATTGAATAACAAAATGTATATGCAAAACGATTAGTTTATAGTTGCCTCTAATATGATGATGGTATGTCTTATATGTGCTTGGGTGATTTGTTTGCATTTGTCATATGAAGTGGTGCTATTGGATCAAATAAATTTTTTATTTTCAAAATATTATAAAAATTCTATTCTAATTCTATACCCATTCGTTTCTGTTGGGTAATGTAATCATTAATAACAGGAAATACGAGCCGTAAGTTAGATTGTTAGTTGGGGGAGCTTTCAACAGGAGCTCGAGTACCTAGACCTTGAGTGGTTCATTGTGCCAACCCCATTTTTAACCTGTCTGCCACATGTAGACAAGAGTGCCATGGTGAAGGTATGAATGGTCATCCATCCAACCCTTGTTCCGAGCCCAACATTGCTTAACTTCAGCGATCTTATGGGAACTGGTGTTTCAATGAGACTAGGCCCTTGCCTAAACTGTAAGTTACAATAAATATTATTGTCGCCATCATACGGTATGTTACCATGAAGTTTTATGATATTACATTGTAATGCCATTAATAGTGGTTCAATAATGATAAAATCAACTAACCATGATACTTGAAACGTAAGGTTTATTAATAACTACCATTTAGAGCTCATCCTATAAGAAATACGCCAAAATAAACGATTATATCTAATGATGTTAGGTGAACCCAAAAACTTGCATTCGCTTGGGACCTTGTAAGGCAAGTTGTGACATAAAATTACTTTCCAGCCCATATTCAATCATTTGTATGTACTCAAAAATATTGCACTAACTTTTGAATTGGAAATATTGCAAGGTGCACGCCCCAAATGTATCGTAATCATCAAAATATGAGTTATGTATGGTCTTGATTAGGCCTGCCATTTTTTTTGGACTAGTAGAAGTCATCGGTTAGGTATATCTGAGTAACTCATCCGCATTGTGAAGATGGTCACGTGACTTGCAACTTGTGGCTCTGAGAAACAGCCCCCTGGTATCCAGCTATCATAAATGTTTTTCCACTTGAAACGAGGTATCTCTTTAAATAGATAAGCAGCTCGCCCTGAAGTCAACTATAGTCCACAATTTTGATAACCTCTTTTATCGGAATAATTTTCCTTCATGATGATGTTTCTCACCCTACATCACCATATCAAAGTCTTTATGTGCATCATGGGATTGAGTTGCATCCGGAATTTTTTTCTCTTTTGGCCTGCGTAAAGACTAGCATTCACACACATGGGAAATCATCATTTGGAAAAAGTGTCTGATAGGCCTTCAAATATGGTGTTTTAAATTTTAACATCTCTGTATTACTTTCCCCAAGGGATGGATGACACTTACACTGTTGAAGTTCCTACATCTTAACATGTTGACAACCAATAAAATAACTTGGCCATTCATCAAAAACCCATTTACATATCACTATGATGTCATTCCTTCATACTCCTCCCTGCACCCCAAAAAATGGTTTCTTTCAACCTAACAATCCAAGTACTAAATATTCCACTTCCAAAATTAAACCATGTCACGGATTGAAACACCATCACATACACATTTCATAGGCTGATGGCTATCATGTTTTTTTGGTTGATGAAATATTATAGGGGGAACATCAGAAGTTAAGATTTCCAGTCCATCTTTTTAAGTCAAGTGCATACCAATGGAAAACTTGAGAGGGTCCAGTCGCTACATCATGGCATAGGGTCATAAAAAGCAGCCAAAGACTTTACCTAGGTCAAATGCAGGGTGCATGTATCATGCAGATGAATATGGGTGCTTCTTTAACAGTGCTAGCAGTACTTCAATAGAGCTAGAATGTAAGATGTGAATTGTAATAATTTCTTACCTTGAGAGTATTGATGTATTATTACAAATAAACCGACAGAAGCTAGAGGAAACCAGAGATAATTTCTTTTCACATTAGCATACCCATTGACCATTCGAGAGGTCTTCACCTCAGTGTGAAAGTATAAATGAATAAGACCAAAATAAAAAAATTCAAAACAGAGCAAAGAAAATAGATCAGGTTATTGCAAGCATACACGGAAAATAGGACACTTAGCATCTCGTTAAAAAAAAAAACATCTGGTCACCAGGGAATATGCTGAAGTGTAAAAAACTAAGGGGAAAACTCCATGTATGAAAAATAATGTAGTTGGTACAAATAGCAGAAATTAGTATTTAAATGATGAAATAGTATGAGTTTCACACAATTTTAATAACTTAGGCAATATTTCAGAATACAGTCCTCACTTTGCAGGTTGTTACCATTTGATTATGAATAAAACCTAAATGGTTACTAAATGAAGTTGAGTTCAATGCAATATGCATCAGTGATTACATTGTCTATCACTTTCCATCCACTGAAATGTACAAGAGGGAAAATGCTACACATTATTCTTAATGGACACTTGAAGATGGAATCCTTGTAAACTGGAATAGCTATTTCATGATGAAAGCATCCATTTCATCAGAATCTGTGTCATCGTCTCCACTCATCATGTCATAATAATCTTGAACCTTTATTTTTCTTGGAATTATTTCTGTAATGAAAATACGATAATGTTTATCCCCTTGCCATACATAACAAATTACCATAATGTCACTGAATTTTCCCTCACAACCACCATTGTAAGGCAAAGAATCACCATTTAATTGATTACATTAGCACTTCTAGTAAACAATAATCAAATGATCGGATGCTAACATTCATTTAGGTAGGACTGACCAATCCGAACAAGAAAATAAACAACTTCATAAAACAATTTATAGAGCAGTAAGCAAAATCAGAAAGATTACATTCATTGTAAAAACTTGAAATAGGACCACTTTTAATCATTATTATTTGAAATGCAGTAAATATAAGTTGACTAATCATAGCAAGCAATTGCTGAGCAATTATAACATTTAATATTCTCCTTTCACACATCTATATCAACATGGTTAACATCTAATTAATTCATTCAAAAGCCACAAAGAGTCTTTAGGTACATTTAATAATATTGCAAGGTATTTGACTAAGAATGAACAATCCGCTAAATACAAGACCTTCGCCAGAGTGGTTCCAGTAAAATTTTTTTTTGTTTACCAAGAGGTTAAATCGACATTATGGTAGTCAGGAAGAGGAGCAATAAAGGGAAATGTGTGGGTCCCGTCAGTTGAACATTTACCATACTTTCATTACACCTAGTACTAATGCGAAATGCACCGAAAAACGGGGGACTTAATAGCTTTACCCTTAGCAGCAGATGACAATCATTGTAACTCCTTAAAATCAATGATCACAGAAGTTACCACGCTTTGTAAAAAAAATGTGAAGAAAAATGATAACTACCGCAAATACACCGTAATGACACGAAGAAACGAATTAAGCATTGGTGGTATTTGAAGATTCAACTTCAAATAGTAAAGGACTCATTGCCTTATTGGTGACACATGCCATTCATGGCGCTTCGGCTACAGTAAGGAAATTACAACACTTTCGTACCTTTTAAGAAGTCTAGTCTTTTATTCGTTTGAACAACCTCAGCAAGATGCTTGTAATCTATAAAGTCTGCTTTGCCGTCAGCTTGCTTCAGAGCTTGACGAGACAGGTGCTGTATAAAAAGTTCCTAAAAGGAAGTACAAGTAGATTAGGACAGGGGCGTATACTGAACAAAATCAACACGCCAGAAACTTACAGTGGCTTTCGTAACCAACAGCAAGGAGTCTTGACCTATGTTTTCCACGTTCGGGGAACTTTTCATAATCGTCCTAATTCTACTTGAAGGTAAACTTAATTCTCGGCTTTTTGCATTGCCGCTCAGATTGGCCGCCATTTCTAAAACATTAAAAACAAGTCAAAACGAGTTTTAAAATACAGTTTTCATTTGATTTTGAGTTTCATTAATATTAGATTAAGTAAAAATTCTTTATTTATTTTTTAACACCGAAAAACAATGATATTATAGTTGTATTGTTTTGTATGTTATATTGCTACAAGCCTCTTTCACTTTCGTTCGTGTCGTCAGCAGGTTGGGGTGTTGAAAATTCAATTTCGGTAATACAGCATTTGTAACTGACGTTTTAGATTAATATAATCTGTCATAGATTATTATTTAAGTCGGTTTGTAATTATTCATTCATTACCTCAGTAATTCTTGGGAATTTATTTTTTAAGTGAAAATTCTAGTGCACATGTCACACGTTTTCCACATAAAACACTTGCCAATGTGGCCACTGATGTTGACCAAAAGTTGATCTCATTTGCTTCATAAAAGTTATTTTTAATTCTTGGCTGTTTCAGTGACTGTTGCTCAGGATGACATCTCCTTTGGCCGAAGAAAAAATTTGGTTCAACAAGCATATTTGTGAAGAAGCGGAACGTCAATATTACGAATCACAGGCCAAGGTAATAACCTTAGTGAACTTATATTATATTTGTTACCTTTTAAGTATTGAGTTATCGTATATGGTGCTCTTCTTTATAAATTGACCCATTTTTCCAAGCTGCTAATGAAAAACGGAATAATTCCCCGCCCCACGAATTTTTGTTTGCCTGCAACCGAGCAGTTACCATTGATTCAAATGCCTAAAGTAAACCAGAAGACGGAGAAAAAACCTCCGAAGCAGGATATCGTTCTCCCTGCTACGGAAAAATTGATTACGGCCCCAGCTGCAGATACTTTGCCTCCTTCTCCTCCCCTTACTCCCAAGAAAGATGATCCTCAGCCCCCCAAAGGTAAAGATGCCAAAGATATGAAAAATGAAGCTGATAAAGAGGGGATGAAAAAGAAGAGAAAGAAAGATAAATCAAAGAAAAAGTTGATCGAAGAAGTTGTTGAGAAGCCAAACGTGAGTCATTTAGTGGCATGTCATCACATCATCGTGGCTTTCCCTAGTTAGCCAGGACGTGCCTTCGCTGACTTTTTCTTTTTTTTTCTACCACCGCGTTAGATTGGTAATGTTTTTGCACGGCTTCCAGTTTTAGAAATATTTTTGTTTAGGTTTTCTTTTAACACTTGTGCTTGCCATTTGATAGTAGGAAGTGTGTGCATTCTGATTTTCCCTTAATTTGCTTAGTGTTACTTTCGACTGCATCAGTGTATTTCATTGCTGGTCCCTCGCATAATTATGTATCTGTCAATATAATTTTGCATGAGTTGAGATTTTGAGACATCCCTTTAAGTCACGTTTTTATTTCTCACCAGTACTTCTGTGTGTTCGTTAAATGATGAGTGTTTTTTTTATCTCCCGGTTTTAGCGTTTTAATTTGTATTCATAGCCAGTTTTGTTCAGCCAGTACTTGTAAATTTGTACCATTGATTTTTAAGGTGTAAGTTACTCTTCCTTATCCCTCCAACACCTGTGTTGGTGCGATTCAGGTGTGGTAAGGTCTTGTTTTGGGGTGAAAAGGGAGGGAGGATTTCCAGCCGGGGGCTTGGAATATCATATAATGAAAACATTTTTCAATTTTCCCAGAAATATCTGGGTAGGGGATAGTGGTGAATTATGCTATCAGTGTCCAACAAGTCTTGATTATTTTATTTAGTTTAAGGTAACCAAATGGTATAAATTTGGTATACTTATGATTTATCATTATCTTGAACTGCTGTTGGTCAGGCATCCTGTTGGTGAGTGGCTTACCATCTATAATTAGGGTCTTCCACCTGTTTTAATTCTTTGACGGTGACTATATGTCACTTTCGCTGTGCCTTTGAGTATATCTCCATGTTTCTATGCAAGTCATTCTTAGGGTTTGTAGAGGGTGTAAATTTTGTTGGTGTGAGGTATCTATTTCATAACAACGTTTATTCGTGGTGCCAGGAGTGGGGGTTTGAATTAAATATCAACAAATGCACCACAGTAAAATCTTCAGATACAGTAAAATATCTTGGAAAAACCTTAACTTCTGATATATCGTGGTGATTACACATACAGAACATATGTGGCACAGCATTAAAGGAACTAGGTTTTGTTAAGCATATAATAGGAAGGTCCTATGATGAAAAAGTCAAATAGAGATACTACTTCGCTCTGGTGCCACATCTCTAATACGCCGTGAGAATTTGGTACCCTGGTCAAATAGATTTAACCAAAAAAATTAATAAAATACAAAGGAAAGCAGTGTGCTTTGTTAAAAACTGATACGAGTGTATATATAGTGTCTCACAACTTACAGAAGGATTAAGGTGGGAGCTGTTGAGACAATCCAACTTGACTGTCTTTCTTTTCTCTCTTTCTAAATAATTTTAGATTAGCCAGATTCTTCTGATCTGTCACTCTTGTTTATTTTTTCTAACAACCACACACAAACTCCATCACAACAAAACAATAAAAAAATAGACGAACGTAAATCATGTCGATACGACAAAAATGTATATGTCCAACACACTTGATTAAATTTATAAAAATAAATTAAACCTCTCCCCTTGTCGGGCACATACTATTAGATAAAATCTCCCCTCCTTGCATGAGCGAACGAATGAAAACAAAATAAACACAACACAAAATAACCATACAATTATAGCAGAATGAACATCAAATCAAATTTGGGCAACCAACACAGCCAAACACCCATTCAGTGCCATTAAAATTCAAACACGAAACATCAATAACACTATCAGGCTTCAAAGAACCAAAAATTCATCATTTACTTGATCCCCAGTACTTCATGCCAGTAATTGTTCAACCTACTATTCAAAATTTTGGTGAAAATTTCAGCACGATTTGACCATGATAAAATTATTTTGAACCAATTCTTGAACATGGTGATGCTTGACATCTATGTATGTTTTGATCTCTCAGCATTTCCTCATTCTCCTCCCTTCTTTTTCTCATCAAGACTTTCTCCATCAGCACAGCAGAATGGTCCAATTTTTTTTTCAGGTATGCTTCCCAATCAGCATTTTTTCGCTTCTCCTCCTCCCTTCTCATCTTCTCTTCTAATGCTTGGTGCTGCTAATGTTTTTGGATTTGTCCCTTATGCTCTGACCTCATGCCCTTCCATCAATCACATTCCAAATGATGTGGACCAAAAGCACTGGCTGCTACGTCAGGATTCTCAGAAAGGAAGTCCCCAGTAATGCAATTGATGATGTCTGCACACTTGTCAAGAAGTTCTAGTCTTTCCTTTTCCCATTGGCTAGCTTCTTTCTCGATCATCAATCCCTTATTTAATTCCATTAACGATTCTTCTTGCAGCCTTTGGCACTCCTGGTCAGCTATACTCAATTCCACTGCAGCTTTGTCATAGGCTATGGCTGCCATCTTGTGGGCCTGCTCTTCCTTTCGATGCTCTGCCTCGGCCTTTTCCTTCTCCTGAAGTTGCTGATCAAGCCATGCCTTCAGCTGTTTGCGCTGCAACTCCCTCCTCTCAGCACTTGCTGAATCTTCTCCCCCAAATAGTTTTGCCAATGAAGGCCCACAAGTAGAATCATCTTGCACAGATAATCTCTTTAATCTGTCTGGGCAGTTCAAGTCATAGGTCACACTATCTTCAGGACGCTGGCATGTTGCTCGGAATTCATTTACTTCTCGTATCTGACATCTCTTCTCCTCGAGCAGATTTTTCTCAAGTAGCAGAGCAAGTTTGCTATCCTGAATGACTTTCTGATCATAAGCTGTGGCCTTAGCACCTTTGGCATCATCCCGTGCTTTTCGTAGAGAAATCTGTTTCTCCAACGTTCGCGTGTCAATACCATACTGCCTTTCTCTAGCATTGAATATTCTACTCCTTCTTCTTCTAATTTCCTTTTCTTTTCGATCCGAGCAGCTTCTTTGGTATCTAACGGAAGTTTTCCTTCAAGGCATATGTCACATTTTGACACAGGTTGTTTCACTCCACAAATTTTGGGTAAGTTATTCATGTGTCCAAATCTTTCATGCCACAATTCTACACTTCAACCTCTTGCTTCAATTATTTTCTCTTTTTGTTTCTCGTTTGATTTCGAGTGCATCCTTTTACCATTTGCCAAGAAATGATCACACTTTAGTTCATACATTTTGGCTTTCTTGCTCCAAAGACCAGTCATGAGCAGTTCTTTGCCATCATAGACTTTCGTCTTTCCTTTTTCAGTTACAATCTTAAATCCTCTCTCTTCCAGTCTTCTTTCTGATATAAGAGTGCAGTCCAGTTCTTGGACTAAGTATACTTTCTTTAAAATTATTTGGTAACCTCCACTCTTCTATGCAAGTTGTGCAATCGTTAAACCCCTTCCTGTCACCTGCAAAAGATCAACACTGGCTGTTTTCACCGTCCCTCCATAGCTTCTATCCATATCTTGAATCAGCTCCCCATGAGGCGTCAAGTGATCACTTGCTCCTCCATCAATGAAGATTGAACGGAGTTAGCAACGCTTAATTGATGAACTCATACCTGCCATAAGAGCTGCTGACTTAATGTGTTTCACCGATGCCTTCGTTGCCGCACCTTTCATTTTTCTCAGTTTCTCCTCTTCGCTTTCACTTGCGTCATGTGAGCTCAAGTCTGAGTTAAGCTCAGCAGATCTTGGAGATTTCTTCCGATGTATTGATTGATCATTCCTACCTTTTCTCTGATAATAATCATCCTCTTCCTGTAGTCTCTTCGCTTCGGTTTCTCCTCTTCGTTTTCACTCGTTTTTACTCTCCCCTCAAAATATGGGCATTCACAGGCTATATGTCCCGGCTCTTTGCATGCAAAGCATACAAATCTCTTCTCATTTAACGCATCATTCTTGTAGATGCCTCCCCTCGACCCAAAACGGCCATTTTTCCATCCTTCTCTGCTATCAAAGTTAACCCTCCTCTCAAATCTTGAAGCTAGGGCCGTGATATCATCTTGAGCTGTGTTCGATTTGGTCAATGACGTATAACCCTTCCTTCTCTCTTCTTCAGCCATTAATCTAGCCATCACTTCCTCCAAATCTATTTGCTCTCCTTTGTCTAAGTTGTGATTAGCACTTCATGGAGAGGCCTCCGATGATAAATCTCGCTTTTTCTTTTTCATCAAAATGGGCCTTTGTTGCCTTCAACCTTCGGTTTAAATAAAAAATCTCACGAAGTAATCCTTCATTGGTTCATCCTCTTCTTTCTTGACAGATATCAGCTCCCGAAGCAACAACGTTTGGTTTATAGGCCCAGCTTTGGTGTACAGTTTTTCAAGCTTGTTCCACATGAACTGTGCAACATTTTTAGCTCCGACAAAATCTATGGTTCTCAAATTCAACATCAGTAATATTAGTATCATTTTTCTTTGTCTCTTCTACTGAGAATGTGTCAGTTTCATCGGCGTTGTGTATTCTGAGATACTCTGGGCAGACAGCATCCCAGCAACCTCTTTTTCGTAGCAATGCTTTTGTGGTCACCGACCACGAGAAGTAGTTGGTCTTATCAAGTTTCAAATACCTTTTTACTGCTTCGTCTTCGGCCATTGTCACTATAGCTTTATACAGATGGATATATGTATCTCTTAAATGATTCTTCGGAACTGTTTCTTTCCTACCTTTCTTCCATGAGAATTTAGCACGTAAGTCTCATAATTAGTTGAGACAATCCATCTTAACTATCTTTCTTTTCTATCTTTCTAATTAAATTTAGTTTAGCCAGATTCTTCCGATCTGTCAAACTCTTGTTTATTTTTTCTAACAACCACACACAAACTCCATCACAACAAAGCAATTAAAAAATAGACTAACGTAAATAATGTCAATATGTCAAAAATGTATGTGTCCAACACACTTGAATAAATTTATAAAAATACATTTAACAGGAGCCCCTAGAGACTGAGGTTCCATGCTAGGCTTAGTTTGCTTGATAAATTCAGGACTGATATTTTTCAGAGCAATACAGAGAATGTTACCATGACTCCTCACTACTTCTCAAGGTCTGACAGATGTGATAAAATAAGAGAGATACTCTGTCGAACAGATAGGTACAAAAACTCGTTCTTTCCGCGAACAATATGCGACCACAATAACAATGGAGCTCCACTAAATACACTCCTATAATGCATGTCACCATTTCATCTCCAAAATATTACACCTTTACACGGCTGGTGACCTAACACTGCCTGCCACATGCCCAAGCGGCGGCTCGCGGGGTATTATGTAGATGTAGATTTCATAGATAAGGATTTTTTTCTGAAAAAAATTTGTAACTGGCACTCTGAATTTCCTAGATTAGTCAATCTCCATTGCAGGGTGAAGACATGAATTTTCAATTGTTTTAAGTCTCTGATAATGGCCTCCTGTGCATCCCTTTGGCTGTGTTCCATTTCATAGGGTGAACCTGAGTCTTCCCGTTGCAGTAAGACTACTATAAACAGTTGATGTCTTCATTCCATGGTCGCTTGATAAATACATTGTATAAAAAAGTCTATGAAGAATGCTTCAAAAAGTGTTCATATGATAAGTTAATGGGTGATTTGTCCGTCTATATACCGGGTATAGACTAAAGAGATTTACCTGCCATTTCACAGCATGCATTGATGCTGTGCCATTACTGTGGCATTAGTGTTTATCAATCAAAAGATGAGCTGAAGAGTTTCTGCAGTATCATTATTACTAAAAAAAATCTGTTGAGGATCATTAAGGTATTTAATTCACAGTGATCAGACCCATGATTACTCATGGAAACCAATAGAATCAGTACTTTACTGTAAACTGACTGTTATTTTTTCGAATTTAATTCCATTGTTAATCAAATTATGCTTACATAGAACTTGTTAGTACTGATAGTACCTTAAGATCCAATTAAATCCATTGAATCAGTTTCAATGCAAAAACCATCTTGAATATAATTATGAGGAAATTTTCAATTTTTGTTAATATTTCCATTAATTCGTGGTAAGATTTACTCATCCACTTATTATGAAATATCACACACCATACCTAATTCATTGGTCTAGGGCTCATAAGGGAGTATTGTGGAGTTCTTTCCTGCCCTACGCTCTTCTCAACATGTGCCCAACGAAATGGAACAGCATTACATGGTGTCTCATCAGATAAGTGACTATCAAAAAGATCAGACAAGGGTGCAAAGGGCACATAAATAGTGAAATAGAACACAACCTTTCTCTCGCAAACATTAAAACTGAACTATTGGCAATCATGTCCATAGCAACTGGAAATCATTACTATCCAAATGTAGTTCCCAAAAGTCTGGAGATGATAAAAATTCTCGTTTATGCAACATATTTCCCCACATACACAGAAAGACAAACAGATTTCAAGTGGTGCTCTCTCTCAACCCCTGGTAACATGTTGAATGTCAAACTGCCTACCAAGATCCTTTCAAGCAGCATGTTATTCTCCTCTATCCTTTCTAAAGATCTAGTCAATGGAAAAATCGCACTGAATAGACTTCTCAAGTCTGGAATTTACAAAACTAAATGCATTGGCTGGAAAAGGTAAACATTAGTCTTAACTGAAAGAACTTTTATCTCACACATCAAAGAACATGCTAGTTGTTAAATATGTGAATTCCTCCTCACTGTTTGCTAAATGCCTGCATGATAACAATCACTTGAATTATTTAGCCCCTGAAAATTTACTTGCCCTTAGACATTAAAATGGATACTTGAAACCAAATGGAAAATATCAGACACTTTATCGATGTTAGCAACCAACTCTTATTTCTGCACCCCTCCCCATTCGTAAATGATTAAGTTACCTGGTTAAATAATTAGCTTTCCCACCTCATTAGCCATTGGTCTATTCACCCCTGCCTTTCTCAACCGTAGTCAAACCTTAGTATTTTTTTCTCTACCTCACCAATAACTATCCCTACAATCAAGGAAAATAAACAGTTTGTACCTGACAATGCTGCTAAATGATGAAACGCATTGCACTAAGAAGAACATGTGGAAATGTACCAAGTTTTTACTTAATTACAAATATAAACTTTGTCTACATTTTTTACCTAGGATTTGTTTTTTACTCTCATTGTGGTAGGCTGGTGACACTAATGAAGTTCTGGTTATAATGTTTTCTATCTTTCCAATTTTCTATGATACTACCTAATTTGTTGTGTAAGCCTGCTTCCAAAGGATCCTAAATAATTGTGGTATGGAGTAGGGGAGATATAGCAAAAGCTCCTTCATTATTGCACTGCCACTATTCTCATTTGATGAATCCTGATAAATATCGACTTGGCTATTTCTTCCATGAATGTTTACCTCACGAATTATCAAGCAATCATTCTTTTTGTATCAGTCATTAGAGTATATGGTCAAAGTGTGAATGGATTTATATTGCCCAGTGGGCTCTCTCTAGCATAATTTTTGTAGGGGAAAGTTGTTCTATTTTCTAATATCCCCCTCTACCATTTTTTTCAAATTGTTTGGGCCCCCCCTCACCAATGGATGACTTAGGGATTTATAGTCTATACTTTCTTATTCTTTTGAGTATGGGTTTCAGTGTATTTTCGTCACTGCTAAGTTTGATCATTTGACAATCTCAACCTGTTGACAATTTTCTTGGAATTTTAAAGGATGCTGAAAAATTTCAAAAAAGGAATCAGAAGCCTACTTTTAGTTTTTTTTTCATTCATTCTAGAATAATGGAAAGATTTGGCAAGCAAACTTTAAATGCCTATTTATGGAATCCAGCAGAAATATGGCATCAATACTGGTCCGTCTTTTTGATGTAGGATTAGGCTTTAACCCGTTTATGCCCATTGTCAACCTGAGTTGCCAAAAATTTTCAACATTAAAAAAATTCATGTATCCCTCAATATGAGCCATACCTTCTTCATTCTTCGGTTTCTGGGTTCTCTAACCTTCCCTTTGTCAAACAGGGTCTGGGATTTACTCTGACAGTATTAAAAGTAAAGAGTCCCCAGGTCCAGAAGGAATACCTGCACATGTGCTGAAGGAATTAGCGCCAAGGATTGTACGATTCCGAGAAATTGTATTTGACACATCATTATCTGAAGGAAAGGCACCCGAAGTGTGGAAAATAGCCAACATCACACCAAAATTTATAAAAGGAAACATATGACCCAGGAAATTACCAGCCTATATCATTGACATAGCTTTTATGCGAGAGACTCAAACACACTGTTGTTAGCAATATTCCTTCCTTCCTAAATAATCAAAACTTCTTATTTGGCAGTCAGCACAGCTTCTGGAAGGGTAGATCCTGCGAAACACAACTAGTACTCTTCCTTAACTACTTCCTAAAATCAGGTGATTCGAATAAACAACTTGACGTGATATTCCTTGATTTCAATGAAGCATCTTGTAGAATGCCTAATTCAGGGTTGCCACAGGCCAGGAGTACCTGGAAAAGTATTGGGAATTAAAGTTAAGCCTCGAATACCTTTTACATTATACTTTATCCAGCACAAGTTTGAGGATACTTTCAAACATGACGACTTTCCTATATGATGTGATGTAGAGCCAGCATGCTAGCTAATAAGCACAATCGTTATTACACTGGCTGAGCTACTGGATTCCATAATTGATGCAATACTAATCAGCCACTAGCTCCTAGGAGCACCTGATAGCCATTAACAGATTGCATTGGTTTTTACAAATACTATGTGATCTTCTTTTCCTGAAATAGGTGCCATCTGTGCCCCCTTTTGGTTTTCAACAGTTTTCAGGCCACTAAATACACAGGAACTATAAATATCCCTGCTGTAGTCTATTGGTTTATTCAATATTTTAAGTAGATGTAAATGAAAATACCTCTTCTCCAGAAGATCAAATTCAATGATTCTTATAAAGCGTAGTACAGTACCTCTCATGCTGGATTTCATACTCAACATCCAGTTCTGGCTAGTATACTAGGTCTTGTGCTGGATCTTGTATCGTGTGAATAGGCTTAAGAGAAACTTGTCAATCCTTTTCTTTTTGTTGGTAACCTCTTGTTTAGGCGGTGTAAAGAAATAATTTTTGGGTTTAGGATTCTAGTACTTGTTGAAATAAGCTATCGAGGCCAATCTTTTTGAAGAAGGCCAGTTGTTTTCCCAGTAGGACCTCTTGCCTCTCTCATCAGGATGAGGTGGATTGTGATCACTCTGCCTTGTTGAAAGAAGTCTGATGACAGAATGGCCGAGCAAGGAGAAAGGAGTACTGATCATAATTGAGGAGAGAGCCAGTGCTGGGACTAGGCAAGGAATGGCAGGCAGGAGCCCCTCATGAAATTTTTAATTGCCATTATTGTGAAAGTCACCTTACAAACATTTCCAAACTAAACCCAAATGGCTGCAGTATGGTAAAGTGAAGGGGTTCAGCGAAGACCATTTGATCTTAGTACATGCAAAGCACTTGGTGTACTTCCCTTACTTTCTCTTTTATCTTGTCATTGAACTTCTTTTTAAGGCCAAGCCTCAAACCCTGACTCTTGGTTGCTTGGGAAAAGATTAATTTTTAGTCATACATGCTGTGTACTTAGGTTAGTATGGGAGGTGTTTTAATTTATCATCTCCTGCTCAGTTAATGAATTAATTGTTAGAATTTTGTGCTTAGTAATGTATTGTCACTTTTTAATTAATTTATAACTCAAGGCTGCTTGTTATCTAGTGTGGTTTCAATTCAGGGTCTCTCCCGAAGTGATTTTATGTTCTGTTTCAATTTTTGTTTGATACTATTATATTTTTGTCAATAGATAAATATTTTCTTTAGGTTGTGTATTTATCATTATGATACATTTGGAGAGGCCTCAAACTCTTCCAACCACTTTTTATCCCCAGGTTAATAACACAAACATGTTATCAGTTCCTAGCTCAAGTTTTTTTTCATTTTACATCCTGAATTTTCTGTGTAGTTCTCATTGTGCTCCAACTCTTATTCTTCTAATTATTCAGTTCTTCAAAAATTTTATATGATGATATTTTCAACATTATATTCTACTCCAGGAAGACACCACCATAGCCACTTATGTCATGATTTTTTGTTGTTTTCATTATATACATAACTGTCTATTACCAAATGATTGAAATATATTCACATGAATTTTGAAGTCTTTCTTAATCGAGTTTTTGCCTGACACAGTAGCTAATTTATACCTAGCACTGAATTAATATAACACAATCACAGTCCTACTGTATGAAAGTACATATTTTCAAAATATTCTATTACATTTTTCGATCATTGATGAGAATTATGGTAGTCTCTTTGATCATCAGTTTGCATGGATAAAACTTTAACTTTCCTCAAGGATCATGTACTGCCAGCCAAGTTTTACCAAATTTTGCATTATCCTTACTTATAGGGCAAATATGTGTATGCGTTTCATAGTTCCGTGATATAATTGTATACTGTTAGTGTTATTTTTGTTGGCACGTTACGTAGTGTTTGGGTTTTTTTTAATCTCTGGTCATATTTAATATGTTATGCATTTTGGAAAGCTGTAGTTATGAACTTACCCAGGTATACTCCTTTTTGAACTTCGGATCTATATCTAGTTGTTTTACCTATTGAAGCTTATATGTCAATCAGTAAGGTATAATTGTCTTTTTACATATAATTTTTAAAAGATGACTTGCCTGGTTTTTCCCATAGTTAATTGTAACATTCAATAATCTTAACCATAACAGGATTAATGCACTTATTATATTAGAAAATGATTTGGATAAATGAATGTGCATGTGAATGGGAGAAGGTATGAAGCGATTATTATTATCATTTTTAATATTGGAAATCCTCTCTGTTTAGCTGATATCAATTTGTACTTTTCATTTGCTGTGATCAACCTTTTTATTCATGCTAATGTCTTGGTTTTTAATGAATTTTAAGTTTATTAACTTAAGGACTTAACTTAGCTCAAAATTGGGGTGTGCCTTTTGAATTGATTCATTAATTTTTGTTCTAAAGGTGAGTGATTGTAATGTGTATCCCTCATGACAACAATTTTTAACTGCTGCCAATGGTAACACCGAATGTGTTTTCTCTTTCCCACTCTTCCTCCTCCTATGCCGTCTCTTCCCTTTCTGGATGATCCCTGGTGGTGGTGTCGGTGTAGGGCACGCCTCCCACACCCATCCAAAGCTCCCTGGCAGCGGAAGTGGCCAAGGCACGATGGCACATTAAACAATCCCTCGAGTTTGTGAGTAACATAGATAGGATGCTGCTATACTTATCAATCCCATTTAGAAGATGTTTACTTGCCTTGCATGTGCCAGTTTGTGTTGTTTCTGTTTTCTCCTTTTCATTGCGGGGTGCCAAAGTTTCCTCATGATGTCCTTTATGAGGGTGTGCGTTTGAAGTTGTCGTCTCCTAGGTAGACTTAGGAGTTGCTCTCCTATGACATTCCAGAATGATGTTATCATTGATGATTGTAATCATGCATTAATGGATGTTGTTCTTTCTATATACTCTTAGTCATGATCATAAATGCTTATTATTTTGTGGAAATTATCTTATTGGGGAGTAGTTAAAGGTATCATTTTAATTTGTGATACTGGGTGGGAAAAGGGTGATTAAATGGGAGTTTTGTAAGGTAAAGATCTGGGTCGTCGATTAGATTGTTATTTTTACGTTTGTGTGGATTGAAATGGTGTATGGCAAGGGGAAGAACTGACTTAGACAATGTTTGTGGGGTTGGTGATTCTGGGTGAATACTGGCCGAAATTGAAAGCATATAGCATATGTGGATTTAGGAGTTAAGTTTCAGATCGATGGAGTTGCAGGGGGAATACCTGCATTTATCTAGTTTGCTCTATTTGGTTATGAAGATGTAAAGTGTGTTCCTTTCAGCTTCTAGGGATATTTTTCTATGTTACCATTCTTTTCCCAAGTAGAATGATAAACAAATGGTTGAGTTTTTTGAGTTGACCTTATTGAGTGCTGGTTGCTTTACTGACTGATTGTTAGCAGGGAAGAACATTGGGAGTTGTGAAATCCTCCTCCGCATGGAATATCGACAATTTAGCTTAATAGGTGGTATATTGCAATTTTTCTTTGGAAGAGGCCTCAGAAAACATGTTTCCTTTGAGCCTCTCCTTTACGATATGGATATCAATCAAAAGATCCTGGGTTTTACTCTTGGTTACCATAATTTTATGTGTTATTGGTGTATCGAGGCTTGGAAGTTTGCCTCATCATAGCTGAATAAAACCCCCTGTAAACCTATCATGAAAGATAACCTGTATTGCATGATTGCATTAACGGAGTGGTTTTGTGATCAACATTTGGTTTCTACCTATTATAAATTTTCAGTTTTATTAGTTAAATATTGAAGCAGTATGTCATTACCTTTGATGTTCCAAAACTTGGGGTGTAGTTTTGCCAGTCAAATGTACATCATTGTCATGAGCTGCCTTATCCCTTCCACAATTACACCATTACTTAGCGAATTAGGAGCATGAATCAATATTACTAAATGTGAATCTATTTATGTCATTATGAGGTGAAAAATTTGTTTTGCATGAATTAAGACTCCAATTTGGAATGCTCGTTCAGTAATACATAAGGTAACCGTGTGATGGGAATGGATTTTAGAAAGTTATTTTTATCTGGAAGTACTAATGAATAACTTAGAATAGTAATTTGTATTGGTCCTTATGGTTTTTATGAAATTCAAACTGTCATGTTGCATTAGAGATACTCATTTACTTTTTATGAATGTATTCAGTTTTTATTGATTTTTAGTTAAAACTTGGAATAGTGAGAAACTACTTAACAATGATTAAAAAATCTTAAACCATTTGCACTTTTCACTTAATTTTTAATACAGTGCATTCAACCTTATTTGGCATGGGATAGGTATGTTAATAATGTTTTAATGGAAAGATAGTAGTTCTCCTTGAGAGTAGAGGCCAGGAAATTGAAGTAGCCTAACTATGCCTGAAGATACCTCTATAAGTTGCCTTTCTATTCATTCAGATCACTCAGTTACTCACTGTCCATTGTTTGAGTGACATACATCCCTTAATTGACTGTAATGTTTTCCGGAAAAAACATTTGATTAAGTGTGTATATGGTTCGTTTAGCTTCCAGGCCAGATGTATTTGAAATAAATCAACAATTATTTTTAATTTATGTTTGCAATTAATATTTGCATGCAAGATATTCAGGTTCCAATTGCCTCAAGTAAGTTGTAACTCTCTTGAAGATTTTACAAATGATTTTACTAATTTTTAAAAATAAAGGTTTATGTAGTTTTTTAATTCAAGTAAAATAGAACTAGATATTAATGAAAATTTAGAAACTGACTTGGAAGACCAAATAGTGCTTGTATAAATTAGTTTCCCCCCCCCTTATTGACTATTATGGCCAAGCTGTGGAAGCACCTGGGAATTGTGATGAATGAAAAGAAATAATTTCTCTGGTAATTGAAGCCATTGGACTGCCTCTGAAAGTAAATTTAACTGTATCAAGACAAATAATCCTACGCATTGAGATGAACTTACTTAGGAAATTATCCAGATCATGTTTTGAGTTAGTCAATATTGTAATGAATGCACAATTGCAGCCTTGTTTCTTTATTTTACTAAAAATTCATTTAATCCTAAAAAGTTGTTAATTTTAGCTGACAGTCTGAATTGTAATAAATTGTTGTTAATTCAGCTCTGAGTGATGACTGTTCCAAATAACCCATCCTAACATTCTTGGCATTGATTTGGCTTTCATGTATTCAAACCCTTGGTTGATTATTGACTGACATTGGTTGATTGTTGACACTGACTTGGTTGATTATTGATTGACAAACTATGAGAACTGTCATGTTCTCTGTAGTTGTGGTCCATGTTACCCTCTTAGATCAAGTTGTGTTGGGAGGTAATTTTGACCTCATTTGTGGGGAGTGGTGCATGCTACTTATTTTTATTTGATTTATCTGATACCATGAAATGCTCTGTTGTTTAACTTCAATCTTAGTATATTGTGTAAATTTTGTGACTCTTCAAATTCATTATTCAGATGGATGGCGTGGCTGTGGCAGCTGGTGCATCAACTGATGTTTTGAATCGCCTTGCATCTTTAGAAATTGAGAATGCAGATTTGAAGAAAGGTGAGTCATTGAATGATGGTGACAGTGACAACTTACTCATTAGCTCAGTGGGAAGTGATGGCTTTTGTACAAGTTTTGGCATGCGTTGATTTTTACTATTGGATGTATGTTTAAGCTGTATGGTGTACTTTATGATACAAAGCAGAAGCATGACTCCCTATCATGCTGCTAATAAGTCGTTCCATGCACAAATGTTATTTATGTAGAGAGACACACAATTCACTAAATATGTTGTTAAAGTTAAATCAGCTATTGACAAGATTAATTCTTGATGGTCAGCTCTAAACAAGGTTTTTATATTTTATTTATCATTTTAGATTACAAAGCAAGCACAACCTTTCCTTGGTAAGTACACGAAAGCTTAGTGATGGCCATGACAGCCTAACCTCAGCCAGTCTAGAATTTGCTGGCTTTGAAAGAGATAAAATTGCTACGTGAGTTATTAGGCTCAGAACATAGGGTAATTTGATAAATATTACCTGCTTGAATACTCGAGAAGGTGTATGTGGCCAAAAAAAAAAGTTCACTTTGTCTTAGAAATTCATTCAGCAAGTTATTGATGAATAGCCCCTGGATTTTCAAAATGCCTTCACATTTGTCATCCATTTTATGTAAAGTTCTAACTGCTATGGTACAGTGGAGATGTGGCACATCTTGTTTACGGAAACTTCATATTTTTTGTGTTTTCTTTAACGTAAACCATTGGTTAGTGAAGCTTATATTTTACTAAACATCCAATTGCTTCATTATTGCTTGAGATCTAGAGAGTTGATGACAATAGAGAGAAGGATATTTGATTAGGGAATCAAACTGCTCCCATAGTAATTGAAACTTGGCTTGATTTCATAGACTTGTACATTTACTTAATAACAAGATTCTATGGATGTGTAAGCCACTCAAAATTCGAGTCTAATTGAATTTAAAAAAATACTCTACTCGACTTGAGCATTGTAAAAATACTTGAGGCATGTCTAGTTTTTTCGACAATAATTTTTAAATTGTGGGGAAAATGGATTACTGTGTTAGCACAAATTTAAAAAAATGTTTTCCCCTTCTGAACTTCGGAAGAGATGTGGGTTCGTCTTGTCGTGTCCACCCTCTTCTATCAGAGGGAGGGTTGGAAACTTAAATATTTAACCAAGTTTTTTTACCCACCATTTGAGATAGCACTTTTTGCTTTCCTGAATCTTACAAGTTCAGTTTAAGTTGCATTTATGGCCATTACCTTTTTGTCTGCCCATTTCTCCAAGTTATTTTGACAGTTTTGTAAGATATCGCCATCATCGACTTTTCCCATTACTCTGAAAATAATGCGATCGTCTGCAAACATCCAGTAGAGCTCTTAATATTTCCACCAATATTGTTCATGTAGATTATAAATAGTAAAGGTCCCAGTACACTTCCTTGTGGCACACCTGACGTGGCATAGAATTCCTCTTAGTAAGTATCGCCGACATTAACCCTTTGTGACCTTCCTGAGGTAAAAGAATTTATTCAGTTTACCACCCTTCCATCTATGCCTAACAAGCCTATTTTTTTTTCATTAGATTGTCATGATTTACCTTGTCAAATACTTGTGAGAAATTAATCAAAACCCCATCTATTTGCTTACCGCTATCTAGCCCCTCCGCTAGGTCCTGATAGAGAGACGCTTTTATAGATAGAGATACGGGAAGGAAAACTTATGTTTTCCTTCCCGTAACCAGTTCTTTTCTTTCAATACATCCTTAATAATTTAGTCTGCGATCAAGTGTTCCATGCTTTTGCACACAATGCAAGTCAAGCTAACTGGTCAATATGATTTAACACCATTATGAGACCCTTTTTTGTATTTGGGAACTATATTTGACTTTTTCCAATCATCAGGTGAATCGCCATTGTTAATTATTACTGTAAATAAATGTGTTAGGAAAGGAACCAAAGCTAGGCCTGGGCGATATATCGTGAAATATCACGATATTTAAATATGTCGGGAAGCCGATATTGAGTTTTGAACATTGGCGATAAATCGTTGTCTGATAAAAATCGTGATATATCTGGACTGATATTTTATCAGGCCTGATAAAAATCGCCTTCCGATAAAAATATCACGATATATCATCCGATAAAAAATCTCCTCTCGATAAAATATCACGAACTATCGTCTGATAAAAAATATTGGGCCCGATAAATTATCATGTAATGGCGCCAGAAAATCGTGTCAGGAAAAGACAGCCGTTGGGTTGGCCTTCGTTTAAGCTGGAGCAAGTACGTTTGAAAACTTACCATTCTGTGTTGGCTAAGGCTAAGTAAGATGTTCATTTTATGTCAAAACCTCAATAATTCAATCAAACTGTGGATGGAGTTCATGAGTTTTAAAAAATTATCCACCTGTCGATAGCTTCTTGTCCAGAAGCATAGGACATCGTCTTCGAAACGGAAACAATTAGAAACGGTGTTTAAAAGAGAGTTATTCTGATTAATAAGTTTCATTTTAAAGGGGTTCGTGAATATCTCCGCAATTATAGGTGAAAAATGCAATCCCATTGGATGGCCCTCGTTCTATTGGTAAAATTTTTCATTGAGTTGGGAGAAATTTTGTTTGGGGCACGTTTCCATTAACATTATTTAATCCTCTATCTATCTGGGATTTTCCGGTGAATTCCTCTGGATATCTTTTGATGCCTCTAATGCCTCACTGACAGGTACTGACGTAAATACGTTTTTACGTCAAATAAAATTAGTTTGGCATAAATCTTGGCATTTGTATTCTTTAAATCTTCCACTAAAACTAGTGAATTTTTAATACTGCACTTGGGGATAAAATTTGAAATTAATAAATTGTATTATTTATATCTATGAATACATATTATTATCTATGAATGGTAATGATACTTTTATTTTGACCATTTACTTCTAAGAAATTGAGAAACAATTGATGGAAATTTAATTCAATTTCACACAAAAAACTAATAATAACCGATTGGAAATCATAAATAGCGCAAGTACAATAACACGAGAGAGTACTAGAAAATAACCCGAAAGTGCATATCCAAAAATGTGCTCACCAATACCCAGAGGGTAGAAAATGACGAATATCATAATTTTTGAACAAATTCTTCAGGAATTTTTCTACATTAATTCCGTAACCCAGGTGCACAAATAGTTTTAAAAAAGAAATAAAATTAAATTTTGTTTTGAAGAATTTAGTGGGCATTAATGGTTCAAGGTGGTTTACCGGTTAGCTAGTGGAAATGTAATTATTTTCTTAGAACAGGAATAAATTCCTGGTTCATAGATAGGAAGATTAGCTGCTCAGCATGCTCACCCATTAAACATGACCTTTCGACTGTTAGGACATTTCCAGCAGCGCTAAATTCTCGCTCTGAGGAGGTACTTGTGGCCAGCAGGCAGAGGTACCGCATTGCAAATGTATAAAAGGAGGGATAGGCACTGCTGTGGTCCTTCCACCATTAAAGATTATTGCAAGATGCATCAGGGGCTGGTGCCAGCTGGTAACAGTGTAAATCCAGGTCAAACTTCCGCCTGGGAGTTGGCACAGGTTCAGTGTAGGCGTTGGATCTCCTCGACAAAATCGTGGCAAGTGCGCACCTTTAGGCCTGGGCGATATATCGTGATATTTCACGATATTTATATATATCGGGAATCCGATATTGAGTTTTGAACATTGATATTTTATTGGGAGGCGATTTTTATCGGATGATACATGGTGATATTTTATCGGGAGGCAATTTTTTTAATCGAATGATATATCGGTCACATTTTATCGGGAGGCGATTTTTTATCGGATGATATATCGTGATATTTTATCGGACCTGATATTTTTATTGACCCGATATTTAAATCGGTCCCGATATTTTTATCGGTCCCCCGATATTTTTATCGTCCCGATATTTTTATCGGTCCCGATAGTTTTATCGTTCTCGATATTTATCGTCCCGATATTAGTTATCATTATCATCAATTATCGATATTAATAATTATCGTAATCCGATATTGATATTTAAATATCGCCCAGGGCTAACCAAAGTGTTTCCCAATCTTTTAACGAGTTCTCCAGTTAGACCATTGGGACCACAAGACGCATGACTATTTATTTTCTTTAATCTCTTCCTGACATCCCTAACCTTAATTTCGAAAGGTATACAGTAGAACCTCAATCTATCGTTTTTCAAGGGGATGGGCAAAAAAAACAATGGATGCTGGATAACGAACAATGCGGGAAAAGATTTCCCGGGAGCCAAAATGAGATGAAAATGCGAGAATTTTATGGTAACTTTTCACAGTAGAGGGGAATCTTAAAGGAATTTCTCTTAAAAGCTGGAGAATTTTTAAATTTAGTGAAAATACTTCGTGTATCTCTAATTTTTCGTTTGACTACTAACTTTAAAATATTTTATTAGTATTAAATATCCCAATGGTGTCTCGGATGATAAAAGTAAATAAACAAGATCCATTATCATGTTTTGGATGATCCTCAAGCCCGCGCACCGACCTATGCATGCATAGAAATTTATTCGTTTCAAATATCCTTGAGGGTGAGAAGGGCGCCTGAAATTTGTTGGGGAGGATGTAATCTATTTTCACGCTTTCCATTGTGCTCCTGATGCTGATGGAGGAGTGCCACCCGTTAAAGATGAAGCGAGCTTGACGCTACCAAGTGTACTCTTGTTTATCTGGAGCAATCGCGTAACCCACGAGGTATAGAGCAAGAGAGGTGTAGCAGGTTATCGCCATCTGGTTCAGAGAGGCAAAAGTTAGCGGGCAATCGGGTTGAAATGAGGAATTCCGATATCGGTGGTTTGAGTTCGGCTTGGCATTACTAAATAAACACCAAATTCAAAAGAATAAATAATTTTGAAGGTTCTCGGTGCCTAAAAAACAAAAAAAAAACATTTCTGGCAATGCAAGCCCACATCAGACAACGGACGAGAAGGAACTTAGCCCACACTCGCAGGACTTCCACTACGACAAACCAATGGTTGGTAACATCTTGAGTTACCTTCAGCTGTCTTAAAACACCTATTTTTAACAGTTTCGGCTTTAGGCTCAGAAATAAATACTTCAGGAAAATTAATAGACATAAATACCTACTTTAACTGGCTAAACACGGAAAAAATAGAAAAAGGAAAGAGCACAGAGCACGTAGGGTTTGGCCGCACTTACTAGAGGCCCGTGAAGTGACCATGACGAAGGTCAGGGAGTGACTGAATTGCCGAGGTTACAAGCCACGCCCGCTGCCCTCTAGTTGGTTCCGCGAGAGTCACATGACGAGAAACCCCACCTCCCTCCCTTCCCTCAGCCACTCCCCCATATAAGCCCATGTGGCGCACGTCATTTGAAATAATGCACTGGTTACATACAAGAATTGGGTGAGACAGGTAATTGGGGGACCCTGTTTTCCGCCGGGAGGGACAGGGCAGGTGGAAGACCTTTGACCCTCCCGAACCTTTCCGCGGAAAGGGCCCCACCCACTGAGGGGCGCATTAGTGGAACGTCAGTTAATTTTGCTAAAGTTTTTAATCGGCATAAATCTACAGAACAAGTATTATATGAAGTTTGTCTGTTATTTTCTGTTACATTTGATACCAAACACCAAGGAAATCCGTTGATATTTACCCACATGGGTTGTATCAGATCTCGATATGGTGCCGAGAGCGAGCGTATGACAACTACTGGTAAGACAGCATTGAGAGGATAATAGGAAGAAAGGTTAGAATTTCAAGGCGAAGGAATGCGGCCGCTAAAGAGCAAGGTAGGGACTCGTTTGGGTAGGAAAGGAGGAATGCCAATTGTCCTCTAGAAAGGAGTTTGGGCCATAAAGATAAGAAGGGACTCGGACGGCAAGGGCTACCTGTCTGTCCTGCGCGGCACGTCAACTAACTCCCTCCCCCACCTCCTTTCCCGCTGCGGAGCGCCGCAAAAATCCCAAAATTTACTACAGTGTAAATTTTTGGTTTCGTCTTTTTCAAACAATTAATGCGGGAATTGCGATGTGGGGACTGTGATTTGGAAACGATCAAAGTGGGAAAACGATACTACGGGGAACGATGAATGCGGGAATTATTAACGTTATCAGCATGGAACTACATTCGGGACCAAAGACTGCGAACGATAGAAGCGGGAAAACGATCAATGTGAGAATGATAGATCGAGGTTCTACTGTATATGAAATGTTATCCCCTACCTTTGATGATACTGCATTTTTATTGTTGTAGACTTTGAAAAAATATTCCTTAAAAGCCGGGGCTTTTGAAAAATGATCGTTCACAATCTGGCCCTCACAATTATGAGTAATTTTTTCTAGAGTATTATTCCCTCTACATCCCCTTTGAATATATTTATGAAGCCCCCTCCATCCCTGTTCCTTTTGGGATCTCCTCAATAAATTATCCTTGGTTTTTAATTTTTCCGTATTTAAGTTCTTGTATGCATATTTATAGTTATTTAAGTACAGGCCACCTCTGTTTCTCATCTTGTGGAGCCTTCTTACTCTGCTCTTCAGCCTTCTAATTTCTATGTTATAATATATTGGGTCTGGGTTTGCTTTCAAAGTTTTAGAGGGAACATAACAATTTGTTCCTTCGAAAGCAGCCTTTTGAAATTTTCCCATATTTCATTTACACAACTCCCCTTCCCTACCCATTTTGGTAAAATTTGTGTGAGATAATTATCAAAGCCATCCTATTATCCATCCCACTATATTTCTTGCACCCCATTCCTTTTAAGCCTTTCTTGTGGTTCCTACGAGTGACGCACAAGGAAACAGCCTAATGGTCGCTAATACCTTCAAGAACATCTGAGGAGAAAAACACATCCATTGGTCTCACTAAAAAGACATCCAAAAGATTTTCACCACGGGTGGGGGCTTTGACTACCTGGGAAAATCCCCCGACCCTGATAAGGTCGTTAACTCCCTGCTCCGCCTCACCACCCGTCACAGTGTTGGCTTCCCAGTCCACACGAGGAAGGTTCAGGTCCCCTGCAATAATCACCAGTTTTTCCCTCACGCTCACATTATGGTCCTCATAGAATTCCCTCAGCCCCAAGAATACCTAGGCCGTCATTTGGAGGTCTATAAGCTACCTTTATGGGGGACATTGTTTTTTGAATATGCTTGGATCAATGGAAAGTTCTGGGATGAAGCTTGGTTTACACATTGCTAGTTATGGTTTCAATTCTTTGATTATAGTTATGGTTTCTATGTAAAATATCCATTCCATCAGTCCATTTTAAAGTCATTAGAAATGCCTTATAAGTGAAAATAGCAATGTGAAATGGAGAAGTATTAGAATGCATGTAGTCATTGGGAGGAAATAAGTTCTCTATGTACCTCTTGAATGAGGAGTTTTGAGGACCCTTTAACTGTTAAATGAATTGGTTTTTTCCCTTTCTTTTATATTGTTAAGTTGTGATAATGGTTTGAGTAATTTTGTGGTAATTATTGACTGTTAAGTTAAGATAGCTAACATATTTCTTCTCTTTGCTTGTCTTAGCTGTGAGTGATTTACGGAATCACATTAATAACTTAGAAGTGAGATTAAAGAATATGGAAATCAAACCAGCACCAGCACCTGCAGCAGCTGCCAAGACTGCCCCTCCATCGGCTTCGGCTCCCCAACCTGCAAAGCCAGCGAAGAAGGAAGAAGAGGATGATGATGATGGTGTTGACCTCTTTGGCTCTGATTCTGAGGTAAATATTTTGCTACACTGTAGTATATTGTCTGGATAGCTTGTGTCATGAGTGCCATTCAACAGGTGAAGAATCCATGAATATATGTTGTTGTACGGACAAATTAGCAAAACATCACATTTTTCATTGGCAATAATTGTGAAATTTTAACTCTAATTTAATGTGTTGATTATTTTTCCACACAATCAACTCTTATATTTATTTTCTGCCAGCATGAATCTCAAATCTTTGATGGCAGTGGCTGAAAGTGGAATAGTTACTCAAATTAAGAAAATTTTTCATGATGATATCTACTCCTACTCTTGAGATTTAGGGTAACTTGTTGGGAGGCGGTACTGAAATTGGAAGTCCAATGGTGATGGTTTTTTGGGTGTCACATTTGAGGCACCATTAAAAAAATTCACAGATAGAAAATGTTTTAAATATAAGCATTAAACATTGGTGGGTCTGGACTTGAATCTTGAAGTTAGTATAATAGAATAATGATCTTTGTGCTGTTTCTATGCTGAAGTACTTATTTTAATGAAAGCCAGCAAATTTTTTAATTCATTGCAAGTATAAATTTCATGTGCAGTGTAACTCAAAGGATTATCCTTAATATGCATTCTTTACTTTTCTGTCCCTCATAGGAAGAGGATGAAGCTGCTAAGAAGGTCAGAGAACAAAGGCTTGCTGAATATGCTGCCAGGAAATCAAAGAGTAAGTTTCTTCATATTCATAGGTTGTTGAGGTGATTTTCAGGTGCCTGAACAAGTACAGGTTACTCTTGTTTCACATACGGTTACATTAGTTTTACATACTTTTGCATTAATACTTCTGCATTAACACTGTCTGAGGATTATGATTTTTCTGGCTAGTGTATTCATTGCAGTTTTAACACGTTGCGTACCGGCTATTTAAATCCCATCTCATCGGGTGGGACCGAGCATTTAAAGTAGTTTTAACCTTAATGACATTGATACATGAAAACCGGTATAGCGAGTTTAATTTTTAACGTATTTTAATAAAATTTGAAGCGTTTTACTCACCAGAGATTCTAGTACTTTGTTTTTGTATGGTATTTGGTGGAACATTGTCCTTTGTGCAGGGGAACCTTGCAGAATCCACAGATATACCGAGTTTCCTTCCTAAGTTTATTTGCTGAACAAACTCGGCACATCCGCTATGGATATTTCTTCTTCCCATACCCCACTATCCTCTCTAGTGTGTGTCTCATCATTCCCCCCGCCAGCCTTGCCGGGTTATCTCGGCGAAGCGCACGCTGAGTCGGCCTTTCTCTCCTGCCATCCGTGTCGTCATCGCTGGAAGACGCACTTTTTCCCTCCTCACATTTAGCCCAAGCCTTGGCTACTTCCAAAACAAATTTTTTGAAAGTTAGACGGGTAGTTGTGTTCAACGTTTTATACACCACAAAAGAATTAAATAGGGCACTGTTGATTAACCACAACACAACTTTTTTCGTCCACTTCATAGTTTTTCTTAGCACTGAAAAGTAAGCCAAGTACATATCTGCTCTATCTACTCCTCCCATGTACTTATTGTATTCCAATATGCATGTTGGTTTTTTTTGTATATCTCCCGTCCACCTGTTTCGTTTTCCTTCGCCCATACTCGAGTTATGAATTGTGGAAATCATCCTTACCTCCCTCTTGTCCTTCCACGCAAGCAGCATAACTTCGCCCCTTCTACAGAACGCATACTCACCTTTCTTCAAACTTTTGATTTCATGCCTAAATTCAGTGGGAAGCCCCCTGTTGGCACGAATGGTTCCACAAACTCGAGTTTTTTTCACTAAAAGATTTTCAGCTATTTGTACGCTGTTGTAATAATTGTCTTGGAACACATGATGCCAGCGGTGTAAATACGGATCTAGAAGAGTCAATATGGTTTCCTCTAATTTTTTTCCCTCAGCTGTGTATATTTCTATGTTGCAAATATAACCAGTTTCACTCTCACACACCATTCGCACCAATAATCCGTACTTCACCAATTTCCCTGGATTATATGTTCTAAATCTCAATCTTCCCCTCCAAGGTATTACTCCTTCATCGAGAGATAGATCACGTTTAGGCATGTACACTGTTTTAAATTTTTGTAAGAAATATGCTAGAATTGGCCTGATTTTATGTAATCTATCGGAAGATTCAGAATTTGATTCGTTATCGCTGAAATGCCAGGAATTCCAAATTTGTTCAAATCTGTTCCTGCTGAGCAAATTACTAAAAATGGGTGTCTTGATAAATTCATCTGTGCTCCAATATTCCTTGATAGAATCTTTCCTGACTTTTCCCATCAAAATTATAATTGCTAAGAAAACTTTCATCTCTCCCACTGTTACATTTTTCCATTTTCCAGTTTTCTGTGAACACTTGTATCTGCCTTCGTTCTGCATGTGATACAAATTGGTCTCATTGCACATTATTTCAAGAAGATCATCCCCAAAAAACAATTTTGCTACGTCTAGAACACATTCACAATTACCAGGTGCATTGGTGATTCCTGCCACTCCCTGAAAATCTTCCAAACTTCTTGGAAGATCAATTTTACTCCATGTCACAGAGCTGTCCTTCACTAAGCTACCATCGCTGTCACTTACTTCAGAATCACTATCATCAGTGTAAACTAACTGTGCAGCTTTTCTTTTAGGTTGTCTTCCATCAATAGCAAATCCAATTTCACTATCTGAGCTCTCACAATCATCTGGCACGTCCGATAATTCATCAACACAAAGTTCTTCATATATATCCTTATCTGTCATTCCACAAGATGCACCACCACTAGTTGACGCCATTATTATCGATGGGGCTTATTATTACTGGAGTAATTTTTCAGTAGACACGATATGCAGGAATTATTGCTGGAAATTATTGAAAGCTACATAGACTATGTGTGTATGCGCTTATTTTTAGGGTAACTTCACAGAACATTTCACCTAAGGAAATGATTCTCAGTCAACTACGTGACTTCAGAACTCTAAGGAAGAGAGCAAAGAACTAAAGAACGTCCCAGAGGAGACTAACATGCATTCTAAGCAGGGAAAAAATAAAAGACTAACAAAGATAAGCACTGTCGCCATCTGGTCCCTATCTCTCAAGGACCGAAAGATGGGATGAAGGCTCAAAGGGCCCTCAGATTCCTTGGCGCCTCGGGAACTTGTGTTTACGTTGAGCAATGTAGCAAAGCAACTTCTGATAATCCAAATCAAGGCGTGTGTGAAGGCCAGACGTAAATACGCATCGAGAGATGACCTATTCATTAATCACTTTACGCCACTATACATTAGGCGATCAGAGAATTACCGACATAAGGATTTTGTATTTACACTGATTGAAAAAAAAACCATTCGATTATAGCTCTTCCTAATTAGTTATAAATTATAATTCTTGATTTCAGAACAATGGAGAATTTATAGAGTTGCTTTATTGGAAAATGGAATATTTAATCAAGTTTTATTCACACAGTATGGCTCAGTGAAATTTCATTCATACGCGTTATAAATCTCTAAAAGTGAATTACGATCATTTAAAAAATTTCATGAAATTCAAGATTTAATTGGCATAAGACTAGTATAAATCATTGACAGCACTTTCTTATATACACCAGAAGCAATTGGGAGCATAAGTAACTAATATTAAAAGAAGCGGGATAACTTTTGTTACCACATGTGAAAACACGGAAATCTCCGTGACCGGTCCTCAGCGTTCGGCGCCCAAAACACGGAGATCTCCGTGACCGGTACGCAACGTGTTAATAATTAACATGTCCCTATTGTCTCGTGAATCTATTGTCTCTCCCTGGGTCACTTACCTAATGGGGGGTCCTTCACACACTATGCGACTAATCCTTCCTCCCCCACCCACTCCCTTTCCCCATCCCTAGCTCCCGATCCCCTTTCCACCTTCCTGCCCACTACAAGAGGTATATAGCACCCAAAATTTCTCTGTGGTTATGACTGTGGGTTTTGAGTTTTTTGCAGGTTTCATTTGGAAGCCGGTCAAATTTCAGACCATACACTCTCTACAAGTCATTGACGTGAAATTGAAGTACTGAAAAAGGCTGCCCTATGAATTCAGTACTAAGTATTACAATCCCTGCCCTAAGAGGCCTATGCTTGTAAAGGGGGCGTTCTATGTTATGTATCCAACTGTATTTTATTGGATTGTTATCTTAACCCTAGAACGGTAACGCTATTTTTTCCAACCTAATCTGGTAACGTGGGGTGAAAAATCACCCCAATTTTCAAAAAATCGTATCTCAAACCCATTATGACTATAAGAGATCTATAGGGGTTTATTTTATTTGTCTTTTAACGTAGAATCGTGTGACATTTAGAGTTTATATTTACAGTTAACGAGGTCGGAGAAAAACGATTTTGAAGGGCGAGAAACGTGAAAAATAAGCAAAATGACATTTTTTCGTAAATATGCGATATCTTTATGAATTTTCACCCGAATCAAGTAAATCAAACGGCATTATAGAGGGGAGATACGAAGCTTTCAGATGGTATGACTCGTTTCCTCCAATTTTGAAAAAAGTGTAATTATTTTGAGATAGGAAAGTGCACAAATTCGAAAATATCGAAAAATTGATGTTAGCCGCGGAAATGGGTATTACTAGTGAGAAAATTGTTCAAATTGAAAAAAATGGCTTTATTTTAAAGAAATAAGCACATACAATTTATAAAAAAATATACATAATATTATTGTAATATTCATTCCTGCTGGCCGCATGTTTGGCAAAGAACACACCTGTGCTCTGGACACACGTATGCCATACAACGAGAGCATTTATTTGATAATTGATTTAGCAGGTTATTTGATATATATAGGTATATATATTTATATATGTAGTGTAGGCACTGTACGCGTAATACTTACCCAAAAAGCCACAAAAAAATATAAAAGGAAAAAACTCTAAAAAAAACAAAAAGTATACGTAAACGGTAACATGGGGTGAAAAAACACCCCACTCACACTTTCAATGTTTACTGCGCGAGACTACGCGGGGCACTGGTGTGGGAAACAGGCTATCCCTACTTCCAGACGATTGAAATGAATTATGTTATAGGTCCAGAGTCACAGTTGTAAGCCGTTTTTTTTTTGGCGCCGATTTAAACTGCTCTGGGGTGTTTTTTCACCCTACGTTACCGTTCTAGGGTTAAGACAAGGGTGGCTAACCCACGGGCCGTGCCTTGACCATTTTTTCTGCCTGCAAGATTCATCACATTTTATTACAATAACTTAAACACAACAATAAAAACTCATTGTTTCAATTTTTCACTCCAAAAAAATGTCTGTAATAGGTCTAAATCTAATATGGGGATATATAATTTTATATGCGGCCCGCAGAGTTATGATGCATTTCCAAAGTGGCCCACAAGATCATTTTGGTTGGCCACCCCTGTCCTAAGGCTTGGCTTCACCAACAGCAATAAAGGCTTGATCACCAATTGTGTTAAACTTGAGATTGAAAATTATCATATGGATTAAATTTGACATGAAAGGAAGGAAGCAGGGGATAACTTTTGCCTCTTTTCTTTTCCATCATCAAAATTCATTGTTAATATTGGAGACTAATCCCAAAAATGTAAAATGTTCATTTAGCCAAACGTAGATCACATTGCAAACAAATATACCATCTGAATGATTTGGAACAGTCCTCTGAAAAGGTTACCCTTGAGTCATTTTACTTCCATACCATTGCCTCTCATACCTCCCTTATCTCAGAGCAGTGCCACTTGAAGACATGACTCTGGGTTCTCACTGTGCTACATACAGTAAAACCTCGTTAATTCGAACCCGCTTAATTCGAAATACTGTGTAATTCGAAGTTGTGAGCTGTCCTCGGCAAACTGTATAGGGAATTGCATGCTAGATGGTAAGGATAATTCGAAATACCGCTTAACATGTAATTTGAAGTCACATTTCGCCCTGTGGCTCCCGATTTTATCGGTTAATTTGAAGTTGTCCTCGACGGTGGCACATTTTACTAGGCTGGAAGCGCTTATTTCAAAGTGATTAACGTCTTGCTTTTGAAAACCAACCTTTATTACATATCTATTTGGAATTAAGCTGTTCTCCCCATATCACATATCTCATGAGTAGGTACTTCTGCAAGGGTCGTTTGAGAGTGTCTCCTTACCATACCTATATCAGGAATGGAACTTGAGTCATATCCCTTCAAAGTCTTTTCACTTTCCCCTGCGTAACACGATACCGTCGGAGCTGCAACCCTTGGTAATTTAGCCGGCTCATTTTTTCCCCGAATATCAAGTTACAAATGTCAGTTAATTCTAGTCAAGAGAGGAGGCTCTGCTCCTCTCTGTCACCCCTCCCTCCACCGGCAAGGGACGGAGCCTGGGCATGACTTGCGCCCAATACAGACGACTCCGGGAACTACATCGGACGCCGCGGGCTGCGAACAGAGGCTGAGAAAGAGGAAGGGAGGGGAGACCCTAGCTGACCTTCAGTTGATGCTCTACGGCTCTACCGTTCTCTCCATTCAAAAGGGTAGAACACGTAATGCATTCTCGGAAAGCATGGGCACTTTCTTGACCGATTGAGACCCAGTACAGGTCCATGGAGCATCACACCGATGGTAAGGACGGATAAGCTGTTCTATTAGGTCGATGCACGGTGCTCCTTTTGCCAAGAACTTGGATTATGAAGCATGAAACATGGACGCAGAAGATCGCCTCTTCTGTACGTTGAAAAATTATCTTGCCAAATTTACTCAAGCCGACTGTACCCGCGGTTCAATTTGTGTGAAGATGGAGGTGGTTGATGGGTGAAAAATTCAGTGAGGCAGAAAATTGTCATAATGGACGTACGTGGCAGGCATTTCAATATTTGTGGGCTGACACAACACGCAGTGCCGTTGTTGGATGTTGGAAACAATTGACAGGTGAATCACCGCATCCAGATTCATGCCCGCTTTTTTTCGTGCAATTGCGTCGAAAAGAAAGCGTACTACTCCAAATTATCCTAAGTCGGATAACCTCGAAATATTTTATTCTCACGAAACTGAAGAATTGTGGTCATCAGCTACTCCAAATAGCATGTATTCTGTACTTGTTGATGAAAAATGTAGTTTAACAATGGTTTTCTGGAAAATTCTGAATATATTTGTTTATTTTCGGAAAGTACGTTTAATTCGAAGTCCAATTTTTTTGGTCCCTTCAATTGTGAATTGATGAGGTTTTTCTGTAGTGTTATTGCTGACTCCCTGAGACTTTGCGGGTGACCGAGATTGTTTTTTTAAAGCAGCCACAAATCCCCTTCGTAAGCAATTTCCCTTACAGACAAAGTAGACCTATTTTAGTCAGCGTTTTGGAGAATATTTGTAGACTACTCTGACATAAGTTAGTCAGAACTCAATCATGTGAAGTTATCCTTACCAGTTATGCCTGAGATCTATGGTCATTGTGCTACAAGGAAAGTATTACAATTGAGACAAGTACTGTGAAGTACGTGGAATATAGATGCATCAATACCAAAGAAGTCTTGGAAAGTTATATATTTGGATGATCAATTAAGGATTATTGAGGAAGTTTAAGTAAGCAAAATTTGCTTGACATAGTGGCCAAAAAATTTGGAGTTTCATTATCGATGCTTTCCTCTCGCAATTCTCGCAATCTTCGTGTAAACAAGTCAACACCTTGAAGCATTAACTTTCTGTACTGAAAGATGGGAAAGGTAAACAATAATGTATATCCATTAAAATTCTGCTTATTGATTTGTTACTGTTGAATTTCATAGTAATACGTCGTACACTTGATAATTTTTGTTTAAGATGGGCAAGAATTTTACCGAAGTGTTTCTAAAAATTCTTTTGTTAATTATTGTAAAATTGAATCTATATCTCCAATCGTGACTGAATCAGTCTTGCATGAAATGGTTATGTAGCATTTATGAGAAATCCAATAATGATTCCATAAGAATACTTCAAGAATCAGCCAAGACCACTCATTCACTTTTGTTAATTCAAATTTTACCACAAATTAGTACACCAAATAATGCGATTCTAGTTTGTTAATTTTGCGACATGACAACAAACTTAGCAGCAGATCAGTTTTTCCAAGAAATTAATCTCCCTGCTTGATCAATTTCCTGGCTCATGATGATTAGGACATAAAATGGACTTTGTAGTAACAAACCAGAATATATGTGTTGGATTTCATATATTTGCACTTAATTTGACCTTGAATCGTAACTACACATTAGAAATCATTCCACAGCACAGTTCAAAAATGAAAGATTGAACTGACCAGGATAATAGCCAAGGGTCATTTTTTGCTATCCTTTTGAAAAAAATACATTGATAAGACCCGCCGATTATTTGGTCCCATGAACTTTACAATACAAGAGAATTCTGTCTTTCATTAGTTTTATGATGCTCATGATTTGGTGGCAGAATAGTTTAATTTGGATATTGTTTACGAGGAGTGAACCTGACCGTGGCGTTATTTCAGGAGATGAGAAAATTGCACTTACGATCCATGATTTGTATTATCATGTTATTGTCATGTTTGCTTCTGGTTTGGAAGAGTCTCAGAAAATGAGAAATTAGGTTAGCTTTACTGAGTGAAAATCTGATTGCTTTGATTATGTTAAGAGCATTTTTTAAGCACCATTTAGTACCTTGCCTTTGTGAGGCAGTAAAACTCTTGTTAGGGGTTTAGAAATAAACTCTGTCCTTTTTAAAAAAGCCATCAAGTCCAATACTTTGTGTATATTGTTTATGTCCTATTCTTTGACTTGTGCTGTAATTATGGGTGAGACATTATTAGGCTGATTCTTCCAACAAATGATAGTGATGGTGCTCTGTTTGTTGGGAAACTGTATACCGTCGAGAACATGCATTTGTGTGGTGCTCTTGTTCAATTCAACCCTTCTTTAAAATGCAGTCATCCCAATGAGCTGATATTTTCTCCCAGAAAAATAGAAATTTTATCCTGGAAAATCTGGAATGTGCTGGTATTCCATAATCTCTGGTCAGTAGCCACCCCACTATTTACAAAAATGTGTTTTGGCATGGTTTCCTCACATAGCTATTAAAACCTCATTGGTTGTGAATTTTGTCTGATAACTTTCATTTAAGAGGTAAATTAGGAAGAATATGGTACTCTTTCATTGCCACCTCTCTTTTGTTGTTTCAGTGATCCCTTTTTCGGAATTGTTTCCTACTGAATGAGTCTCTGTACAGATTTCTTCTGTGCAAAATGACTAGTGATCAGTGGTTCTTAATTCATTCTTTAACAAATACAGTGAAAACTGCTTGATAATAATGAATTCCCTGTATTTCTTTGAATTATTTCAGAGCCAGTCTTAATTGCTAAATCCAATATCATCCTTGATGTGAAGCCATGGGATGATGAAACTGACATGGCAGCAATGGAGAAAGCAGTCAGATCCATAGTGATGGATGGTCTTGTATGGGGAGCATGTAAGTTTATAATGTATCTAATGTAATCGTTAGCATTATGTCAAGTTTTCAAGTGGTGGTAAAAATCACTCTTGCTTAATTGGTCCACAAAAAGCTTTCTATCATGTCGGGGACAACAGTTTAGGAGGCACTGAACGAATGAGAATGAATGATCCTCTAAACACAATTTATTTTCCATATGACACGATTACAAGGCACTAGGCGACAGAAAAAACATCATGGCAGTGTAGCTGGGTGTTTCGGTCAAAACAAGCTTCAGGCTTTACTTTGTGGAAAAGCAACACATGAAAAGAAAACTCACTTTGTACTTTACCACTGTTTTATTCTTTCTGACCATGGTTTCGACAATTGTTGTCATTATCAAGGTACAATATAATTTTTCAGTGGTCTATATATACCAAATTGAGGGTGGGGAAAAGGGGGGAGGGGAAGAAAAGGTTAAAAGGAGAATGACGTAAATGGGGATGGTAGGGGATAAACACTCAATGGCAAGGTTGAGTGCTACAATTCGTTTTTGCTACTAATTTTTATAACTTATGTTATATTCGTTACTACAAATGACTTAAACTGAATTCCTGAACAATTACATAATAATAATGGCCGCAGGTTAATTCTGTCTAAGTGAAAGGACAGCCAGAAGGTTCTATGTGAGCTTGGAGGTATTGCCTCCGTGGTTGTGTGGCGAAGTGAAATGCTGCGGGCATATATAAAACTGCGTGCGCTGGCGTCAAACAGTCAACCATAAACGTTAAAGTTGAGCATGGTTGAACTCCCTCGTTCCCAGTCTAAGTAAGTGGTGGACACTTTCGTGCAATTGTTAGAGCATTTATTAAAACCCTTATATTCTTCTTGACTTCAGAATTTAAGCTAATGTTGATGCCAATTGTAAACTGGGCTTCAATTTCTCGAATTTCTTTTTAAGAGGACAATAGGGATAACTCGGTCCGGTTTTTTGTCCTCTGTGGAAAATTTACCTTTCTTTGAGTTTTGCAAACCACTTCCCCTGAAATTTACGGCACAACACTGGGAAATTTAATTTTCCCCTGGAGTGATGCAATGTGTAAATCACATCCGAGGTATGAACTCCCGATTAACAAACTGTCGAAGTTTCAGTCCCTTGACTTTTGTTATTTAGAGGTTCTACTGTATTGTGCAAGTGGAGTAGGAAGCCCAATCAAAGAGTGTTTCTCAGAGCTACAAGTAACAAGTCAACAAAAAAATGGCAGATGTAATCAAGACAATACTAGCATTTTGATGATTTCCATATATTTTGAGTATGTACCTAGCAGTATTTCCCATCCAAAAGTCTGTGCCACATTTTTGGGTAAATGCAAATGAATGAATATGTGCTGAAACCTAACATCATAAGAGAACATCATTTATTTCGCTTCATTTCTTGAAGGATGAGCTGAGAATTATAGTTGTTGTATCTTGTAGCTCTGAGAAACTCCCCTGATGTTAATGATAAATTTTCCTATTGTTTCATTGTGAAAACATGGCATGAAATTTTGGGACTTTGAAAGACATGGTCTTCCCGGCCCAAAATATGTTAAGTATGCATTTCATAAATGTCAATACCACTTGATATTTCATGCATCATCTACCTTAGGACTGATTGAAGAAGTTGTTTGAATGGCTATTTTTGGAAGTAAGGATTACTTTTATTTTTTTATTCTAGCAAAATTGGTACCTCTAGCCTATGGAATAAAAAAGTTGCAGATCTCATGTGTTGTTGAAGATGATAAAGTGTCAGTTGATGATCTTCAAGAAACTATTCAGAATCATGAAGATTATGTGAGTATGATTACAACCCCCAGAAATTCCTTGAAAATCATTCTTCTGAATAAAGATGAGAATTTTTTTGCTTAGCATGGAGTGAGTGTTTTTACATTAGTTTTTATAATTCTTGTTTATTTTGAGCTTGTCAAATTTTACCCATGAAGTGTGTTCATGTAGCATAATATTCATTATTAATGAAATCTCTTCCTATGAAGTAATCCCATTTTTGATATCTTTGATGCATGCTTTAGTACAATGGTTATCAATATTCTATTTATTTAATAAGTCACTCATTAATCTCATAATGGGTCAAATGTATTCTTTCAGGTACAAAGTGTCGACATAGCTGCATTCAATAAAGTGTAACAGTTTCAATCTCTGGTGGTTAACTACATTTTCTCATTTCCCTGTAAGGTTTATTGTATTGGATTAAGTTCCTATATGCCATAAAGCTGTTACCTTATATAAGGCAAAAATAAAAATTATGTTTTTGAAAACTCATCATCACCATTTTTTTACCATTGTCCCCATACCTTTATTCCCTACCAAGTGTGGCAAGATTTCTGTTTTAAGTTAATAATGTGGCTATAAGTTCAAAGATGTGATGGAGGCCTTGCTAGGGTTACTACAGATGTTCTGCTGTCCATCGAATGGTAACTACATATAGGGATTCTCGGTGAGGCTGTCCTCTAAGGCTTTGCTTATTGATTCCCTTCTGTCAGACTAAAGGTATATTAGAGTTTCATCTAGTTCATTCAATGAGTACTTCATTGTAGAAGTTTAGGGAGTAGAACCCATGGACATTGTTTTCAAGCAGTGTGTTTGCATTATCATATTCCTGAACTCGACTGTACTGTAAACTTGGGAGGATGGATAAAATTAGGGAAAACTATTGAAGATGGTCTTGTTGAGCTGACTGATCCTTTTCTGATGCATTATTCCGTGCTGCTCTGTGTTAATTGTTTTAGTGATCTGTATCACCCTGCAGAGATGGTGTGGATTCCTTCCAAAGATACGAGAGAGAGTATTGAGGCTAACAATCTCATCCGTATGTTCACATTCAAACATGAATGGAATGTAAAGTAATTACAAACAGGAAAGAAGAGTTAGGTGAAAGTGTAGGGAGGGGGTGGGAGGAACCACCAATCATTTTGCCAGGTGTACCAGAAACCTGTGGTACAAGATTTCCACTGCTGATTCTCTTTCCTACTAATAGACAAGCCATTGAAGTGGCCTCCATTAAACATCTCATGGTTGCTGTCTGTCTGAGGATGAAAATCATTATAGAAAGGTTCAGGACCTTTTGCTTAGTTTTCAGTCAGAAAGATCAGTGTAACTCATGCATGGTAAATATTTTGGACATTATTATAGTTGCAGGGTTGTTGCTTGAGTGCCAGGGATGGCTGGTGTTAGTGTTTCTTCTCCCTTGAAAGACATTTCATCAGCTCTAGCAGTGGTGGTGTGGTACTCGCCTGCTACCAGAGGGTTACAGATTTGAGTCCACCTTTGAACATCCAGGATATGGCTGTTGTCCTTGGTCACATGTTACAAAACTTGAGGTGAGAAGCCTTATAAGGGTTGATCATAATTTTTTACGCTGCCACTGGGAAGGGGACCTTGAGAAACAATTTTTTCCAGTCTATCTCCATAAAAGTTTGTAAGCCAAGTGCCCAAAACTAAGAAATATTTGGGCTGGTATATGGGTGGAGGGCAAATCCCTCAAAATGGCCAGCTTCAGCCGATGGCTGCTGTTACGTTTTCCCATCGCTCCCATAAAGAAAATTTTTTTATCCTTAACTGCACTTTTACAATAATTTATTTGAAAAAAGTCACTTTTCTGTACTCATAATCCAATGGCCCAACTTGAAGTTAATGCTACTCTCAGTATTGAACATGGAGACTGTTGGATTAGATGTCAGTTAGTTAAACATGTTTTCTACATAACGGAGGAAAAAAAATTTTGTTGACTTTTTATGAGCTGCTATATTATGTGACCTAAACCTCTGCCAAATCTGAAACTATCAATGCGAGTTGAGCGAGATTTGAGCTATGATGTAATGGCAGTATAGCAAATATATACATAGCAATTAGTAAAATACACTGGCATTTTCATTAGCAATTTTTTTCTGCCTGTCAAACAGCCTAGTTTATCGGTGGGGGGGACATGGTGGGGCTGGTAAGAGGGGATGTGAGACGTCAGTAAAAGTTTTATTTAATTTTGGTGATGGTTGAAGTTGAAATAATAACATTAGTTTTGTCAATGTTGGGATTGATATGTAATAATTAGGTTTTCATAATCTGGATGCACATGATAGTTAATTGGCATATGCTTGACTGAATGTTTTCTGCCTCTGCTTAGAAAATGCATGTGGCCTGCAGAATCATTCTAGCTTCAGATAAATGATCTCTGTCATGTGCGATACATGTTGCACTTTTGAAGCTCGCTAACATTTATGACTGACTAAAAATAAAAGGGTTGTTGACTAGGGTGAAAGGTACAAACTTCTAAGTGTGCTGAGGGAGCGGTAACAGTGGACAGCTGCACACGATTTACCCTACCTTCCCCTTACGATCCCTTAGCACTCCCTCCGCAGGGAGCCAAGCTTTCTTGGCTCGTGAAATACATGTGCATAAAAATTGTTATTGAAAATGCTACTGCATTTCAATAATTGTCATGTAATGCAATGCTGGCGTTATTGCTGTTACAACGGTGTAACTCGAACCCAAATCGCTCGACTTTTTTAAATGGAAAGTAGCAGCCGCAGTGCTTTCAATTTAGTGGTGGCTCTCCGCCATGAGGAGAGCCGAGCAAAGCAAGATCAAGTTTGCGCAACTGCCGTCTATCGCCGTTCTAAATCGAAAGCACCCACAGTATCCTTTTGATTATATTATTTTATATGAAATTAATTTGGGGAAGAAAAATTCAATTACAGATCCTGAAGTTGTCTTTGACATTAGAGTGAAAAGGTCCCATTTTTCTATCGTCTTTGACGTCTGGCAACTGAAGATAGTTCGGCTTTGGCATTGCGTGATTTTTCGGAAAATAATATGATCAAACTCGAGGCTACTGGATTTTAGCGTGGATGTCAGTGGCTTGCAGCGTCGGATGGATGAAATGTCAGTCCGAGAGCGTTTTGCGGAAGCAGCGCATGAATATGCATAAGCAGACTAGTGTTCATTATTTAAAGTTTATTTACTTAAAATTGTTTCAGTTAATCAAACATTCGCCCGACCCCCTTCGTAGTCTAAGCCCTGACTCTATCACGAACATTCTGAACCTCCCACCCTCCATCCACAGCCTGATTCTAGATGCACCGCCGTAGTTGCAATATTTTAAAGACCAAAGTGTGTATTTTTGCTGCAAATGGTTAGCTCTTTGCGTAAATATTGGAGATTCCACTTTCATGGCCGAGTAAATATTTATGCTCATGGCATTTGAGATTCTTGCATGAGGATGACAAGACGCTTCAGATAAGGTGGACGAGTCATTTAACATAATATATCACCAGAAAAACAAAATTTGATGGTTCAAATGATAGAAAAGACTCTATATTGAGAAAAATAGGAATGATTCATTTCCAGAGCACTTCAAATTTTGTACAAAAATCGTATATTCGAGATTCCGGATCTCAGCCATCGATTGCAGTACGTCACATTCGATATTCAATGGAGATTGTTCTGTTGTGGTCGGTTGTGGTGATTGGTAGTGATTGAAGTGTCTTTGAGTAAGTGTTTGACTTGAGCAAGGTGTTTTAGGGTTTCCTGAAGGCCGTGGAAGTATCTGTGTCTTTGGTGTTATCTGCTTTTTTGTGTTTTTTTTCGGTAGCTTCAGGAGTAAGTGTTGTATTAATTTGTGGTCGAGTTGAACATTAAATACCCAACATGGCAATGATGCAGCGTAGAACGAACGTAAGTTCTTTAACATTTCCTTTCTTTGTTTTGTGTTTATTTTTCTCTCGTCGCTTTGTGACATGTTTTCATTTCTTTCAGGTGAGATTGCCGCCTGAGGTGAATAGAATATTGTACGTGCGTAACCTACCGTACAAAATAACTGCTGAAGAGATGTACGATATATTTGGGAAGTACGGTGCAATTCGTCAAATAAGAGTGTAAGACAATGATTATCCATGATATGATCTAGTATCTCCAAGTTGTATTCATGAGCAATCATGTTCAGTAATTGATCAGTATTTTCTTCTCATCATTTTGAACGACCATTACTAATTTGACTCAGTACTGGACATAAATCGTTCTCTGCATCTGTTTAAGTTATTCATTTGATCTTTTTCAGTGGAAATACCCCAGAAACTCGTGGCACAGCTTTCGTTGTGTATGAGGACATATTTGATGCCAAAAATGCCTGTGACCATTTGTCTGGATTCAACGTTTGTAATAGGTACCTCGTTGTACTTTATTATCAGGTATGGAATCATTTTTTTACTCCTCGGTGATAATTGTTTTGATACGTCTGCAAATGTACGACTGACGTTGTTTCTTTTTAGGCAACCCGTGCATTCAAAAGGGTTGATGTGGACAAAAAGAAAGAAGAGATAGAAAAAGTGAAGACTAAGTATGGCGTTACAACTGATGACAAAAAGTGATGCGATTTGGATTAGATCATTATCTCAACTTGTTACAGGTTTGACTTCACTTACTTTAGTGAGCTTACGTCATGCAGAAACATCTGGACATGATTTCCTTGTCAGCGTTTGTTTGCTGATGAAGTTTTTGTCTGTGAGAATGAGAACTTACGCATAACTTTCGACTTTTCATTTTGCCTTATGACTGGTCATAAGCATCCATAATTCCTATTATATAGGAAACTCAGTGAAACTCTGCTTTTGATACCTCTAGTTTTGAATGTATTGAAATTATAATGAAATTAAATGTAATTTAAAACTATTGTTGTAGAAGAATTTACATGCTTTGGTTGTGTTATAAGTTTGCATCCAGTTGTGATTCCTGTTATGAGTGAACCACTGGTGTTGCTGTTGTACATCAGTTTAAGTTAATTGTTTTCTTTATATTTTAACCTAAATTTGACAGAAATATTTATCTTGGTGTCAGTGGTACTCATTGGTGACAAAAAACGTAGCCTATCCCCCTTGACTTATGCCATTATGGAAGAAACACAATTACTGGGTCATGTAGTCCATGGAGAAATTCTTCCAGATCCAGAAGAATACTGGAATTCGTTTACTATTGAGTGGTAGGGATGGTGAATGTGGCAACAAATTATAATATTCAACTTGAGGGATGATTTTTTTTCAAATGGGTGTAAGGTGATAATTTCATTAAATGTCTACTTCCTCACTTCCTTTTGCTAATAGTAAGCTGTCAAGGTTCATCTTCGTATCCATTTCAATCTGTCAAAGGCTCAAGTCCCAATATTTCTGTTATCCATTTGTAAGTATGGTGGTGTTGAAAAAATTCTAAACCTTGGAAGTCTGGATTGGTTGACTGGATATATGTTGCTTTTTGGTTTAGAAACAGATATTTAAATTTCAACTTCATCAAACAATATTGAGGATCTCCATGTTAAAATTGAATCTTTTAAAATTTGATAAAATAAACCATGTGAAGGTACTGATACTTACATTGGAAGCAAGGGGCTGGCCTATGCATCAGCCTGGAGTTCCTTGAGAATTATTGTGTTTCACAAAGGATATCTGTGGTCGAATATGTTCATTTCTCTGAAGTGAAAGTAGTGGGTTTTCTATGTATGGGTTAATTGATGAATGTTCTGCACTGAAATGCTTTCTTAATATTGAAGAAAAATTAGTCCTAAAATATATCTTGAAGCTATAGTAATTGGTCTCTACCCCATTATTTGTGAATCTGTTGTAATATTAGGCAGATTTCCTTTACTAATACAGTTTGTTTTCCTAAATAATTGTTCCTGGTATAGCTTGTGATTAAAATCAAAATCTTTTCCTCATATGGGTATTCATTTATACTTTTTTTTCTGTGGCAAAAATTATTTTTTTGTCCATTTCCTTGGGATTTTTTTCTGTGCACTTTTTGATGCCCAAAAGAAATGAATAATTTAAAGTTTCTGTTTCATTTGTTATTGGCTTTTAGGCTTAAAGTCTTTAATTATCTTGAAGCTGAGTCTTTGCTTTTTACTAAGTAACCACTGAGGCCCTTTAATGAAGGGGTTTTTGCAGGGTTGGATCAGTAGAATTTAACATGTAAAGAATAAGTTTGCCAATGTATAATTTTCAGTTATTCATCTGTGAAACAACTATCTACACTGATTTAACGCTAGAACGCCCAGGCGGGTCATTTTGACCCAAATGTGATTTTTAAATTCATTTTTTTAATTTCATTTTGAATGAGAGCAGGATTTTCTCCCGTGACTTTTATTCATTTTAACATTCATTTATGTCCAAAAATTTTCACCTTCCTGGAATAATTCATTAATCATTTTTTTTAGAATTAACCTTGAACGCCCATACAGGTCATTTTGACCCAGATATGTATTTGCACTTTTTGTCATCTCAGAAATTTAATTTTGTTTTTATTTATTTGTCATTTTGTGGCGCATATTGTCTGTCCCATCATGTCTTATCTTCTTCATTCGGTCACCTTCCATGCCTGAATCACCTTTCCAAAATATTCTCATGCCTTCCTTCCATTTCGTGTCCCCCTCCCTTTTCATTCTTCATCAGGTTGATCTATAGCATATTTTGTAATTACTTTGTTGACAGGTACAGTGTACCTTATCACTATTTTAGATTGCAGAGAATACAATATTGTTCCTCACTGACGCATTAGCTACGCTTATTTTGTTGTCTCAAACTCTACTTTTTCTATCCGAATGACGTGTGGAAAATATAACTTCAGTGTTCCATGTGGTGAAGTTTGTAGCTATGATGTTGAGTTTTATTGTGATCGTGGTTTTGAAGTTCTCTGCATTAAAATATCTCTCTTAGTTACTCATTACGATCTGTTGAAATGCCTGCGGAGCTACAAATGATTCAGGAGAATAAATCAGATGGTCGAGAATTTTTATTTAACTGTTCCGATGATGAGCTGAGATTTGAAACATGCGGGGAGTCAGCCAACTCCTCAGAACATGATGATGAATGTGGTCAAGACACAAGAGAGAGAGAATCTAAAGATGAGCTAACTGTTTGGCAAAATAATGTGCATTATTTGCATTATTAACTATATATTATCCACAATTTTGTTATAGTATTATGTTTAATTTAGGTAGAAAAAAACATTCATCAGAAAACAGTCTTATGTTATATGTATGTTGGGGACAAGGACGACGCAGTCGAAGATAACTGTCTAAATATTCAACGAGTTTCATACTATGTTGTCATGCGTCTCCTGCTCCCTTTTCTATACATAGAAAGAAATGTGACCACAGATAACTTCTTTACATCTCTAAATATGGATAAATTGCTCATGGAAAAGTCCACTAGTTTAGCTGGTACAGTAAATTGCTCCAGAAGAGAAGTACCAATCTTTCTCCAAAAAATGTATGGATAACAGTAATCCACAAGGGTACTGAAATATGGCGATGTTACATTGACGATTTATCAAGGAAATTTGGGGAATATGTCCTAGTGTTGAGTTCTCTTCATTCCAGTGTTAGTATAACTAATTCTGAGAAATTAATTCTTTACTCTGTATTGTACTACAATGAACGAAGTATGGGGTTGATATGAAGGACAGAATGGCGAGATAGTTCTGATTAAAAGAGTCATCAACATGGTGGCCTATTAGTTTCTATAACATTCTACACCTAGAGGCAATCAATGCCCTTGTGATATACAGGGCCGTCACTGGGAGGAAAATTTCACGCATAAATTTCATCCAACAACTTGCAGAGGAACTTAGCAATAGTTGCACGAATAAGTGATTTAGTCAGGAAAAACCTTTTGAAGAAATAATAAATGCAAAAAGGCTGAGGTATCACACTAGAGCATTGTATAGGTAGTAAAATGTCAAGTCTGCAAGATGGAGGCCTGCAGGACGCGTGCCAAAAAAAGCTGAATACACATGTATCAAATACATTGACAAGAAACAGTAAACATATAGTTATTATTATAAACAATAAACAGTACAATGTAATTTTATGCACAACATATGATGTTTATAAATGCGTTTCATTATAGTAATAAAAAAACGCTCGGTGGTTTTGATTTTCGGGAAAATTCCATCTTCGGCCAAAAAATGATATTTTTAGCTTATTAAATGCAACTAAACTTTGAAAAATATACAAATGCATAAAATGAGATAAAAGATCTTTGTAGTTTACTGATATATTCCATTTTATGCAAGAAAAATAAAATAAAAACGATAGATTGATACAAATGCTGTAAGTTTATATATCAATAAACCATCGATATTGTCAAAGTTATTAATGTTCTTAAGTAAAAATATCAATATATGTGAATAAAAAGAGTGATAGTTAGTAGAAATAACTAAAAATGGAAAGTTAATTGTACAAAGCGAGGAATTATTTCATTAATTACTGTGGGTCAAAATGACCTGCTTTGGGCATTAAATGATGTTGAAAAGTCTGGGCGTCCTAGTGTTAATGCATAGCTTTGCCTATTTTTTAAAAGCTATTTGTATAACTCAAATGGAATGTTATTCATGAAATGATTGAATTTTCTTATATGTGTGATTCCAATCATTTACTATCAAAATATGTACTTGGATGTTTTTTGACTAAGGCTGTTTTCTTCAAATTTTTTAAAGCCTTATTCACTCCACGGACAACCCTTTGGCTGACCTGCCAATTTGGAAACTTGGTTAATGAGGAATAACCCTGTCTGATTAACAGCCTAATTGTTTCTAATGAGCCATTGTCTTTGTAATGGCAAATTTGAATTATAGCAATAGACCAGGCCTATCATACTAATTGAATGCATTCCTTCGATGGAAACACAGATGCCGTCTTAAAATTTAATATGTTGTATTCCAATTTATCAGCTAGCTGTTATCTAATGGAAATGAAATGTGACTGATTGTGTAGGCGAAAAACAGGTCATTTGGCTGCATCACAAACCACAGGTTAACATGTGCTTGTGTTTTGTGCAGGGTCAGCCACCATTTCAATACCACTATGGATTATATCTCGGCAAGATACAATTATTATGTATATGTAAGTGAATAATGTATTCACAGTACAAATAATATTGTTTTTTGTCACAGTTCACTTTAAGTCCAACTTTTTTTGCCTCCATCTTTAATATCTCCTGTCCTTCCTTGATTCTTCTTGGTATCGTATTGACATAGGCATAGACTACGTTTTTTGATGTACGGTTGAACAATGTACCACCCGGGTTGCTGACTTCTGTTTTTCTCCTGGACCTCATTGATGAATATGGTGGATAGCACATCACCTTGTGTAAGTCTTGAGTAACTTCAAATTCTCGGGTGTGGCTTCCTATTATTTGGCCCTATTCATATTCTGAGGGTCATTTGTGTAAATCTGATTACTATGGTTGGGAATTCCATGCTCACCTTAGTCTGGTACTTCTTATCTCTTTTTACACTATCATACTCTTGTTGAATATCCACAAGCAATTGGTGGATATCCACATTATAATTATAACACTTCTCCTTTATCTGTCTAACCATGGAGATTTTGTCAGTCGTTGATCTACCCTGTCTATTCACCCACGTTGCAGCGAGCGTTTTCAGGGGTGAAGTGATTATGCTGAGAAGTTGTTGCCGCTTATACATTGAGGAGCTGCAAGGTCTCATTCAATCATCTTTTTGTCAAAGTTGGTCACGGCAGAGTTTGCTGCATCTGATTCTCTGGCTAGGAGGCATTTCCAGGAGAGGGAAAGCTGGTAGTCATCACCATGGTTGTAAGTCCTTTTTTGCAATTTTCCGATTCGTAGATCAATCAGGGCAGATAAAATTCTTTAATAGCTGTTACTTATGATTTTTCAAGCTTGATCGAGTGACCAGGTTCAGACATAAGGTGGTCGGCAACGGCTGATTTTTGCCATTGTCTATTCCTCACATCTCTCCTGTGTTCCTGGATTATGGTCTTGTTCGGGTGGCAGGTTTGCCCAACGTAACTCTCACTGCAGGTGCACGGAATCTCGTACACTCATTCAGACTGCTGGGGGTGTTGTTTGTCTTTTGAAGGGGGAAATTTTTGTCTGAGTTTTCTCACGGTGCCAAAGCATGTTATGATATTTTACTTTTTTAGGACCTCTGCTGTTTTTTTCGGTTGTCCCTTTGATGTATGGCAATATCGTGCATTCAGATAGTTCTTTCTTTGATTTTTACCTTTTTATGTTGTTCTGCTGGAGCCGTGCACTCTTTATCACCACCAAATTTTCCATGGCAGAATCAATCAGTCTGCCCTTCATTTGTCACTTCATGAAGGCTTTCTGACTTTTTTGATGGTTTCTCTATATGCTTCCTGCTTGCCAACCTTTGCATTGAAGTCTCTTAGAAATTTTTTTACATCCTGTCTTCAGATGCTGTCCATTTCCTTTTCTAGTTTTCCATGTAATACATCATTCTCCTCCTCTGCATTCTCTGCTGTTGCATTTACACATACAAATATAATATTGAAGAATTAGGCCTTCATTCATAAGAGTGTAAATCCTATCATTTATAGGCTTGAAATAGAGTCCTGCTGCCTAACATTTATTTTCCAACGAGAGACCTAAACTTATTGTACTGCTCTCTCCTCCACTGTACATGATTGTGTATTTTCCACTACATGAGATTCCCTCTCCTTTTCATCTGATGCAATGCCATTATTATATATTTCAATCTCTTCCTTGAGGCTTTGTGGAGCCCCTAGTTAATTCAGGGTACAAACATTCCATGTTGCTATCTGCATATCCGATTTCTGTCAGTGTTTACCTTTCATTTGCATAGTCTTTTATCATGATAATTAGTCTGACTTTCATTGTATGCTAGCTTCATAACATGACAGTTTTTATGAGACAGGGTTTTTAGCCCTATGCTCAACCCCTAACCTGGAGGGCCAGGGTATCTCTCGTCTGGCCTATCACCCTTGACCTGACTGGCTTGGGTGGCCCTATGAGGAGCTTTTGCTCCAGCCCGCATAGCTCTCAGGTTCACTTTCAATTAGGCACACAATCTATGTCGTTGCTACAAATAATTCATTCTTATACAATTAAAACGACCCAAACTTTTCTTACATTAGCAATTATTAAGTCAAAAATTTTATACATAATCCTCCTATACTACTGTATATTCGTCTCATAGGTAGAAAAATAATATTCTATGTGTAATAACCTAACCCTTGGTTTTCAGGTATATAATGTCTCTTGGCCTTGTTGGTTGGAATGCATCAGGCTGATTTTTGATTAAGGTCAAAGTGAAGTTATGTTGAAACAAAATGGTTAGTTGAAGACAGAGTGGAGGTTGAGCTGCTGTGAACCAAACTTTGGATTGATGACTGCTGGTGATGATGATGTGACAGCCATTCCAAAAAGAAGGTATATTAAGGCCAATGGCCTGGGCAGTGTTGTGGTTTCAATTGGGCAGCTAGAGAGGTGTCCCAGGGCCCCCAGACTTGAGGGGAAACCCCATGATACAAAAAATATAAAATTTAGGAAAGGAAAAAAATCCTTCATTGCATTGGTTGGAGTGTGTCTACATACAATATTGTTTAAAGAATATTTTTAGTACGTACTGAGAATGTCAGATTATGGGGGGAGGGAGGAGGTCTCCTTTGCTTATCCACTGTGGTGCCCCTGAGAGTCAAGTTATGCCACTGGGCTTGGGTATCAGCTTATGGAATCCAAGCATGGCTAAATTAAGCTCATAAATATGTATTGGTGCATAAGTTAGAGCCTGAGTCAGGTTTGGGACTTGCAGCGTAATACTGTAGTCCAAGTTAGATTCAGGCTTGGACTAGAAAGTGTTAAATTCTGATTCTCTCTCATGCATTTTAATTTGTTTTCAGATTCACTTCTCCTAATTACAAATTTTTCTCTCTTTAATATTATTCATATCTATTGAGATTATTATACAAAGAGAATATTTTTCACAGGTTTCTGCGGCGTTATTCAGATGATATCAACATCTTTCTGGGCTGTGTCCATGGACGCAACCTGGAAAAATATTGATATACAAAGTGACCATTATTCATTGGTATGAGAGAACCTGATTTCAATTCTTTTTGTTTTTTTACTGAGTCGTTTTCCTTATGTGTTTGGGAGTATAAGAATTAATGCTTTGAAATAAATGGTTGTGTTATTCATGGTGCATGGTTAGAAATGACTTCCGGAAAACAGTATAAAATATATTTGATATGTGTTCCTGCAAGTATGAACCTTTAATCTCCCAAAGGATGGATATTTTGGTGAGTTGAAATCTGCTGTTGTATCCGTGATTGGTTCTCCATTACAAGTGGATGCAGTGAGTGAGTGCTGATTTTTTACATAAATATAATTAAAGTGACATTGTGGGCTTACTCAATTATGGAATTCATTTGATTTTATTCCATCATCATTTGGAAGAGTATAAATTCTACTTGTTGAGTTAGTTTTGGAGGTGCCACATCAGATTATTATTAATAAAAAAGTAACTTCAATAAACTATTCCCATCTTCATTTTGACATATTTTCTCTCTGGCACATGTATGTGCTATCTAAATACCAATTATTTTCCTTTATCTTCTCTGCTTCAACTGCCATTGTTTATATTTCCTTTTTTCACATTGTCTGTTACTCCTCTTCATTTATCTCTTGGTCTTCCATATTATCTTCTTCCTCCTTCAAACCCTATGTATCCAAGACCTTGTATCTATGTTCATATTTCATACAAAAAGTAATCTTTTCATTTGTTCAGCATCAAGCTCCATATCAGCATTTCCACTAACCATATCTTCAATCTTGGCCTCATCATTATTTTCCTCTACAAGGGGTCTGGCCCGGGCTCTGTCAGGGAGTTGGAGTTGGTCAATGGGGATATAATATTAATTGTTAGTTTGTAAGGGAAATACATGATTCATTGTGGTAAAAACTGATACAAAATCCCACGATCCTGAGGAAACCTGACTCGGGATGAAAACCTCAGTGCAATGATGTCAAATGTGCAGCGATGCTGGGGAAGCTTGGTTTGTGACAGAAGAACTCGTCATCCTGGCGCAGGCATCCTATGTGGCAATGCCAGGGTAGATGTGGTTCCAGAGGCAGTAGTCTTCATTCTTGTTGACAGGATAGTTGAGCACAATCTTGATCCCTCCACATGAGGTTGTTCTGGATAGGGCGACATAGAGCTGGCTGTAAGTGAAGACTGGCTTCGGCAAGTTCAACCCGTGCTCATCAACTGTCTGGCCTTTGGCTTTGTTGATCGTCATCACAAAAGCAAGCTACATGGGAAACTGGCAACGATGCAGCTTGAAAGGGAGCCCTGGATTGTCAGAGATGAGCGGGATTCGAGGAATCAGCACCACATTGTCTTTCTTCGATCCCGTCAAGATCGTGGCCAAAAGACTGTTGGGATGCAGCTCGGTGACGCACAGCTGAGTTCTTCATCACTATCAATGTTCCTGAGGAGGATGATGGGAGAGATGGGAAATGAGAGTGTTGAGAAATTTGACTGGGAACGATGTTGGGTTGAGACATTCTTCCTCTGTGATGATATCAATCGATTCATATTCATTAGTCTCCCCTGGCAAGCTTCTCTCCAACACCTTGTCATTCATCTCGAGAACGTCAGTGTTGAGGGGCATTGGGATGGCTGGACTTGGGGGAGAAGTAGTCGGATGAGAGAACGCGCTTGCCCAAACAGGTTGACTCATCAAATGGATGGACAGACGTAGCACTTAATTTATAGGATTTTGTTTCTTTCCTATTATTGGCCTGCCTCTTGTATAAGTGCTTCTTTCATCAATGTTGCTCCTTGTGTTATGCATCCTTATGATGATTTGAAAGCTTATATGTATATTTAGAATTCTTCCCATAATTTACTATTAACTTAACCCTTTCTAGTGGCAAGGGTACTGACCTGTCACTTAGTTTATTGTATATAGTCCCCCTCTGAGTGTATGAGCTAATGTACTCAATTTCACGTGTAGACTGCCAATACCAATAATCCTACATGACATCTGCATACCAAAGTCGAGGCAGACAGAAGAAAAAATAGAAGAATTGTTAGAGCGAATTGAAATCCTCAGAGTAGTGAAGGGGAAAGACAACCTCATTGTAATGGGAGACGAACACAGTGGTAGGAGAGGGAAATAGTGAAGGATATTTTGGTCTGGTCAACAGAAATGCCTAAGGATAAATACCTGTATAGTTCTGTAATGAAAAGAATATGGTAGTAGCTAACACTCTATTATAGCTGTATTGACTTTAGGAGGTGTACATGGAAGATGCCAGGTTATTTTGACAGATACCAAATAGACCACTTGTCTTGTCAGAGTCAGATGCAAAATCCAAGTAAAGCAGTGAAGTGCTATTTGGAAGGGGATATAAACAGCGACCACAACCTAATAGTAATGGAGAGCCGCCTTGGATACAAGAAAATTTAGAAGATAAAACACCGACCAAGAAGGGACACGAAAATGCTGACTGAAGATAGGAACAGAGGAAGATTTTCCGCAATTGTTGCAAAGAAACTAAAAAAAATAAAGAAGAAATGGGTATTGAAGAAAAATGAGATGAGCCAAGGTGGATAATCATGAAAGTAGCAGAAGAGCAACTGGTGACCAAGAGGGTGGATCTGAAGATGCCGCCGATAAAGACAGCAATAAGGAAATTGGGATCCCCTCGCTGGTATCTCTACCTTGTTGTGATGAGGGGGCTTGCTTGCCTAAGTGAACCTGTGATCTTTGCTGGCGGGAGTGTAAGCTCCTGGTAGGGCCACCCAAGCCAAACAGGTCAAGGGGGAGAGGCCAGATAAAATGAGGTACTCTGGTCCTCCAGGTGGGGGTTAGGTGTGGGATAACAACCCTATACCATAAAAATATGCTGTTATGAAACCTATAAAGAAGCCTTGGAAAATGGATGGATTTACTGATGATAAACTTGGCAAATGATCAGGAACTCTAAAACGGAATGCAACACTGACCTAAGCTACATGGAACGTAAGGACTGTGCTGAAAGCTGAAAAATGGTAGAGATCGCTGTGGAGGTACTGAGATATGGGATGGATGTAGTGGCATTACAAGAAGTAAGATGGAATGTAAATGGAAGAGTGGATAAAAAGGATAACTCAATATTCTATAGCAGGCCTAAACTGAGAACTGGATTGTGTGTGTGTGGAACAGGATTTGTCCTTAATTCTAAAATGAAGCAAAGCTGCTTAGGGTTTGAACCTTTTGGGGTTAGAATGTGTAAGGTAAGGCTTAAAGGACGTTTTAGAAACTTATCTATCATCTCAGCTTATGCACCCACAGAAGATGCTAATGTTGAAGAGAAGAATGCTTTCTATGACTCACTGGGTAGGGAATGCAGCAAGATACCTAAATATGATGTGTTGATTCCCCTAGGAGATTTCAATGCAAAAATAGGAAGAGAGGACTTCTTGCAGCATGCAGCTGGAAAATACTCTTTACAAGCTGAAACAAATGAAAACAGAAAGATGCTAAGCCAGTTGGCAGAAGCTAAAGGGCTAATAATCAAAAGCACATACCTGTTTTTCACACAAGGATATACATAGGGGAACCTGGGAAATGGCAGGTACAGGAGTGGTCAACCAAGTTGATCATGTTCTGGTTTCCAGAAGACATGCATATTCAGTTATTGACATAAGGTCTGCAAGAGGCCCTAACTATGATTCAGATCATTATTTGGTAAAGGCCAAGTTCAGGGAAAGAATTGCAAATGTAGGACGTATTAAAGGACCTAAGGGAACACAGTGGAGTGTGGAAAAATTCAGCCAGCCAGCATCTGTAGCCCAATACTAGGAAACCCTGGCTAAGAAACTGGAAGGAGCAGAGAATCTGAGTGTAACTGATTCAGTAGAGAGAAAATGGCTCAATATAAAGAAGGCAATGGAAGAGGCTGCAAAGGAGGCTATAGGAGAAAGAAAGAGAGCTAGGAATGAAGAATGGCTTGATAATGAGTGCAGAAAAGCTATAGTAAGGAAGAATATGGACACTATCCAGAAAGAGACAAGACAAAATGTTGAAAGATACAAAGAAAGCAGGAGACAAGCAAATAGAATTGTATGAAACAAGAACAAACAATTCTTAGGGGCATATATGGAAATGATTGAGGAACTGAACCCACAAAATGAAAGTAGAAAGTAATGCCAGGCAATGAAACGGATGAGAAACACATTTCAACCAAGAACAAATGCATGTTAGGGTAAGAATGGGAGGCTGGTTGGAACAGAGGAGGAAGTTTTGGGAAGCTGGGCCGAGTACTTTAAGGGATTGCTGAATATGGATGAGAGAGATGAGGTGGGTGGAGGAATGGTGGACATGGAGATTGGCAGGCCATCAATAGAGGAGGTGGAGGAGTCTGTGAAGCGGCAGCGGAATGGGAGAGCTCCAGGGGAAGATCAAATTGTACCGAAGTTAATCAAGTATGGAAAAGATTTAATGTAGAACCCACGCAGACTGATGTGTGAAATCTGGGAGAAAAAAGAAATGCCTGTGGAATGGAAGATTGGTTTTATTTGCCCTATCTTCAAGAAGAGAGATCAGTTGCAATGCAGGAACTATGGGGGTATCACATTATTAAATGTCACTTACAAGATATTCTCTAGTATAGTAGCTGAAGAAACCCTTGGTGAATACCAATGTGGCTTCAGGCTGGGAAGAAGAACAACTGACCCAATCTTTGTGATGAGACAATGTATGGAGAATTGTTATGAGTACCTCATTGACCATCATATGCTTTTCATTTATTTCCAGCAAGCTTTTGATAGTTTTAATAAAAGAAAAATGTTGAATGCATTGGAGGGATTTGGAATGCTAATCAAGTTGGCTATGGAAGGATCTAGAGCTAAGGCTTATATTGGAGGCAAGACTAGTGAAACCTTAGCGATAGCAACTGGAGTGAGACAAGGAGATTCTCTCTCTCTGCAGTACTATTTAATGTCTCGACAGGAAGTCACGAAAGAACTGAGGTTAGAGGGAACAATTGTATATAAATCTACTCAGGCCGATGCCCATGCTGACGACATAGTTCTAGTGGCACGGAGTATGGATTCTCTGAAAGAAATATTAAAAATTTTAGAACAGGATAGTAAGAATATAGGGCTTAGAATCGATGAGAAAAAAATGAAATGCATGAAAATGTCAGCCATGAAAGACAGAAGGTGGACTCAAAACATTACATTTGGGCTGTACAGCTTTGAAAATGTAAAATATTTCAGTTACCTTGATACTAATTTAAACTGTAGGAACTCTATGATAGAAGAGATCAACAAGAGGATAATGGCTGGAAATAGGGCTTACTTTGCTAATATTAAGCTCCTGAAGTTCACCCAGCTATCTTAGAAGATGGAAATCAAGATCTATGAGACACTTATCAGACTGGTTGTGACATATGGAGCAGAAACATTGACCATCTCTGCTGGAAATGAGCAATCTCTAAGGATATTTGAACGAAAGGTTTTACGAAGGATATATGGCCACGTGACATGGAGGATAAGAACAAGCAGGGATATAGAAAATATTATCTGAGGCGAAGGCATAGTGAGATTTGTGAAGACCCAGCAGTTAGCTTGGCTTGGTCATGTGGAAAGAATGCCTTGGAAGCTGCTACATGGAAATATGGATAGACAGAGAAAAAGAGGAAGACCTAGGAAAAGATGGATGCAGAATTTGGAAGAAGACATAAAGACTATGAGGATCGTAAGATGGTGGGAGAAAGTGTGTTACAGAAGAGAATGGACAGGCATCTTGAGAGAGGCCAGGGCCCATACCGGGCTGTAGCGCCGAGAAAGTAAGTAAGGAAATTGGGTCAAAAGCTGCTGTGAGGAAGTCAACAAAAATATGAAGAAGGAGAACACTGAAACAGTGCTCAATCTAGTGAAGAAACACTTAGGAGAGAGAAAAAAAGAGAATCAACAACATCAGGACATGAATGGGAATACACTAGTAGAGGGAGAAGACATTGGGAATAGTTGGAAGAATTCTACCAAGGGCCAACACCAATGGATGAAAACCTAATGAAAGACAAGAGGAAATTTGGCAAAGAGGACCAAGGCCCACTCTTACGGAGGAGTGGATTTACTAGAGCTGTAAAAAGACCTCAAGAAAAGCAAAGCTCCTGGAGCAGACATCAATGGAGAAATTGTCAAAGTGGTTGGAAAGAAGCAAAGGACAATCTGTATGAAATAATCAGGGATGGTTGCCAAAGTGGAGTACTCCCTGAGTAATATAGAAAGAGTACTTCCTGAGGACTTTCCAAGGAGGGTAATGATTTAGATGCCAAAGAAGACTGGGACTGAGAGATGTGAGGAGCACCATACCTTGTCTTGTGCCACCTGCATAAAAAATACACGAATAATAGGCTGAAGGACAGAAAGGAAAATTGAAGACAACCTCTCGGAAAACCAATTTGGATTTAGGAAGAACTGAGGTACCAGACAGGCCATACTCGGCCTAAGAGTGCGGCAGAGAAAACAATGCATCTGAACAAGCCATTGTATGTCACATTCGTGGACCTGGAGAAAGCCTTCAACAATGTTGAGTGGAACAAGATGTTCAGGCTGGTAGTAAAACTAAGAAGGGATTACAACATCAGAAGAATAATCTACTAACTATGCAGGAAGTAAGTTGTCTCAATGTGAGTGAGAGACTGAAGTCAGACAGAAGCTAAAATTAACAAAGAAGTAAGACAAGGATGCACCCTCTCACCTGCACTGTTCTGCATATACTTGGAGGAGGCAATGAGAGGAGCACAAAAAATTGGACTGAATTGAATGGAATTACGATTAACAGAGAAGAAATAATTATGCTTTACTTTGCCCACAATGTCGCAGTCATAGCAGGAAATAATGATGATATTCAATGGTCGCTAAATGACATGGACCATGTTCTCCCAAAATATAACATGAAAATTAATAAACCAAAGAAAATCATAATAAACGAGGAAGAGAAAAGCTGCTGGAAGAAGTTACAGTGAGAGCAGAGAAATTAGAACAAGTGGATTCCTTCACCTATCTTCGAAGTACCATCACATGGGACGCAAGAAGTATTATGGACATCAAGGGAAGAATAGCCTGAGAAAGAGTTAATGGTAAAAAGACAGCTGGTGTCTTCAAAGAAGATTAGACTACAAACCAGGAAACAGTATGTAAAAACCTTTGTGTGGAGTGTGGTACTCTATGGATTGGAGGCATGGACCATTGGAAAAGAAGACTATAAACCTATGAAACCTGGTGCTTGAGGATGCTGAAGATAGAATGGAGTGGCAAAAGAAGATACATATTATGAAGTGAACAGAGGAGTAGAAGAGGAAAGGACTATATGGAACCCTATTCAGATAAGAAGAACCAGATGGATTGGACACCCTGAGACACAATGGATTTGTGAAGAACATAATTGAAGGTAAAATTGAGGGAGAAGTCCTCAGAGGAAGACCTGGGAATAAGTTCATGGAACAAATAGAGAGGAAAGTACAAATGAAGGGCTACCTACCAGAAAGTAAGGGAACAAGCATTTGTTGGGAAAGGGTGGAGGGCTGCAGTATACCAATCATGAGATTGAATGAACAATGATGATGATGATTTTTATCAATTCACCGTTAGTAAATCTGTTTTTTCTGGATTTGGATTTGCATCCAGATTCCCCTTATTTTTCGTGAATTGCTTTCAGGGGTGCTCCATTGGGAAAGACCTAAATGCAAACTTTGGGAATCAGGGTTTTGATTCCAGTTCCAGCCAATGATTTCTTGTGGTGAATTTTCTCCATTTGCGTACTCTCTCTAGTGGATTTTCATTCAATGTTAAGGCTTAAAAGCAGGCTCATTATGGTCTTAACTGCTCTCTTCCTCTACTATAACCACTTTGTCTACTTTTTTCTCGGTCTCTGTTTACCTTCTTTTTTTATTACTGGTCATCAAACTGCCCACCTTGCACTGACTTTGCATAATTGCAATTTTGTCTGTAATACCTACGATGATGGGCTAATGCTTCATCATCTTCATATGTGACTGGTTAACCTACTTTCCTTTCATTTTAGAGTTCACCTCAAGGTCTTTCATGCTCATGCAATACATAATATTTGCACATTGAAGGGAAGTACTTTTTTGGACCCAGAATTGCCCTCTCTGATTTTACACCCCCTCCATATTTCCATCGATGTTTTTGGAAATACCAACATGCCTCATTTTTATACATCCAGCTTCCACTCAGCACTTGCATGTAACTTTAAAACTGTTCATAGTGATCGTTTTATTTATGCATCATGGGGCTGATTATTGCGTTTCATTCCCATTAGGACTACTGCCAATGTGAAATTGCCTGCCCTGGTATCCCTTTTCCCACCATCTATGTAATGGCACCTATATGAATCAGGCTTTTTCGTTAATGGAATGTATTACTGTAACTTGATGAATGCTGATAATTCCAAATTTTATTTTTGCTGAAATAGATTGGTGTATTTATCTAATTCCTTATGATGTATATTTTTCACTTTTTGTCTTAATAAGCATACTAGCTATTCACCTGTAAATAAACCATGAGCATAGAATTATTTAATGATACCGATAATGTCGTTGGCAAAGTACATTTCCTCACATATTTTGAATTTCCTTTAAATAAAGCTGGTCGCGTCTTTCCTGTGTCTCATTAGATCCAATGTGTAGATATTGACATAATGCCCGTATTCATGAATCAATTGTGTCACATGTTGCACAAGTTTTTTGCACATACTTATGGAGCTATGGTAACAGTAAGTGTCATAATGGAATGGGTTGATGAGATCATGAAATAGGTCACGAATTCTTTGGACTATTGCTGAAAACATGAGTGAAGTGGGCTAATTTTTTTTCGATGACTACGCCAGTTGTTATCATGGGGAATAACTGGTGGCACTGCTGTGTTGTGGGTTGCATAACGTTTTCCAGGGTTGGACCACTGTAACAACATCGTCATGAAGCAACATAAACCCTCTTAGTGCAGTAGGCTGATATATTGGCTCATGTGCCATAATTGTTCCATGTTAGTACACTAATATTATCACCATTATTTTGTAGATGATGGAAAAATCTTTTATGAATATTACCTGATTCATATTATATACAGTAAAAAAAGTATATAGGGAATTTTAAATAATGGCCTCAATATTTTTTTCTAAAATGATACATTTCATTAAATTATCCCCTGCATTTCTCGCTCGTACTGCTGACAGGAGTCAGCAATAAGAGAGTTAATTAAAAAATTACAATTTTCATTAATTATTAAAAAGAATATGTTAATCACTGTTTTTAGTAAAATTAGTGCATTACTACCTATTTTTATCCATTATTTTGGACTGATAGCCACAAGTTTGTGTGGCTTTTCTCCCATATTAGTTGAATATAGGACCATCGTGCACCAATGACAATAGGAATTTGGTAAAAACTAGGGGTTATATTCACCCATGAATGGTAGCTTAATATTGGAGATGTCCTTGGAAAAAACAGTAAAACTTAGTGAAAAACTGAAAAGCCAGAAGTATGGATTATATTGGGAAGGTCTCAATCACTCAAACCCTCTGGAAATTTCTGATTTAATGCTAATCCAACCACCAATCTCTGAGACCTTTAATGTATTACTCATTGAAAATTCAGGGCTCATGTGTATTGAATTTTGTAATCAAAGTTATGCACTCATATGGCTTGTCATTTTTTCTCACCCATTCTGAGTTAGTGTTAACAGTATGGAAACTATCTAGAGATGTCATATGGCCTTGTAATTAAATGTAGAGACTAAAGCATCATCCTTTGCCATTGAATCATTTTTTTAATATTCCAACTGTTCTAAGCATCAGAAGTTATTATTTTTATTTGATTGTTTTTAGGCTGGGATTTATTTTTTGTACTGATGTTGATCGCAGCTCTTGTCACTCTTACATCCTTTGGAAGACAAATGTGGGCAAAGGTTGCACTTTGAGGAAATCTTTTATTTGGAAAAAGGATTTGGAAGAGGAATATTTGACGATTTTATAACCGACCATTTTATGAAGACAAAGGTGGGTGTATGAACTGCAAAGAAATGGCAACAGTTGTATTATTTTGTCTCTGATTGATGCATGCTCTTTGGAACCTCTTGTATTGCCATTTTATGGACGTAATTTTCATTTTGTATAGCATCATAATGTAATATAATCTTAGTAATTGCCATAATTTATTCACAGTCCCCCTATCTGAACAGTTTTGATTGATGTATCCCTTTCCTGTCGCACATATTCCATCATTTTAAAAGACTAAAATAATTTATAGGCATGTTATTCTTGCTTTCGGCATGTTTTTCTGTGACTGGTTTAAAAAATCCTGAAGCGTCAACCACTTTTTCCTTTTGAAATGTTTCATCGATATAAATGATCTGGAAAGTTGCTTTGAATTAAAGCAGATAAATGATACAGCAGTCTGTTAACCCCATATGACCCTTATCTACCGTAGAAAAACCAAAGGGGTTGCGAGAGAATCACATCTCCCGGCAGCATTTGTTGAATCAGAATTGCGTCTTGAGGATCGGCTCCGTATTCAGTTTTCCTGTGGCGTGATTTCTGCGTCCTTGAGACGGAAGTATGTCGCTTGGAAAGGGACGTAGTGGTCTGAGCATCTCAGCGCGGCGTGCTCTCGACCGTGCCATAATGCTCCCGCCGTTGCCTGGCTACCAGTGCGCCCAATTGGCGTGATTGGTCACTCGACGGTCCCGGGTCCTCTTAAACTCGCAATGTCATTGACCTCTCGACATGGAATGGTGACGGTTTTTAAGGCGCCCGAAGGATCGGTGTCCATAGATGGGCGAAGTGATTCAGTGCGTCACGGGGTCATGCTTCTTTCAGATCCTTAGGCTATTCTCGAGTTGGGGCATGAATAGGCCAAGCGAGGGAACTGGAGCCAATTGTCGTAGCCAAAGCTCAGTGCATGTAGTACATATGTCTCTGTAAATACTTTTACGTCTGTCTTCAGCGTAATGTGTTGTGCGCAACCGCGTGCGCTCAACGAAAATTAAAATGGATTATCGCACCTTATCAGAAATGCTAGATTTTAAAAGTCCACCTAGGATCAGTGTCCAAAATTTGTTACAGTTTGATTTTATATTATTCAATGGCTATATGTAAAATGATCGACATTTTTTTCGAGAACTTCATAGGCAATTGCATTGTTTAGTGACGAGTATAATTGCGCAATTGATAATCACTGCTCTTAGTTATATAGCTATACATCTTTTATTATTTTCAAGGATAAATTTTAATTATTTTTCTGTGACGATTGACTGAAGATAGTGAGTTGAGAAATGATATTTGAACTTAGATATGTTACGAGTTGAAAGTGTAACTAAGTCATAGAGTTGCTTTCCTTTTTTCCATGAATTTAATTCCATAAATATGTCTGAAAAATGACAGATTTTTTGTAGTTGTCCCGCTGGTGTAAAATTACTTTGCGAATTTTTTTCTTTTTTTGTGTTTGAGACGAGAAAGGTGGCATTTTCGATTATCTCCCTTTAATATTTTTTCTTATAAAGAAGCTAACCTTGTGTTTTATCCCTGAAATGTTAGATACTTATAAGCAGTATATTCCTCGGCTTTTGTGTCCGCGGACTGTACTTAAATGAAGCAAACGTTTTGTGGTATTATTAATTATTGTCCTCGGACCCAAAAGGATTAAGTTCGCTCTATAGTTTTTCAGGGGCATACATTCTGCGGCTTGAAAATCCGTGCTCCTCATGTCATCCTCGTATGAAATATCTATTTACAACTACGAAGTGTTGTGTTAGCCACCTTTTAGTGTGTCCAGGACGAGAAGTTATCGTGTAGCTATACCTTTTATATCGTGTAGCTATATTGCCAATTTTCGTTATCATCGTGTTACTGGTACCATGTTGGCTTAGTGCAGGAGTAATAACAATAAAGACAAATCGGACCATTATCATTCATCGACAGGTTTATCGTCTTTTTTGAGTAAGTATAGTTTTTTATTCACGTTCCCATTTTTTATTCTTACAATATGTTACATGGAATTAAAATTAAATGCAGGACTTAGCTTGTAAGTTAAAAAGTGCTGGAGGTCTGAAGCATCTATGAGCCTTGGGGTATTGGATACCATCCAGCTTGATTGAATAAATTGAGGAAAGGTTCCAGAGCACTCCTCCTCGGTAGTGGATGTTGTACTGTTCGCTCGGTACCGCTCCGGCTGAAAGACCTGATGTTATGGGAATTAAAGCTCCTTGGGGTGTGGTGGTTAGGCCAGTGGCATCCCATGTAGAGGGCCGAGTCCGAATCCCGGTAATGGCGGAGATTCTTATAATCCTAATCCTTGAGTTTAGAGTGTAAAGCTCTTCAGGTGTAGTGCTCCATACGTCATATTGCCGCCTTTTGTCATAAGGCTGATGTTAACTCTGGGCTAATTTCCCCCCTTTCTCCGTTACCAAAAACTAGACCGTCCTTATCGTCCAAACCATCAATCCGTATTCGTGCAAATGCCTCGGTTGCCGGGGGCCTCCCAAACTTTGAATTCATCATGCCTAGAAGCATTTTAGCACCGATGCATCTTAAGAACTTCGGGGATCATGAATCCCCACCGAATAACCGACAATTTTACCCTTTCAACATGTTTGGATACTCCCGACTTCTCGGACTCCGTTGAGGTAGATCAGGAATTCTGTAGCGTGTCGATAGATATGGAATGAACTGAATGTTGCTACTAGATCTGTTTGAATACAGACATTTTTGATTATCACTTCTGTCATTGTGGTGATTTCGTATCATTTAAATTTGCGTGGCTACCTTCGCAAACAACTGATTCGCAATGGCCCCGTGAATATGACAAATTGAATCCCGCGTTGGGGTGCGTAATTTACGAGAAGTAGCTCATAGATGGCAGGTGCATCAATCTTCGAATTGAAATTCTGAAAACAGGTCACGTGCTTCCACCCAGATTAGAGTCAATTCGCTCGGAGTTAGTGTCGCGGTATATCAATCACCTCGTCCCGTGATTACCGCTATCGGTGGCACAGAAAAAGTGACAAATCCGAGGAAAGTAACATGAATGAATGCTGTGGCAGTGACGTCACGGCCTCCACCTTCGCTGAAATTGCATCGCAGCTGTTCAACCAGATATCCCCCGACCTCCGAACCGGGTCACCATTCGCCTTCGTGGTAGTGGTGCTCGTTGCCGCCGCGGCGCTGTCGACGACGCTTCTCCTCCCGATAGTTCTCGCGGCGGGAGGGCGAGTGCGCCACCTCCGCGTCGGAGCGGCGGGAGGAGGGGGAGTCGGTGGTGGTGTGGTGGAGTGCCTAGGCGGGTGTCGGCAAGGGAGGGGAAGAGCAGGCGACACCGAAACCACTTCGGAGTGGAAACAAAAAGGGTTAGGCGGAGGAGGCGAAGAGGAGGAGGAACGGAAGGAAGAGAGAGGAAGGAAATCGAAAGGGGCGGCGGGGGAATAGAGCACACGCACACAACACGCTCGTCGGGGCCGCCGTCTCGCGCGCGCGGCGGGGCAGCGTACAGTTCGTACACCGCTCGGACAAGGCAGCAGCAGCCGCAGCGGCCGCCGCCATTCCTCGGCGACGACACAGCGCCCACCGGAGAGAGAGCGAGGGAGACACCCGACGTCGCCCGTCGTCGTCGTCTGCGCCCTTCGATCGTCGACGCCCTTAGATGCTGCGTCCGTGGGAGGGAGGAGGAGGGCGGACGGTGGCCAGGTGAGCCCCCCCTCGCCCACCCACCCACCCGTCCACCTCCTCCGGCGTGCACTCTTTATATTGTTGTACCGCCACCCCCCCCCCCGCTTCGTCCTCCGACCGCCTCACGCGGGAGTGCAGGCGTAACATGCAAGGTGTAGTAGACGCGGGACTCTGTTTGAGAATTTTTTTTTATTTTATCCCCCCCGTTGAGTGTTTTCGCTCGTGGCGTCCCGGCGCCCTCCGTTTGCGATTGACACGAATTGTTATTGACAGTCTCGGATGACTTCATGGTTGAGGTTGTGACAAGACTGCCTCGATTAATCCCCAATTTGGATTGAAATAATCTGAATTTTTCTAGATTGTGACGTTCAAACTTGCTTCTTTCAGGGATATGAAAATTACCGTTTTTCCCTCGTAATGCCCCTGTGTTTACCGCCTTCTTGCCTTGAATTTGAGTGGGTGCGTGTGTCTGTGTGTGTGCTCAGGGGTGGTTGTGTCCCCTGAGGAGTGCTTGTCGCCGTGGTCACGGCTCGTGTGTGCCGGTTTATCTAGTTAGACGTCGCCAGACTTCGCGTCGGAGTGAGAGAGAGGGTGGGTGGGGAGATGGGGGATGGGAAGTAGTTTGAGCAGGGGGTGAGGGAGAAAGAGAGAGACATGCATCTTCGATCGGTTTTATGGTCTCTTGTGAATGAAACGCGGTGGTTTAACGCCAAGGAAATGATCACGCCTAGCACCGGCTAAGGTGTTATTATTTGTTAGATTCGTCGTCGGAATTGCCTTTTTTATTCTCGATTGCCGCGAACCTTTCTGTCTGATCGAAATCTTGTCTTGTCTGTGATTCCTCGGATATTCATTCGCCGATTAATGCATAAACCGCTGGCAGAATGTCTCTCAGATCTCATGATGAAGTTGTCATCAAGATTCATATTTTTGTTTTCATAATATATGTAAAAAAAGAGGCTTGTTTTCAAAACTGCCTTGTATGTTAACTGTGTGTTTAGAATCTTTGTATAAGTGATGTATTTACTTTGTTGTTCAACATTTTCATTTATTACTTTCGAACACGGAAAATGTTGTCTTTCATTTTACTTACCCATCCCATCCATCATGTCCTCCCAAATCATTGCTAAGTCATATTTCATTGCAGATGATGCAGGACAGAAACTGACACCCTCTGCGTATCATGATGCTATCAGCATAAAATTATCAATGATAATGATAAGATATTGAAAAAACGATGATGGCCTGGCTGATAATACTGCTCGCGATAAAAATATCTAGGTTGTCTCAAATATTTCCTGCCTAATCAAAATATAAAGCGACCTGCTTATCTATTTGAGTTAATTAAGCGTCCTCCCAATTTCCTACCCGTGTTCCTGCTTTCCGCTATCAAAATGAATGCCGAATTAGATATTCGGCTGGTGGTTAGCCAGATCTTGAGCGTTCTGCACAATGATGTGGTAAACTTGGGCGAGGCATTAGACAGAGCTCTATCATCTTCCGATTGTCGAAGTTGATTTCAGGAAATTATTTTCAACTGCTGGTTGCAAAGATATCGCTGACAACTCCAGGGAAATTTTGACTAAGATATACATTTATCCTGACATGGAAGACTAAAGGTTAAAATTAGAGTATGCTAATCATTAAATTACTCTTGTCATCACCTATTGTTAATTGGTATTTGCCTTACACTTTCGCGTCATCTGAGCGTCGGATCATCTTAACGGCTTCCATCGCGTCATCCATCAACGATGTAAATAAACGATGTCTGCTAAAAGGTCCAAATTGAAGAAATTAAAATATTGAATCGACCATTCGATCAATTTTCAGTACGAATGCAATCTAATTTTGGCATTACTCTGTCTTCGACGTGGTATATCATTCCTAAGCATTGCCTGGCAGCAAGTCGCGCACCACCCCTCAGGTGAGTGTGGAGTGATATCATGCCGCCAGTAAAGTAAATCGAAGCGACGCCAGCGGACCCGCTTCGTGTATTGCATTGCTCGGCCTCCCCGAATCCCAGCGCGTCGTCCACCCCGCCCGACACAACATTTCCCTCCCTCGCTTGTGATCACCCCTGGCGACGCCGCAGCGCGCTGTGACCGGTACACGCTCACGGAGACTTACTTGCCTTGGTCGACGTACGGAGCGAACCGGCTTCTGCGAGTCTCATTTCAGTGATTCATTACGCAGCTCGAGTGTAGTGGACATTATAATAAGACGATCCTTCTTGTCGCCAAAAAATTATCGTGAGACATTAAGACCTTGATTTTTTCCGTTGTCCTTTCATTGGAAATCTCAGATCCTTGGAGCTGTCCGCCGTTAGTTAGGCCGTCTAAGTGTGTGGCCGTGAATGGAGTTACGTATACCATTATGGTCTGATGTGGTTTATGAGACATTGAAAAAATTAGAAGCTAGAACATGTCAATATTTTTTAGAGGAAGCCACGTCGTTTTTCTTCATCTAATTCAATTGCCAGGATCCTTTAAGTTGATCCCATAAATTATGACCGTGCTCTGAGATAATCTTCCCTAGTTTCTGAATTTTTACTATGATACCTGCGGTATTATGTACAAAGCCTTAATTTTCTCTTTATTGGTATCAACTTGTCCAATGGATAATTGTATGCATTATTATTTCATTTACATAGTTCATTCACGCAAGAGAAATCATTCTGAGGGGAATGTAATGAGTTTGAAGGAAGATAGGTGTCATCTTTTGTAATTGCAGACGACTGAGTGGTAATGGCCTTTGACTCGCTATGACAACAGCCGTGGTTACTACTTGATTACCGGCGTCAAGCATCCCAGGACTCTCCTACTGTGTGATTATTGCGTCTGGGATATTGTCATGCAATTTGATTAAACCAACAACGACGTGCGTGAGTTCGAGAATTCTAGAGATGAATCGATGTTGTTGTGTTTGGATTATTCTAGTCGCTGACTAGTGGGATAGCTACGTAAAATAAACACCAATTACGATAGTCAAGCATATAATCGTTGTCTGTTTCCCCAGACGCTCCCTTTACTCTCTAGTTATGGTGAGCTAGACTCCCTGTGAATGAGACGACACAATTTTCAATAATTACCTTTAACTTTTGTTCGAAATCAACCTTTTTATTTCAATGTAAATGTGTTGAAAAATAAGTAGCAAACTATTAAATACCTACATCGTCAATTATATCATTATACGTTGGGATTGCGCTGCTTTTCATATCATTCTCCGCGGATCTTCAACTTTCATTTCCCTCGTCAGTGGTCGTCTACTCAATCAAGCTCGGGTGTCAGTGTCGTTCTCCTTGAATATGGTTATCTTGATCCGTTATTGTATTTTCCGTATTTGAAATTGTCGCTATAGAAAAAATGTTGAATGGCATAAAAGTTAGTTATTTACATGGAAATTTTTATTGAAATTAAAATATTTCTAATGATGTGTCATTGTGCGCAAGAATATTATGTTGGGCTTGCATTGATTTTATGTAGCCTATTTGGTTGAATGATTATCCGAGTTTTGAGAATTCATTTTTTCTTAATATTTTGGTTGTTTGAATCGCCATGGATAAAGCTACGCATTGAATTTGAAATCCTATGGAAAAATATGCATTTTTGTTTACTAGGGTTAGCATTTTATTTACACGCATGCGTTTAGCTACCTGGCCATATGACTTCGTACTCCATTGGATCTTTAATTTTCAATCCAATAATAGCTACACTTGTTGAAATCGGGCTACGGAGCGTGTGCCATTGTTGACTAGTGCGTTGTAAGATATTTACTCAGTCATTTTTTAAAATTTTATGGCATAAAATCAATCACCTACTACCGGTTTTGGGGAGTGCCGTCAGCGTCAATGACGACTAGATTCGCGATTTGTCGTCATCGTTGATATGGCAGTGGTCATCGAAAAAATTAGTTCTGTTTTGTTGTATTTTTCGTATGGCAAATGCTAATTTATTTAAAACTAAGTTACTTTTGGATGGAGCTCCGCAAATTTAAAATATTTTAGAGTGAATTTTTTATAGCTTATGTTTGTGGTTGTTGAGTGATTCGATTGGTTTGATGAGACGATTGGGTCAACGGTTATTTCCCGAAATAGTTACTGACATCGTAAGCAAGGAATAAATCACATGATCAATATACTATATTTTTTGTTTTATTGCTAGGTTTTTGAATTGATGGGCTAAAAGTTGTGCTATAAAGTATCTCCCGAGAAAATTTAGCCTTGCCTAAAATTTCTCGGGAGATATTTATTTCCTTTTTAGTCAATTTCCAAGCTGTGGCTCAGAGACGTTGAATGGGACTTATCATAGTTGGTACATATTGGTTTTCTCGATCTCGAGCATTTCGCGGGATGGCGTCCAAGGGTTTCGTCTAATAAGTATCGCGTTTAGCTTGCATAGTCATTCGTACATGGTGAAGTTGCGGCCCGGGTGGTCATGACATGTGTGGAACGAAGGCCATTAAATCTGAATGATAGGGATTTGGACCCCAACTCAAGTGCCGGGCATAGCAGTGATTAGACATCGTCCATTGATAGTTGTAATCGATTGCGTGAGTTGATCAGAGAGTATTAGTTGACTTGAGAATTAGCGACCATTTGTTATGATCTTTCCGTTTTGATTTCTCATTTTAACTCCGTAAAAATTGTCGAGGACGTCACCCTGGCCGCATTAACCTGTTGAGTGAGGCATTCTCTGGTTTCTGCCCAAAGGTCACGCGGTGTTTTACCGCGTGTGAGGCGTTGATGTTGCGTTGTCACGTGTAGGTATGCATAATGGATTTCTTGGCGCGAAATCACCCAAGCCGCTCTCTTGGGGCTTCGAAAGCTATGGGGCTTGCTTCACTTCGAAGTGTCAAGTTTCCGCTTCTCTCTCGAGCTCAGCCGATTCGTAAGTATCCCCCTGCACGGCGTCGACTGTAAAACATCTTGGAAACGAGTCTGTGATCTGTAGAAAATGAAACGAATTAAATTCAAGTTGGCGTTATTTTCTCTTGGTCTGCAAATTCGGGAGCTTGTTTTCTGGAAAAATACTTGTTGTCAACTACTTGCTACGGCTTTGGTACTGGCTTTGGTAGACACTGAAAATATGGACAAATAGAACAGGCTTCCTTTGGATTTTTTTTACAGTTTTTTTAATGAATTTTTGTTCAAGTGGTTCATATAATTCAAGGAGTTTCGGAATACTGAGAAATGCACTAGAAAGAAAAAAAATTATATCGGCGGTGTTTTCTATGCCACTATCCGTAAAAATTGGGTATAGTTCAGTTATTATTTTCCCGCATCGTACTGAAACAATTAGTTTATTGGCACATATAACGAATATCATAGATTTCCGTAGGTAGTTACCAAAACTGCTATTATGGCTCCCCCTTATGAGGTCGGTACTCTCTAGCTACGCCGCTCTAACACAAATCCTGAACCTTATTTACTTTTTACAGTTCACTATGAAGTGTATAGAGAACGCAACATTTCAGATGTTTCATCCCATGTCTTCATTATTTAATTTAATTTCCATCTGGATTCATTTGAACCTTCTTATTTCGAGGGGTTAATCCTAAAGACTACTGCAAATATCTAGAACACTTAGAAGTCGAATAAAAGATTGTAAGAATATAAGAATAAGTTAAGTCTTACGCATTACTAATTCCTCGTGCCTATGGAATTCTCTAACTGGGGATGTGTGACATATTCCTTTTTCTGCGTTGTCTGCAGAGACTCGGTGCCTCACAATGAATTTAATGGTGTTTGTTGAACTATAAATGTTCGAAGACTTTCAAGAAGAGAAGAAGATTGTGTATACAGCTGAGCACCTCCGATTTGGGTTTAGTTCCACGAATAGAAATCATAAAAAATCCGTATCTTGGAGAGCGATGGTACTTTTAAAGATCAAGTCCGAATCGCAACTTACGAGTCCTTAAAATTGTCTTAATTTTTGGCATTGACGTTAAACATGCAATGTTCAATGAAAGTTCCTACTGATTTCCTTTCGAATAAGGCACTCATTTTTATATTTGTTACAAAAAGAATGTTATTGGGCTGCAGCTTTGGTAGTTCAATGAAAAACTCAATGCAATATCTAAAAAGTTGGTTAAACCACGTTCAGCAAGGCTTACCGACAGACTTGGACGTGATCGGCTTTCGTTCATCGAAGTGGGGATTGAAATTCACTAGCTAAGGAAATCTTCCCTAAATCCTTGCGGTTTTAATGAAAGTATTATTGTATGAAAGCCATCCGCGGTGTAGATTATAGCAGCATTGATTATGGTTGGAGGTTGTGATCAATTGAAATTATACAGCATGTGAAACTAAAATACGGAGATAAAGGTGGTCAGATCTTTTCCTTGTGACCCGTGTGGTTTAAAATGCACTTCCGTAAGAAACACATTGTATTTAGATGGCGATTTCTCTGATACCTATTGGATTTGGGCCCATGCCCCTCTGGTCCGTTGTCGAACTCCTCTTTCCTTTGACGTTTCTCTTCGACAGTTTTGAGCCGTTTATTATTTTATTAATTCACGCTCTATTTTTTTTCTGTTAAGTTAATCCATTGAGGTACACTGAAATAAGACCTAAGAGCTATTGCTCGATCGTAATACACATCTTTTTCAGATGTAGACCGATCTTCAAGAATCAATTCCCCTATCTAGCATTAAATTATGATCGTTAGATGCCGTTACTTGAAATTTATTCCGATCAACATGCATCTTCAGAAGAGACAAAAACACATGCACACTTCTACACTTTATTGGTATCCGACCTTTATTGATATCTTCCATACTTAATTGATATTCGACCGATATCTATACGGTTTCGGCACGTCATGCCGTCTTTAGATTGTAACGCGCCAAAACAATGGCCGACTATCAATTAAGTGTGAAAGTGATATAGGCTTTTTTTACGGTTTTCACCGCGTTGTTATTTTTAGTGACAACAGTTTCGCCTGTGTTCTAGCAGGCGTCTTCAGGTCGAAGACTGAAGAATAAACTGTAGTCACCAGAAGCAACAACACGGTGAAAACCCCAAAATGCAGCATATATAATCGGAGCACAGCAGAAGCCTTCGCACCAACTAAGTGCGAAAATGTACGAGCATTTTTTTCGCTTCTGAAGATACAGGACTAGAGTTTCCACTAAGTTAGTACCATCACTATATCATAGTATGTCCAGGTCTACGCACACAACAATACAACGTCCCTGTGTGCCATCGTGTACTAACTCTTGGCTTCAGCGCCAGAAGATTGCCATCTTTGCTAAGTACTTGACCAATTTATATGAAAAAAATTTCGAATGTTTCGATAAATTGTATTTTACCATTATTTTTTCTGTTACATAACACTATCGTAGTGATTGAAGGTTAAAGTGCTTATTCTAGTTTCAGCGATCCGATTGCCGTGGTCATGGTGTGGTATTAAATATATTTTCCGCTTCACCGCACCATGATATCGATAACTTGGGCCTTTCAAGCCCTCTTAGTTATCCTAAGATTTAAACTCTGAATTTCGAGAGGGAGAAACCAGAATAGTATCAAAGTGTTCTCCTCATTACCCAACCCCTACAAGTTCTTTTGCTCTGATATTTCTACCGGTATGTAGTTTACTTCTCTAGAAGAGCGGAGAATCCTTGATTGAGTGTTAATGCTTTGTCGCTTATGTTACTTTATTCTTTCATTCTTTACATCTATCTTTGAGGTCCGATGATCTTTAATGTGGCCGTATGTATCCAATTTAAAGTATTAAAAAAATACTCCAGTTTGCATGAATGCCCTTGACTGTTTCCTAATATTTGGGTATTCATGTATTCATTAATGTAATTAGTAAATTACTTCCTTAGTATAATTTCTTACACCGCAATGCGGTGCCTATGGCTGTTTGGGTGTGCGGAAGGGGAAAGGAAGTGGGATTCCTGTACACATCTCACCGACTTTACTGGCGGTGATAAAAAATCTCCGGCCATTCCCACACTATATGCTCTTTTCCTGTTTCTGCGATATTTTCTAGTGACCTAATTCAGAGTATTGTCGCCACATTTCTATTTAATAGTTATAAAAGTATCAAATTCAAAGATAATGAGTTGTGAGCGTCTAATTGACATCTTTTTCTTCTCGCACGCGTTATTTGTCACAAGCAATATCTATGGTAATGAACTTGATGGTGTTTTCCATTTTTATTAAATTCTTCGGATTGAAAACACACAAGTTTCACAGTGAATTAATGAGCTGGCACTATCCGCTATGTGTTCTCCATTAAGATACGATTGTAACATAATGATATTGAAGAGATTTAACGAATAATCATGCCATAAATAATGAGATATTGATAGTCTTTTGAAAAATGTCCATTCTTTATGATGAATAGGTTCTATACCCATCCCAGTCAATTATCTCATCGGTAAGGTGCTAATATCGTGGGTTTATTTCTGTATAATTGGAGGCTCAAGACTTTTTAAAATTTTAAATGATTGTTAAAGGTATTGATCAGGTCTTCTCCTGCATCAAAGATTTTATTGTTGGACCCAAATAAGTTTCTTGGTGTCAAAACTGACCATCAGCAGTTGATCAATCTAAAAATTGGTTCACTCCAGCCCTCTATTCCTTCCAAACCATTGCCTGCTATTTTAATCACCGTTAGCGCTTTTTACCGACATTCCTTTTGACTATGTTTATGTATTTTGGTTCACCTCGCAGATATTCTCTTCTCTTTTGTTCTCTATTGTATTTTACTGACTCGCGTCGCTTTAGGTTGATTTTTTGCCCGAGTCATCTTTTTTTTCTTTTTCATTTCATATCGCCCTCTTCTCTTCTACGAACTATTGTTGGCATTCCCATTTCTTTTTTTCCGTTCGTCTTTAGCAGCTGAGTTTTGTATTTTTCGAAGTTTCGAAGAATATGTTTCAAAGGTTCTATTAATTTTTCTGATATCCAATTGTCCTATGGACCTAATTTGTATAATATTTTCGAAAGTTGCGCTAATTTCTGTGAGTGATCCTACCACTACTGGATCTGAGTATCTAATGATGGTTAAATAGACTAATTTAGTTATGAATTCATACTGCCATTTGTTTAGGTTGTCAATGAATGTTTAAAGGAGTCGGTGTATTTTGGTTCTCTAGTTCCTCAGTTGTCGTTGATTTTGGATGACGCCGATGACATTAGCCGAATCGATACTGGGATCCGAGCTTGCCCGTTCACTAGACTGGTCATCTTATATTTTTATTTGAGTTTAAATTGATTTACATTGTCATCAGTGTATGTTTCATGCTCATGGCGATGTTGAATGTGTTTTACATATGGCGTTACTGATAGATGGGTTTTATCCAGCCATAACGTTTAAATTTCACCCAATATTGCCTGAATTTTCATAATTTGTATAGTGTTTCTAATTCCGCATTTCTTTGACTTGTCGCCGCTGAGGAGAACATGCACGAAGCGTGAAAAAATGCGGCTGCCTGTGTTTGTAGTTTCGCGAGTAACTACCCTTTCGATCGCTTGCTGAGTGTCCATGGGATATTAGCGATGTTGATCCATCCTTAATTCTTAATGGCGACTGCAGTGGAAAGAGATCGACCGTGACCTGCAAAGGAGAAACGCATCGATAAGGCCCCTTATGCTTTCACTGTGCATTGTCAGTCGAAATGGAAAGAGAAGTATGGGCGGTTCATGTATGGCTTCTTCAAGTTATTGCTCTCGTGTCATTGCCAAGGTCCAGACAAGGTGGCTAAGTCACGCGTGAGGTGAATAGTAGGGAAAAGTTGTCTCGAAGAGAAAATGTCCGCTATCATTTTCTTTTTCTGCGCTCTTTGATCTGTCAGTTGACTCGATTACTTCATCATTCCAAAACACGTCGGCTGCTGGTGTCCAATTCAGAGTGGTCTGGAAGGTTCGACCCCTGCTCCGGCTCATGCGGGCCACCGTCTGGGCAGCGGCGCGGCGGGACGATGAATCAGTCCGGTTAAATCTTATGACATTGAAAAGTCTTCGATTGGACCCAATGTGCCCTTCGTAGAAGGTCTCTCGCTCCGCAAAAATTATCTCCGACGGGGAATTAACACCATCTCCGAAGATTTTATTTGTTATCTCTGACATGGTGCTTTCGATTTGTTCTCAATTTTATTTATCAAAGATCTTCATAATTTAACGCATGTGTATAATATCCCATATCATCATCCTAGTCATTTATTAGGTTGAATTGAAGTCGTATATCAATGATGTTATGTTTCTATTTGTGGCGAATTGCCATTATCTACATAGCATTCCGTTTTTAATTTAAAATCATTGCTTAATCGTTAATTTTAAATATTCATATTTAATCAGCAGTTACCCTGATATTTTTTCATTATATAACGTTGCATTTTTGATGGACCAAGGAATATATTAATTATAAGATTGTTTTTTGTTGATGCCCGTATGGTCTAAACTGCGTCTGGAAGCCTTGGGTTTATTTTTTGTCAACTCCAAAAGCTCCGCTTTTTGTGTGGGGCACATAATGTGGTATACCCATCATGAATTCTTTTGGAGGATCGTTAAAACATCTGTGAGTGGTCGCCATGATGTGCGCGCGACTTCGATGTGTCCTTCTATTGTGATAAGATTGTCTGACCTTCCAAGGGCGTTGGAGAGGACGGGGGGAGTGTCACATGTGCTCTCGGGGAAACGTTTCCACCTTCAAAAGAGTACGGGTTCATTGCGATGATCAAGCGATGCTAGAGTGCTTGGAGCTGTTCGACCATCCCTACTGGCAGATTCAGATAAACTCCAATTGACAATGCGTGACGAGTTGTTTTAAAATATTAACCTCTGAAACGCTGGAGTTTTCGACGGATTTCTGAGATCACCTCGTCCTCAAGAGAATTGTAAATAATTATTCGAATACGGATGCCGCCATCGTTTAGCATGCGAAGTATTGAGCAAACCCTTACATTCTAGCATCTCGTGTGTATACTGGTTACTATTTAGTTTGTGGCATTAGTACTTTGGGAGAAACAATTATTTTCAATGCCATGTCTATTTCAATGCTAAATAGTAATTGGAGAGTTGAAGTTTTATATAGACGGAAATGTGCTTGTTAAAAGTTTGTATTTTTTAATGAGTTGAAAAGTCATTATTTTCAGTTATCTTCCCTTCCTCGCGCTGGAGTTAAAGTATTCTTATTAATCCCCTTTTATGTTTTCATGTTTTTTTTCAACCTTTGAGTTGATTGAAAAAAAATAGAAATTTTCTATTGCGTCTGAGAATTCCGAGCTCAGTACTATCGTCCTCGCATGCTTCATTGCCCAGAGCCTCTCATTTGATTTATTGCTTCTGGCCACGTCTATTGATGCCCAACCCCGCAAGAGGAAAATCGAGGGGAAAAGGAAGTTAAATCTATTGATAAGTCGGCATAATGAGACTATTCTTATTCATTTTTTTCGCCCTTTCACTCCAATCGTCGGAGCTCCGACGGGAGAGTCCTCTAGGTTTAGTGTCTCGCCACTTATCCTGGTTGAACTTTCATCTATTCCTTCCTCCCATCGACTCGTATCTTCATTCAGTCTCGACCGCTAATCCGTCTCATTTCCCATGCGAACCACCTCCCGCAGCCATTGAGACTCAAGAGCGGCTGGTATCTGACACTGAATTGAAAACTCCTCTTTGCCCTCCCTCTCAATGCTTCCTTCAGACAGGGTTTTAGTCCCTTAGCGAAGAAATCCTTTGTCTCCATTAGTATTTCTGCACACTCGACCGGATTTATTATCCACAGCGAGGAAATGACTTCATTCAAGTCTCCTATTATGCCTACTTACGCAGTTTATCTCGATTCATCTGTTTAAGTACCCGTCGAAAGTTGTTTTTTCCCCCTTGTCTACATCCTTCCTCCCGAGTCAAAGCTTCATGTTGAGGTGTGGAGTGAATGTAGAACCATGCGGGTAGTGTCAGCACCGTAATGTGTAGCTATAAAAATTCGCGCTACGAGGTTTAAAAACTGCCTCTGGAAAGAGCGCGATTTCGTGGGAAAGAAGGCAACGCAGCTCATCAATGGGAGGAATCCCTGGATATTGCGCCCGTCGGAAAGCTTCGGAATCCGTTTTTATAAGTATCCTACCGGTATGAGGTGGGTTTTGTTGAAAGTTAGAAATACTCCCGATTTTGTATGGTACTTGTTTTAGGGTACTATCTAGGAATTTCCTTTTTCTCATCAGCACACGATCTACTCTTCTTCATCCCACCCATTAAGCCCGTTCTCTTTATTCCCCTCCCTTAAGTGCCCTACATCCTTCCTTCTATCTAAGTCTTGAGCAACCCATCGCCCCTTGTGACTTCCTCCAGCCAATTACTCGGTCTACCCCGATTTTCGTTCAGCTGTTTCCTTTCCTCGCGCACCATACCAAGAACTTCCTCGTTTGTCTTCCTTTCCGTCCACCCTACCTCCTCCATTTTTCTCCACACGCACATCTCAAATACCTGCAGGCTATTTACATCTTACATCTAGGCTGTCCACCTATCAACAACATACAACGCTACGATCCATATCCAGCGCTTCACCAGTCTCTTCTTTATATCCTAACCCAAGGTCCCCATGATCAGCTCCCTTTTGTTGCTAAGCTCTTCTTTAGTCAACGCTATTCTCCTGCATATTTTGAGTGAAAAATATGTCATGATTTTACCTATTTAAACACCATCCTCATTCGTCATACTAACCTCCAAGATTAATTAGCAATTGTCTTCTGTGCCACCGCAGCTACACCGTGAATGATTAATCTTCAATTATCAAGTATTATCAATAATTAACTATAATTATTAGGTTATATCACTGCAGTCTCTTTAATAAAGGTTTATTTCATATTTCAGACTCGTCTATTTACGGGCAATCATGTATTTAATTTTTGTTGCTTAATACGGTAATGACGTGAAGTCGTTGTCTTAGTCCATCAGAATCGGTAATTATTTATTTTTCTGGGGCTCGATCACGGTTCTCCGAAGCGCGCGTGCTCGCGTTCTTGTAATTTTTCGTTGGCGCTTATGATAGTGAAAACACGATCATAAATCTTTAAATTTTGTCTTTTGCGTTACATTTCTTGTTGTAATTGATGAAGAGAATTATTGGGACAGCTACAATGAGCATTCTCCCGCTAATGCCACTAATATGGATGTGACGATTGACATAATTTCTGTATTCCCTTAATTTTTTCTCACCAATTGTATCCGTTTCTTTACGAGATGTACAGCTTACGACCAATTAGTTATTAAATTGCTTATAATTTTGTGCCAGCATGTCTATTTGACCTTGATTAATGCTGTATGTCCATTTTAATTTAATTTCTTCCGCATAATTGGTAAAATTCTAAGAAGTGCATGACTGTCTGCTAACTTAATGGATTCTCATTTGTGTGAGGCTTAATCTGACAGCGTGTGTTTTGTGCCTTGTTAATGTGGTCATACCCATTTAGTACCCAGAATGGGGTACATTTGACCTCTTACACGGATATGTAGAGGTATATCAATTGATGCCTAAGTATTTGAAATATACAAAGACAAAGTACAGTTTATGCAAAATATAAATAATTTTTGATCATATTCCTTTCATTGGTGACATTCACATTGCCGTTTTTTAATAAAATCTGCAATATTGTCATCCTACGGCGTCTGCTCAGTTTCACGAATTTGTTGTTGGCATTATCCCTGAATAAAATTTTATAAACCTTTTGTGGTATAGATTCTCTTTGAATTGCACATGTTGATAAGCCATATGTAATCCTCGAAATATATTATTCCTCCTCATTGCGAGAAAATTTTTTACCAGTTTATGTTCATGAAACTGTAGTGATATCGCTGAACATCAGTTAAAAGAAAACTTGAAGTGAGAATTTAGTTAGTGAACGTGGTTAATTTGAAATTATGAAATTTTAGATTCGAGTGACTGAGAAAGTCTTTTGTTTTGACCTACTGAAGTCAATCAGCCTGCTTGGATATAACGACTCTTAAACAGCGCTATTGTGAATTAACATATCAGAGTGTATGCTTAAACGTCAGGAATCTCTTATTTGCATTTTTGCACATTTTTACCTCTAGATATTTAGAAAATTGCCTCATATGGTTACTATGACCATTTTATGCAATAGAGAGACCAATAGCTTGATGACTTAAACGAGACGCGTGCGGAGTTTTTTCGCGTGCCACTCACAAGTACCGTGCATACAATCTGGGAACTTAAATTCACGCTGGAGAGTACGGCTGACGCCGCCGCGAGATTTTTACGACATGGCCCCGACGACCAGCGTGGACCGCACCGTCGTCGGTTGAATCGCACCACATCGAGGGTGTTTTTTGTACTTCGTATATCGTACTATCGCCTCTCCACTCGCCGCGGCACGCACTATTCTCTCCCTCGTATAAACGGGGCTCTTTAGGAACGTCGTAATTCCCGCGCTCGACGCCGACGGACTTAAGTGCCCGCGTCGGAAAGGGGAACGCATCCAGCTGGTTTGCGATGCTGCTTAATGAATGGCTACCGTCCCTTGATGTTGAGGCAGTCCCAATCCTCGTACGTGCCCTCGACTGGTTTGCTTGGAGGCTCACTGTATTTTTCGGAACAATAAACCTTGGAGCGAGTCAGCATCTGCGCATTTCTTTCTCTTTCTTTCCACTTCGCCCCCCAATACTTCAGTAGAAGGCGCAATAAAACTTAGTAGATTTTCCAGTTTTGATTTTGGAGTTTGTTTCTGGTGCAGGGAATGGGGAAAGGTATTAGGGAGAAAGAGGAGAAAAGTGTGAAAGAAGGAGCGTGTCTGACGAATCCTTACAAAATTTACACTACTTATGTTACCGCGAGGGGTGAAAAATCAGTCGGTAAAGCCTTTCAAAGGTGAGGAGACTGAGAAACAGCTCCTAAAAATTTAAAGTGAAACGAAAGCTCGACTTATCTTTTCTTAGACCGGGTTACGTGGCGTTCACGGAGTAAGTGGCTTACAAAACAGTTTTTTTACGCTCCATTTTGTCGCCATTCAAAGATTTAGAGAACAGCCAAAGAAAGTTATCTTTCTCGTCCAGCGAGAAGCCGTCAGTGATAGAAGACCACTGCTGGTCTCACTTAAGAAGTTGCGAAGCCACATTTTAAGTCTAATCATTGAGTTTTGCTACTAACTCCTGCCTAAGGCTGTAGAGTTAAGTAAAGTGCCGCACTGTGGGAAGCACGGCACACTCTTCGTACCTACATGCATTCGCAAATTATTGTACTCTTGTATTTTCATTTCTATTTTACTGAAACTATTGGTTGTATTTCCTACAAAGTGGTTATTTCTTTGAATAGAAAATCGTATAATCGTCTTCTTATCATATCTACAGATTTTGCTTATGTGTCTTCTTGCTTGTCCAATATTTAATGAGCTTTTAAATCTGTCGAATCGAATGAAATTATATCGTGAAATAATCTCTTCAATATGTTTCACACATCTTTTTATATTTTGATTTTGAAAATCATGATATGACTAATATTCCAAGATCGCACGGAAAATATACATCTTACTGAAGGATTTTCCTTTCTTGGTATGTTTGCATAGATATTTCCATCGGTACTTAGGGAAGTAGTATTGATCTTTGGACAAGGCTCAACACGATCAAATTGAATAATTTTTCGGGTGAATTTAAGCCACAGTACTTAGAATTTAGTCGGGAATGTATGCATGTTAAACCAAGCAAATATTGATTTGGGGTTCATAAATTGGTGAACAAATTTATTTTCATATCCTCTTTGAATCAAGTATTCTTAGGAAATGAGTAAACTTCTCCGAACTGGCAATTCTATATTTACTTAACGCACAGTTTTTCTGTGGGGAGACTATAACTATTTTATGATGCACATTTCGGACACAAGGATTCTATTAAGCTGTGGTTAATTATTTATAGGCTCATTTTAGGAGAAATATCTGGGGAATCGCGCAAAAAATCTTCAGAAAATATTGAAAAACTCGATACAGTTTTTTCCTTTACATGCAGCCGAGTGGGTATTTCGACCAATGGCAATAATTTCGGAAATTTACTTCGCCTTTGATTTTATATTCTTTCGTCGAATTCCTTGGCTGCCAAAACTGAAAAAAATCAATACGGAGAGAAATCCGGTTTGTTATATCTGATTTTTGGTGATGTGTCGAACAAACTATCTAATGTTTTTAAAGGCCCTTGTTATGTATGGAAATAGTTAACGTACTTTTACTCTAAATGTTTATTTTCCTCGGTCTTTATTAAGACTTTATTCTCAATGAGCTAATAACCCCGTAAAGGTATACTTGTGTGATGGTTGTTCAACCACGTGAAATTTTGTCTCAATTGCTTTTATTCGTTGCATGGAAAGTCGATGCAGATGTAAGTGTATATAGGTGTGGAAATTTTTTTCGCTTCGGAAAGCAAAATCCCTTTCCTCACTCGTGTTATACTGAGTTCGAATCTTCTTGTTAGTTCATCAAATGTCTAATCATACTTCTAGATGAAGTAAAACATTTTTGGGGACTATACGAGACAGGGATTGACTTTTGTTGACATATCACTTCCAATTTTGCGACTCTCAAAGAATGTTGGTCTTTATAACGCCATAAATATCGTAAAACGATAAAAAAAGCTTGATTAAGTTACAGTGGAAGGTTCCATTTTAAAATTGATATTCGATGTGTCATCTCTTCGTCAACTACGTGTGTGTGGTGAAGTATTCAGCACCACCGTTTGTGGTGTGGGTGTAAAAATAGGGGCCTAAACTGTGTTTTTCTTTCCTTTTAATTGATGTCAATTCCCCCATTAATCCCACATTTATCTCAGTCAGCGTCATCTTTCCTTTTGATACCGATTCTGTTGTTCAGGTTCCTTTGAGATGTATGTTACCCAATTCCGTACAGTGGGACGCTTCGTAAATAAACTTATTCTGCTCTTCTGTGCGTCCCTGCTTACTCTCTATAAATTTTCCCTCGAATGTAATTCATAACGTTCCGCTGCAGCTGCCAACATGATCATGAAATCGGACCGCCGATGGTGCGCTACCGGCTACTCCTTTCAAGCCGCCGTCCGCCGGCGACAATTTTTCCATCGGCGCACAACTCTGTTATGACACCTTTTGATATCTACTTTCCATCCATGTTTTGAGATGCGTAATTTACCAATCCTACAATGCATAAAATCTATGTTTGTCATAAAGGATAATAATTCTTATTTATAGTGGAAATTCATTTGAATAAACGTACAATTTGTATCTTTTATCTTAAATATAAAATATTTCAATGAGGAGTCATTAAAATTCCATTTTGTGCCAAAAAAACGATGTACAATGGGACTGACTCATTGATATCTCATTTATGTTTCCCTGTCTTATAATTTCTGATAATTTTAAGCTAATATTTGGCTCGAGCGTGAAGTTAATTCGGCGGTTATCGACGACATGCTGTATTCTATAACGTACATCTCATATCGCCAATTAATATGAGTTTCAACAGTGGGAAAAGGCATTCTCGGCGGTTTACATACCGCAGAAAATTTTATTTAACCTCTTTTCATGTTATCTATCCGTCAATAAATAAGAGAAATGACCTAATCATTTATTTTTATGCCAATATTAAATTGATCTCATATTCGTGAGACACACAGACATTTTGCCTCAGAATCGCTATCTTTTTTAATATTATTTTAAAATGGTAAAATGTTTGAAGTTTCATTTTTCCGTCGTTATTTACGTTTTAAATATGATATCCTGGGGTCCTCTCTAAGAGTAGTGCTCCGTATACCATGAAATGACCTCTTCACCAGATTATCGATTACGATAAGTTTTATGTCTATTAATTCTCAGTTCATCGCAGAGGAGCATGATGGCGACGCCGTATTTTTCTCCATCCCCACTTTCCAAACAATCCTTCACACAGCCACTTTTCCACCTGTACTTAAAGGCGCATGTGATCTCAGTTGTCGCACACCCGCTCAAATAGACAGCATCGCAGAGTCGCATCTCCCAACCATGTGAGGCCGGAGCGAATGACTACGCGCGCCCGTGTTTTCAAACACTGCGTTGCACCCGCCTTCGAAAGCAGCCCTTCTCGCGTCCTCTGCCGGTATTATTTTAGTCGTAACTGAGCCACAAGGATAGCAGGCCGAGGACAGTCTCCGCGTCGCCATCCCCTTTGCCCGTCCCCCTTGCCCTTCCACCACACCCCTCTCCGGCCCTCCGGATTCTCAGGGGCGGACGGGGAACGGGGGAGGACAAGAGTCGGTCGGTGCGGCATTCGAAAACGGGGATTGGTGACGGGAGGGAGGGTGGGGGGGGGGACATGTGTTTGATGGGGAAGGGGTTGGGAAACTGCAGGCGTAAGTAAGTCACCCGCCCATCTAATATCCCGCAACTGCGACCCCTTCCCAACTTTTCACCTCTCACCCTCACCGCGACCCTCATATCTCCCCTCCTCCTCGAGCGTCTGGATCCTTCCGCCCTCTCCTTTTCCTTTCACTTTTACCTCGCCCGCTCCGCCTCTATCCTTACACATCCTCCTCCCACTCCCCCAACCCATCTTACCCCTCCTCATACCCACCATCCCTCCTACATCCCTCCACCTCTTCCGTCTCTTCCACTCGTATTATTCCTGCTTCGCTCCCTCACTCTCATTCCATTACCATTGCGGCTAGACACCCCTGTCTGTCCTTCCTCCTTTACCCCTCTCCGCTTTGCCGCCTCCTCATCCTCCCTTCTATTCCATCCATCCTCCCGTCCTCCTCCTCGTCCTCCTCCTCCTCCTCATTCTATCCTCTTCCTTTGAAGGAGACTCCTTCCCCTATTCCGCACTTCCCGCATCGTTATAACATTTGTCCCCTTTGTCCTAAGTGTTAGGAGAAGGTTATTTATTTTTATTTTCGGGAGACCTCGGTCCATCTAGAATGATAAAAGCCTTAGTTTTAATAAACAGGATCCACTGATAGTGCTCCGGTGAGTATCCGACGGCGTGGAAGTTGTTCCATGATCCGTGATTTCCACACCGTCGCTCTCAAGTATCCGAGGTGACGTCATGGATGCGGGACCTGGCGAATGTATTCCCGTTGAAACATTAAGGGCACCCGTCTAGATGAAGAGATAACGCACTGTATGAAAAGTCTGATTTAGTAAAGGTTGGAGGGATGTAATTGTAGCCGCCGGGAAACTTCCAGCGAAAGTGTCTTGGACAGATAAGGGATGTATGTTTCGTCCGGTAGAATTCTCGAATAATTTTTTTCATTGGAATTTTTCCCTTTCCTTGCGGCGTCCTTTGCAGTCAAAGCTATTTGCTCATTTGACAGCTTATGATTCGCCTTAAAGCGTTCGTTATAGAGATAATATTTATACCAACCGCACTCACGGCTGACAGTGACGTGTGACGTTGTCAGTCACTTTTTCCGACTGCGAAAACCAAAATAGCGGCTGACTTACGAGGATAGAAACGTTTTGAGAGCGTATGCGATGTCTTTTTTATCTCCAAATGATTTGTTATGGCCCATGACGATGAAATGGAAATCTCTGAGCATCGGTTTTTTCATGGAGTGAGAGGACTCTGATTTGATTATATCATTAGGTTATGTAGAGATAACAACCCACTAGTAATAAAAATATGATCCCAGGCTGTTGAAATGAAGATTACGTGAAGTGATTATGGTGAAACTAGTAGATTTTTTAGAACTTAGGTAGTCTTTAAAGAAGAATTAGTTATTGATAGGAAATATCATATATTTTCCTACTATTTAATTCGTTAAGGTATGATTCTGGCTTAAGGGAGATCTGGGTATGATTCTGGCCTGAGAAAATTAATCCTATTAGTGATTACATTAAATATATCTAAGATCATATTTAAGAAATGGCCTCTATTAAAATTCTAACAATGAGAGGGAGATACCTTTTTGACGTAACTACAGTAAAATATCATCAGATGTATGGAGTCATATATGGGACCCGCTTTTTTGGGTTACCAGTTATATTTTCTGTCACGGTACCTAAACTTGTTAAGGTTTTCTCCTAGGGGTCGAGTTTTTGGCCTACCTCATTTGGCTGTCCAGGTCAGTAAACAAGCTATGGACAACGATCAAAATAATTTTTCTTGGTGCATGTGACGGTAGTATTAAGAGGGAAATTTATATTTATCGTCGTAGCTAAATAAATGAAGTTTGTCAATTCTACATTTTTATTCCATAACTACTCGACCGGTTTCAATGCCATCCTGTCATTCCATACTGGTATAGGAGCACATTTAGAAGAGGAGAGGACTCATTTATATGTTTGGATATGTAGGAAGAAGGTAGTTATAGAAGTAGTGGTTGGAGAGCAGGCGAATTGAGGCTTGGAAAATGTTAGAGTTGAAAATGAAAAAAACTACAGGATTGCGTTCAACTAGAGTAAGGGAATAGAATGGGAAAAGGAGATGTATTGGTAAAAAAAAGTAGTTCGTGGCTCAAGGTCGTTTTACAGTTTCGGCTCAAAAACCTCGGCATATGACATGATTTCGATGAGTGCAAAAATTTTCTTCTTCTCTCTTTTGCAACATGCATGTAAAATACTTGAAATAAAATTACAAGTGTGGTTAGTTACGGATAACCGGTTTGTGAAGACTTGACTCGATGTCATTGTGACATGAAGCGCTTATATTTATAGTATTTTTCACAACCGTTTTGCAGCCATTTTTTCCACTTGAGTTCCAGTCTCACTCCACCGACTAGGATGTGGAGATGTGGTCCTGTGCTCATTGGTCTGAGGAGGGCGTCACTATTACACGTCACAGTATCGTCACGTCGTCGACGCAGGGAATGCCACCGGATGTCGGCTAGTACCTCCGTCCGCCCTCGGGGCGAGGTCGTCCTAGGAGTCTTGGCCGTCCCTCGGCTCAGAATCCTCCCTTCATCCCCTCTCATCTCCAATTCCACCGTCGCCTCCCCCACACGGCCCTTCCCCCCTTCGGCAAACCGGGCTCTAGCCCTCGAGTCACCGCGCCCACCCTCCCTCGCTATTTCCATATTCTCTCCTCCGCCCAAGAGCGACCTTAGGCGGAGCGCATGCACTACAAGCATCCTTCGAGGGGTGAAGAGTCCGGGAAAGTTGTTCCGTGATTCGAGCACGTGAAGTGGGGAAGGTGAAGGGGAGGGTGAAAACTACTCTTTATCTGGACATCGGATTTGTGTGATGTCTGGAGTGCGCGCTTCCCTTCCCGAGTGGGTTTTTTTCGTAGGAGAGAAGTTGGTATTTTTCTTTCGAAGGGTGCATTGAACACCACTCATTTCAGTTTAGTTCGGTATTTCTTCGTACTCTTTTAATCAATATTTTCTTCCTATATTCCAATCGTCCATCCTCTTAAATATAAATTTTTTTAAATAAAGGCTTGTCAGTCAAAATAAAATCACTATCCCTACGAGGATATTTCTCGGAAAAAACCTGTAGTAGTACAGTACCCTCCCGTCTGATAGAATGTTTAGCTGTGGAACCCTCTGCACACTTTTTTTTGAGTAGGCTTATGCCAATGCTAGATTTCTCCCCACCCTTTCCTAGTCCTTCCTATTCACTTATCCTTATTTGTACAAATGACCCTATGTGTCGGTCACCTCCAGGAATGAGGTTACAATCCGCTCTCAATCTACCCTGTCTTAGAGAAGCGAGTAGAGAGAGAATAGTTGTAGTACTATCAAATTGGCTTGAAATAGGTTTTTGAATTACTTTATGTTTTTGTTCACTGAAAGCCATAGTTACTCTGGAAAATAAAGTCAGGAGCTAAATATAGATATTGAATCACTTTACTCGAGGAAACATGAGTACTAGGTTTTTTACTGTGTCACATCTAATTTATCTTTGAAATATTTAACCTCTTGAACAAATTTCTACTACTTAAGTTTCCTAATATTTTATGTGTGAGTCTTTACTTTAGGCTTGAAATTATTTTATATTGGTGTGTACCGGAGGCACGCTCTGGATGAGGTTTAAGAGAAATGAATAGCAAAGTTTTATCGCTCTTGATTCGTATCGTCCTCCTACTTATTTCATTGTGTACTAAACTTAGTGCATATGAGGACGTGATGATAACTTTTGAATGGCTATCGTTGTTTGAATTAATAGTTGTTGAATTGACCTACGATGTGTTAATTAACCAACGAAGTGTAAGAGTAGCCACAAAATTAACGGAATAACTTGGCGGAGACTCTTCGCTTCTTTAACGCCATCGACAGGAATATTGTTACTCCTTTCCAATCGTATATGTCGTACAATCACATACCTCGATAGAAAGTAGAAAAAACTGAAATATATTACTAACCTGATAATTTTTACAAAGTCCTAATAAGAAAGTGGCCTGGATAATGCTTACATCTCTGATAGCTCTGTTTCACGTTGGTGGTTTGAACTGCGCTACGCTCTGTGATGCCGAAGAGAATTTCCGTGGAGGTACTGGTTTAAACTAGCTTTTATTTCAGTGGACGAAGCTTGCCAATTTGAACGACCGCCAAAACAATGGAGGGCTCGAAGGATACTTAACGCTACGACCAGCTATGACATAAGTCGTCGATTTCGAACAGAGCCCCCTTTTCTTTCAGCTTGGAGTCGGGATGCGCGCACTTGTGAGTTACATCACCGAGAAAGCTGCATTGTCCGTCGGTGCGTGAAGGATCCCATGGAATTCCGACGAATTTTCGGAAGCTTACTGAATTAATGATGACGGACCATCTGACCTCGACGTGCCGCCTACATGTGGAAGGGCACATAAACACGGGATGCTATCGGCTGCGTCGGTGGAAGTAAGGCTGTGGGGACCTCCTAGCATCCTCACCACTCATCGAATTAGTTTCATCCCCCCCCTCGCTCCTCCCTCCTCTCAGGTTTGGGAGGGATTTCCCTTCCTCACCTCGGAAACCTGCTGCGGTATTCGGCTTCTCCCCAATGTCACTGCGTCACGTGCCATGAAGCCAAAATAACGAACCTCGGATTCTGTTTTTCGCATCTCGCTTCCTTCGAGGATGTGCCATTCTTATATATATCGCTTGATGAGAGCATAAAATGTGGAGAGAAATTGGAAATGGGAAACCTCAGTATTTCTCGAGCTCAATCATTCAATACAAGACGCAGTGGATGAAATGTGTTGTACGATTTTCAATGGAATTTTTTCCACTATGCTTAAGTGGAAATCAATATGCAGAGCTACTACCTCACCTCGATGGAAGCAATAGCATATGGTTTCACGGCATGCATGTGAGGAACTGAATCTCGACCGTGGTCCAAAAAAATCAAGGAAGAGATATGTCATGCTACAAACTTAATAGTGATCGTGATTTGTAAATTTTTATGGCTTATGGCTTTATAGGGTCATTTTTGAGAGTGATTCAGTTTCAGTTTGAGAGTTTACGTCTCACACACAAAGAGGAATATTTGTCATCTAACTGTGGCGTTGTTCCTTTTATATCTTCCTTGGCGTTGGTGCTATATATATCTGGAGATATTGGTCTTTTCTCCGGAAGGGGGTTGATGTTAGAAGGGTTTAAGATGCAAGAAACATTCATTTCTTAATAGAACACCAATTAAATGTCCTGTTTGAGGTTTTTCGATGTAACTGTCGACTTTTCCCTTACAGATGTGCGTCAAGCTTAAGGACCTCTCGTTTTGACATAAATATAGTCTGCACCACCTGCGCCCGCTCTATTTGTGTCGAGAGATTGACCACCTAGATAAAATGAAGGAAACAGACGCCCAATACGATATATCCAACAAGCTTTGTTCGCCTTATTTCTGCGTTTACATGGGCGATGGTTCTTCTCTGAAACTGTATATTAAACCTTATGATATTCAGCCATCGTTTTACTGTCTCAAATCTCCATTCACCTCTACTTGAAGGCTGGTTTCCTAATATCACCTGCCACACGACGCTGTAAGGGTTTTAGTCCTTAAACATGGAGGTAATTTTGTTATTCGATGTTGTATAAGCACTCAACCATACTCCTTCTCTCTGTATGTAAGCTTGGAGGCTAAAGGTACATTATTAAGACGACTTAAGAATTATATTTGACATACCTATTTTGGCAGCTAGAATTAAATTTAAAGAAATGCGCGATTATGAAGTTTTGGAAAAAGAGTGGCTTTCCCCGGTATAATTATTGCATCAAAGAAAACAAAATATGTAACATAGAATCAATTAAATACTTAGGCGTCACCATCACTGAAGACATGTCATGGGGGAAACACATCAAGGAAATAACTAGTGTAGCAAACCGTAGATTAGGATTCGTAAAAAGGGTTCTAGGCAAATGCGATGAGAGAGTACGAGAAAGAAGCTATTTTACACTTGTCAGGCCTCATTTAGAATATGCCGCTAGTATATGGGATCAGTACGAGGAAGGTATGATAAAAGAATTTGAGCGTGTGTAAAGGAGATACGATAGATTTGTTAAAGGCCGTTATGATAATTGTATAAGTGTTGCGAGTTTAATAGAAGAACTAGGATGGGAATTACTATCAGAACGCAGGTTAAAATTTAGGTTAAACCTTTTAAGTAAATTCGAAACCGATTTGTTCACAGATGACGTTAGATATATATTAAGAACCCCTGCGTATTATGCTATGTTTGACCATATTAACAAGATTAGAGAAATAGATTGTCGTACCGATAGATTTAAAATGTCATTTTTCCCGCGTACCATAAGAGAGAACAATAGGCAGCGTAGCAAAGGGATAGGTAGGTGAAATATAGTTATAGTAGTCTGTAGTGCATGATGCAAGTAATAACAACCAATAATCCCTTTCTTATTAAGTAGATACTAACCACCTAGCTGCATGTGACCCTGTTCTCTAGCATGCCTCCCTTAAATATCCTAGTTGCATGGCAATAGTGCATGTTTGGTGATCTTCACCCCCTGCCACACACCCTCGTGGTGGCTCGCAGGGTATTACATAGACGTAGACGTATTTTAAGATGCGTTCTTTTCTAATCCTCCGATTTGAAAATTTTCGTCAGTTATCAGGGATAGATATATCTTCTCCAGACTAAGAAATCCTTTTATGTTAACATTTAAATGTTATCGCTGTTTATATTCCGATTTCGGGTGCGAGGAAACGGTTTGAATTGAAAGTTTGGTAAATTTGTTTATGCCCTTGTGACGATATCTGAATATTTTTGGCCATGCTTGATGGGTGAATATTATCGACTTTTTTGGATTCAATGACTCCTCACCAGTGAGCATGTTTGTCAATAGCAAAAGAGGGCGTTTTCGGCGGTTTCCATGCAAAAGAAAAAGTTATCAGACTTTGTTTCAGAATATCTTTCTAAATGTTGACAAAAACCTGCTCGTTCTTCTGTTTTTAATAATGAATTTCACTTTGATTCAAAAGAGGGGATTTTTGCATTTTTCCGTGGAACCGCAGTCTTAGAACATGATAAAAATGAACCAAAATATTAATAATTGGAAAACTATCAATCTCTTGACGTTATTTGCGTGGGAAACGTACATTTATGGTACCCAATCCAAAAATATTTCACGGAAAACATTCCTAATACCTAATAAAATTACTCTGTGACGAAAATTCTGGACAATTCAATTATAGTGCAGTGACTTAAACTCGTTGAATTTTTGGCGTTCAAAACTCGATATCCGGTAATTACGAGTGCTCGTATCAAATAAGTGAGATTCGTTGAATGATTAACTCTTGACTGCAGACTTACCGAGTCTTGGCATCCTATTGCTTTGAAAATTCCCGATTGTGGCCCTAAAAAAATTGAATACGCCGAGTTTGTGAAGTCGCTACCTCCGGTTAAGTTGAAGAGGCTTGAGACCGTTTCGTAGTCCTCTCGTGAATTATTCCCCTCAGTAGGCACTTGTCCTTAATCATGTCCCTTCACTCTTCTATAGTAGGAGCAGGGAACCTTTTTCCCGCGGCGTCCCCAAGAACCCCTGTAACCCCTCCCCGAAGCCCCTAACCCCTTTCTTCCGTCCGTCTGTGATTCCGTCGTCGTCCCCCCGCCATCGCAACCCCCTTTTCCACCTCCCCTCGCCCCCCCCAACCCCCGTGGGCACCCACCTCTCTCGCAACCCCCGCATTTCCTTCTTCCCATTCTCGCACCCTCCCTATAGATTCTATCCGTTAACTTCCTCCACCCCGGCAGACTCACACACACAAGTCTCAAACGCAAACTCTCCCTTTTTCCTCTCTCTCTTTCTCCCTCTCCCTCTCTCTCTCTCTCCCTCCTCCTCTTCTCCCTCTTTCTCTCCCCCCCCACTTTCACTCCCCCCGCCTTCCTTCCCCTCCCACCCTTCCCTCGTTGACTTTGATGAAGGTCAAGGTCACCCCACGCACTCCTCCCTCTCGCCCCATTCCATGCTCCTCATCTTCCTCCCCTCTTTCTACGTCACTCCCCATCCCCCTATTCTCTCCCTCTCTCTCTCTCTCTCTCTCCATCTCCCCCTTCTTAGTCTCTCCCGTTGTTATTTATTCCGCCGTCCACTATTTCTTTCTCTTAATACCCTTTTGTGCCCGCACCTCGAGGGCGATGCCAGCGTTAATTGTTTTAAAACGCCACAAGTTATGCCGCCTACTCCAGTATTTTTAAGGTGAACTGCGTTATCCATTCCGTCGTATTCTTAAAATACTTGTTTCGAATCTAAAAGGGTCTCTTTTGTGCCTCAGGCCTTTGGGTGAAGGGTGTAGCGATGCTTGTATTTAATCGTTATCTCCATAAGTGATTTCAATATGGGTGAATAATGCCATAATTGTATGAGGATTATGCGAAGTATTATTCTCATAGGTTGTGTGTTTATTTGGTTATTTTGGGAGTCGAAGATAAATGATATCATTTTTACTAGTAAGGATCTCTGGTTTGTATGGTAAGCGAGGGATTATTTGTAAATCGGAGGAAGGATTTAGGAGAGAAACTCGGCTTCGCCATCGTCTTCTCGCGAGCGCCGAGCTCGATCCCGACGGAAGGATCCGTACTTAAAGTGCTAAGCAATGAAAGAAGGTATCGGAATTACAATGGAGAAAGCTCCGCCGCTTCCGGATTTTGAACCTGGGCCATAAGGTGTGAAGACCTTGTATGTACTCTACCGTCACAACAGACTGAGCCCCAGTCCGTATTTTTCTTAATATTTTTCCACCATTTTTTTTCTCATTCCCCTAATATGCTTCGGCATCGATCTATACGGCGAGACGGCAGTAAGGATTGCTCCCGTTCACTTTCCCTTTCCCTTCCTTCTCCGTGTTGCGTCGGAATGCGCATTTATTTATTTTTCTCCCTCCCACCACCCCCTCCCCCCCAGAGTCTTAAGAGAGTGAGAGGCATGCCCACGGTCTAGGTTCCGATAAAACGTTTCCCCCATCCCCTCCACCTCTCCACCCACCCACCCCAAAAACCCTTTGCCCCTCCTCCCCTACCCCCCCTCCTTCCCCCGCGGTCCCTAGACGACGCGCATTTCAGAGTCGGCGCCTTTTCAGGGCTTTTTAGACGCTCTCCCTTCACGGCGAAGGGTCGGGAGTGGGAGGGCCGAGAGGGAGGAAGAATCCTGAGGAGAAGAGTCGCTGGCTGGGGAGTTAGAAAGCGGTGGGGGGGAGGAGGGAGGGATATAGGGGACGCGGCGGGCTACGAAGGGAAGCTGCACAGACTGAAGTGGCCGGGGAAGGGGGTGATTCAATGCGTCGGGGAAGGGAGTGGGGGGGGAGGGTGTGAGGCGAGGGGAAAAGAAGAAGGAGAGGGTTCTGGGGTGTCTGTCGCTGCAGTTTACGGCGGGAGATGGGGGAAATGGTCTGCGACTACGGGGTCGCGTCGGGGTTTACGCTGGGAGTTTTCTCACACGATCATGCCCCGTTCACACTACTAACTTTCTATGGATTTTACTGCAACTAGATGCTTGTTAACCCTCCATGGACGAGCGAGTCAAATTTGTTACGTTTCAAAATCATTGAAATATCTGCTTTCTAAGAGGCTTTTCCATTTAGTTGTTGCGCTAGACAGAATTGTATTGCTTCGGATTAAGTGTGTGGAACGTTGCGTCCCTTTCGGCGGTTTGTGAAACAATTTGAGTTGATAAATGTGTGACGCTATTCACTAACGATGGCGTGCCGGATGGAGCTCTGACATAAATAGTTTCTGCTGTAATATTAAGACAAAATTGGGAAAGTTTAAAAAAGGTACGTTATGAAGGTAATGTTGAAGTATACCTTGTGTTTATTATTTAAAGTATTATTTTAATTAACATATGTTCAGTACCAATACATAACCTTTAAAAATAAATGTTATTGTCAAATACATTGCTTTTTTTTAAAATGCTTAAATATCACCTTGAAAAACCTAATATAGTAGCAGTATTTTTTTCATGCTGATGTTTCATAATTCCGTCCATAGAGGTTTAAGTTCACTGTTCAAGCGATTGTAGGCCCAAGCCTCGTTACCTGTATGAAAATACAATTGAGTTACAATCGTTGATGCGTGTTACTTACCGCTGCAAGGTAAGTGAAATGCAGGAAGTTACAATTCAAGTGAAGGGGAGACTCCTTAAGCCCGTTTTACACGGGATACGTAATTGCACAATCTGATGTATGTACGAACGTGCATTTAAAAAATGAGTCAAAACGGTGAATTGCAAACTCGTATGAACGATTGCATTGACGCGAGATGGCAGAATAGCCCCTACTCTAATTCAGTAATTTTTGCACGGCAGATTGAGATAAAAATTCAGCTCCAAATTGTGCAATTTCGTCCCCCGTGTCAAACAGGCTTTTTAAATTGTTATTGATTGACATATGGGCTTGCAACTCTGATACTGGTTTAATCCACTCCAGGCCGAGGCGGGCTCTGGTTAAATGAAATGGATATTGGCTCAAAACATGCCCATTTAAATGTAGATACTAATAAAATTTATCATCAAAATTATTGTCTAACAATTGTTCTAGGATTAGGACTCCCAATGTTGTGATACTTGGTATGGTGTATTTTTGCGAGTGAGGACGGACAAGTGCAGGCGACAATACCCTGGAGTAGATTAAGGCTCTACTTATTGTATACAGTGTACACCAGAGAGATAATGATAACAAACTGCTCAGTGTTTAGTAGTGGCATAATTATTTTCACACAATGTCAGTTATCTACCAACTGGTAGTAGTTACCCTCATGTAAACGACGGTAAGTGACGAATCATGTGGACGTAGGTCAGTTAAAGCCGCCGAGTTATTCAACCGTAGTAGTTTGGCAGGGACATAAAAGGAGGAGGGGAGCTCGGCGTGGTCGTGAGCCTGTTTTTGTTTGCGTTTGAATGCGTGCACATCGGCGTTAGTGTCATGGCTTCATGTCAGCATAAAGCCCAATGCACTCAAAGAGGCTTTCCTTGATGGCTGCCTTAGAAGAATCGGTGCTAACGACTCTGTGGGATGCGGTGCTTGCTTGTCAGCCTGTCACGCTGATGGGTACCGGTTCACGCGGAGCGTGCTGGTTCACCACGCACCAGGTCTTCTTTTTCGATGTAAAACAGTCTACTCTCAGTCATTGGAGTTGCTTAGCGTACCAGCCAATGGGGTGAAAACGCAAATGGTTATTAAATGCAATCGAGCTGCTTACATGATGCAGTCGTTTTATGTTTGCCTTGGATAAAAATTAAAATCGAGGTTTTGTTGACCACTTAATGACGAACTCTTTGGTGATTGACCGATGCGGAAAGCCAGCAGCAAAACTCGCAAGGAAAATAGTACCGAATATCCTCGAAATCAAAGTAAAAAACAGTTCTTCAGCGCCCGTCATTTCCAAAGAGCGAACACCCACGGTGACCTTCAATGGTTGTTTTCAATACCGACAATGTTCACCAAGTCTTGAGGGATTCTAATCTTAAGTAAAAATATGTAACTTTTCCTATTAGCTGCTGCAGTAAATAGGTGCGCTCCAGTATATATGTAATGTTCATTGCTCCAAAAGAATAAATACAGAAAAAAATACAAAGAATACAATATTAAGATATTTAGTGGAGCTTTAGGTAACTCTATAGGTAGGTAACTCTTTAGGTAGGTCTATAAGGCGAACCTGTTTAGGTTACCATCAATTTGAAACACGACCATACATTGTTAGATATAGAACAAGAAAAATAAATATATACCAACATTTCAAAGTAACTCCTTTTAACAAGTTTGTTTTAAAAAATAAATAATTTTATTTAGCAAAATATATCTTCGATTTTTTCATAGGTAAATAGCCAGTTTTTAACTTCTTTTGAAAAAGAAGCTAGATTAGGTGAATATTTGTACTCAGAAGGTAATATATTAGGTAATATATTATACATTTTTGGCCCAATATATAAAAAACTTCACCTGTACAGAGACAATTGGGGCCTCGACAAAGGTGTCAATATACTGCGAAAATTCCATAAACCTGGCATATGTGAGACAAGAATTTTAGCACCACTCTTCAGAAAAAGTCTAAGTACTTTGTACCCGTACAAATGCCTAAGTGGGAGGAATTTTAAATGTTGAAATAGCGGAAAGGATGGCTCATGACGATTCTTATTGAGCATTATCCTGATAAGCCTCATTTGCAAGATAATAGCTGGCTTAATAGAGTATAAAAAAGCTCTTCCCCTGCAATGAAGCCATACGTCAATTTAGATTTTATTAATGCATTGTAATATAACCTCAAATTTTCTAATGGACATTTGTTACGAAGCAGATAAAATTTTGTTATCGTATACCGCAACACTTTTGTTACAGAGGGTATGTGTTGCGTCCACTTTTAACCTTGATCTAGAGTTATACCGAGATGAGTTATGCTGCTGACACGTTCAACAGGAGCACAATATGAATCAGGATTGCAGTTTACATCATGATATATTTGGTCCCAATCAAATGTGAAACGATTACATACATTAAAACATACATATTTCGTTTTATGCACGCTCATAATGAGCTTGTTTGAATTAAACCATTCTATTAAATAGTTTAGATCTGCTTGCATACTATTTATAACTTGTTCCCAAGTTATCTCATCGTAACGTAAGGCAAAATCGTCAACAAATGCTGTCACGAGGCCTTTAAATTTGAAGTCACCCAGGTCATTTACATATATCATGAATAAAATTGGACCAATTACTGAACCTTGAGGGACACCAGAATTAATACATTTGTAGTCAATGTAATTGTTATCAACGACAACACATTGGGAGCGATTAGTCAGATAACTCTGGAACCATTGAAGAGGTTTGTTTAAGTTTGAATAAGAGAATTTTATGGTCAATTGTATCAAAGGCCTTGTGAATATCAATAAACAATCCAGCTGTTCGTTTACTTCTAATCACAGAGTTATAAACATGCGAGAGAATGTTTTCCAGGGCTTCTTCAGTAGATCAACATTTTCTAAATCCAAATTGGTTTCCACTGAAGAATTTAATTTTGTCAAGATATTTAATCAATCTAAGCTTCACTAATTTTTCTAATATTTTGGAAAAAATCTACAATAGAGATATTGGTCTATAATTTTTAGTCAGATGACTATCTCCTTTCTTAAATATGGGTTTTATGACCGCTGGCTTGAGAGAATCTGGAAATACCCCAATTGTCAGACTTAAATTGAAAGTGAAACAGAGTACAGGTACGATATCGGTGATAATCAAATTAAGCAACTTACTATTCAAACCATCATAACCAGCTGATTTACTAAGAGGCAGGGATTTTACTACTTTCATTATTTGTTTCATTAGTTATTTCAGAAAGAGATATTGGTTCGAAGAACATAGAATCAGTGTATTTAGAGTCGCAAACTGATGAAAATAGGAATGAATCAATGTCAGTTTTACCGGGAGTACAACTATTGAAATGATCATTAAAATAATCATTAAATGTATTAATGCTAGTAGATATAATCTTACCGTCTTCTTGTAGATAAATTCTATCTCGACTGTTACTAATTTCCCCAGTTAGCTCTTAAAAAAGTTTCCATTCCTCTTTTGAATTTCCCTTGTACATTTGGAACTTTCGGAACTACGTTTCGTCGAAGAAAGACGCATCTTGATAACCGGGCTTTACAACGCGGTCAGCGAAGTTTAAATGGCAAGACACTTTCCTTTCCGGGCGGGGAGAGGAAAAACGAACGGAAGAGGGTCGGCTATAAGACGGGGTTGAGAGGGAGAGGGTGAAGGAGTTTGCTAACTTATTTATCTCTTTTCTCTCTTTCTCTCGAGGCGGAGTAAGGGGGGGAGGGGAGTGGGTGGAGGAGAAGGAAAATATATGTCCTGGCCGTCATCATCATCATCAACGTCGTCGTTCGCCGTCATAAAAGCACCGCAGGGTTTACTACGTTCGCGCGCGCCCCCGTCCTGCCTCCTTTCGGACTAAATACGACGCTCAATGCTGTGGGGGTAATTCCATCCGCCTTTGCACTAATTCACTTCCTTGAGCGTGGAGAAGGGGAGGAAAATGGTGGCCTTTGTGCTTTCCCGTCTCCGTTTTTTTGCGGGTGCGGAGAGGAAATGGCATTTGGTGGCGAGGGAAAGGGAGAGAGAGGGTGGGGGGAGAGAGTGGTGTAGGGTGGGACGATTCGACGTCCAGCTTTTCGGACGACGGGAATCTTATACGGCTAAACGGTTGTCGCAAATTAATGGCACTGATAGCTTCGTGACCTCCGATAAGATTGGGTTGAGAAACGTTTATGCTCGAACCAGGATGTGAATTTTTGTATTTCGTCTTCAATTCCTGAGTGGGCTAATCTAAACGTTATTAATAGTTTTCATTCATTCCTGGAAAAGGCATATTTCCTTTCGTAATCTTTTAGATTTGTTTTGCATTCATCGCAAAAATGTCATGTGCATGTGAAACTTGAATACGATTTGTCGAAATGGTTCTACAAAATGGAATGTCCTGCCGTCTATCCCGCTAGTTTTTTCCCTGCTACAGCTAAAATATACCCATATTTTATCAAACCTTCAAAGATTCTACTGTATGGAAGTCTTATTATACGAATGGATTCGTAATATTTGTTTTTGTCTATGTAAAACATTGCATTTCTTTTTCATATTGTTCTCTCGTTGACGAAATAATTACATTTTAGCAAAGTTTTCTCGTCAAATTTTCATGACAATGGGAATGTGTGTCTATTTCATCTCATGTAATTCCAAACGATCTATCCCATATTGTTCCTTTGAAAAAATATAATTTGTTATTTTCCTTACCTGTTAAATATCTCAGTATTTATTAAGGTTGCCGATGTTTCTTGAAAACTTTCCGAATGTCTTCACATATATCCCTTGACCATCAGTGGAAAAAGATCAAGGGTTTTGCGATTGAAATCTGCATTATTTTTATTCTCGAGTTATGTGATTAGTGTTGAATGACTCTCGGAATGTTTTCGATGAGTTAAGTGTAACAAGTGCATATTTAAATTTGATATTGATGCTTTTATCCGATATGTTCCGCGATCAACAGCCTATAAATAATTAGAGCGTACGGAGCCTTGAAAGGCTATAACACTGCTAAAGAATAGGGAGTGTTAAGAGGATGAAATGCATGCTTATGCAGGAAATGAACTTTTAACAACTACTACAAATATACTTCTTCGCATTTAAATTTGCTGTCTGTTTTTAGAGGTTGATTTACCATTGAAAAGTTAAATAACTTTTTGATACATACACAGGTGGTTGTGTTTAAGAATTAGCTATCAAGATTTTGTGTATTCACTTGTGAAAATAAGTTGCTAATGGTTTTTATTTTTTATGTAGGTGTTTAACGGCGACTGCGATTCTTACGTTTTACAATGTGAGGCACACACCTTGGATTTGGCCGTGACTAGCAGAGGAGGAGCCGGTAAGTTTCCTTTTGTTTCTATTAAATGCCTGAAATACGGCAGAGAGCTTTTTATGATAAAATAAATTTTCTTCGGATCTCTGATGCTCTTTCTTTGGTTTGGTTCTGTAAAATTTAACATGAGTAAATCGCACATTATCTCTGTATTCTTTAACATCTACAGACATTAGGCTTCGTCGTCGAGTTACAGAAAAATAATCAAAGGGTTAGTTTTCGTTCTTTGAAGCAACAATTGTTACTCATGTTGGAACTTCTGTGTGCTACAAGAATTTGATTGTTTTACCGACGTATGCTTGAGAAATTCAGATGTTTGAGAAATTCAGAACTGATGTTTTTCAGATCGACACACAGAATATTATCATGACGCCTCACTACTTCTCTAGGTCTGACAGAAGCGATAAAATAAGAGAGATGCACTGTCGAACAGATAGGTACAAAAACTCGTTTTTTTCCGCGCACAATAAGCGACCACAATAAATACTGAGCTCCACTGAATACACTCCTATAATACATTTCACCTCCCAAAAACTTACGTCTTGGCTGGTCACCTAACACCCCCTGCCACACGCCAAAACGGCGGCTAGCAGGGTGTTATGTAGCTGTAGATGTACCGAAAATCTCTTTTGTTTTCTGCTCCTCAAACTGTACTCAGAAATCGAGCAAGCCTCGACAAGCCGTGTAGGAACATGAATTATCGTTTTAGATTTAAAGTTTACATTTATGTCACAATTTAGGTATGGCCTATGTGACTATTATGGTCTGTTATTGCACGGCGCTAGTTCGAGAACGCTAATCCCGTCTCCGTTTCGGTGCTCGGGTGCCGTGGATTGGTAATTATCCTGAAAAACATAAACGGACGGGACCATCGAGGCATCGAAGAGGTGGGTCATTGAGATGGAAGAGCTTAAATGAGAGATTTTTGGTGGTAGCTGGTGTAGAAAAGGAGCGAGCATATTCATCGACGTGTCGCGAAATATACATATCTGACGTCAGTAAACGTAAAAGAATTTGTTTCGTCTGCTTCTTTTTTATACCCTACACCACTACGTGGTGAGGGTATAATGATTTTGTCACAGCAGAAATGTAACGCATTGAAGGAGGCGTGGCAGACAGCACAGATCTCAAATGGGTTGGATCGGACCAAAGCCACGGCTTTTTTTTAAACAAACTTGAAAGTGGTGTAGGGTATTGAAGCTTCGGCAAGGCCGAAGATAATTTCTTTACTAGTTTTAATGAAGTACTTTCTTGAGTCGGCAGCTTCACTCTCTGATTAGGTGAATCATCTTAACAAAATCCTCTCCTCTTATTCTGAAATTTCTTAGCACTTCGATGGCGAATGTATCCTGAATAAGGCTCTTGTCAACAAGTTTATTTCAAGTTTAGTCTGCTACGTTTGGAGGTGTTCTATAGTACAAAAATATTTTATTATTCATATATTGTAGCTTTTTTAGTGAAATGGAATAATTTGAAAGATTTATCTTCTAAAAGTGGTGGTGTTAATCTTAACGGGAATGGTTTTGCTGGTACTATAATTTCCTTTTTCAAATCATGAAAAACACCGAAAATAGTCTGATTTCTCATCCTTTCGGTCACTTGGTCCTTGTATTATTATATGTTTATTTAATGTCTTTCATTAGGGACAGGGAAGACCCTAGTAACTATAGGCCTATTTCTCTCACATCCATTTCCTGTAAGGTATTTGAACACATAATCGTAAGCTCCATTATGAGTCATTTAGATAGGGAGGAATTGTTAATAAATAACCAACACGGATTTCGAAAGGGTAGATCTTGCGAAACCCAATTGGCCCTCTTCGTTCATGACATCTTGCTCTCGGGTGAAAATAATGTCCAAGTTGACGCGATATTCCTCGATTTTAGGAAAGCTTTTGATAAGGTACCTCATGTTAAGTTGCTCTCCAAACTAGAAGCATATGGAATAGATAAAAACATTATTAGTTGGATTAATCAATTCTTACATGGGCGGGAACAAAGGGTTGTCATAGACGGTATCATGTCAAACACAGCTAGCGTTACATCGGGTGTTCCTCAGGGAAGTGTAATTGGTCCACTTTTATTTCTCTTGTACATTAATGATATTAGTAACGTCGTTAAAAGTAAGCTTAGACTCTTCGCAGACGACGCGGTTGTGTATAGGGATATTAACGATTCCGAAGATAGCGACTCGTTAACAATCGACCTACTTGCTATTCATGCTTGGTGCGAAAAGTGGCAGATGGAACTAAACATAAAAAAGTGCGTAGCAGTCAGCTTTTGGAAAAAGAAAAATTGGCCAGTTAGGGCTTACAGAATTAAAAATACAGACATTATTCACGCCGAGTCTGTTAAGTACTTAGGAGTCACAATTACTCACGACCTATCTTGGGGAAAACATATTAGGGAAATATGCGGTCAAGCATATAGGAAGCTAGGCTTTATCAAGAGAGTACTCGGAAAATGTGATGAGAAAGTGAAAGAACGTTGTTATTTTTCAATCGTTAGGCCTCATCTGGAATATGCTGTTAGTGTATGGGATCCATACGAAACGGGGTTGATATCAGAGTTAGATCGCGTCCAGCGAAGAGGAGCTACGTTTGTGAAACGATGCTACGATAAGTTGGCTAGTGTGTCTGGACTGTTAGAAGAATTAGGATGGGAATCGCTATCACAGCGTAGATTACATTATAGGCTTAACCTCCTAAATAAATTTCAGGAAAATCATTTTACTGACGACGTAAAAAACATACTATTAACCCCTTCGTACTACGGCAGATTAGATCGCGCCAATAAAATTAGAGAGCTAGATTGTAGAACCGATAGGTATAAAATGTCATTTTTTCCGCGTACCATTCGGGACCATAACAGCTGTGATCGTCGTCATGAATAGTTCGAGTATTGACAATAGGCAGGCAGTAAATCTTTCTCATTATATTCTCTACTCTCTTATTTATGCATGATGTAAATATTGATGTTCTTATTTATGCATGATATTTTGAATCTGTAGTAGTAGTCTTTGTATCCCTTGCATTTAGAACGATTGGAGATAGAATGTTTCTTGGGTATTAGATTTGTAATTGGCGCTTTGCATGTGTGGTACGCGGGTTTAAATGTAATGTCCGTGTTCTACCATATCATTCATGCATGCCTGGTGCGAAAGCACCCCCTGCCACACACCCTTTGGGTGGCTTGCAGGGTATGACGTAGATGTAGATTAGTGTTATCATTTCAATGGAGTGGACGCCCTAGATATAACGCTTGTTGGTTGGATGGGCGGGATTGTTTCACCTTGATCTTTGAGACTTCCAAATGCGTCACATGCACAAGCACATGCGTGTTGTTTTTTCGGTGTTTTCTAAGCTTATGGACTCGCGTGCTCCGAAAGTGACGCGTCGATCATCGGGAATATTCAAACAGTGATAAAGTAAACAACTTCGTGAAGACCTCTTATCGCTTTCTTTGTTATATCTCAATTTTGTGTATTAAAGTCTCTTTGGTTACTTTGATTGATTTTAAGTGTTTTGCCTTTGTGAATGCCGGAAAGTCTGGCCTAAATTTTCCACTCACAAGAGTTTCACGTCCAATTTTAAGTGTGTTCACGACTTAGACCTTCTTTTTTCTAATAAAAGGTTGTCTTTGCGTGTCAATTGAGTGAGCAAAATGGATGACTTATGGCAGAAAAGGCGAGTGGTTGAAACTTTAATAAAGATGACTTCCTAATTTTTCCCCTCTAACTTTCCGATTCCTCCCGAAGGTTTCCTTGAAGGTAGTCACCCATCTTAATTCCAACCCTCGTTGTCCCCCTGTTAAGATACTAAGTACGTATACTCTACATTGACTAATCAGTGTCAGATCGATCTGGCCGGATCAATTAGGTATGTTAAACGCTGCGGGCTAGTGGAATCGATCTGAGAAGCGGACCGACACGGCTCGTTCTCGAAGATTTCAGATTGATCTGAACCAGCGGATCTATGGAGCTCCTCGTCGATCTTTTGGTTGACATTGGGAAACAAAACATAATCGTTAATTTTCAAGGCCTGTGCTGTAAGCAGTTGTAACAGTTAAGGAATAGTGCAGTAATGGTGAGTGATGTGAAATTGATGATATCCTAGCACCTACCTCCAATCGAGTAATTGTGTTCACTCAATGCGATCGATAATTTTACAACTCTGCTCTTGTTTACATGCCGTGTCAATCGTGCTCTAGCTGATTGATTGGATTGTTCAGTATCGATAATTGCTGTCCGTGTTGGTAAACCAGTTGATCTGAGTCAGCTCACTTGGAATTTTCAAAGGCCGATTGGGAATATCGAGTGGAAGAAATGCTTCACGTTGCACCTAGGTGGCTGATTTTGCTTATAGTTATTGTTTTACATTAAATCCGTATGTTTCTTTTGTTATGTTATGCTCTTTTTTAGGGTTATGCAAACTTTACTGGTACCTAATAATCCCTCTGGAATTGTTTTACGTATATTCTAGGAATTATAATCTTCATTTTCAAAATGCTTTCAAGAAAGATCATCGTTTATTGGCAATATAGCACGATAAATATTCAGGAAAGATTCCAATTGTGACTGCAACTTAATTGGAAGAATGATTTATGTTTTAGATTAGTTGCCAATATCAGCTTGAAGTCTCAATTACGGCGGCGGTATGCCTTGTGAGTCACAGATTGTCATTACGCTTTTATGTGACGCGTATGTGTGGAACTCATGGAGGTAATTGATTTGAAAGTCGTGCATTTCCGTGTTTTGAACGGTAGGCGTTGGAGAAGTCGCCCCGTGGCTGGTGCCTTTTGTTTGCTAGTTGTATTAACGAGCATTGCTGCCAAGCTTCCTTCCGCATTCCCCCCCCAGGAGGTGCCCCTAACGACGATGAGTCGCCGATTTTCACCGTTAGGAAAAGCGTCGTTCATAGAGGGCGCGAGAGTTTATGTATTGCGCTGAATGGTCGGTCGATCACCCGCTGCAGTCGGAACAGCTGCCATTACGTCACGTGATCTGGAATGCTGAACGCGGGAATGAGCATTCGGAAGCGCTAAGATGACCCGTTGTCCGTAGGTACTTCAAATAAAAATGTCTACGCTAGACTAATTTAACTATCTTTTTATTAATTATTTGATTATATATTTTATTAATTTTTATTTTTTATCATCGCTAGGCTTTTTTACTGCATTTAATGTTTTATTTTTTTATTTCCGAAGGCTTACTAAGCCTTCGAAACTTATCTAGGATTACTAACTTGGATTAATTGTCATGTAGAATTTTCCTCTGCAGTATTATTGTTTTTTCGGAGGTTCAAAAGTAGTTAATTGTGTCTACTACTTCACTAACTAAAAATATTATTTAGAACGCCATTATTATCCTTTGCTCAGATAGAAAAAACTGATAAATGTAATATTAAAGTGCAGTATGAGTTACTGAGTTCTTGTTAATAGTTTTATGCCTTGCATAAAATATTTGTTGGGAAAATTTAAAAAATGTGCAGTACACACGATCTGTTACAAATACTTAAAATAGTAATTGTTGGAAAAGAATTTGCTTATTGAATTATTAATTTACTTTTTTCTGTTCGATGAGTTTATGTGGGTGGATATCATATATGCATCGTAAAGTACGTGAAGACTTAGCAAAGCTGCTTAATCTTGAATAATTTTTAGGCTAATATTTTTTAAAATTAGTATTAGCAGTATTATCGTTTATGCCCCATGACAAATGAAATTTCATTCGCGATTGTAGTTCAATTCTTTTTTCGACCCACTGAAAAAATTTTCCAAGCAAACCATATGAAAATAATGACACAGACTTACTGGTTTGATTGCATTTCTTATTAAATATTTTGCCATATCCATATTGTTTGCGAATATTTGGAACATTTTTTTTAACGATTTTGTTATTTATACGCTAATCTCGATCCAAAATTCTGTAAATTTCAATGTCGCTCGAGGGTTCTTTTTCTAGCATAACATTAATTCTTCGAGCTTACCGTGTAGAGAAACAACGCCAAAAGCACCAAAGTTCAAGTATTTTTTGAATGCGTAAATGTAGGTTTAATGAAAAACGAAAATTAAATCAGCAAAGTGTGCTTGCAAGAAGTTTCCGTTCCCGTGATTTATTTGTCAATTCGTTTTCCTTACCTCCTGGATTTCATGTCAGCTGCGCGACCGACTTTTAAAAATTTTAATGCTTTAATGAAAGGAGAGACAGTCATGAAAGGACCCATAGAGACGGAAGTTAATAAAATTTTTTGAATCAAGAAAACCGCATTTTCTTTTATGACACTTTATTTTTCGCGCTGCAAGTTAACTTAAGGTGAACAAACTCTTGACATTTGGAGCAGCAGGTCCTTTGACACGAGTTTTCATCTAACGAAATAATGCGTTTCTTGAACCTTTGTAAAATGCTTCCGAGTTCAACTTTTCCATGAATGTGCTATCTTTGTGCCAAAAACGTTTGACAATTTGTACCCCATGTTACTTTTTACTAGTACCCAATATTATTTTTAGCTTGACAGTATTGTTTTTTTTCTTTTTGCGGGTAGATAATTCGTAACGACTTTTGGATACTCCGTATTTCAATCCATCAACAAAGAGCTTTATTATAATTGAAATACTTTATGAAAATGTACCTTTTTCCGCATAGAATAACAACATGTAAGGTTTTTGTTTATAAGCTCCTATATTGGGGTATGAATAGAGAAAGTAATTACTTTCATTATCAAGCGAAAATTTTTCATTCATACCATTTGTTAAATTTGAGTAAGTTTTGTAAATTAATTAGTCTGTGTCCCCCAAAAAAATATAGAAATCAAGTGTATGACGTTAGTAACGACTGATATGAGACCCCAGGTATCTCATAAAGTGAGGAAGGTTTTTGTTCGCCCAATGGGCGTATTGGATTTCCACTCCTCTCAAGTGCTGCTGTCACTCTCCGAATCGTCCTGTTCTCAAAATCTCGCATTGATGAATGTAACGATCAAATCATTTCAACTTCGCTGGATTTACCAGCGGAAACCTGTCCAACGATGGAGTAACTCCCCAATGGTGCAGAAGTGCTATATTTGGATTGCGAATGCGTGTGGCATCCATTAAACCCGTAACCGATTGGTAGTCCCCAGTAGGGATTGTGACAAGTAAGTATTTCTCGTTCCTTTTTATCCCACTTTTGTTTTGCTGGAGTAAAATTAATGTGGTGGTGTTTCTCTTCCGTTTAAATTTATAATTCTTGTAAAAGATTTTGATTAATTTTATAACGGCGATTTTTCTTTACCGCCCTTATTTTATTGTTTCTTCTTTAAAACGTTTTTCTTGATTTCCCTGAACTAATTTTGACGTTTATTTATTTCCAAGTGGTCCACACACTGTAAAGGCCATACAAATCCTAGTCTATACATTAACATAGTGATGAAAATGAAGTTATTTTTGCGGCCTTGATTCTAACTTTATCGACGCCAATCGATGCTTGTACATGACGACAGAAGAAAATAAACCTTTCCTCTCCTCCCTGCTCTAAATACATCGTCAGACGGTAATCAGAGTCTAAAATAAGTAAGAAAACAAAGAGGAGCTGAACCAATTGACTTATGTTTTTAGATTTTATTTAACATTCTTTGGAATGTGGTTGTACTGAAGTAAGTATAGGGAAAATACAAGGAAAAATAAAGAAGATTATTTTCTTTAATTGTAAAAAATCCCTTTCTAAAGTAATTTCATGACCAGTACTAATGTGAAAATTGAGTGCATTCTGTGCATATGATGCATTCAAAAAAAGGAGCTAGTGTTAAAATGAACTATAATGATTTCCATCGAAATCTAAACCACAGTAAAATATTCAAACAATATTTGTTCTTTAGTCAAAAAGTTTGCTTTGATTTTAATTTTAAACGATTATCTTTTTTGTCCCACAATTTCTTCCTACTAGTAATGTACTCGATGTACATCCGTGTAATGTTGGGTAATATGTTGCCAACATCAGGTGTCCATGTTAATCATGCGCAGTGAAGCGTTTTCCTTTTTTTGTTTCTGATCGATTGATAATTTACTTCGATTCATTTAAATCAAAACATTACACTTGAGTTGGGTAAGAGGCTCCCAAAAACGTTTGCACTGTTTCCGAAAAATAGAGTCAGTATCTTATAAAAAAAACTTCAAATTGGTGTTTTTGGTGGTGACAGCAATACTCTCTCTTTGAATATTGATTTATGATTCCATTAAATGCTTCTGAGGCAACGCAAGGCAATATATTTTGAGAAATAGCAGCAGTAATTGAAGTGTCACAATATTTCGAGGACTAAAGCTTTTGCGGCGTCGTATTTATAGCTCCAGATTTTCCGTGCGTCACCTGCAAAGTGGTTGATTGACATCTTATTGCACTCTCGAACGGTGCTCGTGAAAGTGTCGTATTGCTTCCGGTTGATATGACGGTTGTTTTATGTACGCTCGCGCGCGATGACTTACAATACGACGGTGACACATGACAGCGAGGGTGTTAGCGTTATTTCCCCGCTTTCCCCCTCCATCCTCCTCCCCCCCACCAACCACACCCCGGCCTCCCTCCACCACCACCCCTCCCTTTCTTTGTCTAGTTCAGCTGGCACGACCACAACTGGAAACATTAGCATCATCGCTTCCTTTGATGACGTTTAACAGTCCGGAGAGATGGCACCCCGCTTCTCCTCGGGAGCAGTCGCCCCTGCTCCGAAAGGAATCGCTGAATTAAATCGAGGGAATTGCGAGACTTCCACGTCTCGGTCCCGGAGAGCTTCGGAGTTTTAATTGCGCTCGTAATTCGCTTCATTTCCCCGGCGGCGGCGAATTGCCGAGCGGCCGAGGCGAGTGAGTGCGCGAGCCATAATGTTTCGCTTGGCGTCCGGCGTCTTCAGCCCCAAGTAGCCGGACGTGCGAGATTTTTTTATTTTTAAACTCCTTTGCTTTCCTTTTCTCGATATTTGTATATCTCTATCTCTCTCTCTCTCCCTCCTACCCTCTTCTCCACTGCATCGGGTTGTAATTTATGAATTCTCAAGCCTTAGGCTCAGTTTAATGATGTCTGTTTAGCATTAACCGACAGTTTGTATAGACGCTGTGTTAATGCCGTAGTTATCGAGAGATAAGGTTACTTGGAGCATACCATTATCAATGATAGTTTGCTCGACCATTAACGTCGAAAATGTAAATCCAGTGCGGTTCTTATGGCATGAACAAAACATAACCCGACATTATAAAACCGGCCCTTTTCGTGGCACTAGATCGAGGTAGGTGTTCCGCTTTCAACTTCCTCTGAGACGCTGTCTTCCCTTTCGATCCTCGTTTAACGTTTTGGTGGCGGATGATTTGTGTCAAAATTCTCTTCAGTGATTGTTTACTTTGTTGATTGATTTATCGTCACTAATTTTACAGTATAAACTTTCAATATTTTTATAGTATTAATTATAATAGTTTTTTAATAATAATATTTATACGCATTTTTTATCAAAAAGACTCGGTAAAGCCTGCCAAGTTTTTTGTTTGGTTAATTAATCTGCTTACGTGAAAATCACATAAATATAAGACAAATACGTTTACTTATTTTCAGAGCTCTGGCTTCTCAGTCCGAGTGCCCGGGTTGGAGCCCCCTCAGTGCTGGAGATTTTTTTGCTCCGATTCCCGCTCGATGTGCAGAGCATTTCAAGTGTAGCACTCTGTCCGTTGGATGTTAACGTTTCACTGAGGTTCCTTCGGCGCATTTTAGTCAGTGTAGGTTAATGCCGACGTCGGGTTTCTCTCCGTCCTTCCTCCGTTCCCCAAATGGTCCTTTACTCACAGACCTTCCGTTATCGCTCCTCAATGGCGCAAACGACTTCAGTCTCTCGCCTCCCTACATAATCAACTAACCATTATGTCAGTAGGTGTGTGATTGCATAGTTTTCTCAGAACATTACACGTTTATTTTGGTATAGAGCTATGTTGGCTCTTGGAAAATTCTTGATTGTATGTATTCGAATGTGAGAATATTTGTCGTAAAACACTGATTTTATTCTCGGAAAATGGCCTCTGATGGTTTTATTGTTAAGTAATTACTTTTTTATTTTCATATCTCTGGAGCATTTAAACTGTTTCCATTGAAAAATATAAAGTTTAACTTTTGAATTTGTTCAATGCATGGAATAATCGCTGAATTATTGTATATGGAAGTTGTTTTTTCTTCTCTTGAAATAACTGAATTTATTTGGATGTGTGAATTGGTGGATTAACCATGTAATGCGTTGATAGAACAATTCGCTTTGCTCCCTAAAATTTCCTCAAACTTCTGTTTATGTTTTTAATGAATTAAAATACATATCTGAGAGATTGTTGTAAGTGATTTGGTTTACTTTGATGTATATAGTATTATAAAATATTGATTCAAACCAGTCTATTAAAAAGATATCAAACTCAACAAACTCTTTTCCATGCATCGTAAACGGAAATAGGCAGGCGTAGATGAAAAATATATGAGAACAAATATGGAACGAAGACACTTGTTGATTTCTGGCCTAACTTTGTGAAAGAGATGGATGTCGGTTGTAATTACAAAACGTTGCTCTTATTCTCTGTTTATTTACTTCTGCTACCAATTTCAACGTAATAAGACCTCTTCTGGGTGCGAAGCGAAAAATTTTACGGGTTTTCCATTTTTTGCACGTGCCTATATTCGGCCACTTTTATGATATTTTCAAGTCCTCATATCCTTAATAATACGTTCCTTAGAATGAAATAACTTAAGAATACGAAACATGAATGCTAGCTACTGCAGCAAATCAAAGTGAAGTGAGTTGTATCCAGTCGTAAATGTCGCTTCGTTACTTCAGCACAGATTTGATCCCTTAGTTAACCTATATTATGACTCTTTGGCTTCGTCTTGTTCTGCGATGCCCCTTCAGTATTGAAAGGGTTTACTCTCAATAGATTCAAGTGCCCATGCATTTCTTTCTGCGTATGACATCCTCGGCATCTTTATTAAGGAAATACCCTTGTATGACGTCATGGCGTGATGCCTTTTTAATATTCATTGGCTTTTAAAGGTATACATTTCCTTAATTGAATTACATGAAACTGAGAGAAAAATTTACATTTTATTATATGGAACGGAGTGAAACATTCACAATTCACTTCTAGAAGTACCTATGTATTGATTTTATAGTTTTGAAATTTGTAGTTTGTCAAGTCGTCCATCTACATGCGACTTTATCGTCCTACTTGTGTATTATACGTGGAATTGCAGTGTCCAATTCTCTTCTCAGTTCTTTTGCGTTACCAAACCGTGTTGTTGACCTTTGCTGCCGAGGTTGGGGATTAGTTTTTGAGATTTATCATATCTCATTAAGTTTCAGCCAAAATTCAAGCTACGTTTATATTCCTGTTTCAGTATTTCTTCTATTTCTAGTATTTTGGTTGCTTTCTTTACTCTCTGCTAATGTTTACATACTTACGTTGCCAAAATTTTAATAATAGTGTCAACTTAAGGAATGAAACTATTAGACGTATGATCTAAGCGTTATCAAGCCTGCAGGTTAAAAGTATTATTGCGCAAAATATGCAACGCATAATCTGGTGAAGAAAATGAATAGTTAGTGCCGAATTTTGTTTGCAGTTTGATATGAATGCGCAGATTTCAGCAAACGCATTCAACCGCTATGATCTAAAGTGAATATTTTCTTATTTCATTTATATTCTTGTAAAATCGATGCTTTATAAACGAACTAGAAATTTGATATAATAAATTTGCATTGTTTCATTTAGTAACATAAAGGGAAATGAACCTATAATGGATAAAAATTTAGCATCAACAACTAAATGACATTCGCTTGAGCAAATGAGGGATATTCTATAATTTCTGCAATAGGAATTCGTACAAACCCAAAAAAATCGTTTTTGGTACGGAAGTTGTTTTATTATCTTTGCTTCGATAAGCGTAAAAGCGAAATAAGTCAATGGCTTCTTGGAAAATGTTATGAATACATCTAGTCAAGAGAATAAATTCATCCAAAAAGCACTGAATTAGTTAAATATTCGATGAAAGCTATATATAAAAAACATGCCAGGGAAATTACACTGCTTCCTTAACCATATTGACTAGAGTGGATAGCTATAGGTAATCAACTTACCAACAGTATTAATAGTCTTGCGAAATAAAGCCAGAAGAAAAGCCGATGGGTGAAAAAATTTATGAACCCCAGTCGGGCACTAATACGACTTCATCTCTTTTACGAATGAAACTTCGCATGCGCGGAATTTCAGTATGGAGGTCGTACATTATTGTAATCATACCTTGTTGAAGTTCAGAGAAAGGATGGTTATCGTTATTTATGCGGGATTGCAATGTTCAGTAAAACAATACCTAATGGCAATGCCCCTTACAGTCAGAAAAATAAAATAAACGGAATCACTCTGTGATCATAGGGATTTAAATTTGTTGCTATATTAAATGACGTTAATACTAGTGGCTCAGAGATTAAAAATAATAGATCCACTTTTTTGTGTCAAGCTGGTGAAGTTGTTGTATCGCTGAATATTATGAATCTTATCATTTTCCTCGTGATTTCCTTCGCACGGGAAGCTCAGTAACAGATGCTCTACAAAATCCATAGGTCCTGTTTTGGGGCCTTGGGATTTTTCTCGCCCATAGCCATATGGTACCTCTTAGTATATACGCTGGGATAATGCAAAATTTTCCATTTATCGGTTCCGTTGTTCTTGAGGATGAGAGTTACAAATATATTCACAGACATACAGACAGCACTCCATTAGGGCCCTATAGGGCCCCAATCATATGGCTCTGGGCACTAAGACTTAAATTTTTTATAAGGGTACTACATATACGTGTATAGCAGTGTAAAAAATCGAGTATAGCGAGTTTCTACAACGCACAAGGGGTACGTTTTTGCGCCCTTGGGGCCTAAGCCAATAGACCTACGACACTTCAAAGTACATACGCTAGTTATACAAAATTTCTGCTCATTTCGGTAGTTTTCGAGGAGAAGACCAACAAATATGCAGACAGATACCTTTCCATTTTTATATTTTAGTATAGCTATTTACTCCCAAGTTCGTCGTAGGACTTCATCGTTTGTAATTATCTCCTTCGATTTTTTTCCATCTCAGAAGATAATGTATTAATATATATAAGAAACAAGTTTAAAACAATAGTGCAATACTAGTGCAAAAATATGATCCAAAAAGAAAAGAAAACAAGAAAGAAATAGAAAATAACACATTTGAAGTTCTCCTGAGCATAATGCTCGTCAGAAGGTGCTTACTTTAGCATACCCCTTTTGGATCCGATACACATATGTATTTAAGTGTACAGTAGTAGATCAAATGTAGATTACAATAAAAGACAAATATTCCCAAATACAATTTAGAAACATTCACTTTTTAGTTTAGACATGCTTCGAAATTCTTGGGAATTTCTATATAATTGATTTAATAATTTAGGTATTGTGTTATAGATTTGATCTTAATCATTATCGCATAACCCTGCATTTTCATGTTGTCCAATAGACCTTTCTGCTGATGCCACACACTTCTACGTATGTTTGAATGGAATTCTTCCTTACCGCCAACCTTGTTTGGGTTTAGAACTGTATGTATCGGCAAATTGCGTGCTATACCATGAGGTTAAACTTGAGGCATTCATCATTAAACATTGCTTATCATACAAATAAACTCGTGAATTCCAGGTTATCCGAATAAAATTCCTCCGATCGATCTGCTGACTACGAAGACAGTTCCGAGTTTGGCTTAAGCCGTTTGAGTGGCGCCTGGAGAATGGAGGGAAAGCGCTTGGACGTTGGTGGTGGTGGGTGGTGATGTCCGTTTGATGGGGAACTCTCCCCTCGCACGCAAAGCCGATAGATCGAAGCGTGTACGTGTGTCGGGCTTGGGATAATGGGGCAGTAAGGGCGTGTGCGTGCCGCACGCGCCCGTGCTGGGGTAAGGTTAGCGTCGTTGTGTCGGGTGGAATAATCGTTAGAAACTATTTCGTTCATTCACGTCTCGATCGGATCGCTTTCCGGTGGAAGTTCAAGTGTCGGAATCGAGTGTTCTTCAGAATCCTAATAACGAGCGAACGTCCCAGGATTGGGCCCTATATTGTCAAGACGTAAACCGTGCGCACAATTTCAGCGTATCTACCGTTCAGACCAGCACTGTTTGATGGTGAGGGCAAAGAGAATACTATTTACTTTCATATCGTTCACATTAATGTGAATTTTTCGAGTGTTAGTTCAAAGACGGAATTGCGTATGTTAGCAATGCGCTTGAGACAAATTTTTGCTAGCAATACGCTTTTTGGCAATACGTATGCTTGCAATACGCTTGAGAATAATTCTTGTGTCGAAAATTTGCAATTGGACTATTTTTTAGCGTATGTTCTTGCTTATAAAAATAGATTTAGTATTTTTACCGCCAGTTTTTATGGAATGGGTAAATGTTTTTCTCATTCAATGGAGTCTACATTCAAACTTTCTCGTTGCAGTAATTTGTAATTTTTTGCCCCAATTATGGTTTTTTATACCAGAAGATACGAACCGTTGGCCGAAGTTTCATAGGTCCTAGCTCATCCAGTCTCATAAGTTCTTTAGTATATAATGTATACTGTGATTTTTATATATTTGACTCAATATTGGTGAGTAAAGTTTGGTTTTGAATGTAAATCAATATATGTGATTGAATTATTTAGTATCTTTTTACAAAAGAGAATAACGCTTGTGACTCGGGGAGTTTGGTAAATTAAAAACAATGCTATTTTTACTCAATGTACATCGGTCGTTGATCCTCAAGCTCTGCGTCGTCATTTGCTGATCATTCGGAGTGTTATCCAGTGTAATATTTTTATCCCTTGAAAATAAAACTGCGCTAATATTGCAATTGATCTTTAAAAAAATTGGTGCCTTGTATTATTATTGTAAAAACTAAGCATGAGTTGAAAAACTTAGTCCTTTTTGACAAGTAATTAGTAAACTGCTGCGCTGATAATAAAACTTTGAATATCGATTTTACTTCACCATATTGCTGATTTTATTGTTTCCTTACCAGGGTATACACACATGCATTTACATATTTTACCCTGTGCTTGCAAGTGGAGTGCTTTAAAAAAACATCACCTTTAAAAACATTTCATAATTTTGGCAGCTCCCAAAACTAATTGGAGATGACTAGCAAAAAATTGCAAGGATGTTGGAATATATTATGATTGTAAAAATGCGTAAGATATTTTCAGATGAGCCATAACTATGTGAAGCAGGATTCTTGAGGGTAGAAAATAATTACAATTTTTTTATCTTAAGGAAGTCGAATGTTGGTGCACTTAAAAAAGGATGCATTGCAGTAGATATTAATGGCAGGCCCCGCCTCATATTTGCGAGCCGTAAACTGAAAGAGAGGACCCAATTAAAGCATTATCGTCCGAGGCCCCGAAATTTTATTGGCCATTTCGTGAGGGACGATATCGAATTCGCGGTGGCTCGAGGGAGTAAACGTCCCCGGCACCAGAGGTTATTGACTTCGCTTCTCGAAAAGTTAGGTCCTTGGAAGCGGCATGACCGTTATTTCAGTCGACTGTTCAAAATCCCCACGCTCCTACCCCCCTTCCTTCTTTCATCTCTTTGGGTGTAAACCAGAAGCGGTGGTCGGTGGTGCGTCTTCCTTCCTCATTCCGTACATCCTTTGATTCATGACTTACAGCATTCCCTCTCCCTTCAGCCCCGCCCCATCTCTCCTCTCCCTCCCCCCCACCCGGCTCAACAGCCTCCCTCCCCTCTCACTGTTGCAATTTCATCCACGTTTTTCCTGGACAGGGAAGGTTGATGCCGAGGTTTTTATAATGACCTCCAGTTCGGCTCTCTTCGTTGAGGAGAGGGCATTGACGTCCTTTCTGTTCGAATTCGATTGTCGATTGTTTGGAGATCTTCGGGGAGGAAATTTTTAGGAGGTCTGTCCTCGATGACGAAGACAGCGTTCGACATGCCTTAGCCGTTCAATGTTCTCGTTTCATATTTCTTTTCCCCTTATGCGTTTCTTTTTCTCGCGAAACCCATTATCGCGGACCTAAGCCGCTAATTATGCTCCACAGCCCGTGGCACTGTTTTCTGCGACTGTGTGCACGCCACGTTATTCTTGGGAGAGTCATTTATGCGTTGAAAAAAAAGCAAACACATTTTCGCTCCAACCCCTCATTCCGAGTTATTGAGCGCAGGGTTGTCGACCTCTCCCCCGAGTCCTTTGCTTCCTCCCTCACGGCGACTACGAGGCAATGCCGTGGATCCTCCCTCGGTCTATTTCTTTGAATGGAAATCTCAACCCCATCCCGCGATCCTCCCCTCCTCTTCTGCTAAGAGAAGCGACCTACGGAAGTGGTGTTTATATTATTCTCATCTTTTTTTTAAGTAGTTGCGTGCGGAAATTTATTCAGTCGTTAGTCGTTATTCGTCGTATTCCTCTTCCATTACGTAAATATCCATAAATGAGGAAATGGGCCCGTCGCAGGTTTTTCCCTCCCTAGAGTTGACTGTGCCTTGAGTCGCTCGGGTTCTATAATCTGCTAGAGAAAATTCTGCATAAAGGAAATGTGACGAGATTCTGTGGAGTCTATCAGAATTGGATGGGAGCGACAACCTCTATGAATTCAATTTCATGTAAAATTCAAAGCATTGTAACTTATGCAAGGTTTCAGTCAAGGTACATTATTGTTTCGTTGTGAGTATTGCTCTTTTTTTAGTTATTTTTAAGTAAATGGCTATGGCAAATTGAAACAATAGTACTTTTGTATTTTTTTCGTTATATCTTCAATGAAGACAATAAGCCCATAAAGCGGCGCAATAATTCGTGGTATTTTTTTTAACTTTATATACGCACAAATTTTTGCAGCACTTGAGTGTTAAAAGTTAGGGTAGAAATTGTAGTTGAGAAAATATGAAGAGAAAACTGAATATAATTTGAATTTTAAGGAAAAGACCAGCTGCGTGCATAAGTTCTGTTCTTGGCAGTAGGAATTTCTGTGGATCTTGCCACTTATTTTACTGTATTCTCTTATCTTACGTGAATATCAGTGGCGAACGTGATATTGTTCATTCTTCTCGTGTTTATTGTTAAACGTATGGCTACTAGTAAGATTAGGTGCCTAAGGTTTCGGAGGGGAATTTTAAAATAATGTAATAAATTAAAATAAATTAAAAGTTTAAAATAAATAAATTAAATTTGTTGAGATCCCCTAGAATGTATTGCAAGCGAAGGTAGGGAGAAGGCAACAATTATTTATTTTTATACATACTTGGCTGTATAAATGTATACGACTGTTACTGATAGTATCGTCCTACCTTGTGATAATGTCTGTAATACGTAAAATTTGATCGAATTTGGTTTTTCAATTCATGATTTTTTTTAAGAACTTGGAGGCTAAAAGGCTATAAATAAAATTCTGATGACGGAATTGTGACGAGATTCTAAGAAACGTGATGGAGTTGGAAGTGGGACGCAACTGTTCAAAGAAAACGCATGAAAGAAGGAACCCCTATATCCGGACCCAGTAATGAAGATTATTGTCGATTATTTCCGCATTCAAGGCACGAGTCATGTAATGAACGTCGTCGTTCCTAAGTTGACGTAAACAGTTGAGATTGAATATTCTTTGCCCTCTGCTTGTATCAGAATGGTCATTACTTTCAAATAGCTCTCACAAGACATGGAGAATGTAAAATTTAGTTAATGTACTTTTATTAAGCCTAATACTTATTTTATCCATTTATTTTTGTTTACTTCGTATTTTAGTTGGAACGGTATTTATTTTAAAGGCATCAAATTTGTATTCACAATGGAAAAACGGCAATTGACCATTTTCCTCATCAAAGAAACTTCTGTGTTAACTTTATGCAATTAGTTTGTTCCTATTCTGTTGATTTTCTTGATATTAAACATTTTATTCCTGGAGGATATTTTTTAAGTTTAACCTGTTTGTATGTAGAAGTATGTAGAAGTTTTAACGAAACTTAAAAAAAATTGTCTTTATCTCTTAAAACAACTTGAGCTCACGCAGTTACTATTAGATATTCTCAGTTGTTTACTCTTCAGGATTTTTCTTATCCATTGCCATTTCATAATTATCTCCATTATTAGAAAAAATACGTATTTCCATCTGTTAATCTTCATCATTTTCTAATGCCTGATTTTTGAAGCCGCGATCTGTACTCTATTCCACGCGACCCAATTATCTTTTACGTTCCTATTTATTTTTAACGTCATATCCATAAGCTGCAAATGCGTCTATAACTGTTTTAGGTGTTAAGTGGTTTTCCTTGAAGCCATAAAAAGCAGGATCGCAATGAAAGGATGGTATGTCTAAGATGCCTTTAGGTCAAATTGCATATGACACCGAGGTTCTCATTTTGATCCTTTGAGCGACCGAGTAAATTAGAGGGAGTATAATTTTTTTAAAGTATCCCATTAGTTTCCTCTCAACTACCTCATAAATAATGCAAATACTGTAGTATACGCCAGGAGATCTATTTTTGGTACCTAAGTTCTAGGTGAAATCCATCCGCTCCCTAAAATTAAATTTTTCCATCCAAGTTGAAGCACTATGGAGATAATAATGCAAGTTCGTCAATTTTCCGTCGAATATGAGGAAGCAATAATTTTTGAATAATCCATACTAAAAATTACTGAATAGATGAAACAAAAGTGCGTGAAAAGTGTTTCAACCCTATCAAGGTCTTAGTTTGCATGCGGAAACTTTTCTTTCCACGGTAGTTTAATAAAATCGCAATTGAGGTAGTGATAGGACGTAAAATGGCCAATTCAAGTTATAGTAATGGACACGAGTGACCTTTTTTGTTCCTATTTATCTGTGAAAGAGTGAAAAGAATTAGCCTTTGTTTTTTCTCGTTGAATGATGTAGAGAATATTTGATCGACATTAATTGGGTAAGAAGCTGTGTGTCCTGTTCAATTTTCGCTGTTGAATGAATTTTCAATTCTACAATTTGAATAACAGGCGTGTCGGTTTCCATGACTTATACAAGACCATCCCTCTGCACCCTAAGTGTCTTGGTCTTGCTAAGAGCTTGCGCCTGCTGTAGGGCGAGGAATTGTTTCTTTCGCGCCGCGAGTTTCAGGTTACGTGGGATGCGATTTGAGCCCCTCCGAGAATTTCACCTCTCCACAGTTACCCCGCATCCGTTGTAATAATGTGTTAAATTTTGTTCCGACGTCGGGCGGTCAGTGCTCCCCTCTGCGTTGAAGGGAGGCGCTGTTTTTCGAGTTCGCGCTACTAACTAAGCAGGATAGGCAGCCGGCCTTCCCGGAATCGACGCTAGCGCTGAATTGGGCGAACACTCCTCTCGTAAGGTCTTGTTTAGGCAGGAGCATTTCCGGGTAGCAAGTATGCGTAAGGAAGGCGCGTGAAAATAAATGTTTCCCTCTTGTTTTTTTTCTGTGCTCAGTGCCTTTCCTGTTTCCCACCAGCACGTGCGATCGATGTTATGGGTTCATGACCTGCGTGGGCGGGCGGGAGGGAGGTAAGTAGTGGCCGGGGGGGGGGGGGAGGGGTTGGTGTGGGGCGAACGAGGCAAAGGGTTGGTGCCGTGAGAGAGGTTGGGGGTTGGAGGGTGCGGCGCGCGGACGAGAGGCGGTGAGGACGACGGGTGGCAGAATTGAGACGGAAGATCCCACAGACCGCACTCACTCTGGTTTGCTTCTCCTTCCAATCGATATATCTTTCGATGCGGTTTTGAAAACTCAATCGCTTCACTGCACTCAACGGCGGGGCGTGCAGATTTATTCATCGGGACGTGAATTTTGGCGTAACGGACAGTTTAGCAAAGACCACAAAAAGAACAAGATCTGCTTGTTTCCTATCTTCACTTAGGTGTAACAGGGTAATGAGTGTGGATTCAAAATAATTGGCTATTACGGATATAATTTGCTGGAATGAATTCTGTGAATAAATCATAAATTGTTATTATGATCTCAATGCAACCGGTCCCTATATTTACTGTTATGGGTAAATTATATTGGGAGTCAGAATCTAAAAAGTGCATATGTATTCCATTTATTCATGGCCATCGGAAAAATGATATGCGCTAATCCATCAAAAAGATGGGTTTTTACAGTGGGCCCTGGGAATTATTGAAGGCTTTGAAATTTCAATCACAGATGTCTAATGAGCCGATCAGCGTTTAATGATCTATTATTATTCATTTTAATAAAAGTTAGTGATAATATTGTAAAAAAATATATCTTTGCTAGTTAAAGAATAATAACTTTGTAATATTCTACACTATTTGACTAGCACGTCTCAATTCCACAAAGTTCATACGCCAACCATCAAGTGTATATAACTGTGCAGTAAAGCGCCGTTTATGACATAATTTCAAGTTACTGAATGGGCGAACTAATTCATTCTTCCTCTTGCCTATTTATAATATGCTTTTAATGTTCTTTATCGGGAGTGGTACTTCCAAGAGACGATTTCAGTCGTATTGATATATTTATTTAGACTTCTTGGATAAACCCTTTTAGTGATTAAAATTTCTTTTTAACTCATTCCCTTCGAGTGGATTCCATTGTTTATATTCAGAGGGCATTGGGTAGTACCTTGAATTAGCAACAATATATATTACTAATGAATATGATATGGAAGCATATCTTCTGTTTTAATCACTCCTCTAAAATATGAATTAATTTAACATTAGTGTTTTCTCCTCCACCTCCCTATAAATTCCCAGTATTAATTTAAACATCCTATGACAACTTCTCCCAAAAAACCTGCGACCACATTCTCCGCATACGGGGCAGATTGTCACCAGTGTACTGACGTTAAGTGATTCATTTTAGCAAATAAACAGTGATCTATGGTTAGAGTTATGTATATATTGTTCTCAAAATAATATATTTAGTAATGGGAGTGAAGGGCAATGTTTGGGAGTTAAGATTGAAAAATAAAAAAAGAATGCTAACTTGAAATCGTGAAAATTAGCCCCCGGTCTCTCTTATCAGAAAAAAATCGTCTTGGCTAAAAAAATTAAGCCTCATAATTAGGAGATAGTTACAGGCATAGATCTTAATTGAGTGTTAAAGGAAATGGCAATATGTTTTTAAGGTAAATTCGTGAAGATAATGTAGTTCCGGTTTTTGTTCTTAAAGGAAAGAGGATGAGAACGCATTGGATGCGTTGATGTGGAGAAGTGAATTAGACCGATTGCAGAATTATTGAGGAGAGGAAAAGCGAGCAATCTGGTGACCTGCATGTTTGGGAAAGAAGAATAATTCATAGTTTGAGTAATTCATGTGGAGAAGGCGGGATAGATTTTAATTAATTTTGACTATTATGGAAAGCTGGAGAGGTGTAATTATGCGTCATTAGAGAAAGGTATACCCGTATTTGAAGTATAGCATTCTATAAAATTATAGGATGATCTTGCGTTGCTTATTTATTGGCAGTAATTGGAAATAATATGATGGCTCAATAAAGTCCTAATTTCAGCCGTCATTAAACCACTCCATACCGCCGTAAGGCCAGAACCATTACATTAAGTACCTGAAGTCTGTGTGATATAATAAATAATTAAATTTGGGGCAGTTATTGTTATCGATTGACGACGTTACGAGGTGTAAGTTTGTTAAGTTAACAATAAATTTTTGAATCCATTCTAGGTATTATAAAGAGCGTTGGCTTCGTTTTGATTAATCAATGTTGCGCGTCTGTAACCGTAGGTTAGTGACCCGCCCTAATTTCAAAGTCGAGGTAGAGAGATAGAGAAAGGCCGTGAAAATCCAACCTCTGACAGAGTGACTGCCTCAAGGCTCGTCGCATTATCCGATAACACTCGAGTCTCAACAGGCAAATCTCGTCACATTTATCCAAAGGGGAGCTGAGAAAACAAAGACGGCGCACTGAAATCAGGCATTCCAATCTTTTTAATGAAAATTTTTGGTTCTCAAACAGGAACCTCTGCATAAAAAATCCAACTTTTCGTTTGAAATTTACTTAAAAATCACAGTTATTAGGATACGGAACACTACATAAGTGATTGAATGTAAACTCTTCTCGAGTTACGCATTAGGTAAGGAATAATTTCATTTCAGCATTCTTTGGAGAGAATTGGATCGTAAATATAAGGTATTGCTTCTTGTGAAAATTAGTTAACTCATTCTTCTTAACAGAGATCGCCTTAATCCAAGCTCCTTTTTGATGAGTGCAAGGGAAAAGAAATGCCTGCACTTGATGAATTGCTAGAATTTCGTACCGCATTTTTGACCTCTGATATTTCCACCTCCAAATGCACTTCGGTGGAATCTTGACTATGCATTTGTTAATATAGCTAGGGTAACTTAGTTGTCTTGTCTAGCAGTTTAATGTAGTTTTAAAATATTTAGTGAAATATCTTCCGAATTATTAACTTTTTACGTATACATTCAGTCGATATGAATTTGTAAAAATTTTGTCTTTTGAAAATAAACGAAAACACACCTGTGCCTCTGGTTATTTGCATCTCAAAAGTAAATTTTATTTTCAGATTGTCAGATTTCAGATTTAATTATCTCAATTTTTATTCAATATGGTCTTTGAATTATATATTTTCTTTGAATTATACATTTTCTTTGAATTATACATAGGAAGTTTTCAACAAAAGCCACGTTAAGTGCTTGATTTAAATACTTAATAATTAACATGTTAATGGCCATTCATATTGTCTTTGATGATGGTCTACCTCCAGGAGTATCAATTCAGTTACCGAAATAGGTAAGCGTTTTGCTTTAAATTATACCTTTTCCGAAAAAAGAGGATTATCCAAAAATAGTATCGAATTGTGTTTTCAAATTAATTCCCCCACGAACTGGATAAGGCAGTAGATTTTGCTCCTCTGACATCCTTGACCTAAGATAACAATTCTGAGGTGGAGGTTCTTTCTTGAAGCGAATCTTTCTCAAACTTGGCCGGAGTTTCAACGCGTCCGGTATCTTCTCCCCATGTTGTCCTGCGTTATCTAAGTCTGGCGGACCGTATCATTCTGGGGAAAAAAGCTCGGAACTTTGCACTTGTGATTCAAAGGAGCCCATCTTGCATCAGGCTCATCAATCCTCATAAATAACTTCTGAGTTGCTATCTCTTCGTTTCGGTTTGAAGACCCGCTATCTTTTGAGATAAGAAGTATTACATCGCCGAGTCAATATATGGGTACGTGGGTGTTATGCAAATTATGCCAGTGGTACACTTATTGTTAAGTGAGTGTTTATGGGAATTGTATATTCGTTTTATTTGTTTTAATCCCTTACGTTCGAAGGAACAGGAACGTCTTTATTTTGCCTTATAATTTTATGTCCACGATTAATGTCAAGATTTTGTGTCTTATTGATGGTGGTTTAAAGTGCGAATCTGAGTCCTGTATTATATTATGTCCGTCATAAAATTCCTATCCTTTGAAACCTAGAGTTGGAAGCCCTCTGCGTTTTTTGATTCATCTTGTAGTCTCTTTAACTTGAAATAAGTATATGGTATTTTTCTTCACGTTACTCATTTCTGCCACCGGCAACTAAACTCTTTTTCCATACAAACGTTGTAACTTTCTAAGTGTTGTAGCTTTTGCTGATGAACTCCGTTTAAATTGAGCAAATTGAAAGAAAGTTCGTTCAAATTTACTTGAGAATGCTTTTAAGACAGATTTTATAATCTATATTTTGAGACAAAAAATGCATGACTGCAATACTGACGTAAATCATCGATGTTATGTTTAATTGAAATTACAATAATAACAATTTTTCATTTCTTCGGTGATGGTATAATGGCTTTGTGTTGTGTTGCAATAATAAAAACCTCTTTCATTGTTAACTCTTCAAGAACTCTTTTGAGTGCCCGTGGGATCTATTTGAATTCAGTTTCCTTTTCTTATCAAGGAGATGCGCTCTCTGATATAGCTTTGTTACTTTTATCTGAAGGTGAAAATGACTCAAACGAACCTCTGAAAATTTATTCTTGAAAAAAAATTGAAAAGTCTTGTTCTACCGTGTTTACTTTTACAGCTGTAGCTTTACTTTTTTATTCAGATGGCCTGGAAATAATTCAGTCTAGTCTCATGTCTCATGCGGCTATTTAAAAGATAGAAACCCACGTAGAGGAAATCGTGTCTGAAAAATTCTAATTCTTTATTTGCATTTTAAGCCCATCAAGACTTATATTTACTTAAATTTGACTAAACGTCATATATTAGATATTTGCAACTTTTTCATGGAGCAGTGACTTTACAAATTTCATCCGTGACGTATTGTCCAGTTATTAGGGAATGTTAGCTCGAATTATTAGATAAGTAATATATTGATAGTAATAGTAATCTTGCTAATTCATCATATAGAATGCTTGGTTGAAAGAAAGTCGTCAACTTACTATTACTAGTTCTTCGAGTTAAATGGCTACCAAAGTGCTTCTCTTTTGCCTGTGAAAAATATTTTCGCGATGATGGAGTATGGTTATCAATTCATATTGTTCGTGTTTTACCCAATCAATTCATTCCTGAAGCTAAAGAGTAATCGTGCATGATTATTTTTGGGTCATCTGTGAGATTTTCCTTCCCCATGTGCGTGCAACTTTAAAGGGAAATACTCGTGGATACTTTTATTTTATCTAGGAGACTATTTTGCCGCTCTGTCAGTCAGAGTAAGACTGTAAATTCCCCTCTGTCATCTGTTGAAGCAAAATGTGGCACAGATGACGTCAGTGAGTCTAGTTCTGAGCTGGAAATAAGCCTTTACAGATGTCTTACTCCATCCGTATGACCCAGTTTTCTTTCACTTTACTGCTGTTTGCTAGCCATGCACTCACTTCTCTCTGCTATTGAAACCTCCGCTTCAAATCGTTTCTTTTGGACTGCGCAACGACGTTAGACATGCACACTTGAGCTGAAGTGTTATCTTTTCGTTCAGAATTTCATAACTCCTAACCATGCATTATCTCATTGCTTTCGATATGGAGGAAGGTCGTATTGACTGTCTTATTTTGTTATTTTAACCCGCGGTTTTGTATGTTTGTTCGTTAAAAATTCTCATTTTTTACCGTTGGATTTCAGATTAAATTTTTAGGAAGCATTTCGCTGCGTACCAAAAAGATATTTATGTTTATTGTAATGTAATAGCAACGTGCTGAATCCGAACATGCCGTTTGTTTTTTTCAAATGTCAATGCTTATCTATTTTTGCCACATATGGATTTATTTTAACCAAATTTTGGAGCGTTAATTGAGGAACTTGGTGAACGCCTTTACATTCAACATATGGGGAGAAAGTATGAGGGACGTTGAGACCTCATTATGAAGGAAGACTATGCATGGACTGTAGTACGAGTAGAAGGGTCTAAAGAACTTGATAGAAGAAGCCGTTCTGATATACACTTTTCACCACAGCAGTGTCAAAATTCATGTTCATCATTGTTTTCGCAATCATTCCTATTAATTTTGTAAGTATTGAATACTTATTTTATACGTGTCCCTGGTTGAATTAAGCATGAAAAAGTCTGTAGCTTTCATGAAAATTGGAAAATTCGTTATAACATCCAAAATAGAGACAGAGAAAAACTACTTTTTTATTCATAATCAGCCTCACAAAATGAAGTTGTAAACATTAATAGTACATATAAGAAAAACAGCAAATTGGTCATATTATGTCACGCAGTATTATCGTCGCCATTTTTCTCGCGCACGCTTCATAACTGCCAATCCCCCGAGAAAACTGGATGACTCCAAGCAATTTTCGGTATCTTGGGAAGTCTTCTCGTTATTAGTTCTCTATTTTTTATTCCTCCTTTGCAGTTAATTCCTATTTAAACTCCTGCGTGTTTGTAAGCGATAGAAACTATGAAATTGCCTGGTTTTTACCATTGTCTCCTCAAGCAATTTTTCCTGGGGTTGTCAACTTCTCATCCAGGGCGCAGTTGACTTACTGGAAGCAAATAACCACTTAAATCGAAGGATAACGGCGGAAATTACTGCCGTTGAAAGATTAATGGGAAAGGTCTTGTCGTGTTCCGACAAAAGTCAATGCTTCCGGTTATGTTTCCGCCTGCCTGTATAGATGTTATTATCGGATTATGATAAGTGCATGATGATTTTTTTAAAATTCGGTTTCCATGGTGTGTGAATGAATTCATGATGATTGAGTGCAGATACAAATTTATCTCTTTCTCTCAATGGTACTGACGCAAGGAATAAGCATATCTGACTGCACAAAAATATGTAATAAGGGAATCAGTATAAAAATATTGAAATTTAGTAGTTTGAGTGTTGTAAAAAGTAAACAATTAATATTAGCGAAGGAAAATGGAATATTGACAGCTATTTTCCTACTGAGAACAGTTAGCTATGGGAAATGACAAATTATCGGGCAAATGTCAATATTTTTCACATCGAAGGTGCTTGTGGTAGTCGAGAGAAAAGGGAGTGAATTTTATTGTGATATATCGCTACTGATAGCGATTAAAAATGCATCGAAAGACGACGTATTATTCAAAGCCACTTCCTAGAATTTAGTCGGTCGCGAAAGCTTTTGGATAAAAAATTGCATGCACACTTGCCGTTTTTGCTAGTAAATGAGTGTCACTTCGCTGCAAAATAGCACAACACACACTGCTCGGATAGGCATATTTTAGCACCGTGATTATTTCCGATACGGCTTGATTCTATCCATAGTGAGGTACTCGTGGATATGTCCCCATCACCTCTTTTGTCTTTATTACTGTGGGAGGATATTGAAAATCTCGTGGCGCTTAAGAGTGATGCGTAAGAAGGGTAGGTTCTTAATTCTGAGATGCGTTTCAGATTTTTTCCAGGAGAGAGATAGTGTCAAACAAATGGTTTCAGACTTGAGAAATAAAGTTGTCGGCCGTGTTTGGAACTTAGAATAGGCTCTCGAAGAGTGTTGTAGTAAAAGGTGGCGCCCATTCAAGAGCGAATTTCCCCATCGGCAGCCCTGAGTGAGGAGAGAACACCTCAGGTCACTCCGCTTGTGAATGAGATGGTTAGGAGGACGAAGGTCGGTCCTCTCCTCTTGCCGGGGAGGAGACGATGTCGTCGCCGGCGGGAGAGGGCCTCCCTCCCGGAGCATTGGGCAGGGCAAGGGGACGGGGGAGGGAGGTTGGAATTTTCGTAGGACGAAATGGGCGAGGATGTATGGGGGGAAAAAAGAAGTCCCCCCCCCTCCATTCCTTCGACACTTCCCATTCGCGACCCCAAGAAAGCGCATGAGATAGAGATGGGAGGAGGAGGAGAGGGAAGGGACTGGTGTGCGTGAATCGTCCCCTGATCGCCGTTGGGAGGGCATCCTTCGCCGTCAGTCCCTAACAGCTATCCCCACTTCTCCCCCTTACCCATCTCCCCCCTTGTCCTCCGATATCAGCGAGCGCGCGCCTCATTGGCGGGGAGTTGCATTCATTCAGCCGGGGCGCTCGTTCGCGGTCGCTTAATTTAACCCGCGCTCAGGAGGAAGGGGGAGGAATCTCCACACCCTCCCCGCTTCCCCCCTCCCTATCTTCCTCCCACCTTCGCCCAACCCATCCTCTTTGTGATGCCCTCCTCCCATATCCTCCACACACAAACCTCCCCTCCCATCCCTACCGCCACTTCACGACCCCCCACCCACCACCTCCCCCATTTCGCCGTATAGACGAAGGAGAAGACCTTCTGGGCTGTCGTCGCTTTCGCCGGCGACTGGTTCATCTGCTCGCTCTGCCGTCGCCTCTCTCTTTCTCTCTCTCTCCCTCGCCGCTACTACTCTCTTAGCATTCCTTGCCAACGCCTCCTCCTTCCCCTTTGGATTCCCGATCGCTTTTAATCACCTGCCCTCCTCGCCAACCCTTCCAGCGCTCACACCCGCGGCCAGCGCCCGCCGCGACTGAGTGCCACCGAGTACCATGCAACGCGTGAAATCCTCCTGCTTTTTGATTATTATGTTCCTCCTCCGTGGCCCATTTTCTCCCTTATCGTAGGGAGAATTTCTCAGAGTTCCTCGTTTTCGCGTCTTCTTCAATATATTCCTCACAATTACCGTATACATTTACTTATTTTTATATTTTATTTAACCGTTTCGTTGAACGAATTCATAGTTTCAGCCAATATCGACATTATATTTTCGTAATTAGTCTTTTTTACGGGGCAGGTCTGTGTTAGATTTTTTCTTAGAGAAGCTTTTAGAAAGTGAAATAAGACGTGCTGGAATTTGAAAATTTAATCAACAGCATTATCTACAACATTACCCTCTCTCTCTCTCGGTCTCACTGGTCTACGTCTACGTCTACGTAATACCCTGCGAGCCACCACGAGGGTGTGTGGCAGGGGGTGAAGGTCACCAAACATGCACTATTGACGTGCAACTAGGATATTTAATGGAGACATGCTAGATAATAGGGTCAAATGCAGCTAGATGGTTAGTATCTACTTAATAAGAAAGGGATTTTTGGTTGTTATTACTTGCATCATGCACTACAGACTACTATAGCTATATTTCACCTACCTATCCCTTTGCTACGCTGCCTATTGTTCTCTCTTATGGTTCGCGGGCAAAATGAAATTTTAAATCTATCGGTACGACAGTCTATCTCTCTAATCGTGTTAATCTGATCAAACCTAGCATAATACGCAGGGGATCTTAATATATATCTAACGTCATCTGTGAACGAATCGGTTTCGAATTTACTTAAAAGGTTTAACCTAAATTTTAACCTGCGTTCTGATAGTAATTCCCATCCTAGTTCTTCTATTAAACTCGTAACACTTATACAATTATCATAACGGCCTTTAACAAATCTAGGGTATCTCCTTTGTACACGCTCTAATTCTTTTAAATTGATTTAATTAAACCTTCCTCGTACGGATCCCATATACTAGCGGCATATTCTAAATAGTGGCTGATCCTGCATCATATCATGTTATTTTGACTGCGAGGAAAGCACAGTAAAGAAGAATATGGTAAAAGTAATGTATTGCTATAGTACTGTATTATGGTATGCCTACTTCAATCTGTGATAAAGCGATGCATGGAAATCCCGACTTCTTCATTTTTTCTGGTTTGTTAATGTGTAATTTGAGTTTTTGTTTTCCTTTGTTCCTCATGCGGTGGATAATATAAATGAGCATATTTCAAAACATTTACAGTGCCCTTTCTTCTACGGAGAAAAAATTCTTCGGGCCTTTAATCCAGGGAAATATTTATGGCTTGAATGATTAGTAAGCGTTGTTGTCATGTGTTTGGAGAATGCTACCACCGTGTGATGACAATCATCAATATAATTACGTTATTAGTGGACTTACTGAGCATAATATTACGCAAAAATTACGGTTTTTATATTCATACTTCATTTCTGCGAGTTAACTCCCTTCACCGACTACATTTTTCTCATGATCTTTCGCTTCATCAATGAACCATATGCGCAATGTTAGCTCGTTAGATTACAGCACTCCAGCTAGGTGCGATAGCAACGGATTTTACATTGTGTTACGTGAAAGATTAAAATCGTATGGCCGAGTGCAATGTATTGCGTGAGGGCTCTCTTGGCTATTACCGAATCTGTCAATGACATTTCTGTTGAGAATGCCCGACCTACTTTCCAATTTTATGCCAGTATCACTAATTCTGTATTGTCTTCTCTCTTAGTAGATCCTAGCTTTCTGGTTCGTTCTCGGCTTATGTTAGTTCGAATGAATCAAGAAAAATGTTGGAGAAATACTGGTAAAATTTCTTGAGAATTGGAGCTTTTGTTCGCGGACGTTGTCATCGCACTTGAATTTCTCGAATATCCCTCTTTTTCTTGTGGGGTTCGAAGGCTTTTACGCTGTCCATCACTCTCTACAGCAATGAGTTAAAGGATTACCTTTCCTCCCTCCCCGGAGAGATCTTTTGCTTCGCATTCCTTTTCCGGCCTTTGTGTGTGACGTGTCCTCTCGAGGATTTCCTGCACACACTGCAAACAAAAGTGCATCGGCGGCACTGCACACTGGGATTCCGGGCCCGCGGGGCCGTCGGAGGTTCAGCTGCCTTCATCTCTTACGGCGTAGAACAGGATTTTCACCCGGATAGCCCGTACTCCTCCCGACTGACTCGACGTCCCCTCCCAACTCCCATTCCCCCCATCTCCCTCTCTCTCTCTCTCTCTCTCTCCATCTCCTCCCCATTCCTGCCTCCTTCATTTTCCAGTCCTGTTTCTCGCAACCCATTTCTCCCTCTCTCTCTCTCTCATCGCTCGCTCCGTCTCTCCTTCGTTCTACGTGTTCCGCGCCGCTCGTTGACGGTTGCCAAGGGGACGGTTGGTTATTCGCCGAGTGGTGCTCCGGGGATGAGGCAGATTTAGTGTCGTGCAGAATAAATACTTGGGAAGGTGAAGGTGCGCCGCCGAAGTTGACTGTCCCTTATCCCGACGAGGTACTGGATCGTTCCCCGAGGCACGATTGGAGTGCCGGGCTTGGTTTTGAAAGTTGAACGAAGTTGTCTTCCTTGTATTTGGTGCCCGATGATGGGATTGATATTTTCATCTTCACAACTTGATTCTTGAATGACCGATTTGTCAAATCAAATAACCTAAATATATCTTTGATCAGTGAGACTAAAAAGGAAGTACTAAAGCCTATCAAAATGTGGGAATAACATATTTCATATTGCGAGGTTACTCTCAATTCACTTTGTCATCTTCAGTCTCTCGGTAAGTTCTTAATTCTCCAGATTTCCTAAGAATACTTGAGGGCGAATTACCTGGATTTACACCCGGGACCACGTATTAAGTATTCAAACGATCTGTCCTTGATGTTCTTGCGACAAACATTTGGTTAAGAGTCAATAATTTAAATTATTTTATGCCCACTGAATTTCTTTCTTGCTTTGTTTTCTCTTTTTTGTTCGCATTTTACTTTAGGCGTTGTTGGTTTTGTCATTGTGCTTGGTTAATTATAGAGTCCATCATTCCAGTGTAATTTCCAATTTCCTTTCAATATTCTTATTGCTTGACTCAAACTTACTTGCCGTGTGACTGTGACACTAATATGTTGATAATGCTTCTAACATCTAAGCTGTTTTCTCGTCCCAAGAAATATCTGTTAGCTCTAGCAGTTGCAATTGTGAGAGTCCAATGTCTCATGAGTGCCTATAACTAATGAAATTTTTTCAAGCATTGCATGGGATCGGATTGATGTCATGACTTTTACAGCGTACTTCAAGAATTATGTTAAAGGGCCCATCTTGTCACTTTTTCTACTTTCATTTCTCTGTTTCTTAATTGGCTACCTCAATTAGGATAGGCTTTTTTCGTTTGGTTGAATAGCTGTTGAGGTTTAATTGATTGAATTTTATTTTTCTTCACTCAGGGCTGAATAAATTTAGAGTTTCTGTCAAAATTTTTAACATTTATCATTGTCCTAGGTAAGAAATGACATCGTTATTTCCTCTCGTAAAGGGCAAGGATTAATGATAATTGAAATTGGAAAGGCATTCGCTTTCATCAGGTCGCGGTTTTATTGCAGCAGGTACGAAAATAGTAAATTGTTACTCGACATAATGCTGCCGATCTTCATTGCCTATTTCTTCCTACTGTGTTCTCATGTTTAATATGTGCTTGTTGTGAATGCTCTGAATATAAAATAGTTGTAATGATCTCCTTTGAGGGATTAAGGCTCGTAGACATTGTCTCCATTAACCTGCGGCTTGAATTAAATACCTCATTTTGAGAGATAGCTTTTTGTTAAGTAAATATTCTGTCAAATAGTATCCTACATAACTTAGCATGTGTGATAAAGATACGTTTCATTACACATAATAGTTGGCTAGCAAACCTTTCTGCTAATTTATAAATTCGTTTATTATCAAGAATTATTATGCATGAAAGGTGCCATTTTATTTTTCTGACTCTGAGCAGTTTTTCATATTTCGTTTTTTGGAAAATTATAATTGGTTTGCTTTATTTACAATATACCTTATGTTGTTTATTTGAAAGAAGAAATAAATTACGCCATCACTTGAGTAACGTCTTTCCGTGCGACGTAATACCTTACTTGCATCGTTAATTTTCTCGTCGTGGCTAAAGATACAAACGCCTGGTCATGTATGAGGCTCTATTCGTGCGGGTTTAGAGACCGCTTTTTATTTTCTGCGGAGTGATGGCAGTGAAAAAATTAGAAAGTTACGCCAATCGAGTTTGAACTTGGGCCATTTTCCTTGCTTTCTCTTTTTCAACACTTCTCGGTATTGCGATTGGAATTAAGTAATACGTTCGTTATTTTTCTCGCCGTGTACTCGCTTTAATGATGGCCTTGGATACTGGGAAAAAACACCTCGCGGATGAATAGTTGTTAATGACGAGGTGTTTGGGAGTGCTCGGGGAGTGCACATCTCTCTGGAGCCGACGACCTTGCATCTAATTACGGGATGAGTGACACTGCACTGCTGCTGGAAGACAGAGATGTCGGATTCACGCATGTTAACGGGATCACTGTTGTTCCTCTCCTGCTACCTGGCATATTTAAGACGATCATGCTGAAATTATATGGGTGCTGCTCATGCATTCTCACAAGTCACATGTATGTGTGCCGTAAGTTGCGACATGTTATTTAATTACTTAAAGGATAAAAGTGCTCGACTTAATCGATCAACGTTGGCATTCATTGTAATTGTCCGTGCTAATTGCGAAACTGATCAAGTATAGCCATGACCCAGAGACTAGATTTATTGCTCGTAATTATTTCGCGAAATACGAGATATTAATTTCATTTTGAAAGCGTGAACTGGATCTATTACATTTTCCTGTTTGAAAAGTGATTAATCATTCTATTGCGTCTTTAATTTGGAAACTGAAGGTGTCATAATTGCGGTTATTGTGTAACTTCCACCATCCTATGAAATATTTTCTTATGCATACATACGTGTTTTTTTATTTTAAACAAAAACTTGCAGAGGAAACTCTAAATTAATTAAAGTAAAATTTTAAAAATGATGCCTCTCCATCAGCTGTACACTTATGGCATCAGTCCATTATTAGATTTTTCAAGAGGATAGATTATCTAAGTAATATTTGAAGTGACGTATTTTGTCTTACCTAAATGGCTGTAAGTACTCCTGATATATAATCTCTACATAAATATTAATTATAAATAAACGCCTTGTCCTGTGAGCAAATGAAAAAATGTGGAGAAAAAATAAATAATTCAACAAACTTATTAGAATATCTGATAATTCGGGATAAAACTGTGGAATTGGAGTTTCAAAGCGAAGTTAGTTCATGATTCAGAGCCGGAGATTTGGCGTGTTCTGAATAGCAGCGCGTCGTGCTACTTTTAAATCTAGATTTTTGGCCTCTTAATTGCATTATCAACCTCATCGCCTTCTTCTGAGGATCACGCTACCACTAACGTAATGACCTACCTGTTATCTGTTTTGAAATCGGTTTAGTTTAGCCTTGCGTTTGGAGGACCTCCATTAATTTTCTCTCCCGATAGCGCGGCGCGGTAGCTCACTTCTATTCGCTCGGACGCAATTTCGTTGTTTTGCTCTCCGGATCTTAGTAAGTGGATCACAGAGACAAATGGTATGTGCGCGGACTCTGAAAGCGCTTATTGGATCTGACACAACAGCTCGAACGGTGCATTAGTCAAAAGCGTCTCTTGCGCCGCCGCCGCCCTTGCCTCACTCCAAGTCCTCGTTGCGTGGGATCTCGAGGCTCCAAGGCCCCACTCTTTTGTATTAAATTATGCATACGATTTCCTGTCCCCCCCCCCGCTCATTTTTAGAGGCAGACACTTCTACTTTGAAGTGATGGAGTAAGTCATTCAACTCGGTCGCGTTTTACGCATCTTCTAATCCTCTCTTCTCTCTTGCCTCTCCTCTTTAGTTTTCCATTTGGTCGGGCCATGTTCAGGGTCTCCTCCTCCTGTCTTCACCCTCTGATCTCCACTCACCGATTCGCTCTTCGTACTCCTCGCCTCTTCCTTCCCCTTCCCCTCTTCCCACTCCTCCTCCCCTCAGCTGCTGACCTCCCCCTTCTTTTTCCCTCCGGTGGTGGTGGTGGAATAGGCCACATCCTGTTCTCAATCTGACAACAATCAAAGGATTTCGATCTCGCCCCCACTCCAATTTCCCGCCTTCCCTCTTTCCTCCTACCCAGCCACCAGCCTTCTCCACCCTCTCCAATTCTAGTTCGCACAAAGACTTTTATACGTGTCTCACCACGCGAGGAGCATCGTCTTATTTTCAGCGCCGTATCCTCGTCCTGCTTGCGAGTGGCAACATGTCAACTGTAGGGATTTTGATAAATGCGTGCTGGTAAATGAGGAGGTAAAGTTAATGAGAAAATGATTTGAATGAATAAAGTCTCGTTTTGCATTCCTGAAATCTAGTTCCCATTACTTTACTACATGAGGTGATATCTCGATCCTTTTATTTTCTGAATTATCCTGTTAAAATACTGAGCTCCAAATTTCCCCTTCTCGTGGGTGATGTTACGAAAAAAGCAACCTATAAGAGTACATCTCGATAGAGTTCGGTCTATCCGGCGAATGTGTTGTTGCGGTCATGATGTCCGCCATTTGCGAACTGTCCGAGTTGTTTCTTTCTGTGATAGCTAGAATTTCTTCATGGCTCCACGTATACCTCCCAAACCCACTTCATTTTGCCCTACATAAGCACTGCAATCATCTTTCTTAAAAATGGTCCCGACTTCTCGCAAAAAATTTCATCCCTCCGTAAGGAGATTCCACTTCATTGAGCTCCGTTTCTAAAAAGGAAATTGGCAGCCGTTGCTCGTACACAAAGAGAGTTTTTCAGTGAGATGGATGTTCCGTGGCGAGAAGTGATCCCTCAGCTCAAGGGGTGTCGGTGACTATTTGTGGATCGCAAAAAGGGGCTTGATGTATTTTATTTCGTTGGGAGGGGAGTGGACGGAGGGGGATACGCCCCCTCCCCTCCTTTTAGTTCCCAAGCTTTCGGCCGCTGCTTCATCACGTATTCCTGCTCATTATTCCATCTCGCCTCGAGTCTCGACCTCTTTTCCTCGCCGTCCCTCAAACACAACCCCTTCCCACTCGTGCCCCTTTCTCATCAACCTCCCCCCCCATAACAAACCCACCCCCTCAGTGTTGCCCAAATAATGTTTTCCTCTCTTTCTGAGGCTCGGGTGGGGGGTGGGCCGCCGCGTGGGTCGGTCGCCTCCGCCCGCTCTTCCCTCGATCGATAGCCGGGGGAGGCGTTGTCCTTTGGCGTTTCTCTCCTCCACGTGTGCGCGTGATGGCACACAAACACGAGGTCGAGAGTAAGTGAGTGGTGGCGGCAGTCGGGATGATGATGATGGGGGAGGTGCGGGGGGCGGTTTGGAATGGAAAGGGAAGTCAGCCCTGTGACGGCCATGGTGTTCCACGCTCGGAGGAGAGAGAGGTGGTTGTTTTCCTGTCAATAGGGAGAATTCCGGGGATATTCCCTCCGCTGGCTCAAATATGATGGTTTTTTTGGAGTTCACCCCGCATGTCCCCCTGGGAGGAATCGGAATTCCTCTGAAGCACTCCGCCACGCCTTTTCGGCGTCATCAGATATGTTGATGTTTGTTCTGATTACCCTCTCTTTTCGGGTCGTGTAAAATCTGGGTCTATTGGATGAAGTTTATATGAGCAAGTGTTGAATCATCACTTTGTTTTTGGTTGTTTGATTTACTGTGGAGACGACCAGCAGCCTAGGTCTTGAGCGTCATATAGGATAGGTGTTTGGAATGGTGAAGGAAGGATTCAAACTTCAAAGGGGAATGGAGGGAAGGAGGGGAGAAATCCGGCGTCGTCATTAGCTTATACTTAAAATAATGTACGTACTGTTAGGGCTCCATCTCAAGGACGTAGAATTATATTTGGAAATCTCCTCAAGTGATACTACAGAAGAGGTTGAGGTTCTCCTGATAACACCCGTCTTTGGAGGAATCGCGGGATGAAACTGCTGCTAACATTACCCACCCAATCCCTTATAGGAAGAGGACTTTCGAGCATAGGCTCGTAATGATTTTCTGTCACCAAAACCGATACCAAACAGAACCATCAATAAGAACGCATGACTAAAACACATGGAAAATCTCGAATGACTTCAAATGCAACATATTTGTAATGTTAATAGACTTCATTCACAGCGAAACTTAAAAGACTGGCGTATATGTAGTCATCACCTACCGTATTCTCTCGGGATAACTTGCCAGGTAGTTTGGGGGAGGTAAATATACTTGTGTGGCATCACGATGTAGTCATTTTGGCGATAATAGTCCCGATCGTTCCGATACATTTTCTTGTGAACTACACTGAAAATTTTTCGTTTAGTGGACTACTATCAGTTTTTTCCCGAATTTAGGGTCCCGTTTAAATTGATATTTAACTTATCAATTTTTATTAATCTTAATTTAATTAATTAATTACTTCCTTTATTGTCTTCGAAGGCTGAAATCTATACCTTAGCTGTATACCTAATCCATGAATCCATTTATAATTAGCTGCAACTTTTTCTTTCCTACCTGGTTGCCGGATACACTTCATTGTTTTAACTCTGTCAAGTAAAGTGGTGTGATGAGCATTGCGTCAAAAGACGAGAACCTGTTGGAAATAAAATGATGGATAGCCCTTCAGGATTTTTCTGAATAAATCAAAACTATTATTACATTCATTAGGTGACGATGCGGTTTGTTTCAAAGTTTACTTTTTTATTCTTAATCATTTTTCTTGATTCATGTTTCCTGTTTCCGTCAATAATAAAACCTCTTAATGAGGAATCGATGAAGTACGGGTCGTCTACCTCCCTGTCTCGTAAAGTAGCAGGCTCTTGTTTTGTCTTCATTTATATTTTTGATTTTGTTGCGTAATTTTATCTCTAAACTGTGACATTTATCACGCTAGCAATGTGATTTCTATGGCCACTAGATCGGTAATAAATGAAGCGAAAAAGTTTCAATTCATTTTTGGCGTCATTGACTCACAATTTTCTAGCATTTTTGGTAAAAATACCAATAATTCTCTTATCGTTGTGTTCTATTTGTATTAGTAATGTCTTCCAGTACATCGTGATAAGTTGGGGCAGTGTTATAACAATCTGTTAGAGATAGGGGTAATGGATTTATAGCATGAAATGAGTACGTGGGTAATTGTCCCGGATTCAGTTTGACGATAGTTCCGAGTGCAGAATATTTACGGAAATTTCCTTGCCATGACCAATATCTCTTCTCGAAATAACCCTTTTATGTTAGTGTGTCAGCGGTTGTTCTAGAAATGTGCTGTGGGATACTTTTTATTTCAGGCTTCTGGTAAATGTCAGGGACGGTTGATTTGTTTTCCCTGGTCTTTTTACAGGTCGTTCACCTCAGGACAATGACCTAGCGAAGGACATGAAAGCAGAGGGAGTTAGTGACGGTGGTAAAAACCTAAATTCGCTCAGTGTATGCAAAAGGATCAATTCAAATATACTTTTATGGAGAATTATCTCCATCATTTTATTTTATCTCCATCATTATTTAGTTTTCTTTTTTTTATCCAGTATATTCAGTGCACATTTTCAAATGTTACCAGTTCAAAACATTGTACGTAGACATGTATAATAAGGAACCCGGTGCGATATGTGCCAACGTGCTTATTTAAAAAACGATTGTTTCTGAGAACTTTGTAATTAGGTCATGAGCAATAAAAAGGCCTCTTACAAAATTTGTCCTCTGCACAATTTGACTGTAGTCGTTCATGCTTCTACTTGCATGTCAGTAAATGCTTTATGACTTCTGATAGAATTTCAGTGAATGCTTTTTGACTTTTATATGAGATAGCAACCTTTCACTAACCTCATTATGTTGTCATGTCATTCCACTAAGCTGAAAATTTTAGTTTACTTCTCTATCTCTCTTCACTTCGCCGTTTATTGAGTGTGATTTGACTAAGTAGTATCTCCAGGTGAAATTGAAAACTAATTTCTAAGAGATGGTTCTGATAGATATTGTCTTTTACAGTCGATATGATTTGAAAGTATGCCTCAGTAAAGGCTCTATGTTACACAAATTAAAGAATTAAAATTCAATTTTATATTCCTGATTGCTATTATTTCCTCGAATCAGTCTTGGTACTCATCAGGAATCATTGTGTTAGATACATTGTGACTAGTTTAGAATTAGTATATGGTGCAAATGATGACTTTATCATTGAACTAGGGAATACCAAAAATGAATTATTCATTGTGTTGACGAATTAAAAACGTTTTGTGATCTCGGGAAAATATCTAGGGTGAACTGTGTTCATTATGTTTATTACAATACAAGAGAGAGGATTATTTTAGTCAGATAGAGTCAGCTATACACTGCAACAGGGATATTCTTAATTGAAAATAATATTAAAAACATGTAACTTAAGTTTCAGCAAACTCTGAAACAATTACTCAGTCATGCGGTGCGAAATATTGAAGGAAACGTGCCGAATTGTTCGAAAATAAAATAAATAATTTGCAGGGCTGCGATCAGCTTACGGGAAGGGCTTGCGTGGTCCAATGGCCCCAAGAACTTGAATGGCACTAGCAATCACTACTACTTCTGGTAGGGTCTTCCATGAGGTATGGGTGTAAGGGTAGAAGCCTGGCAAAAAACAGTCCACGTAATGGTGTCACGTTAGAAATATTGTTGGGCATGGCAGAGAGAAACCTACCCGACTATATATTTCCCTGAGAATGGAGGTCAATCGAAGAAAAATTGAATTCTAAGAATTGCGTTACTCCGCACGTTAGGGCGGGTGCCCGGGTGCAGCAGAGAAGACAAGGCCTCCGCGTTCGTCATCACGCGAAACTCTCCCGCTTAAGCACCATCGGAGAATGCAAGGATTACGCGAGAGAGGAGTAGTGAAAATAACAAGAGAAGGGACGGAGGAAAATTTGTTAATTTATGAGGGCAGGAAAGCTATAAAACATTAAAATGAACTAGGGGAAAAGATGTTTTAGGGCTTTGCAAAGTGATTGCGGGGACTAGTGGAGTGATAGTAGTGGGATAATTTATTGTTGGGGAGATGAGAGTTAACTCGGGGTATGGTATTGCAAGCAAAGCTGGGTGCGAGGGCTGTAAACACTGAAGAAGTGAGTGATTACGTACGAGTGGTTGAAGTAAAAGCCCGCCCGACGAATTTAGTGTAGGTCTAGATGTACATGCCGGCAGATGTAAATAAATGGAGCCCTATAATGTAAAAATTCACGTGATCACTTGACGATCAAATCATTTTTCCTTGAGCTTTCTTCATGTCTCTGATAGGTTATTTGAGTTTGTGGTAAACGTTATTCCCATGAATTAAGAGTAAACCTCGTAATTGCTTTTCAGTTTTTTTCTTCTCACCTCATTTTTTTCCTTCAAGTTCGATAAAAATACATTATGGTGTTTATTTACGTATTTCTATTCTTAAAAGTAAGCTTTAAAAACTACGAGATCTCTGTTTTTAGTGAATTTGCATCCCACGTTTACTGATTACCTTGCGTTTTTTAAACATGTTGTTACAGTATTATTTTTCCGATGTGCTTCAAAACTCTCTCTTTTCCACCGAAGGCCTCTGTTGTACTTTTCAAGTTGGAATAGTCAGCGGAATCCTTTCGGATGGCATCCTCTGTATTCACAGCTTTCACTCTTTCGTCTTTCCTTTCACATCCTTATGCCTTTGTATTCAGTAGCATGCTCCTTCCCGTCATGCTCGCCATATTATGATCACACCTTCATTTATCTGATGTTCTCCTGGCATCTCACATTGTACTCCGAGCTAGTACACCAAATACACACTCCTCACTTTGTTTTTCCTTGGTAAACTCCTGTCACTTATGTATAGGTGGCCAATAAGTCAATCATGCGTGTCTAGTGTATTCCTTGAGAGTAAAGATCAGTTACTTATGAAGTTACTTGAATGTTGAGGGGATGTTTGTTGCAGAAATGGTTTTAAATTTTGGGCATTGGAGATCGGGTGATGTTTACCAATTGGGACCAAGCGCGGGAATTGAAGGTTATGTACGCAGGCATATTCCAAGAGCTTTTTGGAATCCTATCGAAAGTTATACCGACCATTCTTATCATATTATTCTCGGCCAATGTTTGCTTTTGGACTTCAGTTTAGACTCTAAATTGTGGTAGTTTTTTAATCAGAGTAAGAAAATGATCAGTCGTGGGTAAGTGAGACGTGCGGAGAAAGAGAGCATGCCCGTAAAAAAGTGTTGACATATTCTTATATTGTAAAATTTTTTGTTCCCTTTCATTAATCCTAAATATTGTTACTTTCAGCAGTTGATAGCCGAAGCTGAATTTTGAAGATTAAAATCTCACCATACACATAAATCACTTGTTTGCTACGTTGATATAGATGGTGTGGGCGAAAATAAATGACCATTATTTACAAAGCACCCTTTTCAACACACTTTCATCACACCTGTTGCTACAAATTTTGAAATTAATCTGTATTTGATTTATTTGATTGATTAATCTCTCTTTTTTGCCCTTTTGTTACGGTAAGATTGTATACACTACTGCAAATGATGAACGAGAGTATCGAACTTTCCAAATTAATAAAATGATATGGTCCCAAAAGCAAAGCCTTTCCCCGAATTTCTGACGAACGATTTTTATGACTTACGGAACGAAATTGGTGAAAGAACAAATGGTAGGTAAATTTGAGGTAAAAAACAATTTCTTGAGGTGCACCTTCTGGTGGAACAATCCCAGCGCTTTAGGGAGCCTCTGCGGACCGGAGGAAATCCCAGCTCGGTAGGTAGTCGTGGCCGCTGGAGAAGCTGATTAGCATTTCGAGAAATTATATCATGACTATCGTTGCGCTATTTTTGCTGAAAGTCGTTCCGAAGAACAAAATTGTATTTCTACGTGCTATTTTATGACATTTTAAAATATTTTTTATGAAGATTTTTCATTTTCAACCCCATTTTAATTACCATGGGAACGTGATGATGGACAGTGTAAGGACCCCTTCCGTAGTTATGCACATTCCGCAAGTTTACGACCTCCTTGTTTCCACCAAGATCAGAGTGATCGATGGTGGTTGACATCGTTTAATGCCGCTGAGATATTTTGTCTTCATGGAAAGATAGTTCAGTAAGTCCTCGATTTTTCGTCGTTTCGATTTTCGCCTGATTCGATATCACGTTCATCCTAGCAATGGCCGTCGGAAAATATTTTTCGGTTTAATGCTAATAAAATTGCGATAGTGTACATATATTAGCGTTATTCGATAATTCAAACAATTTATACTCTCGTAAATTTGCCATTAAAATTTATTTGTTTTTGAGTGAAGGTAAAATATCCGAACTTAGAAACTAACGCCCAGTTAAATAATGTATTTAGAGTGGTCACGAATGTCTGGTTTCGTTTTACGTCATTCCGATTTACGTCGCTCTATTTCAGCATGCAACTCCGGCGTTAATCGAGGACTCATTTTATGTGAAGTAGTCATTTTATAGGTCTTTCTGTTATTCAAACAACTGAGGAAATTCCCTCTATTCTGGCTCTGAACGTTTTTTAAAAATTCATTTAGTCCTCATAGGTAGTCATTATCAATCGAATCTCATTATTATTATTATTTTAATGAAGATAGTGTCCAACGGCTGTTTTAACGTGAATATTTCACTTATCGTCTTTTGATGTATGAGCGTTTGTCGTCGTCGAGCATGCTTACATAGGTTTTTGAACGCAGTGCAAGGGTCAATATCTAGGGAAATGACCTCACGTTGGTTTCTTTGCCAAGGAAACAGCGTGATTCGCGTGTGTAGAACAGCACTTTGCTTTGCTAATGAATCAATTCCAACTGCGGGACTCATTGTTCCCTCTCTCCCGAGGGAGAGAATCCCATCATTATGGCTTCGAGAGGAGCTCCACGAATCATTTGACTCGATAATCATGCCCACCCCACCACCCCACTCGGAGGCCTCGTTGATTCAAGATGCGTACGATGAGCTGAAGCCAATGATGTTGCTTAGGCACGTCAGGTCCCTTGCCCTAATGTTGCCGCAGCAAATTTATAGTTGAAGGACAAAAGTTATATATTGTAATAAAATTGGTAAAGTATGCGGCGTAAATAATTTGGCCTAAACTGTTGAAGTTTTTTATTTGAACCAGTCGCTGACGATAGCCGTTGATTCTATGCAGCTATGTATGCGTGTTATCCATAAAACGATCGCGTACTAATTTTTGAAAGGTCCGTAAACTACAAAGTATGTGATACATATAGTGTGCGATCATTTAAACGAGCTCAGCTAACATATAAATCATAATTATTTAGTCTGACAGCACATTGTATTCATCTTCGATTACTTGGTAATTTTAAGCTTTTTTCCTGTAAGTATTTTTATTTAATTCGCTAATCTTTCTTTCTTTTTACTTTCAGAAGCTAAACTTTCAGAATATCAGAATATTTAGATTATGAAGTATATTTTGTATTTAACCCATCAAGTTGTTGAATTGAAATTGGCCTCCGTGGACTTGCACTCAAGTTTTTCATCTACATCTACATCTACGTAATACCCTGCGAGCCACCACGAGGGTGTGTGGCAGGGGGTGAAGATCACCAAACATGCACTATTGCCATGTAAGTAGGATATATAATGTAGACATGCTAGAAAATAGGGTCATAGTTTATTAGTTACTACAGTAGATTATTAGTTATTGAAAGTAATTGCAGTAGTTATTACAATAGAATATTAGTTACTACGGTATAGTACAGGTTAAAATCTACATAATAAGGAAGGGATTATTGGTAGTTATTACATGCATCATGCACTACAGACTATTCTAACTATGTTTCACCTACCTATCCCTTTTGCTACGTTGCCTATTGTTCTCTCTTATGGTACGCGGGAAAAATGACATTTTAAATCTATCGGTACGACAATCTATCTCTCTAATTTTGTTAATATGGTCAAACCTAGCATAATACGCAGGGGTTCTTAATATATATCTAACGTCATCTGTGAACAAATCGGTTTCGAATTTACTTAAAAGGTTTAACCTAAATTTTAACCTGCGTTCTGATAATAATTCCCATCCTAGTTCTTCTATTAAACTCGTAACACTAATACAATTATCATAACGGCATTTTTTTCTTTTCTTTTAAAATTCACGACGATGTTCCACAATATCTCGCCGTTGAAAATATTCGCATTCAAGTAGTTGAATGGCTTATCTTCCTAGAAATATTTCTTTGTTACACTTTAATCTTGCTTAATGAACCCATTACATTCTTATTGAATCGTTTAATTTCTACCAAAGCTTTATTTATTGAATACTGTTTGTTGAGGGTTTTTTCGAGCATTAATTCTTCAAGCATTTATCGAAAACTTCCAATTTATCCAGAGGCAGCGTCAATGTATTGTGCATATCATTGCAAATAAAATGCTATTATAATTATTTGATTGATAAACTCGGATTACGACATTGATCTCCCTTCGCGAATAAAATGTTGCGCTCCTGTAATCATTCTCGAGACAAATAACGTTGATTTATCAACGAAATACATTACTGTTCATGCATCTGTGTAGCTAATTACGTTCATTTAACAATGGCGTAGAATATTTTTGCATTCTTTCGTGCTTGGAACTAAATTTGAGAATTCTTTGCAAGTGTGACGCACGTTCTGCCAACTTCCTGAATATCCATGACCTTTCCCCAGCTCTTCCCAATTGAAAAAAACTCCTCACTTTTCCCGTTGTTCCAGATTTTCCTGGTCGATCTCTACCCTGACCGGCCACAACTTGAAAACACGCTTGTATGGGTAGTTGACTTTTCCTTCTCTCAAGCGAGTATACAAGGAGTAATTTTATGGTATTTGGAAGGATTCAAATGGCCATAACAATAGTCTTTTATCCCATATTTAGATTTGTGCGCAGTACTTTGTATTTGCGTTGTTGACCTCTATTGCTGCTACCAGTTGTTTCAATGCGGGTGCCAATGTGCTCCCAGTTTTTGTTTCAAATCCTATCATAAGATTCCCCAATGTATGCATGGTCAACACAACATAGATGAAAACTCTGCTAATTTGTTTACATTTATAATCTTGAAGGTTCCACTTCATTTGCCGTATTTTTTACCAGTGGGAATGGTGAAGTTATTGGAAAGAGATACCTGGAAGATTATTTCATTATAACATTGGTTGTTTCGTTCATGGTAAGAAATTGGTTCCCCTTGAATTGATATCTCCAGCATTACGACTTAAGAATATCCGGGGAGGAGGGGAATGGAATAATTTTTCTCAATATCTTAGTAAATATATTGATATTAGTATTTTCTTCATAATTTAACTCGAAGCTGAATCGGAGTCGGTATTGTCAATAAAAAAATCCGCAGCCGTGTGGGAGTGGGTGGGACCCCATCACCACTGGTGCCTGTTGTCCCCTTAAGAAAGTGGCCTTAAGCCAATGACGAGTTGAATTATATTGAATAACGGAATGCTCCACTCGCGAGTGATTTCGGCGAGCTCCTTCGTTTATATCCCCTCCCAACACCCGCCCGTCACCTCCTACCGTTCGATTTTCCTCGAGGCGAGTCGACACCACCGGCAATTTAGCTGTCAAGCCTCCGCCAAGCAGTCCGCTTCGCTCTTTTCCCTCGGTCGCCCTTGCACCACCTCGCGCCACGATGATGGTGCGTTGCGCAACCCAGCCCCGAACGCGGCGAAAGCGATTTCTTCTCAGCCCAAAGCGTTACTCCCCTCCCCCCTTCTCACTCCCTTCATCTCCCTACGCCTCTCCAATCGGAGGAAAAAATATTCGCAGACAGATCCCTAAAGATCGCGATTTCTCCCCATATGGGTCGGAAGATTTGACCTGTTTCTTCCCTGCAGAGCTGTCTTCTAATATTAGCCCGCAAAAATGCCTGTCATGGTGACCGATTCCCTGAAATACCTCGTGAAATCGTAGTGCTGTATGAATGAGTATCTGATACTACTGGTTTTCATTTTTATGACATTTCATGGGAACTGGGATTGTGATTACGTGTAAACAATTCGTAGTTAGCGCATTTATTATTGTTTCAGAAGAATATATGGGTAGTGGTTGTGTCGAAATACTCGTATTTCATTCAGAATGGCGCGAATTAATACGAGTTCTGTGCCGGTAAATGCCTGCGTAAAAGAAGAGGCATTTATAATCCAGGGAGGTGGTTGGGACGAGATATTACTTTTAAGCTATCCAATGGGCACCCTTTTGCTGTTCCTGTTTTATGTGTATTCTTTTTTAATTTGAAATTAATTATTGGTATATTTGACTGCGAATGAAGTCTTATATTGATTGAGGTTATATTGTGGATATCTCCGTTAGGCTTATGATTGAAGCCCCTAAATCATGCCTGGTCACATGTATGTATTGTTGATTTGGCCAGTGGATGTATTTGCTGGCCTTAAGTTAAGTGTTTTACAAATATAAAATTCTGAAGATGGGAAAATAGACTTTTGAGGCTACCATATATTTAGTACTTACATAATCTTGCCCTTATAGATTTTATGAAATCCTTGTACATTGAATCATTCCCTCGGCTCCTAATATTTATCCTATTCAGTATCTTTGAACTTACTGAAGTATGACTTTCTGGATATTCCCATTCTTTCATAACATTTAATTTTCTATCTTGTTTGGCTTCAGTATTATCTTATAATTACTCTTTCAACTTGTTTTATCTAACCTTGCCGTCGCCCATTTACTATTCCGGCCTTTCTGTTTAAAATGATAATAGCAATTCTTGTATCAATGAAAAATGTATAACTTTTATAATACAATTGATAAATATGACATCCCACCAAGTGACAAGTGATCTTGTTTTATTTGCAATTCTTGTATCATTATTTGACTTCATAGAGGAAATTAGTGTGCAAGTCAAAGTTCTAATTGTAAGTCTTGGGTAAGTCTAACCTTGTATGTTAACGTACTTTAACTTCCCTCAGTTATCTATCAGATATTTATATTTTCCAAATAAATTCATGTACATTCCGAATACGTTTCTTTTGGGATTAACTCGCTTTTTGTCTTGTCATTCCTCCTTCCCTCTTGTAATCAACTAATGATATAAACCCATCATCTTACTCAGAATGTGCAAAGGAGGATGGTGTACGAGAATTCACCATTTTTGCAGAGCAGTTAAGTCCGTATGGAGGAGGATATACATTTTATATAGACCTATTGACCCCTTGCAGGGTTCCTTGACGGTCTGTCAGTATCTCTTCCCCAACATATTGATGGAATTATCGCAAAATATCCCAAAAAGTGTGTTCGCTTGCTAACGGCCATACAGTCATTAAAATAAATATTGTGTTAGAAGTCTCGAGCGCGAATATATCTTCCGACCTCTAAACGTGCAGTCTTTGAAACGGAGTTGTTTTTTGGTGTCTTGAATAATACCAGGAACACCGAGAAGTTTATTTTGTTTCTGTATTCCTCTATATTGCCTCGCTTTCCTGAGCTCCATTTCGCCGACCGTCACTCGATACTCCTTCATTTTTGTTTAATTCAATACCATGGCTAGATAGGTTAGCTGGTCGCTCGTGTATTTTCCCCTTTTCGCCACAAATGCACTTATCTTGCTCCACATATTTCCCCTCCCACTCCCCTCTTTACCTTCCCTCCTACGACCATACTGCTTTCCCTCGCGTCGTGTTGTTTATTCTTCACTCCTCATCTCATCTGCTCGGCCAAAATATTTTTCCTTGAGGGCTAAGCAGTTGATATAGGGACGCATTCCACATATGTTGAGCAAAGATAGGAGGAATACAAATCATATTGCGCCTTGGCTTACGGGCGAATACTTCGCTCCGGCTATTCGTTATCGGGGTTTAGCTTTTTTATTGCTAACAGGTTATGTTATCTCAAAAATTGAAGATAATCTGCTGAAAAATAAAAAAACACCTGCTTTTGTGACTGGAAACATAAAGTTGGGTCTTTGATGTGTTTTCTTTAAGTTGTTTGAATGCTTTTTGTGAGCGCTAAAGCCAAGCAATCCATATTCCCATGCGCAAGACGCTCTAAACGGTAAGTGTAATAGTAACTAGGTACTTGATATTTCGACCAAGGGATTAATGAACGGACTGTATTAATTGAAAAGTTTTCTATACCCTAGAACCCGTTTTAATGTCCGAAAGAATGAAAAAGTAAAATTCCTTGTCTTAATCATGTCTACTACTGGTTGATAGAAAATTTTTTGATTATCTTGGCACCTCAACGCTTGATGTAAAAGTCAGGGAAACTTCTGTCTGAAGACTTCTCTGAGAGAGCAATTATATTATTAGCATAATCACTTTTCACCTGGGCGCTTTAATGACCATCATCAACTACTGCAACAGAATTTGACAGGTCATTGACTAATGATGATGGATCTGGATCGAAAATGATGCGCATGCTTGAAGAATGCTGGCTGGGAGACTTGTATCTGACATATGTCCAAGGTGCGAAAAGATATATTATCCCGGTGTATTTTTTAAGGATCTCGTTGCGAACTGAGGAAATTATTCACGTCAAGGAGATACATCAGGTGGTATTTTATCCTTGATTTGATGCAAATCCCATCAGCCTTTTACAAATGTTAACATATTTGCGCTCCGCAATCAACAAATGCGTACGCCGTACATCGCATGCTTTAGCATTCAAACATTTTCAGTTAAAAAAAATGTCTTTGCACCTAAACACTAGCTTGGGCATAAAAAATCGGTTCTTGTGAATACATATTCTTCGAATATAAGACACAGTTCCCGGCTTCACTTGGTGGAAATTTATGATATCGCTCATAATAAAAGATACTTAGTTTTATTTCACACTATTTAATACAACTCAACTTGACCATGGTTTTGACACTTGAGGATGACACGCGGTGTCAAAACCATGGTAGAGTTGAGTTGTATTAAATAGTGTGGGATAAAATCAAGTATCTTTTATTATGAGTGACAAATTCTTCGGGAAACCTTTTAGAGCTAAATATGAGAATCTTGGGCGTTCGACTGCATTATTATACTGTCACCAATCCTTTTTTGCATGGTACATTTTCGCGTCCCGGACGAGTTCTGCTTTTATTGGATAGGCTTATGTACCTTGTTTTATCTCGGTAGTTTTCTTTTTAATGTCTTAATTTGAGTGGCAACTATGTACTATGGTTAAAATGATTGATTTCATGACAGTTTGTTCCTAACGCCATCATCAGTTAATTCAATGAGGTTTTAATTATATATCAACACCTCGAGAAAAGAGTAAATTCTTTGTATGCAATCAATAGGTTTTTATTTATTTCCAATATGCAACGATTCTACGAAAAGAATTATTGCAGTGGAACCGACATGTAATGTTTAATGAAATGGATGGATATAGCTCTCTCCATGTGAAAATTGATTTCGAATGACAATCGACTGATTTTATGTATTGGTTCAGCTTTCAGACTGAAATAAAGAAATTCGCACGGTCGTTACCGCGATAAAATACAGCATTTTTGCCTTTCCCCAAGTTTCCTTGGGTACCCTCTGTAAGAAAACTTTTAGAAATCTCAATCCATATATTAGCTATGCCACGGGGAACGGAGCACGTAATCAAAGGTACTGATGACATTGTGATCAGTCACCATCCGCCTTTAATTAAGATTTGTGGGTCCTATATCGAGTCTGTACTGTGAACGATAATTTCTGTACGTCTACGTCCCGCGTAATCAGCTGGAATGCGTGCTATTTTGGCACCATTGGGTCTACTTGTTGCGCCGCTTCAAGTCATGAGGGAGTACCCCGCGGTTCTTGGGGGATTAGTGCGTGCATCCAATCCATTATCCGATGAGTCGGAATCCATTTCCAGAGCCGAGCCGAACAAACCTGTTTCTCTCCGAATCCGCTCCCAACCCGCGCGAATTGCGATTTTCTTGTTTCTGAAAAGCACTCGCACATCCCCGCCTCTCTCCCCTCCTTCCTTCTTATTCACCCACGACCCGACATTCCAAAATGACTTAGAACAATTGCCGTCGCGGCCGGCGTGATGATCCAATCGATCCCGACACCGCATCTGAGTGGCCATTGTTTTCCCGAACCCTGCTCCACGCCCCTTCACGCCCGCATCCCCACGAGATCCGAGGAGCCTGCCGGCGATTGCAATGCCCACGATGTTAGATGATGCGCTTGGACGTCGCCTCGTAAATTAATGTTTTTATTTTTTTCCGTTTATTATCGCTGTGACAGAGGCTGGTCCTACGATGCATCATATCATACCGTACTTATATTTTTAGACATTTTTAACTGTGGCCTTACATTCTTCTCTGTCCATAGCTAGATATATTACATCCTGATCATTTTTTAAATTTTCATCCCTCTTTATTTTGGCTCTAAACCTAACTCTTTGATTATTTATTCCTGCAAATGACGTGCTACGTTGAAAAAAAATGTATTACTTCCAGATTGCATTTCATCGAAACTGTCAGGAAATAATTCATTTTAGGAATAACCAGATATTTCTGTTTGTTTTTATTATCAACTAAAAGAGAATTGAAGGGATAAAACTAGAAATAATCAATCAAAAAAGAGTAAGGCCCCATGTTTCTCCTCCGAATAGTTTTCCAAACTAATGTGGTTTCAAGAATATTCTTAGGTTACGAGAACAAGAGACTTGTCAAGCAGCATACAGAAATTTACATTTTTTCGGCGTCTTTAATTATAATACACACCTGAAAACTGCAGCAAGGTCATGCAGCAGAAGGTCGTTGGCTTTGGAAAGGGAGGGAATGGGTCAAAGACGAGAGAGGAAGTAATGAAAATCTGCTGTGGAAGAATATGTTCTTTTATTTTGTAAGCGGAGGGAAAGACGCCTTCATAAGTTTCGCGGTTGACAAAGGGTCACCTATTTTTATTGAGGAGGCAACAAATATTTCCACCTCCCACCTGCATTGACGTTTACGCACGACCCTGTGAGTCGCCGAAAGGTTGTGTGCCAAGGGTATCGTATTGTAATGTAAACAAACTCTCTAACCAGATGACAAGCATAGTAACGGGCCGCCAATCCGCGTCCAAAAAGTGCGAATTTTTTGTATTGAAAGTTGAAACTATTGTGGGACATGCATGTATTACTTAGTCCATCTCTACGAAGTCCCAATTATGGTTTTGCTTGTTTAAGATGGTGACAGACGGCGGACGTCATTTGAGTCTTGAAATTGAAAGATGGTGAGGTCAATTGATAAGGGAAGGCTTACTTGGGAAACGGAGGAAGAGCGGATAGAAACTCGGCGTCGGCTTTAGCTTAATCTAAACGAAAGTCTCCAAGGAGTCAAAATATGTGCTTCCCATCCGAAGAACGCATCATCCAAAGCTGCTCGTGCTCTCTACACAGCATTGAAGAAGGGTTGGCAGCCAGTTTGATAATTATGTTCAGCATCAAAACAGGTCAGGTGTGGAATCGCGGTCCTTTTTTTAGCGTTATCGTTATCCAAAACGCAAAGCGCTCTAGGAGAGCTACTCGCGTAGCAATTTCCCTAAAAACGCACCTTACCCATTAAAACTAGATACTTGAAGGTACATGGCAAAAAATGAAGAATTACGCTCACGTTTTCTATCTCAAGAGTAACATTGATAAATTAGCGACGCAGACGTGTTCGATATAAAGATCCGTTGTCGCACCCTAGATTACTAATGATAAAAATTCGAGGAAAATTACCAATATCATTGCATTCTTGTTGATAGAGAATTCTACTGTTTCGTCTCCTTCATTTTACCGAAATGGGGAAAAGGATTTGCTTGAAAAATCTCCGCCAACGCCGGGATTCGAATTCATGCCCCTTGGGATGGAAGCCAGTCTTGTAGCTACCGCACTAATGCAGCCCTCGCGCTGTTCTGGGGGGTGCGTGTCTGTAGTCAATATTCATTAGCGGCGGATGGAACATTGTAATCACGGCCCATGGGATACGAATCCGTCCCGTCGGGTCGGCGGTCGCTCCTGTCTCTCTGCCGCTCGCTCGGCAGGGAAGCGGGCGGGGTGCGGAGCGGCCGGTCGAGTAGGGAGTGTGTGGATGTGCATGTGTGTGTAGTCCCATCTCCTCTGCAGAAAGGGAGAGTGCATTGAGAGGGCGCGGTGTGGATTGGGGTGCGTGGTGTATCTAGGACTGACTGGGCGGTTATACGTGTCTGTGTTTGTTGGGGGACGGCGGGGGTGGAGAGTGGAAGGGAGGAGAGATTATGAGGGGGGGAAAGTGAGGCTGCAGGGGGATGGGGAATGGAGAAGATAGTGGAGGGGAGGGAGGGAGAAGTAGGGGAGGCTGTGGAGAAAGGAGGGAGCGGGGGGAGGAGACGTGGAGAGAGGGAGTGGGTGAGACCGGGTTTCAAGGTCACGGGGGGAATTTTCCGGCGGAGCAGGCTAATTATAGCGCGGCTTTGGGTGACTGTTGGGCGCGGCGGAGAGGTGAGTGGGGGGGGGGGGTGCTCTCTCTTTCTGTGTATGGCAGGGTTGTAGGTTAGTATGTGTGAGTGTGCTTGAGTGCTTGTGTGCTGGGGATTGACTAGAGCCCAAGGAGGGAGGTTAAGGATAGTGGAGAGAAGACTGGGAGGGGGTGGTGGTGCGTATATCGGAGGGGTTCGGTTGGTGCGCGCGAGGGACGGAGCACAAATGGGAAAGAAGGTATTGTGGGGATGCAGTCATAAGGGTGGTCGCTTCAAATGCGGCGGCGGGTGCATCGACTAAATCAGCCGTTTCCATACCTACTGTGCGCATATCCCTAAGAGCAGGTACTAGGTGTTTTAGGGGTGCGCAAAAATGCTATATTCATGGCGAATAATGTTGAAATAGCAGTTGGAATAAAATAATGAAAAGATTTATGTAAGGGGTTCAATTTTTGGGATTGAGTGACTGAGGGAAGCAAACTCAAATGAGCAAAGGTTTGTTGACGCTGCAGTATATCCATGTCTCCGTTTGATCTCGTTTTATTTATTCCTCGTCAATTCAATTTATGTGACGTACCTGCGCTGGTATATCCACTGTCTCTATTTTCTGTGAAAAATTTCAGATCTGTAGAACTGCAGATTGACTCGGAGTATATGATTTTACCATACTTATTATCTGAAGGATAGAAAAAACTGCTTGTCACTCCTGAAAGGACAACGTTTGCATAATCGAGCATTCTGTTTGTTTGTGACTTATCTGAGCTACATGCTGTGTAAACTCTTACCTCTCAGGATTTCTAGGTCAACTCAGAGGGTATATTTCACTCCCGCATTACACGTGTGGATCGACAGTGAGTGTTGTTAGAGACAGACACCTGCACAAATAGCCACGCATTAGGCATGAATTCCTACTTACGACGCACCAGTCACGATTAGAGCAGAATGGAAGCTAAACCCTAGTCGTCCTAAACGACATCCCTTTCAGTCCCTTCACTTTTCCAATTCTTTTTCCCTATTTTCTTCGTGGCGGGCATTCTAATCTCGCTGCCGCACAACAATGCTGCCTTGACGGGTCACGTATAGATGTTCATCTACATCTATATACTCCCCTGCGAGCCGCCGCATGAGCGTGTGGCAGGGGGTGTTTGGACACCAGCCGTGTAAAGATGTAATGCATAAGGTTTTGGGAGGTGAAATTGTGACGTGTATTATGGGAGTGTATTTAGTAAAGGTCAGTTTTTATTGTGGTCGCTTATTGTGCGCGGAAAGAACAAGTTTTTGTGCCTATCTGTTCGGCCATGTATCTCTCTTATTTTAACACTTCTGTCATGCTTAGAGATGTAGTGAGGCGTCATGATAATATTCTCTTTGTCCCTCTGAAGCACTACACTCTGGATTTCTCAAGAAAGCTAAGCCTAACGTATTGCCTCCGCGTCTCTAAGGGCTCCCACCTTAATCCCTCTAAAAGCTGCGAAACACTATATGTTTGCTCGTAGCAGTTTTTAACGAAGCGCGCAGCTTTCTTTGTATTTTATTAATTTTTTGGTTAAATCTTTTTTACCAGGGTCCCAAGTGCTCACGGCGTATTCAAGGTGTGGCCTAACCAGAGCGAAGTAGCATGGATAATTTAAAGGTTAAATACATGCATGTTTGTATAGAGACATTTCATTGTCGAAAAGTGCACCAGGCCTACCGGATGAGCTGTCAGTAACCGTTAACTTTTTGAAAATAAAACAATAACTCCTCGAAATAGTGTCACTTTCATCTCTTTTTTAAAATACTTCATCCTATTCCCTTCCTTCCCTTTTGGTGGATGTCCCAACATTTCTTATCTCGCAACTTTGCAACAGCTCTTGGGTTAGCCCATAATCTCATAGTTATTGTCATGGTCGTAGCCAGGATTTATACTAGGGGGGGCAGGTCACCCATCCGTAGCTGTAGATATTTGCTAGGGGGGCAGGACGTTATCCTGTCCGGCTCCTTAGAGCAAATTTGGTATTAGATGTCTCGTCCAGGGGGGTAGCTGCCCTCCCTGCCCTTCCCCTAGCTACGCCCATGCGTATAATAGAACCCACAGTGGTAGCTTAATTACTAACTTGTAGCCTAATTTTATTGGGGTACAGTGTATCACATGTTGGTGTTAACTCACCCCGTGCCCCACACCATTGAGGTGGCTTGCACGGTATTATGTAGGTGTAGTCCTACGCCATTCTTATCTCATTGGTCCGCGGAGCAGCCGTATTGTTTTTGATTTTTGGAGCGGTGGTGTCGATGCCGGCGGGGTGACTTCAACCCCTACGGTGAGAGGACTTAGTCACACAAGCGCACAAATATGAATAAGTCATAAACTCTCATATGCTCATCGGGAGCCGCGAAAAGAAACCGGATAAGAGCGAAGAGGCGTGAGAAACATAGCTGCCTCCCCATCCTCCTTCCCCATTCACAAACACTCTCTCTCCTTCTCGAAGCTCTGACCGCATCACGTGTGCGCTACGGCGGTCGCCGCTCCGGGGAGAGCAGGGACGCCGCCGTGAGCGAGGCGTGAATACATTTTCCCTCGGATTTAATGGAGGCACCTCAGCCCCATGCCCAAGCTCTCATCGGGAACATTTTTAATGGCGCGAACTCGCATGCCTTCGGGTGCGCACTCGTCCTCGCTTCGGTGAAATTATGGGGCGTGAGGATTGCTGCCTCAGCACCTATGCCTCATCCGCGTCTCTCACTCAATGCTCCAAGATATCTTTTAAGCATTTAATGGTTACCCACGTCAGAATCTAGAGCCTACCAGCGCGTTATGATATTTGTTGTGTTAGTACCGTAGCCAATTACATGAATTTTTGTGATATTTCAATCTCCAATAGGAGTGGATATGAACGTAACTTGTGATCAATATTAATTTGCAGCATTAGAGGAGTTTTTCTGACTCCAATGAGTAATACCTCTCGATATTTGTTCGGAATTCATCCAGAATATTTTCCCTCTGAAATTAGTCGTGATTCTCTTTGTAGCTTGCCTAAATAATCACCGGGAAGATGAGAATGACAGATTTATGGCTATCTTGCTCGCCAAAAGGAAGGGAAATATATTTTTCACTCTTTACATCCATCATCATACCTACGTAATTAAAATTTTTGGCAAAGCAAGGCTGAATTTTTGACTGGAGTTTGAATAAAATTTAAAGACCCACTTCTCCTAGGGTATTTTGGTTCTTTGCTTGCCTAAATAATCACCGTTAATCTTCCTATCAATTGGAGATTAAATAACTGATTGTGGTCAAAACAGACCGGGGAATTAACTTGATCAATAAATTAGAGCTTTATATTTTCCACAGTCTTTTATTATTTTCACTAGTGACTTTCATTATCTAGAATAATGACAGTAACGATGAAACTATGGCTTAAAGAAAAAGGGTATGGCAAATAACAAATGTTTATTCAATGAATAACTTTTATTATTGCAGTTTTTCACGATTGACCGGGGTTTCTATTTTTACACTATCTTCAGGCAAAACATCGTATAAGTCGTGTATGTAATTTTTACCGTCTTTGGATAAGAACACTAATCCAAGTAATTTATCTCGAAATATTTCCACACAATGTCGTTGGAATCCACGAGCATTTTAATCGCTAATTAATTGAGTGTTGTATGTGACTACCGCCAAGTTAAGCAGGAATCATTCGTTTTTACTGAGGGTTACACTGATCAAGGAGTTGATAACCCAAGTTTGATTTTACATGTGGAAGTTATGCACGAAGGATATTCATGGGTAAAACTTTTCGATGGGGATATTCCAAGTTCCTTGCTCGGCTAATTAAATGCTCCCCTAAGTGAAGATGCTTTCTATATCGCGGAGCAGGTGACGGATTTGACCTCCACAACGACCCCATAGTGCTGTACCATTTTCCCCCCTTGGCCGTGAAGGGAAGTGGATGAGTTATGCCGAGAAGGGAAGAGCAGCTTTGGGAACGATCACCTTGAGACGCGGCCCTCGTCTGCATGTACGCACTTGTACCATCATTAAGCGGAGGAGAGTGAGAGGGTTCATTCCTCCCTCAAGAATTATTGGCCCACCCCTCCTCCCCAAATGTCCACCTCTTTGGCGACGCCCGTTCACTTAGTCATCCTATATTTATCCAAGGAGCACATCGCGTCATTATTTCATAAAATATATCGATGAACTCAGGATTTTTTTAAACCGCAGTCTCAATCTTGCACCGCTGCTAACTAATGACTTTAGCAAATCCCTCGTCTAGGATGGTTGGCGGAGATTTTATCTCATTTCTATTCTCTTTCTTTCCATTTTACTCTCACGTTCACCACGATTTCGAATCCCTCTTTGGGCGTTGACGCTGCAACATGCTGTGGGTTTAAAAGGATTTAATGAATATCATATTGGATTGTTCTTTAAGAATTTATTTGATTTTTCAATCGTTAGCCGTCATTGAACATTGTAGTGTGTGTTATAAGAAGTCCTCATGGCGACTTTTGCAGTGGGAAATGCTGAGAGAGATGGTGTTTTTATCGCTCGTATTGGGTGTACATTAAGATGCCCTTTACATTGGGTGTTGTAACACTAGACTTATCGTGATCACTTGGACCTCGCGACTGTTGTGACGGGTGCTTGGATCATCATTTTTAAATTACTGGTAACTTCTCGCCTATTCCCATACTTCAGTCGTTTCTACCGAAATCGGAAAACTATCCAGTGCATGCGAGTCAATCCGGACAAATATTATCAGACATTGCCCTCGTCTTATTTGTCACGTAGGCCCAAAGAATTCCCCACCCCAGTCGCTAGCCATTTAGGATGTTTCTTTTTTTTTCGAGGGAGAGGAAGACGAAGACGTAGCGGGTTCTTGGGGAGCGGGAGGGGTTTGTTATGAGGAATGCAGCCTTGTAGGCGTCGTAAGAAAAATGTGAGAGCCAGTCATTGGAATGAATACAGCGAGACGAGCGAGATTAAAATGCATGCTGTAGTTTTGCTGCAAATGACCTGCTTATAATTCTGAGCATTCAAAGCTGTACCATATTCGTAGTTAGTGTAAAGCATTATATCAATTCATGCATGTAACAAATACAATAAGTAAATAAATGTGCTCATATGGTTAAATGATTTTAGTTATCCTTAGCAGTCAGTCGATACCTATGCAGCGGTGTAATACGATATGAATAAAGTGCATGTTGTTCTCTTCTGTCTTGTTCTAACCGGAGATGAAGTAATAACTCGAAATATTTTATAGCTGTGGAAATGAGATGGAGATGAACTTCTTTTCCGCGTTCGTTCTCTGTTGCTATTCCAACTTCGGTTGTACATATTTGCGGAGCATTTTGTGGCGTCCAACCCACACCTTTATTTCTCCGCTCTGGTTAGATGAATATTTTCTGTCGGTTCAAAGTATTTGACGCATAAAAGGAGCCACTAAATGCCGTAAAGTTGGCCTCTCATTGAAAATAGGAGATAATTCATAAGGTATTAATGGAGAGAAAGTTTACAGCTTTAACTTTAGGAACTGCTGCTACTGTTTGTGCTCGGGCTCATTCTATATTCTCAGTTAGTTCATGATCTCTTGTATTAGTATGCATAATGTAGTCATCTCAGATTTTATTGTGTGTGTGAGAATGACGTCTTCCAGAGAGAATTTGTTTCATATGGCTGGTCGCCTAAGTTATTTCATATTGTACTGGTCCGAGAGGCTCGGTTGCCTTTTTGTTATAAGCTATATTTTTAGCTTTGAAGCAGTATAAAAACGAGATGTTCGAGATCGAGAAAAAAATTTACTACAGAGACCGGTTGGATAATGGGAGTGAGCGCATACAAGGAAATTGTATGGAAGAGGAAGTCGGGATAGGATATTTTGGGAGAAACCGTAACAGGGAATGGAAAAGCATTCGTCTGGCTCACTCAACTGGATGGAATTTCTTGTTGAGGAAATTATTTTTCGACCCTAGGAAAATAGGGTGATGTAGGTATATTGTGCGCAATCCTAATATTTTTATCTGTATCCTCAGTAGATTTTTTATTAAACTTAATCCCGTATGTGAATACATATTACTTACAGCCATACCTTCTGTCTCGTTGCTTCACGTTTACCAAAACCTTTTGCGAAGAAAAACGTAATTGGACGCAAGTTATTTTCCTGAATCCTTACGCTTCGTGTTTGCGATCCCGCTTCGTGTTTTTTTTCTAAAAAAATTAAACCTACACATAGCTTTATTCAACTCTTGCAACATTCGTTTTATATTGAGAATTAATCACAGTGAGAGTGACATTTTTTCGGTATGCGGCGTGTGTCATATGTTGAACTTTGAACATGTTAGGTTGGCTGGCTAGAGACTGTAATTGAACCTCACCTTATTGAATCCTGCGATACGTGAACGCTCGTATCCATTACATCCTTAACGTTTCCTGCTCGTGTTTTCCCACTGGAGTGAGGCCCCTCACTTAAAGGGCGCCTAGGTTCGCCCCGAGTTATCTCCCAGAATCCCCTCCGCCCCTCCCTTTCCCAATGCCAACAACCGAGTGTTCTAATCGCTAGACCCACAAGCCGCTTTTTCTAACGCTTCCACCAGGTTGGGATTTTTTGTTGAAAGGCTCATTTTTCTTCGCCTATGGGGGTTTCAACTCACCATCCAAAGGCCCACCTGCTCCTTTTTGGGACAAGTGTGTCTGAGAGCTCGTTGAAAGGGGTATTTGGTCGCGGGCCGCAGGGTTCTTTATCTCGAATGTTCTCGTCTTGGTCGAAGGGATAGTGTGGGAATTAGGCATTACGAGCCAAGAGCAGAACCATCCGGAGAAGAACGGACGAGGAATATACTTCTCGTCGATGAGTGTCTGCTTCGTGGAAGATAAGACTGCTACTTCTTCTTGGACGCATGTGAGGCAGCATTTAGATTGTGCCGTCAACCTTTAAGACCCTTATGACGAAGGTCATAACGACTCGTCTTGTGCTCAAGAATGATCGACGATACATGCCCAAGTTCTTCACTATTACTTAATGTCATTTTCTCCTCGAAAATTAGGGTGATTAATGGGTGTCACTGATACTGAATTGGTAGGTTATTTGGCGAGTTGACTACTTCGCTTATCTTTTTATTAAATTTTTTCATTAATAAACCGCTGCTAATGGCACCTCTCCCTTTCCTGCGTCGACGCAGAGATGTTCTCATATTCCTATTACTTTGTGAAAAACTTCACCCCGTGCCACATACTTTTGTGGTAACTTTCAGATTATGATATAGATGTGCTGATGGAGATGGGAAGGATGAGTGGGCGGGGGATGGCGGTGGGGAGGGGGCGGAGGAAATAGGGCTGGGGCCGAATTCGAGGGCCCCGGGAGGCACTCTCGTTTGAGTGGAGTGATTGGGAGGCCATTGAGAGTGTGAGCGGGGGATGATATGACGGCAGGGGTGGGGGCGCGCGCGGGCTCCGCGAGGAGCGTGCCCGGCCGGTCGGAGCCAGCCACTCGCCCCCGGCGGCGGGGCGTGTTGGCGTCGTCGTTTCGGTCGCCCGGGCGAAAAGTGAGGAAAGGCCACCGCGACCTTGTCACGGTCACAAGGGCCGGGTTAAGGCTTCTTTTTTTCATGGTCTCGGTCACGTATGACTCTTGATCTCCCCGTGGCTCTCGTCGCTCGACGAATTCGGCGGATGTAGATAAGTCAGCGCCCCTATCGAATTTTCGCCCGTCAAGAGGCAATATATTTAGTGAATTGCGCCCGAAAATAACGTGTTTCGTAAAGGCATATTAGTTTAAGGTTTTTCCTTTTGGCGTAGTTTTGTTGCTGTTTGAAAATAAAATTATTTCCATACGCCGCGTCTCTCATTCATTGAGACTGATAATATTGATTAGGAATACTTTCGAACATATTTCATTGATCGACTCTGAAACGAATTCGAAATTTCTGTTTTTAAAAATTCTGTTCCAAAATCGTAAAGCAGTGATAGCTAGCAATGATTTTTATTGTAACAGATTCAGATTCCTGTTTAGAGGGAAATTTTACTTCCGTTTACTCATTACTGAGGACGGGTGAAAATTATTCATCACCATCAGGACTGCAGTTGTATTAATTTTTAGCTGCTATTATTTTTGCTAGCATGGTTTATAAGAAGGGCGTGAGACCCCATGACGTAAGACGGATTTAATATGTTTTTTTCTAAACGTTTTAGTCAGAAAATAACTTATTATCGCATTTATTCCTCTTGGTATTTATATTTATAGAGAAACAGTAAGTACAATGCCTGTTAGAAGACAAAATCCACGGTCGGAACGAACTGCTGTATTTTTGCTGAATGCCGGTTGAGATACTTGGGTAACTGTGTCCGATACCCTAAAGGGGGAAAAAATGTTGTTGCATTTCGCTTATCACATCAGCATGGAGGAGGAATGGATTGGGGCTATGCTTACTTACATGTATTTACTCAATACCTTCAGTAACTTTTAGTGCCTTTTTATGTATCTATAACCCTAGCTTCGATATGTTGCTGTGAATTTGGATGATATAACGAATCTAGGTCTATTATTCAAAATTATCAAATAGTTTCGTGCGTAAGGTAAACTGGACTTTTGTCTCACCATTTCTCGTTATTAGTTTCTGGATTACCTCATTGAAGTATTTTTGCAAGCGGCTCAAAAACAAGGCTTAGTGCGTTCAACATTCAGTGAACTCACGGTGAAAGGGTGAGATACTTTTCACAAACTAGAATTCATACTCACGGTCCAAATATCGTTGCCTTTTAGCATGATGAGGCTACCCTTAGGATCTAATCTAAGTGACGACAAGCAGCACAATCTAGGTCGCGTAATTGAAGAAACATTTTCCGTAAGTGATCATCGGCAATGATTTGGCTACACCTTTTTTATGATACAATGCTTAACTGTGCACGAATTCCATCTTGATTGTAATGTAGTCCGATGCAGAAATGCCCGACTTGAGGCATTTAACAGCTGCTCCAATGAGAGTGGTCAGCATTTGACCTAAATCCAGCGTTCTATTTTAAGCCATGTCCTGCGTGATGTGGCGTTGTGCGCAAATAGTCTCTTTCGTTCACGCCCCTGTGGTGCGAGGCTGGTGGCTGGGATCTAGGAAGAGGACCACCCCACTTGCTTCCTCAATCCGTCATTGACGGCGTCCTCTTATCTCTCTCTCTCTTTTGGTATTTTTTCCCTATTTATCTTTGCTCTCTTCTCTGTGAGCCCCCCTCCCCTCCCTACGCGCCTCTCCTACGGATGTCCCTCTCACGCCTCCGCCTGCCTGCCAAGGTCACATTTGGTGATTTCTTCGAACGGGCTGGAGGAGACGACTTCATTCCACTCATCCTGTGCCCGTGGATTTGCCGAAATATTTCTCAGATGAGCGATTGCGTCGGGGTCTAAACTTTGCCTCTGGATTAATTTACGTCTCCTTTTTCTGAGTTGTACGAACTTAGATAGATTGAATTCGTCTTGATTTCTATCAAAATAAATGCAAAATGACACTTGAATCACCCATTAATACTCTGTACAAAATTTATCGCCAGAAGGAAACTAAGTACCAGGGCTTTCCTCTAATTAGTGCGTGGAGGTCAAATTGAGGAATAAATTGCGTGTGATATCAGTGATTTTTTGTGAAAAGCCCCCTCTCTTCGTTGGCATTGCGTTAAGTAATTAAGTTCGTGTAAGATAAACAGATTCGCTCCAGAGTGAAAATGCTACTTATATAAAATATCGTGTGGATCTTATTTATTTGGGGATTCTGCCTACATCATGTTTGATAGAATACTTCTGATGATGGCCGTATTCGGAATTGGAGGTCCAACTATACAAAGATTTTACGGCTACTCCTCTTTAATCTGGCGCTGAAGCTAATATACTTTCGTGGGTGCAGGATAAAGTTGCAAATGTATTATGAGTTGAAGGTTACTTGCCTCACAACTTAGTTGATTAGGATTTCTGACGTTGCTGTGTTAAAAATGGCCCTTTCTATATTTTCGATCGTCTTTGGAATAGGGGGCACTAATCCTGAAAATTTCTGGCTGCACCTCTGTAAACTATCAACTTTTCCAAGTAAAAAAGAAAGAAAAGTGTCCAGAGCGTATTTCACGAATGACAATCTGTGCTAAATCTGTCTGCATTGTACTAAAAACCCGGTTACTTTCGATCTTGGTACAGAGGCATCGCCATAGTATGCTCGTTCAAGCGAGTGAATGAATGAATGGGCGTTCAACAGGTTTGGGGAATAGTTTTTTACATTGATGAAGGGCAAAGCAATTGTTGAAGTTTCTAGCTTTTCTGCAACATCCATTCCCTTCTACTAATTCCTGTGATGTCCGCAGAAACAGTTTTCGCCCATATTCAAATCATTGAATGTTAATGTGAAGTCATTTCCTTAATTTATGGAGGTATTTCGATTATTTAATCGTGTAATCGTGGGGAAACAAGTAGGTGATTACTTCTGACACATGATCTGCCGATCGGATGCGATTCCGGCAATGGCATTGTTTTGCCGTCTCTCTCGCTTTTGAAAACACAATGGAAGGACTCGGAACGCATCGGATTCTTCCTACCACCAGACTCCCGACAAGGAGGAAGCTCAAACATGCGCGTCATTTTGGCAGCGACACGAAGGAACCCTTCAGCGCGAAAGAAAGATTGAGGGGAAGGGCGAGGAGGAGGAGGAGGTGGTGGGGACGAGGGGGAGAGAGGGAATTGGAGAAGGGGGAGGGAGAAGCGGAGGAAGTGGAGGAGGGGAAGTGGAAGAAGGAGGGAGATTGAAACTCCTCCCATGCAGTCGTGGCGGTCAAGGTTATGTATAGGAAGAGATGCCAAAACATTCAGCTAGTCGGATTAGAGATCCTAAGACGTCGCAAAGAACAACAAAACCCCTTCCTCTACCCCTCTCACTATCTCCCTCGCTTTTCTTTTTTTCCCGCGGTCTCTCGAGCACACATGCGCAGTTGGAAACCTGCATATCCATGCTTCTCAAAGACGCGGGAGCTTTCGGAGTGGTAGCGTTTGTTTTCGAAAGGGTTGTTAGGGGTTTGGTGGCTTGTGGTAATGGCGCCGTTGCCGAATTCTGAGAGATTGGGTTTAGGAGAAAGAAGTTAAGCGAGAGGAGGTGGCGAGAAATAGAGAAAGTGGATATTTGAGGGAGGATGAAAGTGTTAATTGCGACTAAATGACAGAGAAGATTCTATTTCACGTTGGTAAGGTCGGACTAAATATATGCCTGGTGTATTTGGGACTAGACCGATGAACAGTTGGAAGTGGAAAAAAAATCTCAAAAATGATCTCCCTGGTTTGTAAAATCATTGCTATGAGGAAGGCAAACGTACGCAGGTGAATAACTGGAGATACTGTTATGCTAATCCTTAAAAACATAGATAAATATAAAATTAAACGCAAATGAAGTTGGTGGAAGCACTCGTTTAACACTGACTTGAATGAGATAATCAGGTTCCTTCACTTAACCGACGGAGTTGACCATAAAAAAATATATGGCAGCTAGTCACTAGTGCGAATATAATTGGGTATCCCTCCGCTCGTAGGATTCCAGACTTCAAATAAACATATTAATGCGCCAATAATCACAGCGTGTACTTGAAATACTCGTTTTTTTACAGTGATGCAGAGGTAGCTGGTGTTTTAACTTCCCATGAAACGCTTGTGGAAGCTCGCAGGTCGCCAAGTAAATCTAAATGGAGATGAAATCCTGATTTTACACGACTTTCGGAATATCAGAGTGATAGAGTACCTATATTTCCGAGTTTGTAGGGTGTTACGAGACGTGAGGTAATGTTGCTTTGGCCAAATTCCGAGAGATTAGCAACAGGAGGGCAGGGAAGTGAAAATAAAAATAAAAGGTTAATGGAATGGAGAAGGCGTGGGAGAGAAGGAGAGAAAAGTGTTATAGTTGTCGACGGGTTTTTGGGGTGAGTGAGAGAGAGAGAGAGCGAGTGGGTGGATGGAAGGTGGAGAATGCTGGGAAGGGAAGGCAAGGTGAAGCGGAGGTGGACGGTGGGTGATAATAGAGTGCAGGAGGGGATGGGCGGGGAGGGTGGAAGGGGGAGGAGAAGAGGGGTGGAATACAGGGAAGCGTAGTCGTGTGTGGGCTTCGCGGGAACACTAAAGGAGTTTTACGCAGGTGCGAGTGGACTTGAATGGGTGTGGGGTTGAGGAGAAGCCCGGCGATGGGGGAATGTGAGGGAAGAAGGGAATATAAAAAAAATATGTGTGCTGGACTGTGGTTTTTGTGTGCGGAGTGCGGACTTGATAACGACCAAATTACCGCCTCCTCCTTTCTTTCTCCTCCAGGCGAGGCGGGATGACTAATGTCATGTCCCAGTGCCCCGAATCGCGTCGCTTTCCAGTTTCTAATTGCTCCGCCCATCTCGTATTGTTCCACGGCCGCTTGGTTTTATATTCTTGTTCTTCCAAAGTCACTGTTTACGTTTCAGCGAGGAGATTTCCATATGTAAATGTACGAAGCAATTGAAGCCGGTAGAATATGATGTTGCGATGAGCGGTTGACACGACTTTCCCGTTAATACGCAGGTTCTGTTGTATTCCAGCGTTACTTGTGATTAAATTGATATGTTCCTTTGCTACCCTCATTAATGGCAAAATTAAAACAAAGTAGGTGGATTCAAAGAGTTACGTACATTTTTATTTAATTTGTTTGTGTTCATAATATGTGAAAACGCATTACTATACCTTCATGACGGTACGTTTCCGCCCGCACTATCATGCCAATGATTTCGATGGTTGGTTTCAATGTTGCTGTTTACTACACCACAACACGGCTTAATTGCAATGACTTGTTTTGTGTCCTGGTGGTCGTGGGAGTAGTTCAAGTCTTGCGATTATCCTTCCTAGAACCATTCAAATTTATGTCTAGTGCTTGCAATCCTAAACTGGGAGTAGAGTTATCTTAAATCCGTAGTCGCTCAATGTTTGATCCTGATTTTGAACCCCACATCTACATCTGCATATAACTCTGCCAGCCATCTCTTGAGTGTGGGTCAGGGGGTGAGTAATCACCAAAATACATAATAATATACCTCTAGCATTCACCAACCTGAACTACACTATAGGCATACACTAATTCTACAGAAACTATTTGTATTAATATCTAATGCTTACACGTTAACGTACGGCGGTCATGCGAAACATGCAGTTTGTAGAACGTACTACACGACCTGTGGATTAATGTACTTCAGTTTCATAAGCAGCCAATATGGTCTCTTATCGCTCGTCGGAGAAACATTTTAAACCTGCTTGTTCTGCAGTCTATTTCTCTAATATCCTTCTCATGATCTGACCTACGGTGGTGTGTTGGTGTTCGTAATATGTTAATTACGTTGTCAGTTAATAAATTGCTTTAGAGTATATCTAAAAGATAAAGTTTAATTTTTAATCGATGATCTGGAAGTTATTCCCATCCCAGTTGATGCCAAAGGTGAGTAACAGGAACGAGATTATCCTAACGTCCTTTTACGTATCTTGCCAACTGGGACTATCTTGGGACGTAGGATCGCAGTAATTATTAAGTCAATGATCATGGTAAGTATGCTAGCGTTTTGAGCAATTTAGGGTATGCTAGTACTGTATCATGTGATGTCCTGCGCTATTATACTGGATAATTATTACAGGTTCAAGCGCCATGTGAAATGGATTTTAATATCCGATGAAAAGTATGAGACCCAGTATAATGCCAGTACTTGTGACCAAGGTCTTAAATTGTTTGAAGTATGAAGAAGAGGAAATTGTCTAAAATATTTAATCTTTGTAACTTAAAAAAGTACTCGTCTCACAGTACTCGTTTATCAGCTCTGGTTGAAATTGAAATTCGACTTACATATTAGAAAACTTTCAGGTCTTGGTTGTAACCCAATTTAATTACTTACTCAACTTACATAGCTTTCTTTCCATTTTTCTTTTCGGGATTCGATCGTGTCGTTGTTTTTCCTTTTTTCATCTTCGACCTGAAGATACCTTCAGGATAGGAGGAGAAACGTAGTAGGAAAAACAACGACGGCGAATCCCGAAAAGAATAATAGAAAGAATACCTGCTCGTCGCGGAAACCTGAAACAGAACCTATATAGCTTTCTTCAAAGTATTGAAAATTTCGTCCTTAAAATTATAGTTTAGTCAAAGTGTCGATTATTAGAAAAACCCCATCGTGGAATCATACTATTGCACAGCCGCAGACATATTTAAGGCTAGTTTTACCCAGGGTCTTTCAGGTCGAATGGTTCTGGGGTCGACAGAGGGTTGGACGGATTTGCGGGCCGGGGCTCGAGCCAAGTCGGAGGAACATGTAAGGATGGGGGAGAGGGCAAGGTGGTGAGGAAGGGTGGAGAGAGGATGTAAAAGGAGAAGAGGATTGTACGGAGGGAGGTCAAGTACGTCCTCCTTACTTTTAACCCTTCCCTTTCTCCTCTCTTCTCTCCTCCCCCCTCCTTCTTCCTCACTCACACACCGACTTCCAGTTCCACAAATAGAAATGAATCAGCCCCAGTTCGGCTTTCCCCAGTCGCCGAGCCTATTTTTCATAAAGCTTAAATTTTTGATGCTGAGTTTTGACTTTCTCGCGAAGTGCACTACAAGTGAGTATTTTGGGTGAAACCTGTTGAGAACGTCCAGCGTGATGGACGAGGGCTTCCCAAATTGGGCGCGCGAAAACTCCTCCACGGTTACCGCCGTCGGCTGCGAAGTTTTGTCGCCGGGCGGCTCTCCGCTGCGTCGCAATTCGTGGATCTCGCTTTACCCACGCTCATCGCCATCAAAACTATTACGACCTCGAGTTTGGGAAAACTTCCCGTGTAATAAATACTTAAATCCTACGAGAATGAGTTAGGTAACATTGTCTAATATCGCATGAAACCTAAACGTAATTTTTGGCAATGCATTTATCATTTTGGCCTTGTTTATTTATGTCTGATTAGTGTTAACTGTAAGTAGGCGTAACCTTTTCTCTAACTTGATGTTAAGTGAGGGTTTTGGTTTTGCATATTACACCAGACCATTGGTTAGTTGACGTCAGAATTATCGATAGAGGAACATATTGACACCGATGTTCATTCGTAGAAAACATCTAAATAGAGATTTAAAACTGGGCCATAAAGGATTTTATGTGGTTTTTACCCTTTAACTCATGAAAAGTAGTAGTATAAAATTAGTTGCTGTGTTTAGTCATCAAAATTCATCGCTTGCTAGGTTTAGAAAATGCTCACAAGTATCAAGATTGGTCTTCCCAATTGGTTCCCTAATTGGTCTTCTAAGCTATGTAGGGCGGATTTTCTGGTTTGGAGCAATAGCGCTTCCGGCTAATCTATATTAATACTAGATCCTTAATCATAATTAGAGCTGAAACTATTTTAAAAATATCACACGAATTAACTTTAAAATTTTCTGTTTCATGGAAACATTTGTCATCTAAATAGGAATATCGCTAGGTGGTTCAATTTTTGTTTAAACCCGCGTATCACGTCCTACATTTATGAAAGCGGAGTAAAAAATAAGGTGAAAAGTAGAAGTATGTAGATCTAGATATGGAAGGAAATTGTTATTGCTCTTAGTTATTGTGTAACTGTTGACCAGTAACTCATTTCGACCAGTCAACGTTCATTTAGAAGTCTTCTATTCGTGTTTTTTATTTATTAATAAATATGTTTATTTTTAAAACTGTTGACAGTATTTATAAATTCCCATTGTTCTAGCTGTAGCCATTATTTTTGTGGTCGGCAATTTTTTTTCACCATGTTTACCCATTTCAGAGGTCGTATATTCGCGTCCCAACCCCCTCGTTGCCCTCAGCTCCCTTCCCCCCACCCTCACGTCATCCTCGCTAGCTACGCGCGCGTGCCGCTGAATTACGGCCGCGCCCAGAAGTGTGAGTTTCTAGATTACATCACCTGTAACGTCTCCCGGCTGCCAATATGCCTCCCGCTGGCGTTCCGCGCGATCCCAGTGCATCCTGGCGCCTCACTAGTGCGCGACTCACGCACGTCTGGCGCTGTTAAGAAAGTCGGGCTTTTCGGTTCCCATGGCAACAGAGTCCTCGGCCACCCACTTGTGCATGAGTCGTGTCTCTCTCGCTCCTCGTTCGCCGCCCCCCCTCCCTCCCTCCCTGCCACCTCTCTCGCTTTCAAGCCCCCCCTCCACCACCTTTTCCTTCGCCCCCTCCTCCCGGCCCGCCGCCGCCGCCAAAAATTCAATCTCCCCCGTCACCGGGCGCTGATGCTCGCGCCGGGCAAGGGCACGACGTATGGGAAGGGGCGAAAAGGCGAATCCTTAAGGAGGTGGAGCGGAAGAAGGATGGGGAGAGAGGGTTTTTTTTTTAGGGAGAATGATGAGAGGCGTCAAGGGGGATTGGGACGCGTGAGGGTGGGGGGGGGGGTGTGGTTTGTATGTGAGAAATGAGGGATGGGCGGATCGTGATTCGGCGGAAGCGAGTGGGAGTGGGGGGAGGCGGGGATATATCTTGAGAAGGGGGTTCGGAAGAAGGAGCGAATCGGGTGGAGAAGTTGATCTCCGCTCAATCTTTTTCAACCCTCCGTTGATTTTTCTCGGTTTCTCCCACTTTTTATGTGCCGTCTACAGTTTTTGTGGGCGGGAATGGAAGTAAAATAGGCGGACGTAATTCAGGAAGAGCTACTCCGGAGTTGAGGTATTTGGCTCGCGAATGCGCTGAGTTAAAATCCACCGGGGAAACCCAAAAACTGTGGTAGTTTCTCGAACTATTAATTTTTTAGCGTTTACAATATTGCCATATTAATAATTTGATCGCGGACCTTTTTTGATCGTGTAATTATGACTGCGCAGTCTTCTTGCATCATTTGCGTTGCAGTGTTATTCCTCCCACTTTCTATCCTCCTCATTTCATTTGCCAGAATTTCAGTTACCTGCAAGACTCGGGGTAAAAGACGCTTTATAGCCTTATTATTATCTTCCCAGAACATGGGTGTTTGTGTATGTAAAAAAGAGTTAATTGTAAGAAATACGTAATCAAGAGTGGTTATGCTCGTTTAATTTCAAATAAATAAATATTATTCATGGAGTTTCCATCTTAAATTCATGAGTATGACTGATCTAAATAGCTTGCCATTAATCATAAGTGATCTTCAGTCTTGCCTTAGAGTGCATGGAATTGAAGTTTGGCTTTTGGAAAACAAATTTTGTGAAGTTATTATAATGTAATGTAGAATGAGACACCTATCTTCATTTCCCTTGCACGATAACTTTTATTTAAACGGCGAAACAAAAAAAGCAAGCAATGGAGACTCGTGGCTAAAATTCCAAATTCCTATTTCGTTTGACGAAATTCGTGTACGAAATGTTTCGTAGATTTTTAAAAATTTTTCTAAAATGATTCGAAATTAACTCAGAACCAGCATTATAGTACTTTTTAAGACTACAGATTTTCCCAAAATGTGATATGTTGAGTGGGCATAGTCATATGAAATTAGCTGTAAACGCGAAATTTGGATCTATAAAATTTGCAATAATGTGGATTTATGATTGTTTCAGAATAGAGCGTCGCATAGAAAACCTTTCAATTTGATTTTAGAGGAAACATCTTGCTTTCCTTTCCTCTTACGGGGATGCTCGAGTGGGAAGAACTGCAATAGGTCCCGATTACTTTCGGTAATCTCAATGATATTTTGAATTTTTGACAGAAAAATAGTTTTTCTATGTAGAATATCTATCATATATCATAATTTCTTAAATTTTGCACTATTTCAATATTATCCCTTGTTTTGGTTTTAATTATCTCAGGGGCTTAATGTTTTCTTTCAGATACCTAAAGAAATCCTACTTATCTACGATATCACTCGTCACTGTTTCGGGTCGTGATAAAAATGCATTTGTCGTAATGAAAAGGAGTATATTTGCATCATGAAAGACACGGAAAATGGCGGTTTAGCGCTCTTTCACAAAGAAAATAAGACTATTCTAATTTGAAATTTGGATAATCTAATCAAAATTTGTGCCTTTGAGTATGGAATGAGTCACACAGATGAAGCTTGTAGCTAATTCGTATTTATAATTGAATAAAATTTGTGAACTTTTTCTACAATGTTTAAAGATTATGGAAAAAATTTCATTTATTGTCAATGGTTTATTTCTTTGCTAATTTGTTGAATAATGTACAACCCGATTACCGTTTTAAATAGAGGGTATCATTGGTAGGAAAGTTGGGGTGTTGTTTCAGATGCACATGCTGCTGAGATTATTTTTCATATGAATATAACGAAACTGCTTAGGCGGATTGATTTTCGGAACCTGGTAAGAGGCTTGATTAATTTTGTTATTGCTATGGTATTGTATAACTTTATTGCTAATTGGCTAAAATATTTGTGTGTTGGAATTCAGGAAAATTTTAACTTTTTCTTTGAATATAGAATTTTTCCTCGCTATCGAGACTTGACGTCATCTCTTGGGGTCACTTCGGCTCGTCGTATGGTTAAGATTTTTCTTATATTAGGAGTCTCTCAATTCATCATACTGTCTTGATTCTCGTCAATTATGGTCTAAATTCGTCTCACATTTCGTTGCGTCCATTGTTACTCTGCGTGTAAAATGGGACATCTGTATAAATCTTACCGCTTCCAATGCTGTATTCGGGAGTTTCATTGATTGAGAATTTTTAGTCAATACTCGGGCATTTTTAACAGTTTTGATGCGATTATATTATTTATGAGCCTAGTTCCAATCAAGTTAAATGTTTAATTAGAATCGTGAATTATGCTTGAGAATAGAGGAACACCAAGGTTTATTAGTTGAAACGTTTTTTAACTATGTTTTGTGGTTTTATAAATTAGCACACCGGTATATTTCACAAAATGCATTAAAATCATACTACAATGAAAATATTTTTACGAATTCACCATCAAAGTTCAGTATTTCCTCAGACATTTCAATAGTTGGATTTAATGGGCAAGGGTATACTATGACATTTTTTATGACGGCTTACGCTTTAGCTCCATAATGGTTGACTTTTTGAAAGCAATTATATCAGCCTAGAGATATATTGCCAGTTTTTAACGTTGTACGATGTTTTTCGCGGGGCGCATCTCGGTTTTCCACAATCACTTGTCGTTTCAATATGTTGATGAGAGACCTGGTTGCCGTTCTTCCAATTTTTCCAAGTATTTTAAATCTTTAGTTTTAATTGATAGATTTTGTTATTGGGGAAGTAACTGTAAGCATTGCTCTTCTGAATGGTTGACTTTTTGGATTACGACAGTGCGAAAGAAGGAACGGTGATCCCACCTCTTTCCTCCATACATCACGATCATTCTTCCTCCTTACTTCAAGTTCTTCTCTTGTCCTATTTCTCTCAAATTTGGTTTATTCCTTTATTCAGCTCTCACTATATCCTCCTCCACTGCGTCTTCCCTTTCAGTACACAAAATTTGTTTTAGGTGTCTATCATTCCCTTCCGCTTTATCTTGCTGTACTATCCTCATTTCTACATTTTCCCATTCTCTTCCAAGTTATAATTTTCACTCGTCGTTTCTTTAATTCTTCCGCTGTCGATACTTCCTTTCTTTTGATTTTCCTGCTGCCCTTTGCCAAAAACCTTTCTTGGTGGGAAACTGGCCTTTTGAATTTCCGTGTTTCGTGTGGCCGGACTGCACTACTATAGGTTAATCTCCTCCTTATAATCGAGGTGCAAAAGCCGTGCTTGTTTTCTTTTGTAATAGTCTTTTCAATGTATTTACAGTTTGAAAGAGAAATAATTTTATTTCCTGGAAAGAACTGTTTTCATGTGGTGAAATGAAATGTTTCATTTTGTTTTTTTTATTACTACCTAAGGTGTTAACACACTGTAATGCCTTATACGTTGGCTACTATCCAAAGCAAGGTCATACTTCTCGCTTATCTGACACTTGTATTTTGCTTTATTTCCATATAGACCGCTTCCTATGTCGATATTATTGTACTAACAATTATAGGTATATTTTTTTAGGCTTTATGGTACTGATAGACTTTGTTATTCTCAGTTGCTTAACTTACGTATCGTACTTTAACCTTTGGGGATGCCCATTCTGTTACATTCTTTTCATTCTGTTTCAGAGGAAATAATAATTTTGTTTAGCCTTCTCTAACTGGTTCTTTGGGGAGAAGAAACATATTCGATGAATTTTTGCATAAAAATCAAATAAAATGATCAACTGACAGATCATTTTTAACTGTATTATGTCCAGAAAAATTTGTAAACAACGCCATTGGAACGATTTTCCTACTGTATTACACCCATTTCATTCTAAGTACTGGGGAAATAAAAATATAGTTGTCGTGAATAAACTGGGTAATTTAGACGCTCGAGTCCACGACCGCAGACTAAGCGAAATGATAAACCTGAAACTCCCATTAGCCGCTCCTTCCTCCCAGCCTTTGCTTTCTCGCCCGTCTATCTCACGATAAACCTCTTTATCTAATCCCAACCTATCATCACCGGCAACAAAGGGTTCGCCACGGAGTATAATTGGAGGGATGCGAAGGCATTACGGCTCTGTTTTGAATCGGGCCCGGTCGCTTTCAAATAACACTGGAAGCGAAGAATCCCACTCTCCACGTTCTTCTTCTATCATAAGAGATGGTTCGTTCCCTCCCCTCTCCCTCCCTTCCACTGACCAACTCCCACTCTCCGACCGCCTGATTACCATTCATCTCTCCCACTACCACCGTCATCAAGGAGTTCAGCGTTCCGATTAAAGCTCGGAAGATGGCAAAAAGCCTCCAGTGTAAGGCCTCCCGCTGGAATCTTACCCTCTCACGTTTAGTGCTTTGTGATCTCCTTCCCTGCCCCTTACCCCCCTCTTCACGAAACCTCGCTTCATTTCCCTTCTCCTCTTCCCTCTCTCTATAGAGTCCAAACCTTCACCCTCCACTCCCCCGCCCCTCCTCCATCCCCCCGCCAACCATATCAGCCCCACCCCAAAAAAGGAGGAAGCAAAACTCCGGTTCCTTCACGTCGCACTGACTACTTACCTTCCCTTCCCCTTCTCTTTTTCTTTCCTTCTTTCTTTCGTGTCCCTTAGGTCCTCGCCCTTCTTTCACCCCCATTCATTTTGCTCTCATTTTCTTCCCTTCTCCACCACCACCAATCTCTTCCTCCGTTCATCCACCCGTCACCTCTCCCTCTCTCTTATTCTAACTTTCCATATTTTTCTCTCGCTTTCTCGTTCTCTCTTTTTACGCCCTTGTTTTTTTCTCTCTCTCATTCTTATTCTCTCGTATACACTATCTCTTACCCTCCCTTTTTTATTTTTAGATTTTTACAAATATTCGTTCAATACTACCTTTATTCTTTTACTTTTTTGATTGTATTAATATCGTTTATTTGCTGTGATGCATTTGTTTATTATCGCCATTTTGCCGTTTTTAAGGTGTATTAATTACGTTTTGTAACATAATTAATTTAATACGTAAACATCGACGTAATATACGAGACTGTCACTTCTTTTATGCTCATTGGGTTGTCACTCTTAATGGATAAGTGCATGTGGCTTGTATCTATGTCCTTACTTACCTTGAAAATTATTCTTGATTTTTTTCTAGACCAATATTTTGTCCTAGACCAATAAATTCATTTCCTCTCTATTTTAATCTCTTTCTCACTCTCTCTCTCTCTTACTGTCACTAAATCTCTCTCTCTCTTACTCTTCTATCCCTCTCTTCACTCCTTCGGTCCAACCAACAATCTCCACCTCGGCGTAATTATTCCCGACCGTACATCGCCCGTCAAGTCGCATCTCCGACACCGAGGTGTCGTCTGGGCTGCAGCATTCAAGGGGCAGGACATGAACCTCTCTCTTTCTCTCCCTACCCATCCCCCATTCCACTTCCGTCCCCCTCCCTCTCCCTCCCAATGAATGCGCGTGGGTGAATGAAAAATCCAATCACTCCCCAGATTTCGAGGCTCCGTCCTGGTCGAAGACGAAGAAGGGCGTGTCCCTTGTGAATTTGAACTCCTGCCAGACCTCTGAATCCCTGCTAAATGCTTTATTCTGGTGTTTTACTCCTATCTTTTATTAACGTGGCGCTTAGCAAATATGTAATTCCAAGTAAAGATCTATGATTGTGATAGAATAAAAAAATTGCTGCCTAATAGGTATGGAAACTGTGGCGTGCATGTTAAATGTGAGTGGCATAATTTTGATAGCTTTTATGCATGATGGATTCACTTTGCTCTGCTTTGTTATGTCCTTGCAATTTTTAGCCACGAGTGGTGTTAAATTAAGTTAATAAAATATTTCCATATTACGATATTAATTTCTCCATTTTCTCTTCTTTTACCCAGTTATTTTTTTGCCGAATATTTTTTATTTTGTATATTGTTATTGTGTAAGAATAATATACCTTGGGAATTATTTTCCTAGAAGTTGTGGCAGGGTATTAATAAGGATATTTGAGGGTATACCTTATGTGTGAAAATTTTAATAGTGCATTTTTAATAGACTTATTGAAGTATTTTTGATTGGTTAAAAATGCACTTCTGACGGTAATGGAGAAACCAGGTCTGTTATTTTTTATATTTTCATCTCATGGCGAGCATTATATTTTAGGGTGTTATATATGGTGTAACCACATTCTATATCAGCAATCTCTTCCTAGGTACGTATAACTCTCTATAAAAACATTGCCTGTATTTTGTATATTTGGTATATTTCCTCGTGATTTTTTCCCTGTAAGATTTATGCATCTTGCCGAGGGAAAACAAATCCGAACATGTAGTTTTTGTTCTCAATTAATATCATTTGAACATAATAATTAGAAATGCTGTTTACCGTGATCGAGATGTTAAAGATAATTTGCATGCCATTTGAGATTTCTACCAAATTGATCCTTGCGTTTCAAGAAATCTCACGATATTTCCAAATTGTTAGAAATCATCTTATTTACTTATATTTTGAAAGTAATCAGTGTAATTATAAGAATTAATGGGGCATGGAAAGCTAACTGGAAGGGTGGAAGTTTCATGTTTATTTACCTACCTTTATGGAACTTTCTTCCCTCAAGGTAGTGAGTCGAAAGCCGATCCCACTAACAAGCATGTCATCCGATAATACCCTTTGAGCAACACAATATGCGCACCGAGTCACTTTCTAACGAGCTTCAGCTCTCCATGAAGTTTCGAGCCTCGCTATACACCCCTCTTTAAGTTAAGTTGTCGCGGTACAAAAAATATGGCCCCTGAAGCGAAGAGAAGAGTTCTCTCCGCAATGGCTGTTTGGGAGGCTCTTGTGTTTTTAGTCCGTGTAATATAATTCGTCCTCATTCATTCCATCGTCATTTTCTGCGCTTTGCTTTTCCTTCTCTCTTCTCCTTAGCCCTCCACACTCTACTCCTGGTGCCTTGTTCTGCCACTCCCAATTCTTCCGTCTTCGCTTGACCACCACTACTCACTTCTTTTTCTTCTTCTGCCCCTCTCCAATCTTATCACCCCTCCACACCCCGTCCCCTGTCACCTCTCGACTGAACACCCCGCGTCATCTTCCTCCCGCACACTCCTGTTTCTTCCCCTCCTCCCACTGGCTTAATCCTTCCTCCGATCCCTCTCATTCTCTCCCTCCTCTTGCCCACTACTTTCCTCTCCCATAACAACCTCTCGCCTCCTCCTCACCCAAAAAACACCTTCGGTCCAAGGTCGCTGTGTTTCGCATCCGAGTGATTCTTAGTCATTTAAATCCACGTCCTCATCGCCCTCTCCTCGAAATCTACATCACCCCTAGAGGGCCCTTTTGTTAGTCTACGAACACTTCCTCAGCCTCCCCCACCCACTTCTTCTCCTCTTCTATCTCTCTTCCTCCGACCCGCTCCAACTCTTTCCCGCCGTGATTCACATTCAGTTCTCAGAAACATGCGGGAGTGGAGCCTTTTATAAGCTTTCTTTCGTCCTCCGAGCGCTCAGAACGATAATTATAAAGGCTTCCCAGTCGTATACATGTACTCACTTCCTGGTGAGATGGAGGTGAAGGGACGATTCATTGATCCTAGGTCTTTCGCTGTTGTTTATTTCTCTCAGATGAATACTTTCTCTCTCATTCAACCGGTGGCATAATTTCAATTACAGAAGCTGCGCTTTAAATTGGGAACCAACTATTTAGATCAGGGTGCTCAAGAGGATGGTGAATAAAAGGGAGTGATATTCATTTTCAATATCTTTTGAGTTTGCATTTTTAGTAATTTTATGAAATAAGGACGTAAGTTTTCGGCTAGTATTTTATGAATCAAATAAAGTAATTAATATTGAAGATTATTATTTCTCTGAAGCATGAAGGGATATTTCCTCAGACGAGCTTATCGTAATTATTTGCTTCGACCCATTTTACGTGAGACTTGAAATGTGTGAAAGACATCTGGATTTTGAAGCAGATAATGTGTTGTATGGTGAATAAGTTACAAATTCCATCCCATTTTACGAATACTATGATAGCAACTGGTATTTTTTATATTTATCGTATTCGCGATAAAAGTAGTCGTGTATGTGAATTTTGCACTTGATGTAAATCTAGATGCCGTTGCCTTTTATAGTTTTGTTATTCATGTTTTTATAAGACATTTCCGTGCGCCTTTCGTGCGCCTAATGTGCCAATCAAACACCTAACTACGAGGTGGATTGTTCAAGAGTCTGAATAAATATCTTTTTCATTATATTTTGAAAATTTCTTCTGTAATGAGTAACGCTTATTTTGCTCACTCCTTTCACTTCAGATTATTCTTTCATTTTACATGCATACATACATACCAATCATGCCGTTCACTTCCGGGGTAGGCGCAGTCACAATTTTTCTCTCATAAATACATATTTGTACACCTATCTCTGCTTCAATAATTTCCTCCGCACTGACCTATCCTTGCAAACATCGTTTGCCTCATTTACCCTCATGCACTGCTTCATACACGCCCTCCTGTTTTTAAGACTCCTAACATTCTTCCTCCTAAGAATTTCCTCAACCACAACTTTCTCGGCGTACCCCTACCTCTCGCACCATTTATTTCACTCTTATATATCTGTTTGGTTATCTGACTCTCACCCATTCTCTCAACATGGCCAAACCAACGAAGCACACTCCTTTCATATATGTCGATCACTGGAGCATCTAACTCACATTCATTTATTACCCACTCATTCCTGACCCTATCCATCCTACTTTTGCCGCATACACTCCTCAGATAACTCATACCCACGGCGTTCAGTCTACTTTTATGTCTATCCTGACATACCCATGTTTCACTGCCATACAACAAAGTGGGGAGAAGTACACTTTTGTTCATTTTACGCCGTAAAAAATGGAGAGAATGAAGCTGAAAGAGACTGGGATAGCTGAACAGATATTCAATTCACGTATTTAATTTCTCGTGGCGTTAAAATTTAAGTATCCAGCTTCATTCCCTTGTTTTTTCAACCCTATAAGATTCTATAGAATTTTTTCAAAACCTCTCTCTCCGTTAATTTGATTTTAAATTAAAACGTTCCGTTTTTTCTGCTCTCCCGTCACGTTCCATGGAAGGTATCATATAAACTGCGGCGGAATGACTGGTATTTCAATGAAAACTGTAGAGATAGGGTATAATCAAAATTACCTTAAAATTTTGTGAGTCAAAATGAGCGTAGGCAAAGGAAATTCTTGAGTCATCGCTACTGTTTACTCGGTGGTATTCACGCGTCGGTTACTTTAGTGAGCGACTAAATTCTTCTCTACGATCTACACTATGACTGCTAACTCCTCGAGTTTTGATTGGCTCCTGCCTCCCGTCATATGCTCATGGTGTTCTCCTGTAGCAGTTCCAGCCATGTCGTTGATGGATAGGCCTGTCATACTTGCCATGCCATACATACATAAGGTGGCTTACTGGGTAATTTGTAGATGTGCATAGGTACACTACACTACTGCTACACGCATAAACCGTATGCAGTGGTGATATTATCGTGTTAAAAAGTGTTTCATTCGGAATAAGAAGCCACTTTTTATTCCTATTGGGGAACATAACAATGTATTCGTTCTAACTGCTAAAAGGTGAATTTTCGATTTTCTTTAGCCTTAGATGATTAACTTGACGACCCTATTGTTGTCATCATTGTTCCGGGTTTTTGGTGCCTTTACTCACTGAAATGACGGGAAATTACTGCTAAATAAAAACATTAAACAAGTGAATGCAGCATAATCAGAATGACCTGGAGTACATATTAACTTTTTCCGATCTTAAGGGCGTTGCAGAATTCCTAAGAACAAATCTAACTTTTGACTGTAGGCCAGAGGGTGATCAACGGTAAATATTTTATGGAAACGTTAATCCAGTGGAAGGGGTAGTGAGATTGGATGTAAATGAATATTCGAAATGAAGATCTGATTCAATTCAATGCTCGAAAGTTTGGCGAATCGAAATCAATGTAGTCGAGAGTAACACGGGCTTGGAGCTGCGGCCCTTTCACACACAGTGACTAGTCGTTAGGGACTTTTTCTTCGTTTGTTGGTATTTTGGGGGAGTGACCGAAAATTGAGGTTATTTGCGCTATGATGGTGAGTAGATTGATAAGAGAATATATTGTGAAGTAATGAAGGATGCGTGATATAAAACCCATCATTGGCACAAGTTAAGATACAAAAGGGTCCTTTGTGTAATATTCCGACGGAGTACTGCAATGTTAGTGCTCTTCGCTAGTTGGGAATGGGAATTTTTTGTTGTAGTAGTTTCCTCTGTAGTTTCCGGAACTTAAACCTCGTCTCTCAGAATCGAAATCCGATACTCTAGCCGCAACTAACCTGATGCCTCCGACTAAACTTAATATGGCAAATGGCATTGACGTGAACGACTAATGTGTTTCAACTATACCAGCTGAGATGTGTGGGAATAGTCTGTCGATGAATATTTGAAATTAAAGACTTATACTCTCCTCTGAAACTTTTAGATAGAGCAACATATTTCAAAGCCTCAGCGTCATCATCGTAATTTTACTTAATCCGACCGACGGAGAGCGTCACTTGTAGTTCTCTTAGAACCCAGATAAGGATCAAGATTCTACTGAATAAAATGTCAGCCTCCAAAGTACTATATATAAGGGTCCGGGATTTAAACCCGGTCCCTCAGGACTGGAAGCCGGTGCGCTTGCCGCCACACAAGCTCGAACCCCTGAATAGTCCCTTCCAGTCCCAAAATCGTTCATTGCGAACATGTGACGAGCTTTTTAAAGGATTATAGACAGGGATGAGAGCGTCTCCCATAGCAGATTCGTGTGCGGGAATGGAGTTATTGGGTGCGGCGTCGTGTTGCGGCAACCTGGCCGCTGCGGCTTCCTTTCTCTTTTGGGTGAAATAGTTGCTCCCCGTCCCGGAGGGCGGAAGAGGCATGGATCGAGTTCTGGACGCTCTCTGACAATATGCCACGAGAGTGCGGACGTAGTCGAGACCGCACACTTATCCGAGGCCCGCTCGCTCTCCACTTTGTCGCCAGAATCTTCATCCTTCCATACTTGAGGTGAGCGCTGTTGTTTTGGAGGGAGTCGGAAGGGCGGGGAGGGGGGGGGAAGGTGGGAGGAGGGATTCGAAGTGGGGAGAGTAAAAGTGGAGGGGTTTGGGGAGAGATAGACAAAGAAGAGGTGCGATGTTGGCACGTGGACTTAGAGTTGAAGTGATAAAAGAGAGTGGGCATCGGAGGAAGGACATTAGGGGGGAGGAGGAGGAAGAGGATGGAGAGAAGGCGGTGGGGAAGGGTGGATTAGCACCGAGTTTTGGAGGTCGGATGACACACATCCTCACTGCTCGCCGGAGGCATTGAGCAGGAGGAGGCACCGCATTCCGAGTAACAAAGAAGAACCCGCTGGGTGATCATCAATCTGAGTGCTCGTGAGATTAATTTAGGGTGAACTTAACTCGCGGCAGAGAGAATATATGCCATTTGTGATGATGCATTCGCTGAATTTTGCTGAAATAGTGCGTTTACCTTTCTCACTCTTGACTAATATTTCCTTTTTATTATAACTATTGTATTTATGACTTTTTCTTTGTTTTATTAGCCTTCAAGTTTTAAAACCAATTATAATTTCCCTGTTAGTTAAGTTTGAAGATTTACCTTTAATGTTCTTAATTTATATGGAGAAATTTTCCTTATTCAATGGTATTTTAAGCCTCACGATAGTTTTTCGTATGTAGCTTTTTATTCACTGGCCAATATAGAGTAGCGCTGAAATAATCAGCTCTTTAATACTTTCGTTCCATGAATTAATCTTCAAAGATAGGGATTTTTCATTAGCTTCTTTCCAGTGGAGTTATCGCTATACTGCAGGAGGAATAATGTGTGCGAAATCTCACGGAAGAAAAATCATTAACCATAGCCGGGATCCCTCGAGTATCTAGGTTCGGGTCTCGGATTATGTGAGGAATAATGTGATTCAGAGTATCCTAATGCAGTCCTAAAGTCGGGATAACGCGGTGAATTATTTAATACTGAAGTGAAATGAAGACTTACATTTAAACTAATGAGGCATTGTATAATATGTGGAAAAATATATGATGCTTGTTTGTACGTCTGTCGTGATGGTCTTTCAACTTAAATGTAAAGAGTTCTTGATTTGCGTTGATGAAGAAATTATGTTTATCAGGTTGATTCATCGAAAGGACGAAAAGTATCGTGCCTAATTGATGGGAGTGGTAACGCATTGCGCAGCTTTAGCCTCAGGGGAGACGAGTTCAAAGCCGGGGAATTTCATAATAAGATGGAAAAGGGTAAGTAGTTCCTGAGGAAATGCGCTCTTTCTCATGTTTCCCTTTCCCCAAATTCCGTGAATTGAACACTCGTGGCGACTGAACGAAACCTCCCCCGAGTGCCTCCGAGGCAATAAAAACAAATGGAGGGAATGCGGTATTTCATCTGGGATTAATGTCTTCCTCTTCGCTCATAAACTTCATAGCTGAGACCGAAACAACTGCAGTAGAAAAAAAGTCCTCTCTGGGTTAACCTGATGCTCGGTGAGAAACAATGAGAAGCATTCGAAGGTCCTTTCGAAAGCGGTCCCTCTATGTGTCGATTGTTTATACGTCTTCATTACATTTACGTGACTAAGGTGGGTCGTACATAGCGAACTTTCACATCGTCGTTTCGTGGAGCACGGGGATTAACTGGGGCGATATTGAAGTTCGTAATCGTGTAGGAATTATTGGCATCATCAAAGAATTTCGGTGAAAGTCGTGTGATGATCATCCTCCGCTTAGCTGTTATCGCATTTCACGCGAGAAATGAGCGTTTGCTTACGCCTGCCATGGCCACGGTCTATTTCTATTATTTTATCTGGGAGATCTAGCCCACCGTAATATCGTGGAGTCGAAGTAATTTTCTATCTGTCAGAAGTTTACTCTTGCAGAGTAATCTAAGGGTGTCGTTAGCTAAATTCAACATGACCTCGTATTTTATCTTCCATAATGGCCGTGATTGCTGCACGTAGTTCAATGACTTAAACGAGGTTAGCCATTTCATTATAATTTATCCAGCACTTATTTGGAATCACCGATTGATGACTCCTATGGTGTTTAAGATGTTCCTAAGAAGATTCAAACCTATCTAATTTATCTCTAGGCCTTGTAGAAGCTCTGAATTACTACTGTAAGAAGTCGCTTAGGAGTAGCTGTCCATCTACTATACTCCTATGACGTCGTAGCGTGCAGTTCCTCAGCGTAAACTTTGCTATGAATGATTTTTCCCCTCTACATAATATTAAAGATAAAACTTACCATTAAAGTCTTAAAAAGGAGAGGGCGTGTATGGAGCAACACGTGGTTGTATCCGGAGCGAAAGAGGATTGCAAAGATAGGAAGGTGTGGAGGAAAAAATTTGAAGGCGGGGTCAGCTGTACGAAGTTATTCCCGAGAAATTAACAGTCTGATTAAACCTACCCGTAAGGGAGCTGTGTGATTGGTATGCATGTATTTTTTATTAAAGCATTGTATTACTTGTTTTTACTCTGTATTTTTTATTAAAGAAATGGATTATTTATTCTAAGAAACGCATGAGTAATGCATAATTTACTGCTTGCTCTATAAGTATACTTACAAAATAAGAACAATTTTTTCTCTTTGATTAAGATATTGCGTATTAATTGACTTTTTCCATAAATTGCTAGGTAAACAAATAAAATGGTTCATTTTATTTTATTTCTTGTCCAAATTTTACTTCTTACGAAACAAATGTCCACTTCCGGTCAAAAAAACTATTAATCATGTTCTTGTTCATTCCAAAATCTCTTATGGTATAATCTGCTGGGGCAGTGCATACATGAACACATTTAAGTGTGCACTCGTCTTGCAATAAAAAATAATTCGTGTAATATTGTCCAAAAATTCTTATGAACACTCATTTCCGTTGTTCGTGGCCCTCAAATTGTTGCCACTAAGGCATTTGTATTCATTTAAAGTCTTAAAATTGTTTTATGCCAGAAGTGGCAATATGCCGAGTGTATCTGATAATTGTAAATATAATATAAGGAATGAGTCAAACATTGTAACAAGCAGACCAAGATTAACTTTATATAAACGTTGCTCTCTCAATATGGGGCCAAAGATATTTAATTTATTGCCCGCTGAAATTAAAAAAATTAAATTTTCAAAAAAAAATGTTAAAACTTGCCAAAGACTGGCTTTTTTCTCAAGAAAAAATTGAACATTTATTTGGATGGTATTTCATTGTAACAATACTTATGAAACAGCTACTGCGTTTTTTTTATGGCATAATTTTTGTAATTTGCCGGTGGCTCAATTCTGGTCTTATGACCTTGGAGACCACCTAAAGTTCCCTCTTCCTTGCAAGTTTGTGCAACAAAAATTCTTTGGGAGTAAATAAATTATTATTATTATTTATTTAGGCTGAGAACAGGTTTAATTAGGGCTCTAAAATTTCCTTTTGGCGCTTTTTATTTTATCTCAATTAGTTTTTGCTTTGATGAGGACCTTTCAGTCAGGGGTTACCCCTAGGAGATCAAAACTTTCCAGTACACAATTTTTGTCAATTGTTTATTGTATGCTCCCTCGTTATTTGTGCAAATGTTGTGCTGAAATTATCACCGAGAGGAATTATATCAATTTTCTTTAGAATATGCATGCGTAGCGAAACTAATTCATGGAATAACTCAAAATCGATTAAACCACCATATGTTAATGTATACTATTTTTTCATTGAATATTTTTATTTCTTGGTTAAATAACGAAATGGAACAGATTATTTTTCCCAGGAGTATAAAATGTTGAGGTGAATTCACCTATTGACCTGCGGAGTTCTTAATGGCTATCGTCATGTATAGAGTTTTGTATTTTTGGTGACAATGTACCCTTACCATCCCATTTATATGTGACTTTTTCGGTCCCACGCTCACATAGTTTTCTGTGACTATAATTTACGCAGGATGCTTACTCAAACTGTGTATTGTGAAATGAAGTCGCCGAAGCTAATTGCTGAATATTTTTATGGTTCATGGTGTGATTTATTTTTTATGGAACTTTTCAAAATGTTGCTATCACATTTTGAATTTGAGTAGTATGTTAGGCTTTTGCTAAAAAACACTTTACAGACAAATGTCGGAGAAGGGTTTTAGAGGAAAGAACCACTGACGCTTTCGTCGGTTGTAATCTGTTTTTAATGATGAGGTTAATTTTTGCAATAGATGGAGTAAAAGCGGATACCTTAGTTTATCGATATCTTTCTAGTGCAAGATGAACTCATTAAATGGATGGAGAGCAATTTATGGAATCAAAATGATTCTGCATCTTAGAAGGAAATATAATTTCATGTCAACAACGGTAAGTGGCCCAAAAAGAGCGGCGAAAGCTACTAAATATCCTAATTTTAATAGAAAAAAGGGACACTCTATTTTTGTCAGTTGGAGGGAAAGTGTATTTCCGGCTACTGCCAAAAAATGCTCACTCGGAAATGACTCCGAAAGAAAACTCGTTTAATTGGCCTGGCCGTAGCGAGAGAAAGTCATGGACCCCTCAGAACTGATGCATCCGTGAATTTTGACGGTGAAAGAAGTGGGGGCATCGTAGATGGCTGTACAATCAATTCCGATGGCGAAAAATAAATTCTGAAATTGCATTTATTGCGGTATTTGTGTTAATTATTTGAATAAAAAAAGCATCAATCGGACTGGGCGTATTTGGAAACATAATGTCAGGGTTTGGGATTCCCAGGCAACAATCGCAGCTGTCATTATCATTGCTCTTTCTTGGATCATTTAGCGTTATCTTTTATTTATTTAATCGCATTGGAAAACGCTGATGAGCTCGTGCCGCGTCACGTTTTGCATCTTGGACTAATGTAGCACTTTTGCAGATGTCTATAGCCATTCCGCCATTACTTTCTGATTTAAAGACAGAATACTAAATTGAGAATTTTATTGGCATTCCCAATGTCTATTTGTTGTAATTGCTCTCCGTTCTCTCTTGCTTTCAATATCTAAATCATTATATTTATTTTTTATAGAATTAGAAACTTGTACATTCCCAGAATCAACTTAAAAAATTAGGTTTTACTCAATTATCCGATGGAAATGTTTTGAAAAAGTATAGGTTTGTTTCTCATGGCCTAATTTTAAGATTAACTACTTGTTATCCTTTCACTGGTACATTTGCCATAATGCGCTTTGCGCGGTGGATGCGCTTGTGCGTAACCATATAAATGCAAAATACAATATCTCTTGGTTGTTACAAAGTTTATGTTGACTGTGAGAATTTTGACGCCCACTCTAATCTGATGAGCGAATACATTTTCCCCAAATACAAGATTTAAAAAAGTTGTGATTAGTTAGAAATATCTTTAAAATAGACGTGGTGCAGTATTGAAGATGAGGAAAGGGGAAGGAATGAAATTAACCATGTGCCGACTTAAGCCATCGGCAATGAGGAACGTAAGTTGAGGGTTTTCCTTTAAATAATACCGTAGGTTGTGTCACCTCGGTATCAATTGAAACGTACTTTCTGTGGTCCTGTGCGGGCTTAAGTATCAGTGGTCCACTTTTCATTACATCGGGGAAACATATCGCAGTTTCAAAATTCGTGTGATTCATCTTTAGAGACTACGTAGAACATATTTTAGCGAAGTATATGTCATCAACCCCATTTTCTGTGTAGTGTAAATTGCATCCAGACTCAATTTATCTGAAATATCAAGGAAAAAAATCGAAAATGCCTGGATATTATATAGTCTAATTATGAAGCAATGAAATAATAGGCGTGGCTACTGTAATAAGGCATTGCCTTTAGTATTTGATAATGATGAATTATTGTTACTTATGCTATTTACAAGAAACTATTTTGATATTCTTAGATGAGGTTTTCTAGTTGAGTAGAAAAGTTAACTTTCTCCTCTTCCACTACCTGGACCTCTATAGCTCATCGTCTTAGACATGTTAAACCGTTGGAGTGATAAAAAGATTCGCCGCTATTTTATGGTATAAATGTGTTTTGATGTTTGATACGAGATATTGCTGAAGCCCTCTATGGTTTAAAATGAATGCACATGCCACACCTTCAAACGAATGGCTCAACCCCGGAGGAATTCGATATGAATGCGGCCACATAAAGACGGCATTCCAATCTCGCCGCACTCGAGTTCGCCCAACCGCTACACAGGCGGTCAAAAGCTGTGCCTATCCACAGGAAATTGTTTAGGAGAACGAGCGATGTGTTCCCAGGAACTGTTTGAGTGATGCTTTGTAGCGATTATGTACTTCTCCACCGAATTATTACTTCGGGAAAAGTCCGAGTTTAAGATTTAAGGGTAATCACCATATTTTTCAGGTGATAAGAGACGTATTTGACCACAACTTGATGATGGCGATGTATTTTGGTACTTTTGATTGTCTATCACTACTGATCTTAGGATTTTGCCATTCTGGGTGCTTTACAAATATTTACGAACTTGTTCAAACTCAATGTTTAAAATGAAAACATTTTTTACTTCAAAGTGGTCAAACATTTTACACTTTCCATGTTCGATGCCTGTACTGAAATGCGATATATAATCCGCCATCGTGGCCGCGATCACCGAAGATCTTTTGTTCTCTGATCAAGTCAGCTCAGCTCTCTATCTCTTTATAAGTGTGCTTCGCAGTGCACAGGGCCGGAGACAAATGTAAAGCGTCTGCGCCTCCGTGTTGGGAAATGAGATATCTAACAACGCGAACAGAAGAGCACCATTGTTTGCTATAAATATGGAAAAATACATTTTACCTTATAGTGTCGCAGTAGTTGTTTGATATCGGGTGCTGAGCATTTGCTATGATAACATTAAGTCTACTACAGTTCTTTGCCTCTAGTCTGTAGGCTTGCGCTCTCTATCAGAATTCCCGTTAGTGAGTTTTACAATTAATTTTGTAATTTTTTTATGGAGTCTTGACTTGTCCTAAGGCTTGAAATCAGCTTTCGAGGTAAGGTTCCATCTTTAATAAGCGCAGTTATTTAAGTGTGCAGTTTTTCGAGTGACGTTGTTTTAGTTTCGGAATTAATAGTGAAAGGAATTAGGCTATCATTGACCTTGATTTTTTGTTAGCTTCTTCCAATAAAAAGCGCATCTTTTGTTCCGAATAATTCGATGTTTTTGGCAGGATTGAACAGATGTGGTCACAATTGGACGAAGCTCTTTGCAAGCTCTGTCTGAGCGATAAAGACGCGAAGAGTTGGGATACGGCGAGAAGATTGGAGGAGATTGAAGGGAGAGGTAAAGGGTAGAGGTGTTTGGTTTTCTACGAAGAGCAGTCTGAGCCATCAAGTTATTGCCGGCAGGAAGATATCGTGTTATTCAAGGTTTTCCAGCAGCTCGAATCGGCACCTTAGGACCAGGAGAAAGGGACGGTGGTGGGGACGGATGGTGGGGGAAAGAAGGGTTGTTGGCCAGCAATGCTGGTGTACACGGAAGACACCCAGAGATTATTATTTTTAACGGCCCATGAGATGAAAAGAGTGTTTTATATTTTCCCCAACGTTGCGAACTAATGCAATAATTTCAACAATATCAGGGAATAATATCTTGAAGTACTATACCTGTCGAATATATATGGTGTAATTTGCAATGTTTTCTTCACATAAAATGACAACATAAACGTGGTCTATTTTTATATCAAAGTAATTTGATACCGTTATATTTGTATCGTTTTAATTTGATTTGAAGAAAAGTGAAACAAATATTAAAACAGAGCGTGTAGGTTATTGCTGCGAGAGCTCTGACTATATTCTTCCTTCTACTGTTTCTTCAAGTGAGAGGGTTATCATACTTTGGTAGATCTGCATCCTAATCCAAATTGTGGAATGCAATATCTCAAGAGGAGAAAGTGATGAAGAGCCTTTCAGATGCTATCATGTCAGAAAACAGGAATCTCTGTGTGTGTCACATGATTTCGGAATTCTACGGGTAAAAAAGACAGCTTTAGTAGACGTCCATAAGGCATTTGAATGACAACGATATATTGCTGAAAAACCTTTTTGGTGTTATGGCTGGCTCACTTGCCCCCTATCGCAATGGCCCACGTAAGAAATCTTATAGTGGTAATTTTTCATTGGTGTTATCGGTCTCTGTTTTAGTGGCTCGTGGTGGCTACTTCCAAGTGCTGAACTCTATTCGTCGTATGGGACAAAAGCACTTGGAGCCTCTCACTCATTCTCTGCTTGAGCCAAGGCTTCTTTTCTTTATTCCTTAATTTCCGAAGGTTACCCTTCTGCGAGAATCTCTACCTATGATTATGCGAAAATGACCTTAGCCGTGGCAACGACTCGTCGGTCACCTCCCATTACAAATCATCATAGGCGTTCTTAAATTATTGTTTGGGTCTAGGACAGTTCTTACCAAGATCCTCCCCCGCAAATCATCGGTCTAACCAAACCTGTATCAAATCACTCCAGTTCTTTAACTCATTTTTTTTCCATTCTCTTTATCAATCCGTCCAAAGTACGTACCAATCGTACCAATTCTTTTATTACCTCCTCCCACCCCACACTCCTTTCGCCACTGCTTCATCCCTTAAACCGAATGAAACCTCTCGACACGCCTTTCAACCGTTTCTTTGTCCTCCTTCGAATCTCCTTCGCTGCATTTAACGCCTATTCTTCAATAAAAATGCGACCATGAGAAAAATCCAATCAGGATTTGAATCCGGGTCGTCGGCGTTGGAGGCTTCTTCTTTCCCCGTACGCAAGACCTTCGCGAGTTCTCATTTTGGAGGGGGTGGGGGAGTATTAAGGGGTGGCGCAGGGTGGGGGCTGTGAAATGAGGGACGAGGGGGATGGAAAATTCAGCCATCGAAAGCGTACAGTGACCTGAGCTCATGTATGTGCGGTCGCATCGCCTCAAGGTCGAGAGATATGGCGCGAACCTCCTTCACGTCCCTCTCTTTCCATTTTCTCCCCCTCTCCTCGCAGTCCCCCCTCCTCCATCTCCTTCCTTTCCCCTGATCTCCTCCCCCTCTCTAATCTCGCCCCATCCCCGACCATCATCCCTTCCCCCACTCCTGCATTTCCTTCTCCCCCACCTCGCGCCACGGCCATCACCCGTTCACTCCTTTCTTATTGGGCATTCATTCTTTTATTTATGCTTGCAGGGCCAAGTCTCTCCCCGAACTCCCACTTCGTCCAGTTCCCGGTGGAAAAAATTCTATCCGGCCCAACAAAAAATAAATAAAACATTAAATCCTCCTAAAACTCTCATGGGCGGGCTCGGTCCGGCGCACTCAAAAAAGCGAAGCACCTCCACGTATTTCGGAGGCGTCCTACTCAAGTGATAGCCAGGATTCATAAAATATTCCGTCCTTCCTCCACTAATCGTTTCTTCATCGTGCTCCTCGTCCAAATATAAACTTCTCCCGGCCTTGTCTATGCATCTGAGCCTTTGGCCGAGCTCACGTTTCCACCTCACGTTCCTCCGACCGACTCTTCACGTTTCCCATTTGCGTTTATATTGAACACTCGGTTGCCTGGTCTGTGATACAAATGGCTGAAACCTTGGTTTGTATTTCTGTGAAAAGTTTTGGAAATCATGGGGAAAAGGAGCGATATTCATACTGTGATACCGTACCAATCCCGAACTTCTATGATGGATGAATTATTTTCTCTATTTTAAACTTATGGTTGTATCTTCAGTATTTTGATCAAGTTATTCGTACTGTATCAAGTGATAGATTTATTCTGCTGTAAACTTATGTAGATATGTGATGTATTATGTTCGTGGCTAAATTTATGTTAGTCATTTAATTTACTAGACTAAGAAAAATTATTCCGAGAAAGTAGAGTGCTCTGCTTTGAATAGGGACGGACTCAGTCGAAAATAGCATTTTATGCATAATGATTTATTATCAGGAAAAAAAACTCCTTCCTTCATTATTTTTTTAGTCCTTCTTTCTTCATTAGTGCTCAACTTTATTTGCTGGAGCATTTGACATCCTTCATCAATATATAAGGATAATATTTCGTTGTATTCCACATTTCTTTTAATAACCCGACCGGAGTTGACTCGCTCTTGAAATTGTGATATGTGCAACAACTTCCGAAAGAGTAGAGGTTGCTAAATTGTGTTTGAAATACAGTGCGAGCCATTGTCTATATTAATAATGCCAAAATGCCATAAATTATCTCCGTGAATAGAGTATAATGTAAGAGTGCGTAAACTTTAGTGTGTATCAAACAGGCCACCCTATCCAAAAAGAAGACCAATCATTGCTTTGAAGTAGAGTTTCAGTTGCAACACTATATTTTGTCCAAAAGTTTTTTACTTTAATGTTGAGCTTATTTTATTTTATTGAAATATCTTAACTAAAAAAGTGAAATTTTGTTGTTCTCAAAAACCCTTAGGTAAATTATTCTGGGCAAGTACCACGATCAAATTATTTTTCCCTTCTAAGCATTTAGAATTTATTGTAACATATGCAACCCGTGACTTGAGGTAAGGGGGTGAATTATCTATCTAGCTCAAATTTTCTCCTATGAAATACTCACCAACCATTCAGCGTATGTCGTTCAGAAATTTCATCCTGGCTCACCCATCACCGCTTTACTAGGAAATTTTCTTTTAATTTTGTTTTTCTTCCGTTAATTCGAGAAAAAAATGTTTCTTGGGGATTTATTTCAATACAAAAATGTATGAATAAAACAACAGCGTGTGGTGTATGTATTACAAGGTTTTGGACAGTACTTATTTTAAAAACAGTGAAATGTAATTTATAATTATGTTTTACATTTCTGAAAAATAATTTCTACTTTTACTATTAACAATTATTGAAGAAATGTTTAAAATCTTCATTATCCTTATGTTATGGTGAGTTCGGGCCGGGATGAAGTCGCTGGCTGCACAGTATGACTTAGCGGCCGCATTCTGGCACGCGCAATTCCCCGCCTTCTCCGCGGGATCAGTTTACTCACGCGCGGGAGAAATCCGTTCTCGCCAACGAAAACACTACAGCGCGGTGGAAATGTTTTCACAGTCCTCCATGTCTTGTTCAAATCCGCGAGAGCGCGCAGGCGAGGGTGCAGAAATATTACGCAATGTCCATTTTTAGGATTTTTTCGAGTTTACGTAATCCTGTCCCCCCCTCGTTTTGTCCTTGCTCCTCGATAAAGATGGCCTCTCTCCTCTCTCTCTGCTTGCAGGTGTCTTGCCGCGCCGGGCCCACTTGCTGCAGCAGCCAGAACACCACCGACCCCTCCCCCTCTTCCCCCTTCTTCACCCCATTTCACTCCTCCGAGTCTTCCCCCTCCCCCCGCCGCCGCCTCCAGAAGGACAAGGCTAACCACTGAGTGAGTACGTACTCTTTCTATATACTCTCTCTCTCTCTTTATTTCCCTCTCTACCTTTTCGCGTTGCTCCTCACTCCTTCCTCTCTTTTTCGAGAGATTTCGGTGGAGAGGGAGGAGAATGAAGGAATATATACATTTGTTCATCTCCTCCTCGCCTAATTCACCGTCGCGGCGTCCGTGGGTGCGAACCCGCACGCCACAGCAGCGATGCCGAACACGTTCTGTCCGCGGCCCTCTCCCCTCAAAAGAGGAGTTTCTCGCATTCACATGCTTCTAGGAAAGAGTCATATAACGACTTAATGAATGGCGAGATTGAAACGAGCTGGGAGACAAGTCTTGGCTCTGGGTTTATGTCCGTCGTAAACTTTAAATAAATTATTTAAAAAATCCCTTCACCCAGTTTTTTTTTTCTCTTTCGGCCCGAGCTAGAGTTCGGTCGGCAGTAGTCTCTGCTTTTCGATCGCAGGCTCGAGAGGTGGGTGTCGCGGGGAACTCGACCCCCATACCGAATGACACTGAAGGCGGGGAGAAAGTTTTTGCATCCTACCGTGCCATGGTGTAACGCACTCAATGGCTAAGTTGGCACGTTTGGAAACCTTTAAGACGGAAAGTAGTTTTGTGTGTGGACTGCAGGGTCTTTTTTTCATCTCTCGTCCCCGTTGAACTTGATTGTCGTGCGGGAGATTGGAAATAGTCATAAATCTTATGCGACCGACGAGTAACAGTTGGAATGCATTTCATTGCTCTACATAAAATTGATAATTACACCTTCCTAGGGGATTTTTATGGTCGATTGTGGCTCAGTATGAATTTATTTGGGCGCTATGCAAAATATCTGTGCGAAAAGAGTTGTAGTACTCATGACCGGTTGAGTTGGATTTTTATTTTTGTTGCATTGCTCTTCTAACAGTTGGTATTTGCATTTTTTTCTCTGAATCACCAGTGATTCGTCCATAATAATTCGCAAAAGATGAATTTTTTGCCCGTCGTCCACTTATAATCGATTATTGCTGTTCATCTACATCTTGTCAATGTATCTAGCCTGGTTATTTCAGGCAATGATCCTCAAAATAGCGTGTTTTTCATTGTTATCCAAGCATTTTGTGTAATGAAAGGCACCCATAATCTTTTTTGGATATTTAGTTAATATGATTTTCTTTGTGACGCATTCTGTTCATTTTGGTACAACTAGCAAAGATTTATAGAAAGTATTATAAACCTGTTATTGCGAGTTAAATATCAATTGGCTCGAAAATTATTGAAGATCTGGCTGGCTAGTACGTCCATACTGAATTTCCCTTCCCGATTCCCTAGTTTTGTTTCTTTGCCTCGGTACGGTCCAGTATATTCGAGCGTGGTGGGCATGGTGTGTACATGTGTGTCATAATTTATTTCTTTAATGTATTGATTATTTCAATTTATCTTTACTTCAAGTCAAATTTCTCTTAAGGGCGCTTTAGATGGTACATTTTATAGTATATAAAAACGAATGTATGAATTCTTTCGTGAGGAAAATTGCACCTTGTAAAGCGGCGAATTGTATGATCGTCTGAATGACTGAACGGGAAACCTAGAAAAAATAGAACCTGCTCTGATTCCATTCATTTTCTTGTTCAATCTATGGTACATTCGTTAGTACAGTAAAATGTACCGTATATAGCGGCCTTAATACAATATTACTTACTGCACGCGAGTTAAGATGCCGTATTTTTGTGTTTGTCTGATGCCATTCCTGTATGGGTTTCTCTAGCATACTATCGTGTGATTTAATGCCCTTAATATTCTTAATGAACACCCGTAAGTTTTCATTTATTTTATCATTAAAATGGATGTATTTTTGTGTGAATTTTTGCCGTTTTCAACCCTTACACCATAGTGCATGGTGTACACTATCCATCAATGTAAATATTAATTATCTTAATCACATTTTTAGACTCAGATCTCGATGATTGATTGGAGTACTTTTCGTAAGTCTATTGAGGTACGTATTCTCCCACCATTATGGAGACGTCATCAACCAGTGGCGAGGGAACAGGGCTGGGAATTAAATCGGAATCAGACGCATTAATTTAAGCGAGACCGGCCGCGGACACTTGTCGGAGGAAAATAAATATTGCGCGATGATGAGGTTGCACAAAGCTCTCCGCGACCGTTGCGTAACCTCGTTGAAGTCTCCTCACTTGTCGACACACATCTTGAAGATGAATCACTCACGCGCTCTCTCTTCTCCCTCATCCCATGTGATTAATTGCGGTCTCGCCAAGTATCCGGATCCGTTGCACGCTTTTGAGCGACCGGCAATCATCTCTCGACGCAATCGGAAAACTCGGATGCGGCAGACGAGTAAACACACATCATCGCTTTCGTCCAGGGTGGCAAGTCATTCGGAGTGTGGTGACCAGGTGCGGTGACCACCACCGTCTCGCCCCCGCGGCTAGTCGACAGGCTGCCTCGCGAACGGACCTATTTCTTCGAGGCGTTTTGTAATGAATGATCTAGCTCCGCCTCTGAGGTCGACGTAATCTCTCATCCGGCCTCAGAAACTCTGTTCTAGAGGTGCTGATAATTGATCGTCGTTATCTGTCCGTGGAGTTTATAGAACTTAATGTATAACTGTTAGACGTGAACTTAATTGATGGTCCATAAAAACGACCTCTTACTGAATGCGTTAATGCTTTGATTTATCCTATCGGGAGCTAATTCAGTCTGAATTGTGGCTTTATCAGAGGACTGTGTGACAGTATTCTTGCCCGAGTAATTTGATTTGAACGTGTTAAAAATGCTTAACCAGCTCATGTATCTTAAAACTTGACTGCTAAGTACAATATGTGAATATCTGTTGCGGTTTATGCCTTCATTTTGTTTGAAATCGATTAACAAAAAGATTTTCCGTCATAGACTGATCTTTGTCACAACCGCTTCATCTTGTTGGCCTTATTTTAGTTTATTATATGTTTACCATTCCATCTTCCATTTTATTAGAACTTTGACTAATTTTCTTGAAGCGCATTATTTAGAAATATTTAAACTCGAGGCTATTTCGAATATATTTAAATAGGGATTTGCCATTGCGACGTCCATCAACTTTAACCGGTACATTTCCGTAAACCGAAGTGAAGACGGTTAGCAGAATGTAAAATGGTAATAACACGAAATTTTTGTCTGGAAGGAATTGGCGGACTGACGGAAGAGGGAGGTAGACGGTGGCGAATGGTTGTGTACAAGACACTAGTTGGTAAAACCAGATTGTGCTTAGGCCACAATTTTGAGTTTTACCTCCAGGTGGTTACAACATTATTGTCTTCAGTGTTATTAAGTTATCGCTTCAACATCGCCATTACTCAGTTGGTGTGCCGTCCTGGGTAATAACATCGCTGAGTAAGTATTTTTCCTCGCACTAGAAACTATTTGAGGGCAATAGCCTAATGAGGAGCAGTAAATATTTGTAACGGAATTGTTTTCACTCTCCAAAAGGTTTAAAAACTTTATCTTTATTTCATGTTTTCGTCGTTCTTTTAACAATTTTTCTGGATGCGACGGACTTACCAAGAAAACCTGGAGGCCGGAGGTATAGGCGTAAGTAATCCGAGGCTGGCAGTTGCTCCATTAATATATTGAAGGGGAAAATTTTTCGTAATGTTACAAATTTGGAAATGCAAAGTTTACAGGGCTATTTTTAGTTACTCTGCTTAATTTATCTCAATGAAGCTATTGAATGAAAGTGATAAAATAGAACATTAAAAGGAAGATGGACAGTATTAGAAATAGTACTGTGTTTGCAAATAGCTCGAAAAATGTTTTAAAATCTACCTGGAACCCCCGTTAATCTCTGCCCCATCAAAATAATCAAATTACGCCAATGGCGGGAGGATAAAGGATTGTCCTCGAGAAAATCTTGAGGATGTAATCAAGGCAATCGTGAAGCAAAAGATTCAAATGCGCTTACACTGGATTTGAGAAATGGCCAATGCTTTTGAATGGAAAATTTAATGAGCAATGAGGGTTAATTAGGCTTTTCCCAAGTGAAGAGAACTTCGTTGGTGTCCGAGCATTAAACTAGGGGTAGAGTTGAAATAGATGCCAATTTCTACGAGTTTTCATCGAAAAATGTTGCTGTACTATCTTTTCCCCACTTTGCGGGATGAAGATGATACAAGTTTAACTCTTTTCTCTGGCCTAATGGTGGTTAGATTGATAATATTCACACGTGAAACCATTAAATGATGGATTTAATTTCATCAGTAAAATTTTCATTGAAGAAGAAGAAGGGTTAGTACAGGAGATCTATAAAGACCTCAAAACTATACCGGCTTCACTCCGGTTTACAGAAGTCTTTATGTAAACAAACGTGCTTTTAATATGTCATTCGATAGATAATTTTTTGTGGCTGCTTATAACTTATAGGAGTCTCGGCAATAAAATAGAAAGCTATAGATGTGGTTGATCATCCAGTGTGGTTGGTTTTGGAGGTAAAGGAGTTCAATGTAGGAGGATCAAAAGCTCTGAGATGCGGGTGATTTAGAGGGGTTGTCTTTTACCGAAGGTGGAGGGATCCGCGCGGAGGAGGTTTAGAGAGAGAGAAGAATGTCGTTTGAGGCGGAGCAAGGATGATACGAGTCATAATAACCTTTCAGGGGGAGCCACTAGTGAGTGTCATAATTTTGGGACTACAGCATTCCATTTTTAGAGAACACTTAATTGAAGTGTGCAAAATCATCGAATTTTCAAAGTTTTTTTATTGATGATATATTTAATTTTGATACTCGATAAAAAACACCGGAAAATTGAATCGGAGGCAATCAATATTTACGGCAGTGACTGTAAACTGTCCATCAGTCTCACTCGTTGTGTATGATAACCGAAAACATAAAATTTTTTATATCCGAAACTAAAAAGATGCGGAATCCTTCGCCAAATGCGATAAAAAGGAAGTAAGAAAAATTTTCTGAGAAAAATTCAGTCCCTCAAGTTTACAATGCTGATTAAAATTGTCGATAAGTTCAGGAAATTTTACATTTTAACAAGGCGGCTTGTGCTGCATTTATAGAGGTTTTTTTTAGCTGTCGATCATCGAAGATATATCAAGATTATGGAAGAAAAAATCAAATATAAAGTGCTATTTACAAAGTCGAGTCAGATTTCTGTAAAGCATACAATTGACTATTTATGCAGTCATGCGTACCGATGGCACGATATTATCTATTTTCTGCATGAATTTTATTAATTAAATTGTGACTGGGATTTCAACTCCATACTAGTACAGTTTTTTACGTTTACCATTTGTGCGAATTATTTTCTTGATTAATTTGAATTCAGATTCACTGAAGGGGTTGCTTATCTTCAGTATACTTGGTATTTTTTCCCTGCTCCCTTATCGATGGATTCGAAAGTCCAAATGTTTCCCTTCATATTCCACTCAGCTATTCTTCACACGCTGGTATTTCCGTCAGTGAAGTAAGCTCTCTCATTGGATCACCGCCAATAGCAAATCGAATGTTAGATTCGAAAGTAACATTTTTTCCACTGGTAACCGGTTTCCGTAACTTTTTTAAATATTTATCGTATTATTTAACATATAGCTATTCATATTGCTTTAAAGGATCCTATACTTGATCTTAAATTCCCAATTTCCAACAAGAATTTGATTTAAGTATTAGTTAAGTATTCATCAACCGTCAAAGATTGTTGGTGGGTTATTTCGCGGTAATGTTAACTGTGCTGTTTACCATGTCGAGTCAGATTTCTGTGTAGCGTAAAAATGACTATTTGCGCAGTCATGCGCACCGATAAATAATGAATAGAATCTGTCATGAAAAATCAGATGACTGGACCAGGATCATAACTGGGATATCCTAATTGCTGCTCTGACGTGTTAGCCAGTAACGAAACCCAGCCAGGATTCGGGGTTTTGGGTTCGATCTCGGTCAAATGAAATAATTTTTTTTCATGGCAAATTTTATCCCTCCGAGTAGGCAAATTTTGGGCTTGTCGAATAATACTCAACTCGCATCTTTCGCTTGACTGTTCCATTTTTATTTTATAGTAGTATGGAAGGAGCTAATTTTATTTGTGCCTCATAATTATACGGATATATTCTGACTACTCTCGCTTCTCTTAACCCCGATGGTGATAGCAGAATCTTAATTTTCGTTGGGTATTGAGTGTTGATATGCTCGTGTTGGATTTTCTATTTTCGTTTGGAGGCTAAGGCTTCATCGAATTCGGGATCTATACAACGGAAGAGAGCTAATCTCATAGATTTTCTTTCCTTACTGAGCTGTTTAGGAATAGATGCAATAATGATGCATGAAAGTGCAATTTAATATATATGTAAAAGAATTAAATCAGTAATTAAGACGAAGAAGCATTCTCTTTATAGGGTTGGGTAATTCGATAATTTTTTTGAGTATATTACTCTGTGTTTTCGTCAGTATAGCTCTATTTGAAGCCGATAGGATTATTAATTTTAAATATACAATCAAATAAACATCCAATCACGGTCACCTGGTTGGTATTTCGCTGGCTGGCCACCGAACGCAATAGGTGGAGTCACTCCACGGGCTTGATTGTGTTGTTTATATTAAATATTGAGGTCTAAGGAAAGGCAGTGGGATACAGTATCATCAGCAAATGAGATAAGCTTTCCATAAAACTTTCCAATACAGATTATTTACATAAATACGTATGAAATCTGATCTTCAACCGCTAACAATCGCGTCAACCTAACCGAAAGTCTGTTGTGTTTCGTGAATCCCTGCCATCGGTAAGCGCCACATTTGCTTTATGCGCACGTCAGCCAACGTTCAGCGTTGAGCAGACATTATGGTATCAGACCCTTATTGCCAATATATTTCCGTGGCTGGGGCCGACGTTGGTCGGGTGTGGAGAGAGAGCCCGGAGCACTCCCTGGGGAGAGGAGCGGTCGAGATCGGCGGAGAGTGGGGGAGGGTGGCATAGCCCCCAAGATATTCCAACGGGCCATCATTCACCGCTTGCATGCGTCTAGGCGGCGGCGTCATCTCCGTGGGGGGGGGAGGCAAGGGCAGAAGAAAGGGGCGGCAGTTTGGCGGGTCGTTTGGCCGAGAGGAAAGACTGGAGAGGAGAGTGGGTTTGCGGGCGGAACAGCGGGGGTGGCGGCGGACGGGTGGGGGGGGGGGGACTTGGGGGGCGAGGCAGCGTCTGAGGAGACGGCGTTGCAGGAGGAAAGGTTGTTGAGGTCCGAAAGGGTTTATCGAAGAGGACGGGCGGCGGGGGGGGGGGGAGTGTGTGTCGAAGGGGGAAGGAAGTTGTGGGGAGGAGTGGGTGGGAGGGACTGTTCGTTTTGGGGGATAGAGCTATAAGGGATGGATGTTAGTGTCAAGAACGAGGGAGCGTCTATCGCTGGGTTGTGGTAGGGGAAGCGAAAGGGATGGGAGTGGCAGAGTGGGAGGGAGAGAGAAAGCCAGACTGAGTGACCCACATTCGACCTCAAGTCTGCCTTCGCACAATACGCCTCACGCGCTGCTCGACCCTCTCTTGTTCTCCCCATCTTCTCCGTTCCTCCCCCTCTCCCCCCCTCAATCTATCTCCTCCTCCTCCTTCTTCGCCATGCCTTTTGCCATACTGTCGCGCCGGAATTTGCGCCTTCGTTTTCGGTAGCCGGAATCTAACCGTCACTTTAATCAATTCGCTTTCTATGTCCGATTTCGCAATTGGCACCGAAACCACGACATGATTGGGTAACGTAACCGCTACCAGTTTACGAGTCTCACTAACTGGGTCAGACGTTTCCGAGTGCACAGATTTTATTGAATTGGAAATCAATGGTATTATCATAAAACGAATGGCTTGTGCAGAAAAGGTGACCTTAAGCTGAATACGTACTTATCACCGCGTTTGCATTCGATCGCGATCAAGTCATATTAGGATAGCTTTGCCATCGAGACTTAAGTATAAGATATGGACATTGCGTGCAAGAGTTTTTAAGACGAGGCAATCGACCTTGAATAATGTTGATGAAGCAGAACTCTTGGTATTGATACTTGTTACTGTAAGTCGTTTTATGGCGTAATGCTTGATGAAGCCACCAATTATTAGACTAATAATACCGTACTGTATAATGAGATAAGGCAGATGAATGTTACATATGGTACATACATAACTCTTATAGCTAAAAATCAATCCCCCTGGAGATCATCCTTACGTGTGCTATACTGGCTCGTTGTTATGTTGAGCCTTTGAGACAGTATTCCGTCGGAAGTGCGAAAACGCTGTGAAATAAAGCCTTGAGCAATCATTACGGTAATGCCTTCTTTATTTTGTATAATTCTTCTTAATGCGGATGAAAATAGCGGTGGAATAACCTATCCAGAATCCAAGTATACCTTACTTTTAAAAGGTTACCTGTATTCCTTTATGTCAATTGTTGACTGAAATTTTCCGAAAATTTCTCCATGCTCACCTATGGGAAAACCTGTTTCTTTCAAACACTCCAAAGCGTGTAGCATGTGTTAATGTTGGGAAGCGGCTTGCGACCACTACGCTCTACTTGTGCTGCCTCTATTAGCAGGCCTGGCCAGGCCTCTATTTGTTTAACTGTTCACCATTTGTCATTACTCCTCTATTCTTGTGGTGAGAGCATATTTTTACTTCTGGAATTAATTCTCTTCTACTTCTGGAATTAATTCTCTTCTACTTGGACTTCTATTCCACCTGATGAAATATTACATCTGTTGTGTACGTCATGGCTTCCTTATATATTCCCAATTTCAAGCCCTATTCCGTTTCTATTTCAATTCGCTACCTTCTCTCATTCAAGAATATCTTGGTCCATGGGAATGGAGTAACCTACCTAGGAAACGTAATAGCCTGTGATGTCTCCCAAGTGATCTTCTGTTTCTGATCATTTTTAATAGCACAATCATTTAATTTTTATTACCTGTATAATTTACATTAGTTCCTATGCATCCTAGGGAAATGCCATTTGTTGCTCGTATGTACTCTTTCACGGTGTATCCCCTAGTATGCGGTTTCACGTGAGAGGCTGCTTAATGCAGCAAGAATTCAAATGGTGCAAGATACGCTGTGGCACCCATTCCTTAGGGGAGATTCCTTCTCTTGACCTTCGGATTGGCTGGCGTGTTATACTGCAGTTGGTGTAGCCGCGTGAAATTCTTATCTGCGTATGAAGTATTTTGGTGCCAGTTGCTCTCTGCTGCATTCCAGAAAGCTAGAGTGACCTTGTTTCTTTGTGAAAAACGTGAAGTTCATACAGAGAAAGTGCAATTTAACGTTTCAGGGGAGATGTTCTGCCCAAGATCTTAGTATGATCCTCTATCGAATGAAATTGCATCTCTTTCCCTTTCAAGCTCCAATCTCAACCAATTAGTGCATTTCTGGAGCTTACAGGGGTACATTGAGATGGGATTTGATTTGATAGAGGTTGAAAACAAGATCTTGTGCTGATCGCACCCCGCGAAATTTTCACGGTGTACTTTGTTTGAAGGATTTCGCTGTAAGGAAACGGGTTGTGTGGATATTCTCGCTTTGACATCTAATAGATGAGCAATTGCGAATTAGGGCTCCTTAACATTGATGTAAAAAGGGATTCGACATTTAACGAAACAAAGAAAGTTCAGTTCCGCGTCGATATTGCTTTACATACCTGTAGTCTTTTCAAATCCTCAATCATTTTAGTGGCTCGAGATCTGCCCTAATCTTCACCCCTCGGTACCTATTATTTTAATTTTTTCGTATCCTGAGTTTTTTTTTGTGTGACAAGCAAAATTTTCTTTTCTGCGGAAAATGTAAAACTGAATATAACAATTCAATGTCTTTCAACCATGCGAAGCGCTTCTTTTGTGATGTAAACATGACTTGATAGCTTTCTTTCAGATTTAAACATTCGCAGCGATTTTTTTATTATTTCATTTAAATCTGTATGGGCTCTCATTGTGAAAACTAATTAATGATTGACAAAGTTTGATATTAATCATGATTGTTGTTACTCTTGGTTAAAATTATAAACACGTAATAAATTAACAGTGATTAATAGAAAAATATTTAAATAATTATAGTAAGTAAAAAAATGCTTCACGAGTTGGAAGAAGTCCAATTTCAGCATTAATTTCAACACACACGAAGAAGCCAAATGATTGGGACATTTATATCCAGCATATCTGAATCTCTATTTCAAACCTATGCAATAAATATTATTACAATTTTGTGTGTGTAAAACAATTAATCTGCGTAGAAGTACAAATACTTGCTGCTACCAAAGTCGTCCCAATGTAAAAATCGAACGTAGACTATTTTTCGTTTAGGTGTGCCATTTCGGATTGATACAGCTGAAGAAAGATTGATTCTACTTTGGCCGTTTAAATGTGAGCTACCTACAGTTTCTTTGCATTCTCTTCTTTTGTGACACCTCATATGGTAAACCAAAGAAAGTTGCTATAAAAGCGAAGTAAATATTATTGGAGATCGACTTCACATTTCTTTTTTCATGGGTTGGTAAAATCGGGGATATTCCCTGCCAGAAAAAAATATTTCTAAATCCAATTAAAATTTATGCTTTTCCTGGAAAGGAGGAATTCGATTATCTTTCCGAGTCATTTTGCGATGGAATTAACACAAAAAGCGAAACTTGATGATGGTTACGAATGTTTAGCTAAAATTTTTGAGCTTTGTGTTTTATTAAATTTCGCAATTGTGATTATGTTCTGAAGAAGTAAGACGTAAAAAAAATATTATTGATGTTTTGCGTCTCCAAATGTAGTTTTCCTTTATTTCGATTTTCACGGAAGAGATTCCTAATTTCCTTCAATGGAAGCAAGAAATTGGTTTTAGAATCCGTTCCAGATTTTGCCACATTTTCAACACTCGTTCACAATTTTGTGATTTCTCGTAATAACGTACTTTTTTGACGCGGCCGATTCTTTTTGCGCGTGAAGCCTCATGGGACAAGTTGTCATTTTTTGTCATCCCACGTGTGAGGGAACCCGACGCCCTCCTCTTACATGTCACCCCTTCACATCCTCGGCCCCGGTGGAGGCGGGGTAAAGTCCTCGCCTGCTAACCCGAGGGTCGCGGGTTCGAGTCCCGCCTGGGTAGAACATTATCTGCCCAGGACATGGGTGTTTGTGCATGTACTGGGTTGGAGGAAGAGGGAACGGTTCCGTCTCATCCAACCCAGGATAAATAAACAAATATAATAATAATAATCCTCTTCTCCTCCCTCTAATCCTCGCAAGTCTCCTCCCCTAGCTCTGCCCTCTTCCTTCCTCTCTCTCCCTCTCCTGCCACCTCCCGAGTGTCCGTCTCTCCTCCTTCGCTGCCGCACGCTCTCCGTCAACGCCGTCATCGCCTTCGAAGCCGTCCGACGGGGCCGCCGCCGTCGCCGCCGTCGCACTGGCTCACTCCCGGCGGGTGCGAATTGCGACATTATAAGGGGAGTGTGGGGGTTGGGGTGGAGAGAGGGAGGCGGCGACGGCGGGGGGCGTCTGGGGTATGTAACGGCGGATGGGGAGGGCGTTGGTGGGCGGAGGAGATGGAGTGGAGGAGGTGGAGTGGTGGGGATGCGTCGGGTCGTTGCATCGTCTCCTCCCACTCCTCTTCCTCACACTTCTACTACTGTTCGTTCGTTCGCCGGAGACGCTCTCTCGGGGGATTGGGAGCGAAGCCAAATGAAAGGGAATCACTTTCGATGCTCGGTGGCGACAGGCGCCGAGCGATGCTCCCTCTCGCCCTCCCTTCAAGCGGGGGAATGGCAGGAGGAAGTGTGTGCGTTTTTGCCGCGGCTTTTGCCTTGGAGTTTGAAGGGAAGCTCTTGGAGGATAGAGAGGGGGTGGAGGAGCGCCCCCGGGGCAGGGAAGGGAGCGGTGCAGTGGACAACGTGCTTTAGAGAATGGGGTCAACAAGCCGCGCTATCTTATTTTTTCTGTCTTTATCTCTATGGAGAAACTTGGAGGAAGGCGGCTAGCTTTTTTCGCGAATAATAAAAATGTACGTCGGAATTATCCTTCGACTTTTTAAGGTCTCGCGCGCATGGAAGGTCACGGCGATGCAGTATTTCCTACTGCCTAGAAATCAATGAGCATTGCTTCCCATGATTCCGTTGAAGAGATTCATTTGAAGAATACACTTACAATGGAAGTGGTGTACAATCGCTTTTGGTCTTTCTCTCAATGATTTCCCATTTTTTTTCAGTGACAGAAATAGCCATTGTATAAATAGCTTTTGAAGCAGCGCTTTTGGTATATTGTTACTGTTCTCAGTGATCAGTTACTTTTTTACTATTATCAAAATAAATTTTTAAACAAAACTTGAATTTTTCGGCCTTAATGCGTTTTTCCTTCACTCTTTAAATTGCCACTGCTCTCCCTTAACTTGTGTTTTATGAATTAACAATCGTGGTCCTACAGTCATCATATTTTCTCTATCACACGAAAGTGTTACCGGAGAAACATCATGTGTTAGTTTCAGGTATCTTCAAAAGTAATGCCTTCGGGAATAAAGCCGTAGTTTGCAAGGGGATGGTAGAGCATATAATGCTAAATGTATAACGCTAAATATGGCTTTTAAAGAAGCACAGAATAAACTTTTCTGATCGTGTTTCTACTAACTTCATTGAGATATATTTATTTCTAATTTTTGTTATTTTTTAATGTGATGGTTTAAACGGAAAATGCCGCATCATTTGATTCTCTGTTTGCAGAAACAATCATCTGCGGTGCTCGCCGGAGGTTTATTTATCTTTTAATGAAAACAAGTGGAAATACATTAACCTTTCAGCTATCAAACAAATTCTCGTTTGTGTTTACGCGGGTTTTCAAATCATAATGAAACCTTAAAATCGTCGTAAAGCCATTTTATCATCTTTAAGTGAATGATTAAGCCACACGAAACATCATATTCAGCGGCTTAACTTTACCCCTGGGTAAATCCAAATCCCTATCGGGCGTTATGTACGTGAGTAAATACAGTTTTGGCAATAAGTTGACATTCGAGCTTTATGAATATCGCTGTAATTGAAATTACTGTTTACAGCCTCCGTGGAAAGATTAACGAGCTCGGTTGATGAACGAGGTTACTGAGTCAATGATGTTGTTTATAGGCGTATTTTTTATGTTTGCCAAAATTATTTCTCCTTTTTTTGTCAAGTTTAAGAGTCCACTCTTTAACGTTTGTTTACGCTCAACATCATGGCCTGCCTCATTTAATTTCAACTTCCCAAAAAATGGTTGCCCTCATTTCCGTCATTGTCTAACTCTCAAAAGGATTTTTTGCCAAAAGTTTTCCTAGCAGGAAAAAAATTTCTTTCTTTCTAACGTAAACTGTGTCTATTTATTTCATTTAATTCCGGAAAAATGCCCAGGAGTACTATGTGGTTTCCATTGATAAGTATGATGCGGTCATTATGAAGACATTGTTGTGCGTAGAATGCTTCTCATTAAGAGAAATGTGCTAGTTTGCCGTTAGAGTGCAGTAAACTGTGTCTCCTTGCTCGTTAAAATAATTGATGCGAGGAATTACACCCCGGCCACCTCTGGCACGTTTATTTCGAGTGTCGCGATGGAAATGACTGCGGCAACTGTTCTTCCCTTCTCGTATAACTCACCGGTTTCCGTCTCCCCCTTCCCTCCTCCTGCTCCCGTCCTCCTACGGCCGCTGTTCTCTATTCCGACTCTCCGCTGTAATTATCGTTTTGCTCTACATACTTGGGAGAGTACGAGAAAATTTATTGTCTTTTCTTTCATCTTACCAGCTTTACTTAAAATCTTTACCACTCTGTATCTACTTTATAGCGCAAATTCAGACCTCCTGAAAAGGGACAGTAGTCTGGCTAGACTAATAAAGTGTTTGACACATTCTCCTTTAGTGAATATTTGAGCAGAAGTTGGGAAAATATAATCAGATATTAAAAAGAATGCATGCCGCGCAGTAAGACGAATGGAAATCATCAATATCAAGACAGTGCAGCTTCATTCTTATCCTACACAATTAGGTTTGGATGGTCACCTTAAATTTAAAAATAGCATTAAAGATCAGATCGTGTAAAAGAATTAGAAATAGTGTGAAATATTCAAGAATACTAAAGATTACAAAATACCCTTATCAATACGATTTACGAGTGCCAAATGTGAACTATTACGTGTGTACTGATTGCTAAGAGGTATAAATTGCCGGACTTATTCCTCTCGTGGAAATTACAATAAATCCAATGTCAATCAGGTTGTTGATAACGGTGTTTACATGCATCTCCCGCTAAATTTTGAAATTTTTGTTATAGATTAATTTTGTTTGCCCACTTTCATAAATGATGTGTAGAGGCAAATAAAGACATTATAACGAATAATAAAATACCTATACCAATGTAAAAATGGGTTACCGTAAAATCTTGTTTAAACATATAGAACCCCAAGCTATGTTGATGGTGTTAATGGACAATTTTTATGGAAAATGACCTCGGTGATTTCCTTGTCCGGAGTTTGCAATTGAAATACGATTCAATATTTAGCCATGCAATATGACAGTCGAAAATAAGTATCAAGCGCGCTCCGCTAATAGACTTTTAATTAGTGCAAATATTTGACATGACGTTTGCTTATTAATTTGTTAGTCTGTTCATACGAGAATTATAATTTGGAAATTATAATCGGTTCTTTCTAGGAAACTCGGTGAAAAGATAAATGGTGCTGAAAGTCGCCGGAAAGGAGAGTTTTCTGCAATATGCTTGACTTTAATGTATTAAATCATTAATTACAACATGGAAAAAAATATTACCTGTAGCTTACGTGTAATCAAATTTTGAAATACAGTTGAGGGTATGGGTAAAGTACATGCTCCATTTACCAATTTATTGCTGCTAGTGCGAAGGAATTATTTGAGCATCCTTTGGCGATGGCCTAGAACGTGATTTTTATTTAGGGGCCCGTTTTCATATTAAACGGGGCATGAACGGGATGAATGCAAAAGGGTTTATGGATTCACACGACTAAATAATCGGAAAAAAACGGATTGGCCGCAGTATCGAGTGTGAATCTCATTCGAGATTGTCCAAATGACTTGATTTTTCCTTAAAGTTTAATTTTTTAACCATTATATTTCCTCAAAGTTAAATTTTATAACAATTATATTCCATTCCCATTTATAACAATTATATTCCATTCTTATTTTGTATTTTTTATTTACTTCCATTTTTAATGGATAGTTTTTAGGATGGCCCTTCGATCATAATCGTCAAGTGTCAGCTCTACGAGGTCTGATCGCAATGCTCCACATTTATCCGTGAGTGAGACTTCTATATGATGTATGAAACATTTTCACGCATTAAAAAAAGTTTATTATTGAATGAAAATATTCGATAATGAAGCCATATGTATCCAAATCAGTCATGCGATAGAATCGAAGGCTCAGAAACAGAAGTTGCTAATGCGCATTTAAAACCCCTCGACTTCTGATTCTGATTGCTTCAATTATAAAACATCCCGATGACTGAGGAGGCAATCGCTTCTGAGATCTCGTTCCAAAGCCATTGCTGGATTACTTTGCAAAATGCTTGAAGCAGAAAATACAAGTGAATTCAATCCTGAAGAGCAAAATTTCTCGGAAGTTTATTTCTCTTCTCACGGACGCGGTCCATGAAATTGTAACTACTATATCAGATTAGTATTACTAGACTGTCGCCTTACTATATAGATTTTTGTATTTTTAGTGGTGTCATCGCTGGATTTATAAATGTTTACAGTGGTGGGATTGTGGTAATGTGGCGGCTGGAGTATTTTCTTCTATTCAACAATGGTGACGTAAGCCTTTAAAACCTGGGTCGGATTAAATTTATTTAGCCAGTGGAAAAGTGGATTGCCATTTCTTCTTGTGATCTATTTTCAGCCCATAACTGCTGAATATTCGTAATTCACTCTTCTATGTTTCCATCTCACTTTCTCTGACACCAAGGGTTGCCACTTTCAGAGTTGCTCATCCCGGGGGATCTCGGCCATATTATAAAAAATTCCTTATAGTCCAGTCGCTACAGGGTTCCAACCCAGCATTAAATCAGGTAGTTCTGATTTTTTTAATATGTTGTTCGGTATGGTTACAGAGTGAAAAACCCAGGTTGTCGTCATCACCACCCCTCTGCGCTTTCCGCTTTCTTGAATAAATTACCATAAAACGGCACTTTTTCCAGTTTTTCCCTTATAACTCCTAAACGGTGTATCGTGGCTAAATTTTATTTACGTTTATTCTTGTAGAGGACAAAATTTCCTACAAGAATCATTTTTTACTTTCTTTTCGCAACCAATAACGAAGGAGGTGCAGAGCAGCAAAGAAAAGGGTAAAATCGATATTCCAGCAAAATTGTCACTTTTCCGTCCCTTTGGATCGCTTAAATTCTATGAAAACATTTTAGTAAATATGCACTCAAGTAAGTTGTGGAGATAGCAGTGGCCTTTAAATTGCATCTCTCAAAAAGTTTTTTTACCACCAATATTAAGGGGTGAGGGAAAATTGTTTGAAAAAGGGAAAATCGTTTTTTTCCGAGTTGTCCAGAAGTGCTGTTTGATCATTTCTTTTCAGTAATTCTACTTTTCAACTACTTCCTCACTCATATTCGTGTGTATAAATCAGATCAGATCAGACAAGTTCTGGTCAGGAATTTGGACAGACATGACCATAGAACAAAAACTTAGGAAGGACATGAAGGTAAGAGGAGGATTGACTTCTGGACGGGGCATGACAGACAGCACATTAAAAAAAAGAATGCTACGCATGACTTAACTACAGGACATAGCACAAGAGATGGAGAAATTCACCAACGTCACAGCAATTTCTTCTGAGCAACTTGTGGAGATTAGGCCCACCAGGATCACCCGAGACACCCAAGATGCGAGAAAACTGCAGGAGTGGTTTTCAAATCATCCGCCATTCCCAGAAGCTGACGTGATAATGAGCATTAGCTCTTGAATAATAGATAGCGATCAGGCCAGTTGTCACAAAGTCCAACAAGTTGGGATAGCAGGAGTATCCATGATTGTTGGTTCAACTTTTGGTGAAGTTTCCTCCAAAAAGAAGGATAAAGTAGTAACCCTTGCGCTTGATAAAAGCGCTGTGAAAGTTGGCGAGAAGAAGATTGCTGTGGACCCACCCACATTATTTAAAAGAATGTGCATAGCAAAGAAATCTCAAGAAGACCTGAAAGACTTTCTTTTCCTATGAACTGTTGCCACATCCAATGTCCTTATTCAACGAGGATGGTATACGTTAGGGCACCAAGTATGGTTGTTGCAGATGGTGGGTATCTACTGCACAAAGTCGTGTGGAATCGAAATGTGACATTGGAACGGATCTGCGCGGATTACGTCAAGTACATCCACCAACATAATGGTCACTCTGTGATGGCTGTTTTTGACGGCTACCCAGAGGATACTGGCCAAAGTACCAAGAGCGCAGAGCAAGCGAGAAGGTTCTAGGTGAATGCCTCAGCTGACGTCATATTCTATAAAACAACTGTCAATTCAACACCTCAGGAGAAGTTACTGTCTAATGAGCAAAACAAAAAACGCTTTGTAAAACTTCTTCAGACTGCACTTGAAGCTTCAAACATCACCACCAAACAAGCTGTAGAAGATGCTGACGTACTAATTGTCAGCAGTGCTAAGTCCTTTTCCTCTCAATATGAGGCTGTTGTGATTGTGGGTGAAGACGTTGACCTGCTTGTTTTGCTCACAGGAACTTCTCCTGCAACTGACAATTTTTACATCCGAAAACCTGGGAGAAGTAATTCACAACATCTTATTTACTCCCCAACATCATTGAAATATGATTTTTCTGACATTTTAGTGGTCATCCATGCAATAAGTGGCTGCGACCCCACGTCCAACATGTTCGGATTCGGAAAAAAGAAGTTTTGCAACCTTTTCCGTTCAAACCCACTATTGCAGGAGGTTGCATAAACATTCTATTATACTTTGCCTCCACTGCAGACATTTCAGAGGCGGGAGAGCGCATTTTGGTGGCATTATATGGAGGTGACCTCTGACAATCCCTCACCGATTTGCGCTACTCGACATTTATCAGCAGCTCTGCTAAGCTTGACTTGGCTAAACTTCCACCGACGTCAGACGCAGCCCACTTCCATTCACTCCGGATGTACCATCAGGTGATGCAGTGGTTGGGTAATCACAAAAATCCCTTGGAATAGGGGTGGGTAAGAGGGAGCAGAGGATTGGTAACTGTAATGATGGCAAGAGATGCAGCACCTTCGGAGCTCCTAAAAACAATTTCTTGCAAATGCTTCACCGGCTGTACTGCAGCTTGTGGCTGCAGAAAAGCTGGACTGAACTGTTCCAGCTTGTGCAAATATCAAACTGGGCAGTCCTGCGAAAATAGACCAGAAATTGTGATCGACCAGGACGATGACGACGACGATGATTTTACTGTAATTGCTCAAAATGAAGACACAGATGATGAATCCCCTCAGGCTTTCCAGCCAAAACAACCTCGACCCCTTTTTACCCCTCTAGCGACTGGACTATTAGGAATTCTGCTATATATTTCTTTGGACGACCGAATTGACAATGCGAACAATATAATTCAGCTCAGTTTTTTTCTTATTTGTATTACGAGGATTACTTCTGGTATGTACACTGTTTTTTAAGTTATTCTTGGGAATGTCTGAATAAAAATGATCTAAAATATGAACAGAGGTATAGAGAATCGCTAAGATATTGTTTCACCAAACATTACCTTAAATAAAATAAACATGTATGACTAAACTTCTGGTTTGTTGGAACTCATCAGTGGAATCGTAAATTCTAGAATATATTGATCTTTGCTTTTGAAAACTCAGTAGGAATATGTGGAGTAGGGCAAATTATAAGAGAGGCGGAGGCCATACTGGTACCTGTTCTGAAGCCTGGGATGAACCGACGTACAACTAAATATTTAGTTTGACCTCTGCCTGGAGCGAGATTGTTTCATTTGCGGTGAGTGCTCTACTTGGAGCGAAACGATTTTTCGTCGAGCAATTTTGTTCAACCCCAGAAGCGGAACACTTTCTGTGGGGTGGAATAACGCTATAAGAAACGTCATCGATAGGGATATTTTTCTACGCTAGTAATTTTTCGGTTGATGGTTAGTGGAATAGAATCGAAATTAAAATGAAAAAAAAGTTGTTCATCAAACATGATCATCATACGGATCCGGTATCTTTCAACCGGTCTTTGTATTCGTTATTTTAGGTTTAACATTTGACTACTTGTTGTTTTTATTAGGTGGAAGCTTGATGTGCTGATCGGTTACTTGTAAAGATTAATACGACTGAAACACTGTGTGAGAACCGGAAATGGAATATCACTCTGTCCAACCAGAATGTATTCATAGTGAAAAAATTTCTCTGCGTTTTGGTTCTGTTCTTGTGTGGATTATAGTCTATCTGAATCATTTTGTATTGGTTTCATCGAAAGTATTCTTCTCACTGGACATTCGAGAACCGCTTCTTTTACTTTCGTTTCAATTCGCTTCTCGTTCCGGGTTCAAAATCGTTCATCGATTTCTCTACACCGAGAAGTGAGTTAATTAACCTTCAAATAAAAATAATTGCGTTCCATAGAATACTGACAGCTTCAACTAGGTTCGCTTTACCCTAGTATCTTCATCGTAAATTACTGCAGGTACAGTGTAGAAAAACTAATTGAAGTTATAAACTTGTCACTCTGCTGAACTTCATTCTAAATCTCAAAGGAATATCCCAGTTTCGGTCCTAATCATCACTCGCATAAAATTTTGTCCCATTAGAGATCCCGTGGTTGTGACCATTAGCGTACACGAGATTACGGCTGGGCGTTTTTCATATATATTGATTCCAGTATCAATTTTTTTTAAATATTGGGATTCCAAAATCACAATTTTGGAACGGCCAATACCAATATCCTGTATTGGATATTGGTGGTCGGAAAAACCAATATTTGTAGTTGGAATATTGAATATTAGATTACCAATGTCAAAAATTCAAGTATTGAACATTGGAACCCGGCGAGGAGGGTGGTCGGAGAGCGTCCTAATCTTTGAAAACAGGTGGCGTGCGTGGCACTCTGTGCAGCACTTCCTTTTCCACCATTATTCATAGCAATAACTGGGGAAAAGAAGTTTACATTGGTTTTCTTGTTTTACTAACAGACTTTTACATAGTTAATGAAGTCCTTTTTTCGAAGTAACCCCCTCGGTTTTAATACACTTCTGCCTCCGTTTTTTGTTTTTTACCTACTAATTTTACTTGTTAATATTGCTATGTTCAATATTTTCCAGTATACCGTATTTCATTTTTTCATTATTTCCAATAGAACAATATGCCAATATTTCCAATACTCAATAGTCAAATACTGGTTATTGGTATTTGTCCATTTTCAATATTTTTAGATATTGGATATTGATATCGGGATTCAAATACCGCCCAGCCCAACACGAGATGTAGTGCCCGGCGCGGCACTGCCAGCGCGTCATGAGATCGCCTGCCTCTCCTCATCCTCCCCATCACTCCTTCTCCCCTCATTCCTCCTCCCCTCATTCCTCCTCCCCTCATTCCTCCACCCCTGTCCTGGGCACACTCTCACCGCCCCCCTCTAATCCCCCACCCTCTTTACTTCGACCAGCGACAACTAGTTGCTCCGCATTTCTCGGCGAACGTTTGCATTTTCCAGCCGGAGCATTGCCTGCAACTGGCCACTTCTTCTCAGGAGGGAAAAGAGGTGTAATCCTGGTGATAATAATAATAAATGCCCCGGACAGATTCCGTCGCTTGTCTCGTCTTCGCGTAGCTCATATTTCCCCCATTTCGCTCCGGCGAAGACGTGTCGAAGGCCTTGAAAGGGGAAAGGAAGTGGGTTGGGGGGGTAGGGAGGGGGAGAGGAATGAGTACACGTAAGCACAAGCAGAGCGGCCCGGAGAGTAGCGCGCGCTTCATGCAAATCCGGCCAATCCCTCGACATCTTCTCCTCTCGGGTCGATGCTCCCACGAGCATCGCTGGAATTCAAGTTGATATTTATTGAAAAAACTCATATCTCTTTGTCTCATTTATATCTCTAGATATCTAATAATTGAGAGAAAATATTGATACTTGTCTCAGCGAATTTAGAAACGAACTAATGTCTGCTAGACAAGTTTACGGAAGGAGGGAAATCGTAGGGATTCGAAGGCGGTTGGACTTATGGATATCTATCGGAATAGGGAATACAGGGCTAAAGGGATGTAAACTTTAAAAAATTTTACCTGGGGGTGTTAAATTGTAATCCTGAGTAGATCATGTTAATTTATAGCGTTAAAATGAGCTCATTATTGCAATTTTAGCGTTTGAGTCAGCGTGGATTTGCTTTTAATAGCTTAACTCAACTTAGTGAATTAAAAAATACCGATTAGTAAATTTATCGTAGTGATGCGTGAGGGTTTGACTGCCAACCTCAATCTTTTATTTCAACTTGTGGAATTCAAATAGTTAACAAATGTCATTCACAAAATTTGTACAATACCACGTAAATAAATAAAACTGATGCGACCCGGGTTACGACGAATGATCATTATCATCAGGTGACACTTTTTTAAAATGTCCCATTATATATACACTTCTCACAGCTGGTGAAGCAGAGAGGAGGGGTTTTGAGAACCAATTACCAACCCTCTCAAAGCCCCCCTCTCTTCTTCACTAGCTGTGAGAAGTGTATATATAATGGGGCATTTTAAAAAAGTGCCACCTGTTGATAACGATCATTCGTCGAAACGTGTCAGTTTTATTTATTTACGTGGTGTTGTAAAAGTTTTGTGAATAAAATTTGTTAACCATGGAATAACACCAAGTGACAAAAGACAGAGAATTAAAGTAGTATCTTGGATAGCCTGGTTGGAAATAAAGCGGTAACGGGTTAGAGTTGTAAGATATTCACTGCCTTCGACTCGGTTGGATTGTTTGGCAAGGGAAGCGTTGACATATAAGTACCAAAGGTCTTACGAAATTTAGCCTCCAAGCTAGGGGACGGGGGCCATTGTTCTTTTCTCTTCTCCGCGTATGGTTTTTCCAGTAAAATCTGGTTCCAATTAAATGCCGCTGCTTGCATTTGCCCAAGCGTGTCGAGAGATCTCACGCGGATTTGAACCGAGGACCTACGGTCAGTGGCCCTTAGCGCTGGACTACCTCGCCGTGTTTTGAAACGTAAGCTTGTGACGAATTGAGTGTATCCATTGGCCTGACACGTCGATGAACGTCCTCCATCAGCGCTCGCACGCTCGACTCCCTCTCAGTGCGTTCAAGTGCCTTCTGTCCACCCACTCTATGCGCGCAACCTCTGCCAATTGCTAATCGTGTTGACATCGCTCGCCCACGCCCTACTTTCGCCCCCTTAATGCTTAGCCTAGTTATCGGCCTCTCCTATGACCCCCCCTCCTTCCCCATTTCCAACCGACCCCTCTCTCCCCACCCATTGATGCATCTTTGCGTGACATATCTTCATACGCAAGCGTCACTCCGTACTACGAAAGGTCAAGTCTCCTTGTGGTGGGTGAAATAAGGGGATCATATCTATCATTCGTGGGATTGCAGTCGGATTGAGAAAGAGAGCACGATTGCTGAGGGGGATATATGGAGCCAGAAAAAAAGGGAACTACCATAAAAAGGTGAAACAGATTTTTTCGACTCATCCATGAAGAATTAAAAACTGCTAAATAAATACAAGTAAAATCCTGTTCTTTGGAAAAGTAAAATATTACCGGCTTTCCTTTCACATATTTATGGCACTTTACCTTGGAGGTCGATGCAATTTCATGAAAATGAATAACTATCGTTAAAATATTGAAAAAAAAACATTATTGGTTGTTATTGGTTAAGGGCCAATTTAACCAATAACAACAGTATTGGTTGTTCCGACTAGGCCCCCGTTGTATTTCTAAAATTGCTGTGGTGAGTATGAAAGGGATCATAGTTTTGATGGGTACCGTTTGTTTTTGATGGACTTGCGTACCGCAAAGTTTCTCAATTTCATTATAATGTTCTAAACATGTAATCTCTTGAATTATGCCAAAATCGATTTTGTTTGAAGCGAGGAGCCTTGGGAGATATGAGAAAACACAAACTTATCTTGTAGCAATTTATTACTTGAATAGGGTTTTCGTGGATGAGTGGTTACCACTAACTGACGTAAGAGTCCTTTGGGGAGAACGTTCCAAATGCCTCGCAGTGGTCAGGTACTCGATTAATAGCCAAAGAGAATTTGAAATTTTTATCAGCTTGTTTATTTGTGATTGGTCTCTTTTATTTCCTTTGCTAGACACATTGTTTATGACCCATTACCTTTTTTAAGTGTCGCGACTTGGTTTAAGTAATGCGACTTGAGGTCTGTAACTTAATTTTTGTTCCATTTATCATGTGTAGATTCATTCGAACTGTCTTTATAAGATTATGGTGGCTGGCATCCATCCTGAGGTGATTCTATACGAATTAGAGAAATCATATGTTTCTCAATCAGCAAAAAGTTTGCAACTTGTTGTTAACTTATATTCATTAAATGATTCAGAAGATATGTGCAATGAGAGTTTTTTCAGCTCTTAAATGTTTTGGGATATTTTCTATTGGCTTAGAGTTTTAAGGACACTCCGATATTATTGCTCTGATCATATTTTTAAGACCAAATGATATTTATGTTAAAGCAATTATTGCATTATTGGCATTTTACTCTTGAGCGTTTGACGGCTAGGTGTGACAGGAAAGTCAGACAAAACCCGGGCTGTTGTTGGACATTTATTCCACTTCTCTTCTACTTCATGGTTTCGTATCGAATTGGAGTTATCGAAAAAATACGCTGATTGGTGTTTGCTAAGCTTGATTTCCACTGTCGTAATATACGTTACGTACACTGAGGTACTTGAAATCACCGATGTGTCTCTTTATCCATGCCACCTTTTCGTACCCCTGCGCTGCACTTGTTAACTCCGCGATGGGACCGTTTGCGTCGCGAGGCCACGCTCCCATTACTCTCAGCCGCACGTCTTCGCCAAGCGGCTTGCACCACTCTCACTCGCTTTTCCCTGCTTTCTTCCGCGGATTGCAATCCGATTCAACAACTCTCCTTTCCTTCTCTCTTCATTCCCTTTTACGATCAAATTAATGGTACTGACGCCATTATTTCCTCATCGTTTCCCTTGAAAGTTTTACAGCCATAGACATCTATTCGATTAAGCGATTTATTAGGCTTTGTCGGACTGACTTTTGGTTTCGAAAGGAAATATTTTTCATTTTTACTTTAGTTGACTTAAAATGTGAAATATTTCCTTACGAAATCAAAAGTCAGTCCGACAAAGTCTAATAAATCGCTCAATCGAATAGATATCTATGGCTGTAAAACTTTCAAGGGGAACGATGAAGAAATAATGGCGTCAGTACAATTAATTTGACCGTGAAAGGGAATGAAGAGAGAAGGAAAGGTTTTTTTTCTATGCTTTCGTGGGTGTGGTTTTTTCAAAGATTGGGTGCATTTGTATTTTCCACTCGTTGAATGTAATCTCCAAAATATATTTTCTTCGATGGGATTATTTTTTCATTCTTCTACCAATGTGTGAGGGTCTTGAATTAATGTGAAATTGAATTCCATTCCAAGGTTTTTAGTAAGCTTTCCCATCTGTATTACAACACTTCTTCATTCGCCTCATCGGTCAAGTCTTTCTTCTAAATTATCGAGTCGATCCAATACAAAAACTATTCCTAAATGTAATGATTTTTTTGCGTTTAGGTTTAACATAATCTTCTAACTATTGTGTTGTTCATTTTTTTGTTTGAGCGCGTTTTTTCTTAATCCTACTCTTCCTTAGTCAATTTTTCTGTGTAATCCAATAGTAGTTTAAAGTGAAATCATGATCTGGCCTACCTCGGGTTTGTCCTCAACAAATATAACTTGTATAGAGATGCTTCTACCTTCTAATTTATACATTTATCTCACCTAAAGCCCCATTTTCCAGTTCTGAGGCTAAATGAAAAACTCATAGTTAAATCAGTCTTTTAAAGATTGTTAAGTCGTGTAAACGTCAGTGGTTAGCGTGATACAATCTTGAAAATAATATAATAGTGATCTATTAGGTCTTGTATCATGCATAAATTGTACAGCCTCGGGTGTATGCGTGCAACTATATTATTGAGAACCTCTTTCACTGCTATCCTCTCTTCTCTACGCCTTTTATTATTATGTTACACAATATTTTCATTCCGTGGCTATATCACATCGTTCTAGATGTATTTAATGTACACCAAGTGTACGGCAAATCATCAAGTGACAGTTCCTTCGGTGAAGTCTCATGGTCTCCTCTGATTATGTAAGAAAATATCAAGACTCCAGCCTCCCCCCCTGTAATCTTACTCCCTATTAACCCTTCTTAGGTACCTTCCAGCTGCCTACCCCATTGTACCCTGTCCTTCTTCTTCTCTGGGACCCCTAATCCTTTCAGTACCGCGGAAATATTGTCGAACTCACACTGATATGATTTTGAAATGTTTGCATTACATTTTCATAAAAAATTCAGTCATGCCTATGTATTGAATTGTATCAATGAAGAGCGTATAATCCTGCCGAAAGATTAAAAATATTGAATTTTGGTGTCTGAGTAAAGTGTTTATTTCTAAAATATGTAATCCTTGTCGAGAGTCTGTCTTAAAAAGCACACGAGTGAATAGCTGTTTTCCCTCCAAGCAAAGGTAGGAAAACGGCGATATATCTGAGCTTAGATTCGAGGGAGGAGCGCCCCTCTTTTACATTTATTCCCCACTCATCTGCCACTCGTCTCGCGCCTCGCGGATTTTCTCCGCACGGGAGGCGATGAATCGCGGGCCGTTTCGCAACGGCCGCGCCGATATCGTCTTCAAATCCTCTCTCATCCTCATTCCGTGTATGAACGTCGTCGTGGCTTTGGACGCCGACAGCTACCTCCGCCTCCGCAGATGCAGGGGGGAGGGGTGGACGACAATCCGCCGACCGCGTCGAAAAGCGGCTCGCGCGCGCGCGTTGCATAACTCCAACAATTGACCCCCATTTATTCGCCGCCACCATTATTATTATCGTTTTTCCTTCGGCGTGCCTCTTGAGCGACATGGCGCTGGTAGGTTTTCATTTTATACCCGGCTGCATTCGTTATCTTATTAGCACTCGTATCTCCCGGGCTGAATTGTCGCCGGATATAGATCGCGTTCCTATGTTAGATTTCGTTAGTTGAGGCGTTGGAGCTCCTTTTGTCGTTTCGTCGACGGTCTCCGGCATTCCGCATCTGCTGTGCTCATGTAATTGTGGATAGTGGACATTGTTGGCGAATTGTGCGGATTTCCTCCCTGCTAAGGATTGGGTGGGTTTTATCAACGTTCACTTGGCCTGGCGTCCATCGAATATTGGTGATTGCATCCACATGGTCTCCATGAGGAACTTAAAAGTTGGAAAAGGTACAGGATATACCTATACTTAAAGCGACTGACTTCTTCTTTTCATTGCTGGTAGGTGAATGTTTTTAGCATAATGTAGGAGTATAGATGAAATTAATATACGAAAAATGAACCTTAAAATTTACTGTCTAAGTTTTGTTGTCAAAATATTTTTAGCTGAATGAATAGGAGTAGTCTGTGTTGATGATGTAGTTTTAGCTCTTATAGTTTCCCAAAAGATCTTAAGTACGGCATGAAAAATTTTGGTAGTCGTGTCGTATAGTAAAACCATATAAGTTCGCTGAATGTGATAATGGTGTGGTAGGAATGGAATGCCTGGAGTATGACTATATTATTCACTAATATCAACCTGTTTCGATATCAAACTGTTTTAGTTCAGGGTTTTTTGAGTTCATTTACGATGTTAAAAGCTCTTGAAACAAGTTTGCTAAAGCTCTTGAAATGTTTACTAATTACAGCGACTGTGGAAAGAAGCTATCAATCTAGTTTATTGTCTGTGCGACTAGGTATTATCTGTAGCGAAATGATGTGCGTTAGTTTAAACTGTGATTTGTTGTAGGTACCCCCTTTCCCCTCTAAATTCAAGTATGCAAAATATAAGTTGCTGCCGCTTCTTTGTATCAGGTGGGCTGCGTAATGCTGTTTACAAAGAGGAAATCCTGTTAGTGTATAAGTAGTTTTGTATGACATCGTATTAAGCGGCTAATTATTATAGAGCGTCAGTAGGTTTTATAGAATTAAAATTTCAAACCTTCGGGTTTACGGTACTCTAAGGTTTAAGTATATTGTGCGGGGATCATTGAGATGAAAAATAGTGATAAATAATGAGGAGATAGAACAGATTGTTTGTTCTAAATGTAATTTTAAGTTTTTTATTAAGGAATAGTTTAAATTTGTTGCTATTCACTAAGCGTGGTGATGAGATAATTACTAAAGAGGATATTGCTCCATTCATCTACTTCAAAAAATGGCATTGCAGTGGATCTAAATAAAGTTTCTGTTGAAGTAAAATTGTCTTATCTGAAGTCTTGGCTGAAACTAGTGAAACTGGATATGTATATGAGCCGCTGTAAAGAAGAGGAATGAGGGTTCTTGATGAATTCTGTGTTCACTGGTTACAGCTCTTTCTTTTAAGTGATTGCGATCGGATAGATATGTGACTTATATGTGTGGGACATTGCGTAGGAGCGGCCGAGGGAAATGTGGGTCATACGAATATCGTTGGCCAAAGGGGGAAAATTTCGTTGTTGCGAAAGAAACAGCATACGTCATGACCTCGTAGTGCGAATCTGCTTGTTGAGGAAGAGTATGGACTGTCTTCAGATCGTCCAAACCAGAGATAGGGATGCGGTTCTCGTGAAGATAATCACGTCCCGCTTGAAAGTAATTCCCACCCAAGGCACTTAGTGATACGGGCGTCATTTACGTCTTTCGCTTAAAACATTTAGGCGTTGATACGACGCTTCGGCTGCCAATTTTTTGTCCCACGATAAGTCATAAGTTGCGTAAAAAGTACTCTATTTTGATTTCCATTCCACTAAACCCTACGGGCGACTTGATTTGCTAAAATTTCAAGAAGTATGTTATTATTTTATGGTTTTCATGAAAAAAAAGAAATTTTACAGCTGAATGCCTATTTACTTCATTTGCTATAGCTTTAGGTGTTCGTTTACGTGAACATTAAATAGGCATGCGGTATGTACATTCTCAGTTTTTTCGTGTATTCGTCTCGAGTGTCTTTTATTCATATTCATTGTATTTGTTGTAGCTGTTCTTCCCCTATTCTCAATTCCTCCGAGAATTATATTTCTTTAAACTGAGTATTCAATTTCATATTTTAAGTAATTTTAATAGCTCATAGTTTGCTCGGTATAGAGAATACTTCTCTCCCTGCTTCATCCTCTGTCGATTTCAATGGAATTGTGTCTTCTAAAAATTATTATTTCAGCTATATAAGGAAATAGAATGTACGCAAAATGGGAAAAGTGTGGTTTGCTTGCATGTACTGTCGTGAATTGAGTTGTGGCCTACGGAATATGATCGCCGTGAAATGCGAAACGATACCAGTTGCTTTACCCGATGGAAAATTACGGTAATGGCACGCATTCCTTTGAATTTTGTGAAATAATTTATGGAGTAGTAGTGCCATCTAAATTGAGGAAAGCTTTCTTATCCAGAGTCATAATCAACAACGTCTTGATATTTCATTGATTTGATATTGTAGTCTCTCGCTCTAGTTTGTTAGGCTAATACTTCTGCAAGAATCCACGTCCACAACTTAGTCCTCCTCGTCTAAATCAGTCTCCCAATGCCATCTTTCACTCTGCTTCCCGTCCTTTCACCCCTTTCGCCGCCGTCCCTTCACCTCTTCCGTGCTTCGCGTCACATAGCCGGGCAAAATACACACCTCGTCCGCGTATATGCATGCAACACGTGTGGAGGTCCAGGCTATGCCCGAATCGATTGAATGCAAAGATGTTTTGTTACAGAACTCGGGAAGTCGGTCGGGGAGAGGAGGTTGGAATATTTTTGCTTGCTAATACTTTCGCGCCTTGGCGTCGTGGTTCGAGATATGTTCCCGAGAAGGAATGAAGGTGAGCTTCGGCGTAGAAGCAAGGGGGCCGTAACAGGGGTGAACATGTACGCAAAATTGGGATAAATGAAACAAGCGATCTTGAATTACGAGATGGGGAAATTTTCTTTTGAAATCAAATATCTAAATACGATGAGCTGATTGCATTTATTTACTTTATGCGTTTCCTATATAGGCCATTGATGTGACTAATTAGTAAATTGATTAATGATCTGTTTGGAGAATATTATCTCACCTTAAAACGCTCAACAAATGAATACGAAGAATGCTCTTTCCACAGTATTCCTTTCCCTTTATTTATTCTATGATGGAATATGTTTTCGTGACTAACTTGATTATTTTGTGTTGAAATCGCTGAGTTAATCACCTCTCAAAGAATTAATTGAATATTAATTTTCATTTGTTGATCTTTTCGCAAATGTTTCCTTGTGCTCATTCTGGCTATGAACTCCCATATAATGGCATCAGAAATCTGCGGAAAACTTTATTGTTACACATAAGCCTTTCCATGGCTTTCAAGTATTTCTTTCTATACTATAAAATACTATGGATGAATTTCCTAGACTGACTGTTTGAGAAGTAGTTCACAATTATATTATACATTGTATTTGTATATTAACTTACTTGGTAACGACTTTCGTGATAAACCCATTCCATTTTTGTACTTATTTACCCAAGCTCTCTCTTGAGTGCAAAGAAATTGATGCGCGCCAATGAATTGTTTTGTATTTCTCATCAACGGCAAAGGTGGCCGTGACTGTATTTATTTATTATAATTTATTGAGTGCGTGGCGAATGGACTATACTGCTGGTGTAATCGTCTAAACTGATCTTATATTATTTAGTTTGTTTACGTGCATTCGTTTATAAATTATTTCCACCATCTGAGAAATGAAAACTTTACGAAAATATATACGGTCTTAAGATAAAAGTGCAATAAAAACAACGAACGAATTACCGAAGAATATGAAAGATTAAAAAACAAAGCAAAAAGAATTGTTATAAAAATACAATATGAGATATACCCTTAAGTTTTTCACGATACTTTACTCATCTGTGCCTGAGCGAATGTGCACTTTTCGTTAAGGACTGAAAAAAAATTTTTAGGTGGACGACGAATACTCTTTTTAATTCAAACGTTGAGAAGAAAGTGGAAAAAATCCATGCTTAGTTTAATCTCAATTGCTTGTGCCACCGTATATTTTGTACTGAGTGATCAGTGAGACAAAACTAGCATCTCTGAAACAAATCGTGCGGGAATTTCGCCCTTACTTTCGCCAAACAGGTGGGTAGTTGATGATCGAGTAGAGAATGTAATCGTTTATGATTATTTGGATTCTTTTTACTCTACATAGGTTTCCTGTACATATTTTTTAGATGCATTACCGGCTAGTTTATATGCAATTGGGTAAGTTTTTGACCCATTGCCCTTCAAAGATAAATGAAATTGTAGTGGTATCTTGGTATTTGACTTCCAAATAAACTCAAGATTACGCTGAATTTCCTTTAGATTAAAGGCACAATGTAAAACGCCAGTGTGAGAATAGAACTCCGAATTCTTTCTTCTTTTGCTCTCTTATCTTTTATACTGATTACGCTGACCAAAATTATCTTATCAAAAGAGCGGATGTGGATACGTATACAGAAACTTCAGGTTCGAAATAGTGAGCGATACCTTCTCTAGAGGCGCTGCCGACGCTGTGGTTCGCTCGTCTCCCTTATCCCTTCTGGGGCTGAATCATCTTTCCTCTCTTTTCGAGACCTTTCTTTCTCGGATGGATTCTTTTCCTCCTTAATCCTTCCTCATCCGCTGCCAACTTCAACTTCCCCGTCATTGTGCAAGTCATCCTTCCCGGTAGTGCCGAATTCACATGCTGCCTCTTCAATGCCTAAAGTCAAATTTAAATATTTTCTTCTTTTCAATCATAAGTGTAGTAATTTCTTAGCAGTTTCAGTATTCATCAATCAGAAGTTTTTACACCATTCTCCAGCCTAGTATTAGCTTTATTCCTTCATAATTCATCTCATTAATGCTAATTCATTCATAATTTTCTAAAGGTATTCCACCTTCAGTCTTCATTTTTGTCGCTTCCTATTCTTTGCTCCTTCCGATGTAGTTTTCAGGAGACCGTTTTTTTTTGCAGAATATGTCATTTAGTTTTTCCCGTGGATCGTAGACCTAGTCTGCGTCTAACAAGAGTGAGGTAGAGAAGATGGATGATGGATCTGGCGTATCCTAACCTAGTTTTTCGCTAAACGTCCTCATTAGTGATTCACTCAATCCATTTGATCATCCTCATTCTTCGATTACCTCGCATTTCTATTGCCTTCGATATGCTTTGTTCCACTCCGGCTTTCGTCCCAGCTTTGCCATTTAAGAGTATAATCCCCGCAAATGGTTTTTCGAAAATATTCTTTTAAAAAGCCAGTCATGTCATCCTTGGCGTTTTACCTAAATATCCATTTCTTCGGCATTCATATGCTCCTCTAATGTGTGTGAGTTTGAAAGTGAAGGAGCCTCCACTGAGTATGTATAAATGTTGGATAATTCACGAATATTGAACAATAAGTAATGTGATTGCGCTCATGAATTACTATTACTATTGAAAATTATTTCGACCACGAGACAAACGTGTTGTAAAAATTGTAATTACGATTTAGTTTTATTGGTTCCTTATTTTACCCCTTCGCACATAATGAAGAGCTTCCTATTTGTAAGTTCTTGGAAAGTATGCTTTACTGATCAGCCCATTTTCTCTCACTGAAAGTTTCTTAATCCCTATTACAAATGCAAATTTATCTTTTTTTAACTTTTTGCTTCTGGCGAAACTATATTTCCTTGCTATTCTGTTCATGAGAATGCAGTAACTCCTGGAGTTTCAATGCTGTTTTATAATAGCGTATCGCGGCTGAGAACGCCTTATTGCGTTTAAAGATCTTTATTGTGGGCGTAATTTGTGCGTTTGAAATTAGTTAGTATTTATTTTGCAGAAGTCCTTAAAAAATAAACTTTAAAGATGAAACTTATTGGAGGTTTTTTTATTATTCTATCGTAGAGTAACTTCCCAAAAATTGGAATTATTTAAAAAGAGCTACGTAGTGTAAATCGTAAAGCATCCCGTTATTTTTGGCTCAATGTCTTGCTGGCTATTCTGAGGCCTAAATTCATCTTGGGGAAAAAATAGTTCATTTCTGCTGTAACAGTAATCGAAATACTTCATTGAGGTAGTGTTGCGAATTCCGCTCTTGAATTGTGTTCATGACATGTCTCGTGGGGTGGTGACTGTGTCCCCTTTATTTTGTGGAAAATATTTCATCGTACAGTTAACTCTTTTATGGCTGTGTCCACCGACTCGTAGTCCTCTTAATTATGATGAATTGCAAGGAATGTCTAGAGGGAGCAAACGAATATTATCATTTTTGCCCGGCGCATTTTTCCTACCTGTGGCTTCTGTCTAACGTAAACACCCTTTACCTCCACTGAAGCTTGCTAGCGAGTAATATAGAGAATTTCTTTTTTGGGACGAAAGCTATTCCATTTCCTGCGTAAGCTCCTTGTTAACTGATGAAATACATTTTTTTTTCATAATAAGTTTTCGGGTCGAGGCAGAAATTTTAATTTTTCCGCTCCCTCTACTGGTATGCGAATGCTTTCATTTTCCAATCGTGAGCTTAATCCTCTTATTTATCTTCTAAAACTCTGAAAAACACATATATTTATATATTATTGCTTCAAAGCTATCCCCATTTGGGAAAAGTAATTATTGGTCTTGTATTTTGCAGACAGGCTCCATTTCACTGAGTTCCTCCTCCATTTCCTATCCTTGCCTACTTTTTGCTTCTGGCGAAACTATATTTCCTTACTATTCTGTTCATGAGAATGCAGTAACTCCTGGAGTTTCAATGCTGTTTTATAATAGCGTATCGCGGCTGAGTACGCCTTATTGCGTTTAAAGATCTTTATTGTGGGCGTAATTTGTGCGTTTGAAATTAGTTAGTATTTATTTTCACTCTCCTCTATGTTCTCTACTTAAAGAGAAGCGTCTCTTTCACTAGTCATTGTGTGAGACGATCTCAAAAAGCGACTTATTTCCTCATAATCGATGTGAATATTTTCATGGAATGCGTGGAGGCAAGTCGAAGGTTGCGCCAACACTCACTTGTTAGTCCGTCACGTGAAATTCCATCTTTTTAGCCTATACAAACAAACGTCCTTATACAGTTTTTCTCAAGTGTGGCAATGACAGTATTTCTGCCTCGATGCTTTTCCAATGGGTTACGTTGTATGACGCCGTAAAATCCAAGCGATAAAATCAATACACGGCAATTCGGAGCCCCTACTGGAGGCGGAACACGATGGCGTGGTCTCAGGGGTAGCCAGCGAGCACGTCACATAAAAAATGTCTCACCTCATAGGTATGTATTTACCTATTCTCTTTCCTTGGTATTCCTTACATGGACTGGCCGTGTGTTTGCAATGAGTTTATCAAATTGTTATTGATGACATTTGAACCTGTAAAATTGAAGCTTTTAGGAGAAGGCGGGTTGAATTCCTCATTTTTCTCTATCCGGGTGCTTTTTAGCGCCACTGAGTTTCACTTGGAAAATGTCGGTAGCTCTCCAAACATGCACTATTGACATGCAACTAGGATATTTAATGGAGACATGCTAGATAATAGGGTCACATGCAGCTAGATGGTTAGTATCTAAATAATAAGGAAGGGATTTATGGTTGCTATTACATGCATCATGCACTACAGACTACTCTAGCTATATTTCACCTACCTATCCCTTTGTTACGCTGCCTATTGTTCTCTCTTATGGTACGCGGGAAAAATGACAATGGAAAAATGACATTTTAAATCTATCGGTGCGACAGTCTATCTCTCTAATCTTGTTAATCTGATCAAACCTAGCATAATACGCAGGGGTTTTTAATATATATCTAACGTCATCCGTGAACAAATTGGTTTCGAATTTACTTAAAGGTTTAACCTAAATTTTAACCTGCATTCTGATAGTAATTCCCATCGTAGTTCTTCTATTAAACTCGTAACACTTATGCAATTATCATAACGGCCTTTAACAAATCTATCGGATCTCCTTTGCACACGCTCTAATTCTTTTATCATACCTTCCTCGTAGGGATCCCATATACTAGCGGCATATTCTAAATGAGGCCTGACAAGTGTAAAATAGCTTCTTTCTCAGACTCTCTCATCGCATTTGCCTAGAACCCTTTTTACGAATCCTAATCTACGGTTTGCTACCCTAGTTATTTCCCTGATGTGTTTCCCCCATGACATGTCTTCATTGATGGTGAAGCTCAAGTATTTAATAGATTCTACGTTTGATATTGTCTTTTCTTTGATGCAATAATTATTCCGGGGAAAGCCATTCTTTTTCCAAAAGTTCAATATCGCGCATTTCTTCAAATTTAATTCTATCTGCCAACTATCACACCAATCATCAATCGCATCTAAATCCTTAGCTAAAGATTGACTGTCCTCTTCATTTCTAATTTCCTTATACACTACTGCATCATCGGCAAAAAGACAGAGCTTGCTATTTTATACTACTGTATTCAAGTCATTTACGTAGAGAAAAAATAAAATTGGGCCTATCACGCTTCCCTGGGGAACACCCGATGTAACTTTTACTTCCCTTGAGCTGACACCATCTAATACCACCCTTTGAACGCGTTCATGTAAGAAGTCTCCTATCCAGCCTACTATATTACTATCCATCCCGTGTGATGCTAACTTCACGAGTAGCTTACAGTGGGGAACCTTGTCAAAAGCTTTTCTAAAGTCAAGAAACGCTGCGTTTCCTGTACGTTACCTTCTCCGGAAACTAAAATATCATGAACAAAAAGACCTAATTGAGTTTCGCAAGACCCTCCCTTTCTGAAACCATGCTGGTTTGTTATCAATAAATCCTGGCTGTCGAGGTGTCCAATTATTGATGTAATATGCTCTATAATTTTACATGATAGGGACGTTAATGATATTGGTCTATAATTTCATGGCTGTTCCCTATCGCCGCATTTAAAAATTGGGGTCACGTTTGCTATCTTCCAGTCTTTGGGAACCGTGTGCTCTTCGAGGGATTTGTTAAAAATTACTTTAAGATACGGAGCCATTTCGAGAGCTAATTCTTTTTACACACGAGCTGGAATTTTATCAGGACCTGAGGACTTGTTTGGGCTAATGTTATTTAGTAAGGATACGATTCCGCTCCAAGATATATCGATCGGGAGCATTGGTTGCTGAAATCGGTCTGGTATGATTTCGTGCAAACTACGCTTAGATTGATTAAAAACGCTCTGAAAAAAATAATTCTACAAATTAACCTTATCTAAACTGGAAGTTGCTATTTCGCCTCTATCGTTTTTCAAGGAATCAACCGTTGACTTTTTAGTTCCCTGTACTTCCCTAGCATGTGACCAAAATGCTTTCGGATTTCCCTCTAGTTGTTCTCCGAGTACTTTTCTCTTGAATTCACTAAACGCTTTTCTAAGGGCTGTTTTTGCGGCTGCTTTACAAATTTTATAATGTTCGATAGTATTTTTTAGATCGCTATTAGCTACATTTTTCTTCATTTTTATTAGTTTTGCGTGGCTAACTCGTTGGCGTTTTAAACGTTTTCTAACCTCCGCGTTGTACCACCTTGGTTTCCTATTCTCACTCATATACTTATGAGGTACATATCTGTTGACAAGTTACCGCGTAATTTGGAGGAACTCTTTCCATGTATTGTCTGTATCACTATTTTTGCTGATGTTCACGAATTTTTCAAAAGAGTCTTTAAGTCACGCCTAAATCCGTTAAAATCTGCTTTACTAAAAAGGTAAATCTTTGTCATTAATTTAAAATTTTTTTCAGTATTGAGGGAAAATTTTACATGTACTACACTGTGGTCGCTTATTCCATCGACATTTTCAACTTTAATAACTTTTTCAGGGATGTTGTGGCAAGTAAATCGAGAACATTTTTCCCTATGTTAGGCAAATTTACTATTTGATGCAGTGCGTATGATGCGAACAGGTTAAGCAATGACTCGCAGATTTCTTTGTCCCTACCCCCAGACTTATGACTACATGTTTTCCAATCTATCGATGGTGCATTGAAATCTCCACCTACAATAATCTGTCGTTCGTTACTATGGGAATTAATGGACCTGATCTGTTTCTTGAGTTCTAAGACTGAGTGTACATCGGCATGGGGTGGTCTATAGTAGGCACAAACGAATATTACTTTCGAATTAGCTCATTGAATGGAACACCATGCGTTTTCTATTATATTATCGGGAAACTTCTATTTTGCTGACTATTGTGTTCTTAACTGCGATAAATACTCCCCCTCCCGGTCGACGCTCTCGATCTCTCCTGTATACCCTAAAATTTACGGGAAAAATTTCACTATCAGCAATATCGCTTGTTAACCAACTTTCCGTTCCTAAAATTATGTCAGAATTAGTACTTTCTATAAGGTGATGGAATTCAGGTATTTCTTGCTTCTTAAACTAGGACAATTAACTGCCACTACTGAAAATTCCTCTATTTTAATGTCTGCTTATTGTTTTTGTGAGGTTTCTGTTTTCTAAATTATTGGGAAAGTTACAATTTGGAAATTCATTCAGTAACTGTGTTTGAAGAGCGCCGACAGCGTATGAAAGCTACTCTTCAAATCAGCTTCAACTTACATAACCAGCGGTGGATATTACATTTTTTTCTTAGAGCTCTTAGCCTTACTTATGTTTTCTTCCATGAGATCCCGGTGTACAAAATGCTTAATTTTTTCTTACAGTTAATGGGCATAGATTTGGGGATCTGTCCGTTCGAGTATTGAAAACTGTTAATATCCTATTATTACAAAATGGCAGTCCAATCATATACGTACATTAAACTCCCATTTTAATTAGCTTCAACAGTGTAACAGGAATGTATCCGATTAATATCTATTTGGACCTTAAAGCTCCGAATCGTAGACACTTCCAGCCTATTTGTTCCTTTGCCTTGTGAGGTATTTGGTCACTGAACGATATCGAAAGCTGCTGATATACGTCTCATTGCCTGCAGTGAAATGGTCTTTCGATGTAAAGTGCAAAATACCTTCGAAATGATGCAATGGACGATGAGACTTGAAATACAAAGGGTGAGCTTTAATGGTTGGTTGCTCAAACATTTAACTATGGAATCAGGAGCTGTGCCACCCTTAAGTATAGGAATTCATAACTTATGTCAGGATGCTGGAACTGTCGGTTTCTAACTTTTCTACCAAAGGTTATTGATACGATCGTTTGGTGTATTATCTAAATGCTGGGTAAAGTTCATATGCATCAATTTGTGTATGCTTTGCATAGAAATACTTATTAATAAACTCCTTATTCATCTTGGAGTAAGTCTTTTATCATATAAATTCTCCTTCAAGCGGCTAATTACTCGTCCGGCTTCTTGTTCGCTTAAAGAGATTAAGTAGATTACACTATTTACCAGACTAATTAAATTTTGATACTATATACGGAACTAATAATGCTGTTGAATGTTTCTCACTACGCATTTTGTCTTTAATGATTGGTCTCATATCTCTATTGGTCACATACGTATTTTTTTTCAATCGGCCGCTGGCCAATTGTGGTTGCTAGCACTGGAGGCCCTGGCGTTGCGTGTGTTTTACGCTACACGTGTATCCGTCGACTCTGGAGTAATATTCTCACGTGAAAGCAGACCTCGTGTCCGAGAATCCACGTGCACGTCTACCGTGCTCTTTTATTCGTGCTCAGAGACCACGGACTGTTTGGACGTGGGCTATCGAAAAACGATTAATAGAAGTCCATTCATGATTGTTCCTCGGTTGAATTCCGAGCACACGCGTTTCCGGCAAAATAAGAGACACAAGTACGGATTTTATCCTGTATTGGAGCAAGCTTTATGCCGTGTTAGTCTGTATAGTGTACGATAACACAAAATTTTGCAAATTCGTGTTCGCGTAAACCAAGATGATATGATTCGGTTTGTTTTCTACTACTTGTCTTTCTTGAGTTTATATTTGATTGGACGACAGTATTTATGGTGTGCATTCTTATAAATGCTTTTGTGTAAATCTTCGCATCTAATATTGTAATATTCTTTTACCTCTTTCCTTTTTTCGCGCTCGGATTTTTTGTGGCAGTGAACGCCGCGGAAAGTTAGACGTAAACAAAGAAATATCGTCATGCCGAAACTAGGCCATTCTGATGCTTAAGTGGAATCCATTTAGTTCTACGTGTTACGCAGAGAAATTCTTTTTTTGGACCGATTGCGTGAGCCTGTCCACGAAACAGGACGAACGCATAACTAAGAAGTGGCAATTATCCGCGTTTTTCCCTTTGTAATGTGATAGATGGAAAGCAAATGCTGAAAAACCTTACCATATGGATTAATTCCGGCGCTAGTGTGTTGTTTGCTTGTTATCTTAATATACTATTAATATTACTTTCATCCTCTGCGTTTGAGATCTTCCATTATTCATAAACGATCTCTTAGCTCACACTATTTTAAAAATAGATAGAGATTAAATCGGGGAGGAAATTTCTCATGATTTCTCAGTGAGTGAATGTGAACTAAGTTCAGATTCGTCATTTCTAATTCTGTGCTAACATCTCCCATTGAGCTGGATAGTCCATAATTTTCATGTTGGGTGAATGATTTTTAACGGCCTTAGTTATCCTTATTCACCTCTTGAATTTTAAGAAATTGTGATGAAATGATTAATGGTTATTCATGTTTCTGCGAGGGAAGGGGCAGATTTACGTGAATTATGCGTTAATGTGCCTCTTCATATTCCTAAATTGTATTGGCAAAATGAAGTATGCTCACATTGTTCGAGTTCCACCAATAATATCTCTCATCTTTGGAGGAAATTTTTCTCCAAGTCTCCACGAAATTCCATCCACTGTCCAATCTAATTTGTGAGCGTCTTCTACTTATGGAATTAGTGGTGATTATTCCCCAGAAAAAATGGTAAACATAGTTTGTCCGTGGAGCGTAATAATGTTTCGTCCACCATCGGAATCCATAGCAGGAACTTCTCCTGTACCTAGTTGTCAACAATCACTGTTCTTTGTGACCCGCTCTACGATGTGAGCGTTCCCATTTGTCGTACTGTACGAAATTTCAGAGGCAGTGATGGCGATCTCGCCATTCATAACCTAATTAAAAAAGAGCAATTTCAATTCGATCTTGTGATCGAGAAGCAATTTCGATTCAGATGTTCGCACACCCCTATTCGATACCACATCCTTCAGGCCGCGTGTTATTGCTATTTTTATGGTTTTCTACCTCGTGGTGTGGTGAGGAGGGAGGTCCATTTTTTGTGTTGAACAATTATGGAGGAACGTGCCAGCACTCCTAAGGCCATCTCCACCAATCACATTCCTGCCATCTCCACTTCCCCCTTCCCATCATCCTCTCCTCCTAACCCACAACTCGCGCTCTAATAACGACTGTATCGGAGGCTTTTGGTGCTCGTAAGGCTTAATTGCCCCTGCGGTTTTCCGAAACAGATGTATCCTTGGATATTGAATTTTTTTCACCTCTGATTCCGCATCATTTCTGTCATGATCATCATTTCCATCACTCATGCACACCACACCTAATTACAGTCAGTAGGTGCTTTGTTTTTTATGTGCAGGGAAATTTATTCCTTTTCAAGAGAATTCCTAGTAATTTTACAATGAGACTTGGATCACTATAAAGTTATGGTAACGCTTCCATTTACTTCCAGTTAGTTATTATTAAAAACACAGACTATGTTGCCCATCATCGTCCAGTGTTTCATCTCTTCGATGTTTGAAAAGATATGGAAAATATTTGTCCTTAAACTCATGTAAAGTGAGTTAGAAGTTAGCTCTGCTTGAGTGCCAGCGAAAGCCTAAGGAATGGCGCCAAAGGTTCACTAATTTAACATCTCATCTCACAGATGGAGTGTCTGACTAAATGAACTTTCCACATAGTTTCTGATGACTTAAATGGAATACAGCTGAGATAATCACTGCTGCTGGGGGCTCAAAATTGAACTCACAAATAGGGAAACCGGTTCACTAATCTCCTCAACTATTTAATCCATCTTAGTTTGCTTTACTGAATTAACGATATTTTTTGAAGGCCTAAAAATAAGCACGGGATATGCCTCAAATGAAAATTAAGTATTAGCTGTAGTTACCTGATATTAAATTTTCACCTGTATCACCTTTTTCTTTGGCGTGGAAATAAATTTCCTTCTGTCACCATAATTGCTCGTGGTGAATGTAAGGGTTTCGGCCACCAATGGCATAGAGGCGTGTGTTTGTGGGGATATATTGCATATGGGGAAGTATGCAATATCTCTCAATAGAGCCAAGGTGTTGAATCATTTTCTCTTTTAAACAAACACGTTCTCTCGCACATAACCACAAAAAATGTATCGCAATATGTGTACGCATGAGATTTTTAACGTTACAAAGGTAAAATTATAGGCTTTAAAATTTGGCCAAGTAGATTAGCAGGTAATTTATTTTCCCATTCTTTCTGTGTCAAAGAAAAAATATTTGTAGAAGAACTGAGTGTTAATTATACGTTCTGAAAAACTGAGGAAATTGGCCTGTTTTTTTAAATATTTAATAATAATAATTTTTAATTAATAATTTAAATATTTTTAATGTAATTGTAATAATTTAATATTTTTTAATATAATTTAAAAGTATCCTTTACTAATACTACGGAAAGCTGAAATAAGAATAGAAAGAAAACCAGTTCATTATGACTGCCATAATATACCTGCCTAATTTTAAAAGGAGTCCACCTTCTATCGGTATTTGCCCTTTCATTGCGTATTTAGCACTTCGATCGTATGATTTGCTTTTATAATACAGATTCCCTCCTCTTCTATCGCCTTCGATCTCTAAGTGCTTTTAACTCTCGCAACCTCTGATCTTATGACCAGCGCATGCAACCGATTTCGAGAAGATAATTTCCTCACGGTTTTTCTCTAAATCCCATCCACCTTCTGTGTGATGTGTTCACGACTCAGGGGATTTTATCCCTGTGAACTGGCTTCTCCAGAACACAGTTGTGAATTCCGTGTTAGTTGCGAATTTTTTACTGATACTCTTACGGGCTTTTCCACGCCAACTCAGCCATTGCTGAGGTAGGGCAATCTTCGATTCTCTCGACTTTTGGCACAAAATAAGACTGATATGTACGAAAATACTTTCCGAGATTATTGGTCCACTGTATTGATATTACGCTTCGAATATCTGAAGTTACTCCAAAATAACACGCCGCATGTCTGGACTGTTTCTCCAATAATTATCGATCTACTGATCAGATTTCCAACATAATAACTCTTTCCTAACAAGAGGATAGCATTCTGGGTTTCCTTTTAACTCTTGGTCTCACAGACAGTTATTTAGTGTTTAGTTTAATTTTATTTATATTATTTTTTTATTAGTTAGTTTAATTTTAGAAATATTTTTACCATATCTTCGACTTTCACTCATATCATGTAAGAACTGCTGTACCCTGCGAGTCACCGCGCCGCAGGGACTTTTGGCAAGTGTTGCTAACTAGAAATACAATCCTTCCAGCCAGCCGTAAAGGTGGGAGTAGGAAAAAGGAATTGTAAGAGGGAAATTACGAAGGTAAATTACATGCTGACGGAGTTCCCTAGTGCTGTTTTCGCCATGGCCATTTGCGGTGCATGGGAAGATGGAATGTTTATCTACGAGTAATTCACGACCAACCTACGAATTTAACTACGAGTTTTTCCCTCTTATTATCTTGATTGTACATCACATATTTTGTTACACCTGTCAGTTCAATAGATGGAAGCTGGGTTCTAGAAAATGAGGAGCGAGTAACGTCGATGGATGTTGTTCAAGTAATTACGTAGCGTGATCTTCGTTCTCAGTTGGAACCTTTCGATGGGCCAACGAGGGTAGCCCTTACCCCTGTTGTTCCGGTGTTCAAGGTGGAGGGGTCGGGACGTCCGAGCGTCGCCCCCACCACCCTCCCCCCCATTGCGATGTCCATCTCGCCGTCGAACGCGCGTCTCTCTTCCCTCTCCGTCTGAATCATTGCCCTCCAACAAGCCGGGGCGGCTGCGAGGAAAAGAGCAGCATATGTATTCGTACGCAAGCGTGTCTTATCCCTCTCTCCCCTGCGCTGCCCCATTTACCGCCCCTGATCCCATCCTTCCGCCCCTTCCTCCCTGTTGCCCCACTCCCCCACTCCAACCTCCCCCCCGCCTCCTCCGCCTCCTCCAACGACACCACCTCGCCTCCCTCGCTCTTGTCTTCTTTCTTCCACCGCTAGCTGCTTCTGCTTCCATCCCATCCCTCGAGTCTCGCTCTCCAGCAAAATGCCAAATGAGAGAGGCAGGGCTGCTGTCTCCTTCGTCTCAATTTCGCCCTCCTTCGTCGAGAAAAGAGTCAGTTGGTGGAGTTTGCCGAAGACGTTCGTCCCCTCTGTTTCCTCCCTCCCCGACCACCAACTCGCTCCCCCTCTCTCTCTCTCTCTGGAGAGCGCCGACAAAACGTGTTATCACGGCGCGCTGAGTGGCGTCTCCGTGACGTCATTCCCTTCCTTCCGATCTCTTCCGATGATGATGTTGACGATGACATGTATAACTGTAATCGCACAGGTAATCGTTTCCATTGAATAATGAGCAATGGCACCGGGAAGGCCTGGAAATGTTTCCTTATCGCGAATGAGCGCATGCTGCTTTGTTTCCCCGTAAAAGCTTTCATCTGTTCTAGTCCTAATAATTGTTTGTTGTAATTGTTTGTGACAGTATTTCTAATTTTCTCTGACTTGGTGGCTTCTTAGTTTCAATTTTGAATGCACACTTGATAAAGTCAAATTTTCGTTTACCAGAATTGTAATTGCGCGGTAAAGTGTTGTTAGTTTTGTAAAAATCTTATAAAAATTAGCTTAGCAAAAAATGCCCCCGTCATAACTTCTTGTGTTCAGCTAAATGATACTCGCCGTCAATGCCTGTCTCGAAACGCTGTGTTGCTGGTGAAAATGTGACTTTAATAAAAAATATGCGTTTTTCCTAGCGTGATATTAGCTTAAATAGTCAGTTTATCCACTTAAAATAATTAATATAATCTTTCTTGTCTTATCATTAACGTAGGATTTCAAAACTTTTGATTTATTCCTAAATGTTATATAAATAACTTATGACAAAGCTCCTCTATGGTTTCATTTTAATTCTTTTCTATTCGGCGAAAATCTATTCACTAGCCAGCTGGTGAGACCAGAGACAATGAGATCACATTTTATACTCTGTTATTTGTACCCTTGATGCCATATGTGCTTGCAGTTCAACTTATCTCCTCGTATGGTATTTTATCCAACAATATTTGAGTACAAGCCATGCAAAAATTTTTATTCTTACTTTATAGCTTTAATGTTCTTACTAACGTTGCGGATATTCAAATTTCCTACTTTAACAGGCAATTTGAGCTATGGATTTCGTGGTGGTGAGGTCGAGGCACTTGACTAAGGAAGTGCTTCATCACCATAAATTTAATTTGCTCGACTTGTCTCTGTCTTCCTCTAGCCCTTAACGAGCACTGAAAGGCTCGATGCTGTAATTGAGATTCCCTCTGGCGTTTGAAGCGTGAATTTACTTAATTTTAATATAATCCATGAGCGCGGAAAATTAATTTAATTCCCACCTCTCGTGGGAATATTGACCTAGCCTAGCGCGTGGGAGTCTCTCTTTTGCGTTATATCTTTTCGTTCTGATCCGAGGCGGCAATTACAACAGTTTTTTGTGTTCGTTTCCGCGAATAGCAATGGCTCCCATGCTGTTGCTCTTTTTTGGGTGAGAGGGAATTGCCCTCTGTGCGCTACCCCTCCCCACCCTCCCCCTGCTCCTCCTGCCCCTCCCTCCCCCTCTCCGCTGCTACGTCACTGCTCGATGACTTCATGACGCCACACATGCCTCTAGTTCCGTACCTCTTTCGCGCACTCACCTACCCTCTCCCGCCGCCCTCCGTCCTCTCTCCCACCTTCCCCTCCCCTACTTTTGCCGTGAATGCAAAGGGAATGACCCCAGGAGCCCCGATAAGTGGGTCTGCCATTCCTCCCTGCCCGCCCCTCCCCGCCTCCCCGCCCCTCCCTCCACCCCACCTCACTCCGCTTCCTTCCTCCTCGTGTTTCCCGCCTCAAAAACGTCTTCGCCTCCTTCGGGATCTTTTGTGGATCCTTACGATGGTTTCTCGCGGATCGATGCTCCGTTTTCCTTTGATTACCTACTTCTCCTATTTCTACACCCCCGTTTGCCCCCAAAATCGGGGATGCACGTGCGATTCCGCTCCCAGTTGACACCTTCCTCTCGGAAAGAAGGGCAACTCTGCCAAGATTTAAGTGTTCGGCTGTTGATGGGCCGCGGGTTTTTTTCGCAGATGAGAGCGTCATCTCTTCCCTTTGAGAGCAAGTCATCGACCGCTTTCCTAAATGCTCCTCCCGCCTTCACGAATAACCTTGTGACACTGAATTACGTCCTTCCTTAACAAAGTGTATTGCCTTTCGAGTTTCTGTGCCGTATGTGTTACGTTCGTGGAAAGTTTCTCATAAAAAAGTGCATTGTAAATGTGTGAATCATTCCACGGAAAATGAATCGGATGATTTTTTGAAAAAGTTTCATGAAATCAAATTTTATGCGGATATTTGATCGTGAGCGATTGATTTTTTTAATACCATTTTACGTTGGAATTTGTCGCTTTTTAATAGTTTATCTTGAGTAAAATTCAATCGGAGGATAGGTACTCAGACACCGTTCGCGATGATGTTGATGCTCTTACGAATCTGATGATTATTTCACGGTCAGTGCGAATATCCAATTTGTATTTTATTTGGACTAGTGCACAATGCCTATTCTTAATCCATCGTCAAAAATCTTATTTTCTCGATGTGACATACTCAAACACAGTGATAACATTTCCAATTTCATTCTCCAGCACTCACTTAAAAGAGGAAGTTTATTGCGGAATCTGCAGCCGAGTTCATTTACATCTACATACTTGCCTGCGAGCCGCCGCATGGGCGTGTGGTAGGGGTTGTTAGCACACCAGTCAAGTAAATATGTAGGGGATAAGGTTTTAGTGGGTGAAATGGTGACGTGTACTATGGGAGTGTATTTAGTGGAGCTCAGTTTTTATTGTGGTCGCTTGTTGTGTGCGGAAAGAACGAGTTTTTGTACCTATCTATTCGGCAATTTATCTGTTTATAACGGGATCAGTGGATAATTTGGATAAGGTAGAGTTTTGGAAGAAATGGAAAGGTTTAGCGTCTTAGGCAGATCATTTCCAAGTGCAAATGCCAGGATATCCGATTTCTGGCGGAGCTCTTTTTTCCTTAAACGCCATCATGTACTATTCTCCCAGCGACGCCGAATTTGGAATCGGAATGCAACAGGAAATCCGCCCGACGCCGGGAATGAAACCCGGCCTTCGACGCTCGAAACCACCTTTCGCATCTCTGCTCGATTTAGGTTGGCGGTTAGGTTTCTTTAATGGCGAAAGATTTATGGCAAAGTCACAAAATTTTCTCTTAAGTACACGTTAACAGTGTGTCATATTATAAATGGAGGTTTTGAATGTTATGTACTTAGCTCTATACTACGCTGAAAATTTTCCGGAGAACTACGGAACTAGCTGCGCAGTAACTTATATGAAGTCACTCACTAGTGTTGACGCAATTGTGTGAAATTCAAAGTGGAAAAATCATTCGCCTGGTCTGGGAATCAAACCCAGATCAGGGGAATGATTTTTCCACTTTGAATTTAATACAATTACGCTAGGAAATACCATGCCTCTTAGTTAACATATGTTAAACTATGGTGTTCGATAAGAGCTACATTCTTCAAATTGTCATTTATGGATGCTTTGTTACTGTATCTTTCCTTCTTTCATAATCCAAAAATAATATTGCTAGTAGTTAAGAGGGATACCCTTACTTTTAAGGTGGCCATAAACTCAAAATCCCCCTCTTCTTGAAAGCTTTTATCGATGATTTAAGGCATTTGTATATTCACTAATTGAAGATTGAATTTATTTCTATCTAACCGCTTCATTCCTTTGAGATTCCTACCTTTTAAGTACTTCATAATTTGAATCCCTTATTTCGTCCTTGGTCTCTTTCAGACTTTATTTTCATTTTTCTTACTTTGTTCTTTATATCGTTGTTTTTGTAGGCCGTTGTGTCTTAGAATACGTACATTAAGTTTCTCTCTAGTACTTTACAGCAATTGAAATGAACCCCCTAATATTTCCCCGACTGTTCTTTGAATCTGTTCATTGGTGGTTTCGCCGTTTATTTGATGTTTTTTAACGCTTAATAAAATATATTCAATAAAAATTGATGCCCGCTTCGTAAATATGCTCTCATATCCATGACACTGAGATCTTACTTGCATGCTTCAGCCAGCCTAAGGGCAAGAGATCCATTAATCGAATGCTTTCCTTAGAACTTCCTTCAGGTACACATCACACCTCAAAATTTCTTCATGAGAGACGAAGTGATTGCTTCCGCACTTCAGAGGTTGGCGTGGCCGACCCTTCAGGTGCCTTTGACAACGGCAAGTAATTCCTCCTCACGCCGATTTCGCTCCTCAGCTTTTATTCACGTGCGCCCCGTGTCGGTCGCCAACCCCCGGATATCTCTCTCTCTCTTTCTCCGGCCCCCGGGGGAGATGGACGGGGAGTGCAGGGCCTTCCCGGCAGTCGCCGCCTCCGCCGCCCGACGGTGTCATATTCTCCGAATAAGGTCGTTTGCCCCCCGCACTCCCGTATCGAGCATCCCCACTAACCTAACGACCACTCCCTAATCACATCCATCCCCCCCTCCCTTCTTGCCACCTGCCACCCCCCCACCTATCCCACTCTCAACACCCTCAACTCCCTCCCACGCACTCCCACCCTCGGAGGAAGCAGTCCAAACCTCCCACACCTACATCCCAACTCGCAGAACACCACCAACCCATTCTCCCCCAAATTCTCTCTTCCCCCCCATTTACCTTCGCGGAAAATCCTGCTGTATCGCATGGTTCCCTCAGCCCACTGTTCGCCCAACGCACAATCGTATGCGTGCTCCGTTTTTTGCGTGGGTGAGGGACCCCACCCCTCCGATGAATGTTTCGTAAGAGTAAGGGGGGTGGGTTTGCGTCCCCATCCCCCCAATACATCACCCCTCCTCCTGCACTATTCGTTAGTCTCCTATCCTCACCTCTAAAAGTTCTCCTCTCCCTCCCCAAGTCTTCGCCCCCCTCTTCCTCTCTGACTGTCAGACTCTCCATTTCTGCCACACACCTCCTTTTTCTAGGTCTTTTTCCCTCATCCCCCTCCCTCTCTCTCTCTCCTTTCCTAGCCACCCTCCCCCCTCTCCTTGCCCATCCCCCTCAACCCTTCCCCTTTATCCCCCACTCTTAAACCCTCCTTCCATCCCCCCCTTCCCCTGTACCCTCCCGCTCTCGCATTCAATATATCCAGTCGCTCCAAGATCGCCGCTCCGTCAGGACGTGCGGTTCAACCTCCTCCTCCTCCTCTCTCTCTCTATCCTCCACTTCTCTCTCCTCCTTTCCTACTAGCCGTCACCTCCACTCACCTCCTCCCACTCCGTCCTGTGGTATCGGTCTCTTCTATATCCCTTCTCTCCCTTCCCTTCCCCCCTCCACCCCACCCACTTCCTCCTCCCCCTTCCCAACCGTCCCCACCCTCCCTCCCCCCACAATACCCATTGAAAGGAGGTGGGGGGATTGCCAGCCCCCCCAAGTAGACCTGCGTTCATTTCGGCCTCAAGAGGACGTCGACCGACTTGCCCATCGCAAGGTTCTCTCTCTCTCCCGTGCTCTCCTCCTCTCTCTCTCTCACTCACTCCTCCTCTTTCTTACCCTCCCTCTCTCCCTCCCATCCTTCTCCTCTCTTCGTTCGTCTACTTCACTCCGCGAAAGCATCACGCTGCCGCCGGCAGGTCGGTTCATTCCTCCCCGCGTCGCTCGTTTCCACCACCGACCACCGTCGCCGTCGCCGCCTGCCGACTCTACTTCTCTTCTCTTCGTGACGGAGGAAAAATTCCAGTCTTGTCTTTCCTCACTTCCATAAGGTTGGCATTCCTTTTTTCTTCAGTATCTCCTTTTTTCATTTTATTTTTCGTCTCGTGCGAATTTTTCGCATACGTGTGTGTGTTTTTGCATTCTAGTTTATCCCGCGCCCATTCTCGATTCTTTTTTTAAATCTAATTTCCAATATTCCGATCCCATAGGAGGTCGGCGGATCGTCAACTTCTTTTGTTTCCCTCCGTTTGTTTCTCCTGAGTGCGTGGGTGTCGAGTGTTATTTCGGCGGGCGGGCGTAAGGAGGCGCCTACCTCGCACCGGCCTTTCCCCTCCATTCACAAACAAGGCCCGAGCCGTGAATACGGGAGACGTGTCTTTTTTTCTTTTGATCCATTCTCTCTTTCTTTCTCTCTCCGCTAACTTTGCCCCATATCGATTTCGACGACGTTCTTTAAGTTCTTTCCCCCAATCTCTCCTCCTACTCCATCCCCGCGGAGTGACAACAGCTGTTAAATAAACGCCACTTCCTTTCTCCACTTCGATAAATAGCCCCGTCCTCGCCATTCAATCGGTACCGAGTCTTTTATAGCTTCGCCTCTCGTTCGTCTCTCTTTTATTTCTTTTTATCTCGATGGCAATGTTTCTTCTGATGACGTGAGTTCGTGCCGACGGATTTTTAGCCGCTTGACGCGGGAAAATGGAGTGAAAAAGGGGTAGTTAGTCACTGAAGAGAAGCGACGAGCAAGGATGAGATTATGTGAGAGAATCTCAGAGTGGCTAGAAAGCGGCCTTACAATATATATAAAAAATAGGAATATGGACTAAAAAATCGTTTTTGTCGAAGTGATAGATCCCACCTGCCCAAATGGCGTTCGGATTCCCGTGGACGTCAGTTTGTCTGTCGGGAGTGGAAGGGAAGGGTGGACGGGAGGAGGGAGTATAGGAGGAAGCAGAGGAGAGAGGGGGGTGTTGGCCCTCTGGTGGTGTGAACTGACGTGACTGAGTGTGCCTGCGTACGTAGTGTGTGTCGGTGTGTGTGCCAGCTTCAGCATGTGCGTGTGGCTGTGCAGGAAGTGAGCGCGCGCGTCTTTCGGCCATTCACCTCCCGGTCTCTGTGTGTTTATGTGCTGCTTGCCGCTCGCCGACGCCGCTTCCACCACCACCACCCCGAGAATACGCGCCCGCAGAGAGGGAGAGAAAGAAAAAGAGATCCATTGGCTTTTGTAACCTATCCGATAAATGAAGGAGCGCACTTGAATAAAAATCCATAACCCTCGTCAATGGAATTCCCTTTGACCAATTGGAAAGCTATTTTTTATTTATTTATATTAATTCGGTTCCGCGTCTCGGAAAGTGGCGGAAGTATCCCGTCTTCATGGGAATGATTAGCCGTTGGGTTTGCGAATATCCTAGGTATTATTTCACGGCACATGTCCATACACCCTGGCAGAATATTTATACGCGGCTGATGAGATCCCATAGCTTTCCCTATATGATTGGAAATGTAGAAGATTATTTGAATGAAAATCCATTACCTCCGTCAAATAAATTTACTTTGACCTACTGGAAACGATTGATTTTTGTATATTTTGTGCATTTTTTCATTTACAAATATCATCCTATAGGTGGGTGACTCGGGTGGTGAAGAATGGTTATTAGAGTGTATTGCCAATTATATGCGATATTAATAGTGGCTGGGTCGAAAAATGTGCTAGCCAGAACATTTTACTGATTATGCGTGTACTCGTCTGTTTCGAAGAAAACTGTTCGCGGTGATTCGTACTTTTTGCTAATTCATGACACCGAGGCAGAGCATCCCGCCTCTTTTGATTCTCTCCCTACGTGAATGCCCGGCGTTTTCATGGAAAAAAAGCCCAGAAAGGAAATCATCTCGTAGGCATACCAAAGGAGTTGGCTCATACTTTATGAAAAGCTTCGTAAGGTTCGTGGTCTTGTTCGCTAATGGATCCTTACAAATTCACATTCCTTTGGGTTAGAAAACGAAATTCAATTGTCAAACTGCATGAAACCTCCATTTTTACTTTGCTCAGATAACTAAAAATGGCTGTGGGCTTTAAAGTCTCTTTTAATTCATCCTAGCAGAAACAAATTCCATGTGCTCTAGTTATTTGCGACCATAAAAGACTTGTGTTTGGCCCCAAATGGCTAATAAATTAAATGTCTCCTAGATGAGACAAATTGAAATGACTTATATAAATCTCTTTCATACGAAACTAAATCCTTTCACCGCTATAACTTCACGGAAAAATATCATTGTCTGAAAGATGGAGGCTTATCGTTCCTTCAGAGTACGTATTTTCATAATTGAAATGGACAATCTCAAGGAAAAAATGGTAGGCGTTTTCCAATAGAACAATGGAGGAACGAATGATTATTCCTTTTATATTGATTTGTTGCTCTTTCCAAAGTAATTTATTTATGCCTGGTTATTTCTTACTGATAAATAAATGCTGGGTGACCCATTCGTGTGAAAAACATACTCTTAGCTTAAGGCGATAATTGCCACGGGATTTAGCCGCTGAGGTGTCCGGATGATGATATTGATTTTTGATACCTGGCGAAATTTCCTGTTCTTATCGGGAACACGAGAGGGTAACGACCTATTTTGGCTAGTACAAGGTCTGTAAGGCTCTAAAAGGTTTGGATCGCGCATTCTTTTCTGATTTTTTAATGAAGTACAGAATAAAGTAAAGAATGAGGCGTATTTACTCCATGAATCCGTTAGCAGTTAATACGCTTGAGCTATTCTTTGATATGATCGTTATTTATGAGCAATAGCGGTAGATACTTATCAGTTATCTGGAGAGGTAATCCCCTGTAAAACTATGTTCCTCGTGAAAATTACGTGAATCTTTAAGTATGATTTGAAGGAGCCTATTAATCATTGGCTAGTGCTTAATTTCATCTTTAATTGTTCTATCCATTTATATCTATCCACTTATGTCAACGTTTTATCTCATGCTTACTATGTTGTGACGAAACTCACCCACTTTATTAATCTACTACATTGTCTTTGCATATGCAGGATGTAAGGATTTTCTTTTTTGTCCCTAATTACTCTGTTAGGTCGGCTAGCATTACCAAATTATTGTGTTTCAGATATGACTTCTTAAATGATGAAAACAACATATGGCAAATGGAATTTTTTAGAAATTTGTTGGAATTCATGTACTGATTTATTTCAAGAGTGCAGAAAAAGATATTGTGCATTCTTTCTGTAAATACGTTATGAATTTGTTAAAAACCTACTAATTGACTTTCGTTGGTTTTTAATTATCAAAATTCCATCCATAATGCCCAGCCTAAGAGGAAGAAGGGTTGAATCCATATTAAAACAATCCTTGTACTTTTCCACTTATATTAGTGGAAAAGTACAAGGATTGTTTTAATATGGATTCAAGTCTAAATACTTCCACGAAGTGACGCCTGTGGTTGTAAAGTTTATGGGAGAACGGTATTTCTGCATTAGTATTGCAGTGATTTTGTTTAAGTTTGTTTTTTCTTCCCATGAATCTTTATCTCTAGAGCTGATCTCACTTATGATCTTAGGATTTTATACAACAGTAGGTGAATTCTTCGGTTTTGAGGATGGCATTTAGTTTCATGCACTTTTTCCTTTGATATTTTACCTAGTAGTCGTTTAATCTCTTACGTTAAGAATGAGGTGAATAACAACATGGCGTTTACGCTGAGAAATATCGGTACGTTACCGGCAAATAGGAGAATGAGAATGCAGTGAATGGTGGGAGTGAAAATGGAAGACCATGTATCCATACACAGGTTCAAGAACTGCTCTAAATTAAATTGAAGATATCCTTTTGACTCCACCAAGTCTTTTGTTCCTCTAATTCACTCTTTCCTTTCGACGGTTGGGAAAAGTGCAGCATTCCTAAGTACAGTTTGAAACAGTGGCCTCGATGCGTCATGAAAGATCTATGATTGTTTTAGTAATTATCACTTTCCCAAAAGTTACCTTATTTTAAACAAATTAATTCTTCAAATGTACAGCATGACTAGCCTACTTTCATTTGATAATCCTTGTTGAGGTGCCAAACGTTTCGTAATCGAATTTCGAAAATCGTGTGCAAAATCTCTTGCTGTTTATCATTGCATCCCTTTAAAGTGTTGAGAGTTTCGGTCAATATGTCAAACTTTAAATTTCCGGAGATTTTGATTTAAAGTTTTAGTCAATTGCTTTTTAATTGATATTTTGGCCTACTTTGTTTTATGTTATTATGCCCACACTACTACGTAGGTGGGGTATATTGATTTTATCACAGCAGAAATGTAACGCATTGAAGGAGGCGTGGCAGGTATGGAAAAGAATATATTGAAATGATCAGCATCACCTTACGAGTCAGTCTAGCTATGTCCGTCTGTCTTTCTGTCTCTTTGCACGATAACTGCCGTGAAAATTGAGATATTGAGCTGAAATTTGAGTCATAAGCCTCTAGCAGTCCACAGACGGCACAGTTCTATAAATGGGTTGGATCGGACTAAAACCAGGTTTTTTTTTTTAACAAATTGAAAGTGGTAAGGCCGAAGATAATTTCTTTACTAGCCTTTTTATTTAAATTGTTTAAATGTGAATTTTATTCATTAAAATGAGTAAGGCATAGTTAGTATCTTCATCCAATAATAAATAATATACCTTCGTATTCTCTTTTATACAATGCGTACTCTCCAGAAATTCCAAGAGCTAAAGTTTTGCTGGGCACAAGAAGACCTTAAAAAAATGTACAGCAAGTTATTGATGAACTTGATGACAAGACTTGTTGAAGGCGATGAGATCACTTCCAAAGTGGTTACAATTCCTATTTCTGCCTGTAAGCTTATAGAACACTAATGAGAACATGGAGACCAAACATTCAATTAAGCTGATTTGCTTATTCGTAGGAGCTTTATTGGATTAGATTGGATTCCACCATCTGGTATCGATATCTTTCTATAGTGACGCATGAATGTATACAGCTCGTTAGATCAGACATATCCTCCGTGCAGTGACCCTCTTCGTTCATTGCCCCTCAACCTTTTGAACTTCATGGATTACCTCCTCTGTAATTCTTACAGGGCCGGAGTGTGTTTATGTTTGCTTGCTCACTTTATCCTCTCATATCTAATTTATATCTAAGGAATTTAGTGGTTATCACGCATTACTCTTAAACATATAATTTTAATATTTAACATAATTTTCAATGACTCTTATTCTTGAGGGTTGTTGTACCTTGTTATACCGGCAATAGAACTGATCCAAGAGACGATATTGAGCTATGGGACCTTACTGTTTCCTAAGTCTTTTTCAGATCATGGTCATAAGAGGTTTTAATTATTGTTTTTCCTCCTTTTTTCGTCGCCGTGAATTTGGTTCTTTTTCTTTATAAACCTTACTTCATTTAATAATGTTGTGTCGGTACTGATGTGGTGGGACTTAAACACGACGAAAGAAGAGCTCTTTGCAATTTTCCACAGATAATGACTTAATGCCACCGGTTGCAATTTTTTTTCCTTTTTGAAATTGAAAATGATGTGAAACATTCGAAACCGGTCGCGATAAACATTTATCACTTAGGAAAAGACAGCCTTCTGTAAAGTACCGCTAAAGCGACCACCATCAGCTATATTTAAGAAAAAAATTACAAAGAGTTTTACAAGATTGCACTGCTTTACGGAGTCGAAACGAAGACATAGTCATAACAAATGAGGGGATATATATTTAGAGATTTGAGATGTGGCAATGGAAAATTATGGAAAGGATTTAATTGAGTGATAAAATGAGGAATGTGGAAGTGCTGGAAAGAATGAATGAGGAAAGAAACGTTATGAGTACTGTGAAGAAGATGAAAGTGAACTGTATAAGACGCATCCCGACAAAAGACTGCCCACTAAATAGAGTATTGCAAGGATAACTTGAGGGAAATAGAGGGAGAGGAAGAAGAGGATCGAACATGATGACAAACATAATGATAAGCAGAAGCTGAGGGAACCAGCCTAGGAAAGAGTTGTGTGTGGGGAATTGTTGACTTAAAACCTATCGGAGGACAGTTCCACCAAAGAAGAAGAGACTAACGTACTACACCTATTAAACTTATTACAGTCCTATAGCTTAAGAGCTTGTTTATTTGGTTGAGGTACCGATTGTCTCCCAGTCTCTAAAATCACTGCTTTCTAATTTTCCTCGGAATGAACGAAGTAGTGAGCCGTTTATCTTAAAATTTTGCGTGTTGTTAGGTGCTTGTTTCTAATGAAAGTTCGAATAGTACTATATTGGTACTACAATAATCTCTCTCAATCTCACTTAAGGGCGAACATGCTCGAAGTTTATGGAGATCTTCCCTACGCCCCCCTCGCAAAATTGGGATACTTGTTTAGCCGTATTGTTTAAAAAAATGACATTTTACAATGAAATAGATTAAACCATGCATCAATAAGTGAAAAAACGGGAAATTTTCTCTTAGTAAATTAACTAAGATGAGAAGTCAGATTCTCCTCTGTTCGTATAGAACTAATTTATTATTTCTTAATTTTATCTCTACCGTGGGGAATCCACGGATATTTCTGCTAATGATTTCATAGATAAATGACTATATAATGCTCATTTAATACTCTTTGGTCACTGGGTTCATTTAGGCTTTATGGTATGAACTAAGTCACTTTAGCAACAATGTTCACTGGCTCATTGTGTGGGCAATGAAGGTTTCAGTGGACAATATACTTTGTCTCTACGGTAGGAATCACTGTTAGTTCACTGCACATCACTATCTTCTTCTCTTGGCTATCTTCTATTCATGACGAGCGGGAGCCCTTGTCCACGAGGAACCTCGGCGTTCTGTAGTTTCCGTCCTGGGCGCCGAGGAAACACGCCACTCGCTTTCTCGTAGATGACATCCGGTTGGGGACGATTTACCTCGTGGATCCTATTGGCTGTCTAACACCTCAACGGTAATATTTGTGAAGGAGAAGTCCAATTATAGTGAAATGATCCACATCTTCCGCGGAAGTTGCGGGTGTAGGCCAAATAAATTGCTGACGCAGCATTTACCTTTCACAAGACGCGTAGGGAATGAGGCTCTGAGTGGATTGTGCAGCGTGCAAACGGTTACTGAAGGAGCAGGCTGCACCGAGTAGAGACATCTCATCCGTCTGCTCGTTCACATGGTGGTTAAAAGTGACGTTTTGGTCCAGTGTGACACTGAGATACCTTGCCGTGTGCGAACCCTCCTCCCGCAGAGAGGGACCGATACCTTGGTGTAGCACTGGTGGATCGCCTCGTTTGCTTGGTCAGAAATGGCTTCGATTTGTTCTCGTTGGGACGCATCCGCCACACTACGCAACCAAAACTACGGAATATCTGTAAGTGCCCTCTGCAATTTAGCGGCCGCTGCATGCAAGGTCCTCCCTGTACACCATAGGATAGAGTCATCGGTTTATTGTGCCAGGGTGATCCTATCAATCGCCAAAACGTCACAACCATAATAACAGGTTAAAAAGACCGGAGAAAGGAACGCCTGTTTTGTGTGGGGAATGTACTGGAGAGGTTTGCCGACACGGATCTTAGCACAACGACCCCTGTTGATGAGGCGCTGGAATCTCGGGGAGACTCCTTGTTTGGGCGAGAGCTTAAAAGGCATCCCACCATGCCACTCGCTGTCAAAGGCACATTCAATGCCTAGGAGCAGGGCGACTATGTGAGTCAGCCTTTATAGAGCCCGCGGTTGTGCTGGTGGGGCGGACAAGTGGATTCGATATGCAGCGTCCCTGACGAAAACCGTGTTGATGGTCCGGCATAAATTCAGGGACAATGAATGCGTGATATTGCCTCGCCTGTTGGTTTCGCTCTACGAGAGTCGGCACATCATCTATCGTACCAACTTTTGGGTTAATCAGTTATGTAAACGTATAAGGTATTCAACAGGAAGGATGACAAAATCATTGAGTTGGAGGTGATGGATTGGTCTCATCCGCTGAGTGATTGATTGATCAGCTTGTATCGCATTCAAGTAATGCTCGCAGGAAATCCAGGTCTACGTCATGAATTCAATTCTATATCTCCTTCCATTTCTATATCTATGATAATAACCATGTTGTTAAGGACTGATTACTCTTCGAATTAGTATATCCAAAGTTGGATGCCTTGATCTTATATTGATCAACTTGAAGTTTCTTTGGAAAATTTCATTCTCTTATCTTTGAAAAAAAAAACAATTGTAATAATCATAGTAATGATAATGGTATTGATGAATTCGTTGCTAAGTGTTGTGGTTATCTACAAATCGTTGACTCTATGTATCTGTAGTCAGTCCGTCCCGATGAAATAGCTAAATCAGTGCAATCTTTCCCTGCCAGCAAAGCCCCTGGTTACGGCGAAATTAATAGCGAACTTCTTAAAGTCGTTATCAACGACCTAGCACCCATTCTTTCGATGGTTATTACTTAAGTTTTATTAGCAGTATTTTTCCTGATGAGCTACAAAAGGCGGTAGTCAAGCCCCTATATAAGAAAGGTGATCGGTTAAATATGCAAAATTATCGTCCAATTTCATTTTTGTCGATATTTTAGAAAATCTTAGAGAAGTTAGTCAAGTCAAGATACATTAAATTTCTTGATAAATGCGTTTCAGTAGCAAAAATCAATTTGTTTTTTTTTGAGTGGGTTAGGAACAGAAGATGCGCTGGAAAATTACTCAGATCATTTTTACAGGTCTATTTACTCCAATAGACACTCTGGCAGCCTATTTATTGATAATAACAAGGCTTTTGATACCACCGATCGTAGCTTTCTGTACGGTTCTGAGGGCAGGTATTCGAGGAATACCACTAAAATGGTTTACCAGTTATCTATGTTTGAGAATGCAGTGTGCTAAAATTGATGTTACCAGCAATTATTATGTGATAACTTCTGGAGTTCCACAAGCCTCTGTCTTGAGTCCAATCCTTTTTCTAGTTTATATAAATGAGCTATATAATAAGGATTTCAAAGGTCATGTGACAGCTACTTGTTGAAAATGCGACGGATATTTGTTGAAAATACTGTATGGTAACCTGCTGTTCTTGTGTACAATTCTACGAAACTATCAACTTATCCTCGGCCTCATTCAGTTATATGACATTACTTATGAATAATGTGGCTAAGTTTCAGAATACAAAGCTTTCCAAGGTAGTGGTATCGTGGAAGTTCGTCATATTAAAACAGAAACAACAATTGCACTATTCCACAAGGTACTTTTATGCGCACGACGCGTTTCGACTCACATAGCCATCATCAGGTACAAGACATCAGGTACAGTCTGGTACCTGATGATAGCTCTGTGAGTAGAAACGCGTAGTACGCATTAAAACACCTTGTGGAATATTGCAATTATTGTTTCTGTTTTAATATTTGTAAATCATACTTAGAAGGCTTCAGCATCCTCTCCTAATTTTCCCACCGAAGGTACGCTATGTTTATATGAAACCCCGTATTATATCGACTGCTTATGTGGGGGCGAACCACATTACCTTTACTATCAGTTTTTTTATTGAGGCATCTCTCTATGTCGAAAAAGTATTGTGATTTTTTTATTTACAAAGTAATCTCATTATAATCAATGAATGCGCGTCGAATTTACATTTTTTGAAGTCACTTCCGCTCATGTTTTTTGAGAGTACAAGTCTTTCTGGGTCATAGATTTTTGGTAGCAGTTATTAGGAAGCTTCGCGGGAGAGATGAGAAGTGATCCTCGGATGCGAAAAGATTTTTTGATATCGGTTAAAGCTCCCAATTTTTTTATGACTGTGGAACATACGAAACTTGGGCTCATTATTTCGCAGTTTTTTTCTCTCCATAATGATCATCCCATGTTGAGGGCGCTGGAATCGAAAAATTTTTGCCATTGATGTGATGGGTGACCAATTAAAATGTTCCTTTTCCCATCCAGTGATGCTAGTTTTGGTCGTTAAACTTAAAGTTTTGAGACACCATTGAGTTTATAAGTTTAGTTTTTGGCGGGTTCATTGGTGCCATCAAGATAAAGATAAAAATTGTTTTATTCCGCCGAATGAATTTACTGAATGGAAATTTCTTCACGGTCTGATATTGTCACAAGGCTGTGTTCTGGGCTGACAGCTGGATCGAGTGGCGCAAGAAGAGTTATCGACCGTCTCATCTGTTTTAATAGAATTTTATTGTCCTCTGAGCTTTCATTTAATCTAACTGCACTAGGCCCAATATTCGGATAAATTGGCTATTGAAAAGAGGGCTGAAATGATTCCGTTTATTATTAAATTTACTCATTGTTATTTATAAACATTTGTAATGCGGAATGGAGAGTAAGAAAGATATGCGAATGAGAAAGCGTGGGGTAAATGTTTGTTTTTTTCAGCTGAGATGATGGCGGAGCCTGCGGGGAACAGACACTGAACGGCCTGAAATGTTAGGTTTCACCAATAACCGACCGGATCGCAATGCTTAAGAACTGTTCTATATTGAAAAAAAAGTGGCTCTTGAGTTAATCTCCTTTATGAGTGTCTATTCGCCGCTAGTTCCTCCATTCTCTCGGCTGTTCCAAAATAAATATTTCCACCATTATTTTTCATCCAAACCTTTTATCCTATCTTCTTCCCCCTCCACTTACTGGATAGTCCACAAGGGAATCATTAAATATTTTGAAACACCTGATGATGTTCCTAAGCTATGAAACCCGGGTCGCGAGGTTTTTTTCCTATGCAGTTCCACGTATAAGTTACCCCACGCGAATAAATTTGGTGGCGGAATACCGTGTAGTTTATGGAGAACGCAATTCAATTTACCCTAATTCTTGCCTAAAATAAATTTATGTTTGGTGGATTCAACATGCTACTATTATTATTTTATGGGTATTTAACGCAATTTCAAAGACTAGGCCCTTTTGCCAATTGCTATTAGCTTCATGTAATGTTTTACGCTTACTTAGTGGGAGAATCGTTTGCCATGACGTCATTTCTTTTGACTTCTCTTTGATGACCAGGGAAATTACATTATATTTTTGTGTGAAACACTATTATTATCTAAAAACTAAGTTATTATCCAGTATTAAATACTTATTAAACACTAAGCTATTATCCAGTATATTTTCTTCTTTAATATCCTCGTGTATTAGTCTCTTTGTGCTCTTTTTCTCTAGTATACAGTGCTAAATGTTTATTCATGTCTAACAGCAGACAAAAAATGAAGGTTCAAGTTGTAACTCGACTAAGGGCCAATTTCAAGTGGACACTAGCGCGGGTCAACCCTCAACGTGTACACCTTTCTAATAATGCGAGGCACTAATGCCGTTGATCAAAGATCAAATCGTTTCTCACTATTTTTTAACTATATTTTCCGGTTTTATTTTTAAGTAAGTAGTTATTATAGGTTTTTTTTAAACTATGAATTATATTCTGAGGTGTACGTGTGTAGCTTTCTTTCACTTTTTATGATTATTTATCTCTGCAGTTAAAGTTAAGCGAAGCGTCACGATATTGTGAAAGTATATCGGATTATTTCATCATTGTAGAATACCTATTTACTAGGTGATTTATGGCATTTCGATGACAATTGCTGTTTAGGTAATCAGAGCTTTCTAATCAAGGTGTTTATGTCAGCGCTGATCCGGATGAGTACGATGATGTAAGGAACGATGTGCACAGTTAAAATGTTCGGTAAATTAAATTGCGTAGGTGCGCAGTAATGTCGGCTGATTATTTTGTCAATAGTTTTTGAATTAGTTCAAACTGCATTTTGAATAAGGAAAGCTTATTACCACGCAGCAATTTAAAGTCACACGCTACATTTTGACAACCTCGCTGAGAATAAGTCAATAATTGCAATCGCGGATGCGATCATCGAAGATTTTGATATCCCAAGCGTCCTGTAGTCCACATCAACTCTTTTTTCGTCCTGTTTTGAAGTTGCATTGACTTGTAATGAAGTGAGAAGCGCACTAAATGGAATGGGAAGCTCTCGTTTTGTTGCCTACATTCTAAAACTTAATTAAGAGTTTTATAAAAACCAGAAAAATATTTACCTCTACCATCTTTGGCCACTTTTTTCAATTCGTGAAATATTTGGAACATGGTGTCCACATAAAACTCGTACTTTAAGGAAAAAATATCTGAGTTTTGATTTTATTAGCTATGGCTGGGCCTAAAGAATTGAGTGGACTTTGTGGTGACAATCTGTATAGACGAATGCTCCATGGAAGCTTTAATGCTTGAATACATCTTAAGGGACATTATTTTAGACCATTTCGCTCACTTTGCACACTTTGAGGATGATAGAGTTATAAAATTTTCAGTTTTTGTTTAAAACACTTACTGACACGTGAGTTACGTCCATTATGTCGCTTGAATAACTCTACTAACTTCGAACGCCTTATGTCTCGTTATTTGACGCACAGTTTCGCCGGCACTGCAGGGAAATAAGTAATTTCGGATGGATAGCTTCTTGAGGCACTCGTGTCGTGTCCTTGATGCTCACGAGAAATGGTTCTTAAAAGGCCGTGACAACGAAAAAATTACATTGCAGCGAAGAGTATGTACTTACCTATACGAGGTTATGGGAATTTCGGTGACATGTACTTAATTATATTGTTCTACTAGAATTGCATTTGAACCAGGAGTTCATGGAAAAGTGCAGGCTGCAAGTCAGTTGATATTGAGACGTAGTGCATCCCACTCTTTCCATCGAAAGATGGTTCATTCAACGATAGAAAATCATCGTATTCGCGAAAGGGAGAGAGGCACCTGTTGTTGTTTTCCGTCTCGCCGTTCATTTTGTGTGTGTTAAAGGCTCTTTTATCGTCTTGCAAATGAAGACGTCTGCATCCGCTCGTCGGTTCAAGATACAGACACGGTCGCTCCGGAGCTGACCCTGAGCCTTCGGGACAAGAGTTCGCCAGCATCTCCTGTCCTTTGGCGAAACTGTTATTCCTCACCGGAGTCCTTGAGAGTCGCGAACGAGTAAAAAGTGCGTCGTCGCCAGACTACGGCGCGCGCTGCGTGAACTACCACTCGAGGGAACGTGGTCGGGCGAAGGGGAAAAAAAGCGAAGACTTTTTCCGTCCGACCGACGAACTGATTGTATGGAATAAATAGGAGCTTCAAGTCTCGGTGCAAGTTGGAGCTAATAAACATCTGCGGGGATAATAAAAAGAAACGCCGCTTGACGTGCACACCGTTAAACCTTTATTCTCCACGTACTCTTTTAAAATGCCCGCAATTGTCGGTCGTTTATTTAATTGTAAAATATCACTTTTTGCGTAATTTTCTGTGCTTTGGCGGATGCATCGAGTGACTTAATTAGCTCGCTTGAACAGAAGAGCGTACCAGGATCGCGCGGGAGCATTTGCTAAATCATTTTGCCGTTATTTTTTTAATGCATGATTAATAAGATAATTCCGCCCAGACTGAGTTTTCTCCGCCGACACTCAAAAGCCATTTAAATTTATTATGCAGTAATCTTTTTGAAAATACTGAAAAAATTGAAGAGTCTAATGGAAAGAAGAAATGATTGACAGGGAGAGAAAAACGAAGGCCGCTTACACGTTAAACGAGGAGCATCTAAGGGTGAAATGTTGAGGAAATGTATTAGAATTATTACTATTCTAGGCTGCATATGTAGGAGAGACATTCTGTTTACGCACTTTCCAAATTCAAGGCCTGGCGATTCATTGTATTAAGTGGTGTGATGCTTTGATATCCAAATTCAAATGAAAGATTTACATTTCATCAGGGACACGGAGTTTCGGAGGAATGACAAGTCCTGTCCTGCCTAATATTCATGAGTGGCCAGTTGTTTCGTCAACCCGTCAATCACGCGGCCGAAAGAAACGGTTTACCGCGCAATAGCTATCGTCTTAAATTGAAAACTAAAAGAAGTAGCCTGCATTTCTCGAAATCACCACTACTGCATACGGGTCATAGTTCCTTTCACTCATTCTTGGTGGTGACACGGTGCAGGAAAATCTTTCCGGCCGACGACTTGTGTTTCCTCCTGGGCAAGCTCCGACTCGCCGTCTTTCCAGGAACTTCCAGTCGTCGTATGTGATGCTGCGGGCGAGGGTTGCATCATTCATTGCCATCTCATTATATATATATATATATATATATATATATATATATATATATATATATATATATATATATATATATATATATATATATATATATATATATATATATATATATATATATATATGCTCATCCTATAAGGCGGCTCTTCACATTCGGCGTTTGGCGAGTACCAAGCGATTGCTCGCCCATTCCCCAGTAGCTAAGGTGCTCGTCGGGGCGTTCATTTAGTATTCGCCGAATACGAGCACCTTGAAACAGATATGCTTTTTGCCGTGTATCTAGTCCCTAGCTTCCTTTCCCACTCGATGAATATTCGACTCCTTCGGAAAGCCACAAAAGACCGACACGCTGTAGAAATGGGCGAACACTGAAAATCGGCATTCGGCATGTAGAAAGTCACCCATTCATACTAGCCGGCATTCGGCGGATAGTCACTCGGTACTCATCAAATGTGTGGAGCCGCCTTTAGATGTCGCATCATCTCCACTCTGAAGTTTTTCTCTACTGCACGTAGTAGAATTGTTCACATTGATGGTTTTCCAGTGCCTGAAGTCGCCTTTCGCTGGAAAAATTAAACTTTGACTCCACGACGCTCGTGGATTTGAAATAAACAACCTTGGCGCGTGCCGGCAAATGCCCCGTGGCTTTTTTTACCTTCTTTATGAAGTGCGTAGTTCTTTTAAAAAATCGTCACACTTTCGTCCCTACATTTGCAATTAATCATTTTCATCTATGTAGTCTTTATCCTATCTACTTTCTCGTAACAACTTTATCGTATTGAACCCTGGGTCAGCCTACATTTCGTGATTACAAATCCGTGTTCTTTCAAGGTTTCCTTGGGTAATCTCGTACATGTTGAGTAGTGGAGTTTACGTTTAATTTTTCCAGCGAGGGCCGACTACATGCATTGGACCACAGTCACTCTACTAAAAATTCTCCCTCGATCGAATATATCGATTACTTACATTATTAGTAAATTATTTATTGCTGAATCAGCATTTAATTTTTCGCAATTCCTGACAAAAACCCAAAAGCCTCACGAGAGTGTCAAGTCTCGCCATTTTTACCAGCCCCCGATTTTCTCGCCTAAATGGCAGCCAGGCTAAAATAGCTCTTTACTAACGCCAAATAGGATCCTTTATGTTTACTTCTCCTTAAAATTGGTGTATAAATCGTCTCAGTTACATAAATATCAATTACGTGTTAACTCTGGACCCATGGAAATATTTCATAGTTGCACCTCTGTTATACGGAGCTCTACCTTTTCTCATTTCTCTTGGCCAAGAAATTCACCCTTTACTACGGCTGAAATCGTCAGGTCTGTAATTCCAGACCTGAGATCTAGAAGGCTGAAGGTTTGAATCCCCCCTCGGGCACGATTTTAGCGAATCAGGTTAAGCATCAAACTCTTGTATTTGGTGTTCGATTTGAGAAGAAGCGAGTTAGCCAGAGAGAAATAACCTCACTGTAGGAGCTCCTTCAACTAAATTTTATTTCCCTCTCTTCGGTTCCTTCTCTTCTGTCGCTCATCCCGTGAATCCGCGTCGTACATGTTCGTCTTCCCGCTAGACTCGGTCGTCTCCAGCCCTACGAGAGCGACTGCAGGCCGACTTCACCCCTCTCGCGAAAGTGTCGGGCCGTGAAGGCCCCCATTGGGACGAAGGATCGTTTTCCCGCGCTCGCGAGGCGGGCAACGTGCCGGCCGCTGCAGGTGGTGGTGCTTAGGAATGGGGGAATTTCGGGGGAGGAAGGGAAGAAAGGAAGGCCGGAGACATTCATGAGGGAGTGATTGGCGACCAGGAACTGCTGTTTTCATTATCTACAATATTTACTGGGTGGATTTGGGGAGGCGACGGACAGTTAAGGTCATTTGCGCCGTGGGGGCCAGGTAAGGGAGGAACGGTGGATAGAAACCCGGCGTCGGCATTAGCCTGCTCTTAACCAATGGCGCCAAGGGGACCACAGTTTAACATCTCATCCGACAGACGGAGTACTGCACTTGAAGAACCCTCCACAAGATACTCAAATAGGGATCGGGTTTTCTCTGAAAAACCTTCTCCTCTGCAGGGATTTGAACTCTGGCCGTCCGTATGGTTAGCCAGTGCTCTAGCCACCACACCAACCAGATATCCTTCTATATTTGCGATTGGTCGAGAGTGTACTTCGCAAATGTTGACGGGGAATTTTCTCACCTCTGTTTCCGGTACTAAGTCATTTCAATACGCCACTTTGTTAGTGATTTAAAATAAAACTTCGCTGAATTTAGTGTGAAACCACGTACCGACAATCTGCTTCCGTAATGTCACAACTTTTTCGTGGACGAACCCGTCTAGAATGACGAGCATAACGACTTGATACCAATCTGCGTTCCTAAAATTGGGAATATTTGGTTGTACGACCGATACGAAACCGAAGACCAATAGAAGTGGAAGTAGCTCCTCGGATACATCTCGCAAGTCGATATGGTGTGAATGCATGTGGGGGGACGGTCCCCGTGGGGGGATTGGGGGTGGGAAGAAGAAAATTTCTCGGAAAGAAGGAAGAAACGTCACCTTCAACGTTGCCACCAATCCCTACGGGAGACGGCGAAATTCTCGCGGCGCAAAAAGTTTTGAGAGACGGACAGAAGAGGCCAACATTTCCACTCCTCACCCCCCCCCCCCCACCCCCCTTCGGCGACTCTTTCTCTCTCTCTCTCTCTTCGGCTCCCCGCGCGAAAGGAAGTAATAAATATTAGCGCGAGGGCGATTCCTCAAGAGAAGCGTCCGCATGGACCCCGCACCGCACAACAACGTGTCTCACTCTCGCTCACCGCTCCTCTTTTCCCTCACACGTGCTCGGGGCAGTGGGGGGGGATTGGGCGGAGGAGGGGATGCAATCGGCGATGCAGGACCTCCCTCCCCTATCCTCCCTTTCTTTCTTCTTTCCTTCCCTCCCACCCACCCACCCTACTTCGTCCTTGGGGTACAACTCGCCCACCGGGCGTACGGCCTTCGCCGGGAGAGGCGCCGAACTGACTTGAGGCGAGTGACTATAAAGCAGCGAATGTACGCGGGGAGTTGGAATAAGGAGGAGGAATAGAGGGGAGGGGACGCGCAGAGAGAGAGAGAGAGAGAGACGGCCGGAGGAGGAAGGAGAAAAAAAACGTCGAAAGAGAGTCCGCTTGGAGGTGAAGGACTCGTGAGAGGGTGGATGAGGGAATCATGTTGGTATCCGGACTTTTTTCGTGCCCGTAAATAAATCTGTGGGCTGCTTTTTTTTCGCCGCAGGAAATATTTTTTGAGGATTTCGGTGGCTGAGGTCGGTGAGGAAACCTGTATGAGACGAGAGAGCGTTAATTTATGTGGCAATAGGTCACCCGCAATGGGATGAGTGAAAGGTGTCCAGCGGACAGGAGATGATTTCTGTCCGGCCGAATGGATTGCGTGGCCGTAACTTTGAAAGAGTTTCGGCGAGGATGGGTTTCGAACGCCCATTCGAATTCCTGTTGTTGGATCCTATTTTTTACCGCATTCACGATTACACCTTAGGGAAATAAAGCCTGGAAAGTATTCATGGTTGTATTTAGTATTTTTGACTGCACACACATTTTGTAGAGAGAATAAAAAGAAACTGTTTATATTTTGATAGAGCGCGCTGAATCGTGAAGCGGCTATGGTATAGAAAAAGATAGCTTTCTAACGATTCTCGAGCGTTTATTGACTTTCCAGTTTTTTGTTTGATTTTGTTGATCCAATGACTATCCGTGGAGAATAAATTGGAGTTTGATGAAATTATGCGGGCAAAACTTTGTGAGTGAGCAAATATTCCCGAAATCACGCGAAATGGCGTTTCTAATGATAGTGCAAAAATACTAGACGTAACTTCCTCAATCTTGATATAAGATATTAGAATATTAATATTATGGTGACATGTGAAATGCTTCCCAGGTTAATTTACGTTTTAGTCGCAGTTGATTATGAAATGCGACTATTCAGTTCCGAATCCAGTGGGTTCAACGAGTTTCTCACGCGTAAATTATATTTGAGACTGGTAAACATTGACTTAATTTAAGTAAATACATAAATAATTAATTCCAAAATGTTATGCCGTGATGCAGGTGACTATTGTAGTATGTACTCATTTAGTTTTTTTCTTCTCGAGTGGAGTGTTATTCGGAAGTCTCCCCTGGTCATAATAGTTATTTGTCAAATCGTTGAATGCTTAGGCAATATTACTGTTTTCATGCTTGTCTTTGTAAGAGCCGTGTTTGTGTAATCATAAAGGTGAGTGTAAAGCAAAGCAATTAATTTGCATTTAGTCTTCTTGTATTTCAATACGTCCCAGAGATTTTTCTAAGACTGATTAATTGGTGGGCTGCTGACTATGGCGGAGATTTGAAGTGCTTAGGGTTTAGGAATTAATCAGTAGCGTAGAATCAGTGGAATTTCTGGTATGATTCAAAAGGAAGGATACATAAGAAGGACAAATGCCAAACGAATAATTAAAATTGTCGGGGATCGCAAGAAAAATTAACCGAACACCTAGTTACATACTTCACGAAACGTGCCTGTAGGCAATGAAACCATTCGGCTAGAATTGACATTAAGTGGTGCGTAAGAAGAGTAGCAATGTCTTAGAGACTGGTGATGCGGTGACTGCATCCTTTTAATGTAAGTGTTTTTGGCTGGAGTTTTAAGTGTCAGTGTATCCAATCTGTTCAAAGATGGGGGCGGATGTTGCAAAAAAACGTTCGTTCGCTCATTCGTCACTTGGCGCCCTCTTCAATCTTTTTCTCTCTCTCTCCAAATTTCGCACGGCTCCTCCCCGTTCCAACCTCCCCCTTCCCTCGCCCATTATAAACTCATTCTGCCATTTTTTTCCCCACCCTCTTCCTTTCTCTTTCAGCTCCTCGTCCACCAGTGGCGAGGATTCACCGAAAAAAATATATGGAAGGTTGCAGACCTCTGCTGAAAAGCTTCCCTTTCGGTTTACTGAAATTCACGGCACTCACCTTCGTGGATTAAATAACGTGGTTTCTTTATCGCTCGGGATTTGTATTCCTAGCATTTGGGAATCTCGTTCCATTGGAAAGGTTTCCCTAGTCCTGAACAGCTTTCGAATCAACGAACCAATTTGAAATGGTTCCAAACTCTCGACTGAATTTCATGCGGTGAGTTTTTTTTCGTTTCTGACGGGGAACAAAGCAGTTTATTCCACACGCCCGACGCCTTTGATGGGAGAAGACTACCTGTTTGCCCTTTCTTACGATGGCGTGTTTCTTTGACCGCTCCGATTCTGGTTTATCTCTCGCCGATTTTCGTCAGATTTATGTCTCCACTTAGATTTGCCTGATCTGTTCTTTGAACCGCTTCAAGTTCTCATCTCTTAGAAGTCTAGTAATGATAATTTATCCAATCACAAGTCTCCTCTTCAAAGTCTTTGACTTCTGTTAAAATTGTTCGAATTTTCTAGCGGATATCCGGAAACGATTTTTTAATTACTATAATTTATGGCTGTTCAAACGCACGTGGTAGGAAATCCCAAATCGCAGCTCATTTGTATCGTCCTTCGTCTGGGAATGTTCATGTATGAAAGGCAGACGGATCCAAAGTCTGGTGAACGCCTTGGAATAACTCGCCAATCAAAAACACCTTCTCCACATCCGCTCGGACGCCACTCCCAAATAATGCGCCAAAAACCCTCGTGAGCGAATAATAAGAGAGTATTGGTTGGGCAGTTGTAGGCTCCCGAGTGAAAACATTATTTTCAGTATTACAGCTTTTCAAAGCACTAGATGTATGGCTGTGCAAAATTAAGTGGTGGAGCAAACGTGCGAGTATGCATCTTATGTTTTTAACGATTAAATGGCTGCATCTGACAATTAATAGAGATTGGTCCGAAGAATAACTCTGTATCTCACGTACATATCACATATGCCCAAGTTAGAGTACTAGAAAAATATCTTTAAGCTATAAAATACCAATTGCATTGCTAAATCTTACTTTAATTCATATTTCGTTTAAGTTTCGGTTGGTGCCTGGCTGAAAATTTCAACTTTAACGGACCCCTGTGTTTAATTTTATACATGTTTTTGATCCAATGTATTTATGGTCGTTGTTATTGTCAGAAAAGAGAAAACATGCTAGGTGAAGTGCTAGAATTGTCTTGATATTTAAGCGCTAATCATTTTTATGCCACCACATCCGCGAATTTTTGCTCTAGAATGCGCTTTCCGTGACGAGTAATAAATATAATGTCTTATTATCCGTAAATCTATGTATTACGCGTATATTGACAATCTGGCTCTAGTGTGTAAAATGATAATATTTAAAACTTTTATTGATTCTATAGCCCGAAGGTTTGCTTGATAGTCGTGATAAATGGAACTTTTCTTATGATTGAAAAAGGAGTAAATTTAGTAATCATTTTCCTGCTGCGGGAGTTAGTATACTTAACTAATTGGTTGTTGAATCTCTTCTTTTATTTAACTTCATGCTCTCGACTAAACCCTACAGGGTTTCATAGTGCGTTTTTTGTTAATTGATCCTTCCAGCTATTTTTCCATCGATTTTAAATTTCATCAGCAGCAGTCATCAATCTGAAGATTGGTTTACAGCAGTTCTTCATTAATTATATCTTCTCTTAGCTAACCTCTTCATTGCTTCGTACGTTTTCACTTAGGCGCTCGTCTTAATTTGCCTGTTATATTCCATTCCTGGTCTCCCTCAGTGATCCTTCCCATTTATTTCTCCTTCCATTTTCTCATCAATAGACTTTGTGGTCATTTCCATTAATAAATATTTTAAAATAAACAAGGCGTTTAACAAGTACAAGAAATAATTGGCATCATAAAGCGGTATCTTTTTCATTTCTTGAAAAGTGATGTCAAAATCTTTGGGGCGGATCCAATTCACACTTTCTCGTATGCATCCAAAATATTTACATGCTGCGGCCTTTGGACTTGGATTGCGGTGGAGCGACAAGTCCTCCATTACTTTGTGATCACATTTCCCGTCGTCGCGTTAGGTGGCAGTCCGGATGGGAAAGAACCCCCCCAAACACCCCACCAACTCCACAGTCTTCCCAACGCGCGCTCGTGCGCGGGTACGCCTTCGTCTTCCCAGCGAGTTTTTATCTTTCATGTTTATGGGACAGTGTTCGGAGGGGAGTGGCCGCGGAGGAGAGCTTTTGCTCCTACCAACCCCCCCTCCCCCCCCCCATTCCATCCAATTGCGTAGCTCGCGACGGCGACCACGCCGAGCAGCGAATAGCGAATCCCACGTCGCGTTGCCGGCTTCCGTTTCGCGAGAGAGACCCCAGGAGGAGGAGGAGGAGGTTCAAATCTCCCTCTCCGATGCATTACTGGAATGCTGGGTGCGCGCAGCGGCTGTCATAATTCAGGCGATCCGAGAGAACTCTTGCGCATCATTCTCCGCCCATCCCTCCGCCGGAATGTTCGGTCGCTCCATTATCAATTGAGGGAGATTGCGGCCTTGTGCTTGTATACAAAAGCAAGCAAGCTAGTGACGAAGGGAAACCTCTGTGGAGTGATATCACAGTCAATCCGAGAGATGGATAAGTCGCTGACTTTGCTTTGTATCTGTGACGCGTTATATTTTTTCCCTTATTTTGCTCTATGGTCTTTGTAGGCACGGAGTTCCTCATGCACATGATTCCATACCTCTCTGAAAACAGGTACCAACGCTTTCTTTAGTCATAGGAGTCCAAATTCGTAAACATTCCTTTTCTGGAACGCACTTTACTGTTCTATTATTATTGACAACGCCTAAAAAATTCGCCGATCGTTGGGCTCGATTACTCAAGCCTAAAGTCGAAACTATACAAAATTGAAAGTAATTGCTGTGTAAAATGTTTTAAACATGAGTGACCTAAAAGCGGAAAACTGAGAAATAAAAATCAGCGTATCATAAATCTTTTGAAAATGTGCTCTATGTTGCTGGTTAAATGAAATGGTGAATGCCCGGTGAAAGGTTTTCCTTGAACAAAAATACAGGCTCATGATTATGCTCCGAGTACTTGAGACTATGATAGTGTTTTCGGTTGAACTTTGGGAATAACCTGGGCCTAAAATGAAAAATCCTCTGAATCATTTTCCATCGTTGTGAGATTATTCCGTTTGACTCAGAAAGACGGTCGCCGTAAACTTCATTCATAGAGCGTAGATTTCCTTCAAAGTTGCCCACACTAAGTTCATTCGGAGCTTCGAATCGGACGCCTGAGCGGCAAAGGCGACACACCTTAGTCCGCAAGCGTGAGAGTATTATTGGCCTCCGCGTCACGGCCATCCTATTGTGCGACGCGGTCTAGCATATTTTTCCCCTCTTCCCACGAAAGTGTTCTTCCCCCCCTTCCTTCTCCCACGCCCAATCCTCTCGGTCATTCTCCTCGTGTACACAGGAAGCAGCGCTAAATTGTTCACTGTGATCTCGGGGTCTCATTCTGGGAGGGGACGCGTTTGACATGTACAACTCCGCAGCTGTATGGAGTGCAGTGTTAAAGTGAAAGGCGGTTCCTTGGTTGTTTTTCCTCGAGAGTGGAAAAGATGCTGTCTTCTCCTCTATATACATTGACCTGATACCCACCACGAAAGCGTCTGGCTTCTGGTGGTTGGTCTCCTTGCTCACAAAAAATGAAAAGGGGAGATAGATGGCATCAGGAAAGAAAAGGGGTAAAAAGGAAAATATGCTTTGCAATGCTGGGAATTAGTGCTTGTTTTGCGTGGTGGCCATATAGTCTTGAACAATTGTTTTTTGGACGCGTAATACTGCCGTTTAAACTCTTGGTTGTAATATAAGGAATATTTGGTTTTATTATCTTGACTCTTCGGTTTTGTTGCTCTTTTGTGGTTCTTTGTTTGTATATTTTGTGACGTAAGTTCTACCCGACTTAATATGTATGACTCAAACCCCACCTTCCCATCCCATTTCCTTAATTTTGACCACCTGCATTCCCCTCCCCCGCCCTTTCAACCCCCGATATCCAATGGGTATATAAGAACTCGCTTACTTTTGATGTATTACCTGGATAATGGCACTGTGTTGAAACCTGGTCGGTGAATAATAAAAGAGTGTGAAAATATCAAAATTTTTATTTTTCATCACGAACTTGGTTGTAATGCCAGTTATTCTGTATTCAGTTTGAGTTAGTCATCATTCCATATGCTTTTCAAATTAAATTATGTATTGTGCACTTTTGGGGCACTTATACTCAATATTAAGGCAATATCGGTTCCAAAATCTGACACGGAAGGTGATACACTCCTTTTAGACCAGAATGAATCGCAATGGAGTCACTTTTAGCTCTAAAACCACCTTTAGACAAAGAATACATATTTACATATTGTATTTCAGCAGGTTACTACGCTGTCAGAGATATTTTATCGAATAAATGAACTATGATCAAACCCCGCAATTTATAGCTGTCAACCTATCAGGGAATTCCATGGGAAAGTCAAAAGCACCTCGTATTCTTTTAGCTCAGGCTTTATATGTAAATATTTGTTATATGGATGGAAAACTGTCTAATGATTCTTTGAAGGGTAAGGGAGAGACGATGTTGTGGCTACTGAGGTTAAAAAAACTTAAGACAACTATGGTATAATATATTCGTGGCTTCATGTAAACCATTGGAAATGTATTTCATTGTATCTACCATCTCTATGTTTAAGTAACAGGTTCTAATTTTTATTTACGTTGGGCATCATTCAATTTTCGTAGGCATTTTTATTTACGTTTTCGTATGCCTTCGCAACTTATTCCATTATAAACCTCTCAACACATGTTTTCCGTCCCTTCCTTATATTTTCCAGTCCAAACTTTACCTAAGTTTTCACGTCATTTTCAGGGATGCTATATTTCCATTACAGTCACTGCTCTGCTAGGATTGAGAATAGCACTGCAATAAGTCGACGTATCGATTTTGGCCTGGAATCCTCTTAATATATCTCAGCGAACTTTATTGACTGCAAAACCTCGCGATTTGCGCGACGCGTGTCTACGACGTTTGCTACGAATGCGGCATTTTTTTTTTTAGATATGATGCGAATATCTTCATGCGATACGTGGGCTAATATCGACGGAAAGTGAGTCGCCATGCCAATAAACCGATTTTTTTTTCCAATTGATCGTCACCGTGATTTCGAGGGTCCTATCTGCGTCGCAGATAGATGCTCAAATTGCAAATATAAAGTGTCGCGCGGCGTGGAGAAGGAGTTGGCGAAGCGGAGGTGAGTTTCGCAATGCCCTCTTCCTTTTTGTGTGCTTTCGGGGCGTCAAACAACCTCATTACCACCGCTCGACTAATGCCTGTCGTCCTAATATTCGGCGTTCTTTTATCCAATCCCCTTCCCTCTGCGATCCCATGCTTCATGACGCACGCGCAGCGGTCGCGTGCTCACCCGCCAATGGCTCCTCACGCGTCATAGAATCTCGTAAAAATTTTCTCGAACCTCTTTTCAAGTCCCGTGGATGCGATTAGCTTCCTCATTCCCTTGGCCGCCGCAGCTCTCCTTGACTTTGGTTTTTTTTCTCTGTCGTGGTCGCTCGGTCCTTGGGTTCCGGAGTGGCCACAAGGCCTCGCCTTGGCCCAGACCGAGCTAAGCGTTTTTGAGTTCACGAAACGGAAGCAAAGCTCAATATTTTCCACTCAAACTGCCTCAGTCCCTCGACGCTTCCTCACTCTTCTCGTATCGTCTGCTCGTCTCCTCCTCTCTTCTCCTTGGTGACAGCGTGAGTGGAAACAAATAGTGCATTCCACCATTTCGTTTGCATTGTTGAAAAGTAATGCTCTCACCGATGACAAGCTGTGGGTATTAAGAAACGAAATTTAGAAATAGATCTTGCAGATTATACGACGAGTATATTTTTATCGAATATATCATCAAGCCATAAGAGCCGACGCTGCAAAGCCATTTCATTTAAATAGCGCTCTTTGACTTCAGTCGTTGCAGTAATTTACTTATCCCTAAAAAACTATGACATATACACGCTTTAATTTTGTCACCATGAAATTAAGGTTAAGTGCGATTCTTATGGTCACTTGTATATGGCATTTTTAGTTTAAATAAATAGTTTTTTCCTCATATATTCACGTTTGTGTTCATACCACTGCGCAATTTCAAGTTCAATTTGCAAAAAATGGCGTGGAAATGTGTGGTTTTGTTGTTCATATTAAACAGAGAACACATGTATCTAAAAGTAGCTGGCACCTAAAGTACATTTTGCTGTTGAACCATGTAACATACCCACCCTTAATTGCCTCCTCTATTGCATTTAATCAATCACTTACTTCTCCGCACACGCGTTGTCTCTTCTTTAAAAGGTTGATCCTTCCCAGTTCTCACATTGAAAACATTATTACATCTATTTGAAAGAGGCTGTTTTAGGTACATTTAGCATAGAGAAGGAAGGTCTTTGGAAGAAAAATGGAACAAAGATGTTACTTCGATAGAATAAGGCCTCATGTTTTGTGCACCACATACCACTAAGACCTAGCGGATATAGATTTCATATGCATAGATTGTTGAGTAAAAGGCTGCTATTGACAGGACTAGCTTGGAAGCCGATCGAGATTTGGAGGCTCTCTTCAAGCCTTAGCGGCAAAACAAATAGGAAAAAGTATCGAACGGATTGGAACCTATAATGACCATGACAAAAGCAGAATGAGATACTAATCCATCCTTACTTATCTCTTTTTTGCACCCTTCCCTATTTCAAGTCCCCCTCCGGTCTTAATGGCTGTTGTCCTAAAATCTCCTGCCTCACGCCCTGTGGCTGTGCTCTCTTTCCCGGAGAGAAGCCATTGGATACGAACAAGGATGGCCTACTCTAAGAGAGTGTATACCGAGCACTTAACATCTCGTATATCCAACCACCCCAGTGCCGATAATAGTGATCCGTATTGAAATAACTGATGCTCCCTCGAATGTCGTTGGAAAGAAGCCAGCCTGTAGTTCAAAACTCGCCATTTTTGTATGGTGTCTAGGTGCCGAATGGCCGCGGTTGGCGGAGGAACTAATGTTATTTCGAGCCGGCGGCCAATTAATACCTTCTAGGAGATCAGCTTCTGAGATGAGCGCTCTGCCCTAAGTTGGGTTGCGTGACTGTCACCTTCACGGTCGATAGTCCCTTTGATCGGTTGAAATGAATTTTTGGGAATTATAATTTTTCAAAAATTGATGTAATTATAATTAATTAAATGCTGGTCGATTAGAGGAAGTGTGTGACTCAGCCTGTGTAGTTATAAGATAATTTTAAGAGGTTATTCATCTCAGGGGTACATCAATCGACCGGACGTTTCACAGGCGAAGTTCTCCAACCGATCTAAAATTTTCTGTTCCCAATGGCGTTCTAATGATTTAAAAAGTCAAACTTCTCCCGGGTCATGGAAAGGAAAAGCCCCCGCCCCCTTCCTCAGAATGAGTGCGTTTCTCTGGTTGATGGGCTGTAAGCGACTGGCTTTAGCTTTAATCTAGATGATAAGATAATACCATTCTTTCTCTTTCCTCTACCACCCTCGTGACTAAGAGAGGCAATTTTTCGGCGTGATTCATGTCCTAGTATGTGTGTGTAACAGCGGTGGAGCTCAATGTCCGGGAAGAGTATCCTTTGGCACGAAGCGTAAGCAAAAGGTGCATACAAATATGTGAGGATTTGCTGAAAGAAAAGAGTAGATGTTATCATCAACCTTACGCTATGATATGTCGTATTTCTATTGTAAAACCAGGGTGAAAAAATTATTGCATTTCGCCGGAAGCAGTTATGAAATTTAGCATTGATACCGCTCTGCATTCGTTGGCAAAATCTACCATCTCGCCATCGGTTTTCTGAAGATCCAGTTTTATAATGTCTTTTCGACATTAACTGCTACATGACGTAGCCTTTTCGTTGAATACATATTGACTGCGAGTTGGGGTTTTATTTATTACATCAAACTGTTGGTTAGCTGATGTGAGCATTTTCGATGGGAGAACATTATAACGTTGGTTTTCATTCCGAGCAAACTTTTAGCCTAAGAACATATAACCGGACCAAAATGTTTTCCATTTCAAGTGCCTCAATAAATGTGTCTCCATCAATGGTTTTATAAAGTTTCGTTCTCTGATAGCATCCATCAGACGATGCTGACTTTACGTTTTTGTGATGTTAGTTGAGTGATCAGGTTTTGCATAGTAATTTGCTTGTCGGTATATTGACGTGAGCGTTATCACTCGGATAGCGTGTCTCCGTCGGGCGCTGGACCGTAAAAATGTTGAACCTGAAAAAATGCATATTCTTCTTTCTGAAATGTCTCTCGACTCTTGATCAATTCATTTACTTTCCACTCTTCAAGTATTAACCGGATTCTTTAATCCCTAAATTTTTACGTTCGTAATTTTGGGAGTGCACGGCGCCCCATTAACATGACATCTTATTTTTTAAATAAAATTATAATATTTGCGGGGAGTGACTCTATCCTTGACAGACTATTGTATTTTTTACTCGGACGTGAGACCTGTCCATGTAACTCACGACCCTAAGTCATATGCTTATACAAAAATATTGCCTCACGGAAGTGTTTATAATCTATTCTTAATCTCTAGACCACGTGGTGAGGGAATCCTATGTGCAGTTATGAAGTATCAATACTATCATCTCAAGTAATTAAGTGTTCGAGTCCAGATGTTTGCCTGCATTTCGAAATGTTGGGCCTAAACTGAGTGATACTTTACGGCAAATCTTCAGCGCGGTAGGCCTATACTTCAGGAAACAAATTTAATGAGAACAGTATCTCGCTCTCCGTAATTTCTTCGGTAAGATTTCCTTTTTTGGTTTCATGATCAATTAAATTTGTCCTTTCAACTGTGAAAGGTTTTTAATGGTCCCATTTCTCGGTTTGTAATTTACTGCTTGTTACGAGGGTATTGAAGTATACTATAGACCGGGATGAAATTTGGCCCAGTTGTTAACTATTGATTACTGTGAAAAATATTATAGCTTTTAGAGCCTGTGCTTCTTTTCTGCGAACTCATGGCTGACACTAACTCGAAATCGTTGATGGGAGTGATTGAAGTACGTCTTTGCTTCTACCACCGATATGTTTGATCGCTTGGAATAGCGAGCTTGATGGAAGTCGGCTAAGTTTTGATTGAAGGGGAGAATGTTGCAATAGGGTTGTTAATGCTAGGTTTTCTTATGGTTTCCTTAACTGAGGCGCGTCACCTGAAAGAAACCGCAAAAGCCCCGCATTGCATCCAACGCCCCCGCGAGCCTCGATTCCCTATCCGTCTTGCGGCCGGCAATTTTGAGTTCGTTCATCACACCCTCTCCACGAAAAAAACTTAGGCTCCCAAAAAGCTCGTTCCTCCTCCTACTCCACTCCCTCTCTCCCTCCCTCTATACCTTCCGCCTCATCATCCCTCTCCTCCGCCTCTTTGGCTCCAGCCCCTTCCCTCCCTCTCTCCCCTTCGCCCCCACCCACTGCCAACTCCCCTCCCTTTTCCCACCCCACTCGTACACCTCGACCGCCCTCCCCTTCTCACCCGCGATTTTTTCGCGCTGACTCTCGCAGTCTGTTGGTCGACGACATCGTCTCCTCACGGACCGCAACTCTTCTCTCCTCTCCCTCTCAGTCTCTCTCCCGGCTCTCACTCTCTCTCTCTCGCCGCTTCGCCGCCCGGACACCTCCGCGGACACGGCCTTTCGGGCCCCACGGCGACCGCCCGCCCGAATGCCGGTGACGGCCTCCCCGACAACCCCGCCGCTCCGGCCGGGCTCTCGGGGCACTGGGCCGCCCGACAACGGAGAAGTCTCCGGCGCTCTCGAGTGACTTTTCATTTCCCCCTGTGAGCTGGTGATTGTTTGTTCTCCTGTGCGTCGGCGTGGTGTTGGCGGGTGGTAGTGCCAGGTGGGCGGAAGTATCTTTTTTATTTTTTGGCGAACCACTTCCATCGAGGGAGTGCTAATCGAATGCAACGGTTTCGCATCTCGCACTCCTTTGACGGACAAGCGGGCATTCGCGAAGAGAACGGTTTTTTTTAAAGTCACTCCCACACACTCCCCCTCTTCTTGCACGCAGCTCCGACGAAATCCCTCCCACCCACCGCCCTCCGCCGCCCACCTGACAGAGTGTGTGTTTACCCTTCCGTCTCCTCTGTTACTCTTCCATTCGTCGGCACAACCTCAGATTGACTCGGAGCGCGTACAACGAATTAGGGGTGGACCCCGAGGCGCATTGTTTGGCCCGTCGGCGGTCAAGTTGAATGACTCGGAGAGGAAGGAGCTTTCTTTCACGTTGAGTGCCTCAGAAGATTGGGACGCGAAGGACAATTGGTTGCGAGAAATCGTTCGGCCAAAGATTGGGCATTGAGGAAGGAGGCTTCAGTTTTTCTCTTCTTGCGAGTCTGAAGACCGGAACAATTGTGAGTGTAAGAAACACTTATGTGTTGAAAATCCCTGATTTAATTCTAGAATTTATAGACACTAGAAGTATATTCCAAGGCTCTTCTTTGCGGTTCATCGTACTGCTTTTTCCGAAGGGTATTTCAACATTAAAACTTCCGTCTGTTAGGATGCTTAGTTAAACAATTACTATTCTCCTTTTATTCGTTTTCGTAAGTTTTATTCTTGAAGATACTTGTACTTAATGAGCTATATTTGGTTTGACTGTAACATAACTTTCGACTTAAATTTGTTCTCATCATCTTCTGATGATGTAGCCATTTCAATGAAACTGGTCATCGACACCAATAAACCATTGCGACAATTAATTAGTTATTTTACCGATTCAATCATGATGAATTTTTACCAACAAAATCGTGAGAGTATCGAATTTTTTGTTTGCTTTTTTGCACTGAATATTTTTATGCTCCCAGTGGTGCTCGTGCAACTGGTAATTTTTTATGACTCTGTGGTTGTCTTTTTGTGTCTGTCTGCGAATTATCCATGGTGATTCAACAATTTAAGTCGTTTACTTTTGCGGATTCCCTTGCTTTACACTAATTTCGTTGCGCCTATATTTTGTGGTATCATAATAAATCCTCGACCCGTTATTAGATTACCTCATATTTTTCCACTGTTTTCCAGGCCCTAAATTCTTTTCTGTAAGTCAATGGGGATGTTAAAATGTGGACTTTCGTTCTTTGGTGAATTTAATCCCCTTCTCCTGCGTTAATATTTTTTCGCTGCGTTTCTTGGGCCGCGTTATCTTTTTTCCTTATATTCATATGTTGATATTAATTATATGATGAGAGAATGTTAACTGAACTGTAAGCTTTTGTGTATAGGCCCTACATTCATGTCTCTATTTTACTTAGTTCTCTTGAGGTATATTATAATTGACTTTGATCTGCAATAGAGCGCAGGAGATAGAGCTCTAGAGGTTTTATGGTGTCTTATGTGCTACCACCTTCTGACAATGGCACCAAGTTCACCATTGAAGAAAGAAATATGTATGGATAAATGTTCGGCTAAGTTATGTCTCTGCTTTCACAACTTGTCCGATAACGAGTAGAGAAATTATGTATTTTTTGTCTATGGGGTGGCTCTCTCCAGGTATTGTTTTTGATGCGTGTACTTTGAGTCATGTGTTATTTTTGTGCCTTGGAAAAAATTTGGGAAAGTAAACGGACTGTTTAAAGTAGTTATTTGTTAAGGGAATACTTCCTTACATTTTGTAGCACATGTAATGTTTGTGCATATGAAAAGTAGTGTAAGAAAATTGTTCGACCTACTCGCCGAAATATTGGTATTTAACTTTATCGTTTCAGTTGAGATAATTTTGCTACTACTACTAACTATTCAAATAAATAATCGTTAACGTTGTCAAAAATTGAATTGCTTCATATCTTCTGTGGATTCGGGAACAACAATAGATCAGTCAGATTTTGATGCTGACTGGAATGTAATGACTGGAACGTAATTACTGGAAGAATGCTCGTAACTGTGATTAGTCGCATGATTGTCACTTGTTAGTGGATGGTTTGAGAACGTCGTATTGTCCTTACCTCTCAATTCCCTCGCTGTTATGAATTGAAGAAAACATAGCCGGGAATTTCTAACTGCATTTGGACTAAATCAATGTGGACTTTAATGGCGTAAATTGTTTGTGCAAGTAAATGGATTGGGAAAATGAATAGTTTACGTTTTTGGTTGTTATACGTATAATATCTAATTTTCGTATCAATGATATATCATCTGAGTCGTTATTTTAGGAGTAGGGCTTGATGCCACGTGAGTTCAACACGTTCTGGGTATAATTATGCAAAGCATTGAGTCATTGGTTAATGATAGCTTATTTAAAGTATCTAGAAGTAGGTAATAATGCTACTAATTTCATATAATTGTTCAATTAGAACAAAATTTCCGGAGGTTTTTGTGAGATTAGTGTTTTAATTAAAACAATGTTTGCTAAAATTAATTCTCCACGATCTCAAGAGTGGCAAAGGGTCTCTTCCGCCGTTTTCCCATGGAATAAAGTAATAGTGCCCGCGAAGTTTTAATGGAAAAGCATTCATGGTTGATGAAAGCATTTTAAAAGTTTTAGTGAAGAATTAATGGAGAATTCCATGGAAAATTATTCTACCTGAAGTTTGAGTAGCTTTCATTTAAAACTGGGAGATTGATTTGCGATATGCATGGGCTAAACTACTTTATTCTTCTCCGTAGGTGAATTTGTTTCATAACACTAGTGTTCGGCCTGATTCGATATCGGTGAAGCATTTGCATAAATTCAAGTACCTTGACGCATGCAAAAGCATTATCTCATCGGTATAATGAATGTCAAGGTCGCAGAGAGTGGGCACCATCAGTATGCGAAGCGACACTTTCACTTTTCTCTGGCGTTTGCGAGATAAGCAAGCAAACAATCAATGGGTGACTTTACTGCAGAATCGTCTAGAGAGCTGAGTGAGCGACTCTTGGCTGTTGGCATAAATTCAGCTAGCATATTGACGAAATACATGGGGACGGAAAAGTGATGGTTACTGCTCACCTATCCGTTTTGTAATGCGACAACCCCTTTTTACATTCTCTCTGAAAATAACTCGTGAATCTCCACATTATCGTTGTTACGACCAATGGTGAATCGATTAGCTACATCGTGATGTGTGATTGTAGACAGGAAATTGAAGTCAAAAAGCTATTTAAAGCATCATTGCATTGAATCCAGTTTGCTAATTTTCTTTAGCTCGCTAATTATCAACGGATAATTAATTTTGCCTCCTTTTATCGGTGCGATAGTTCGAGGAGCTAACATTTTCCTGCAAAATGTACCACAGTTCAAACTTTTGGTGTAAAAGGAATGAAAGTAGTGTATTCAGTATACGTTTGTAGGAGTTAATTTGAACTATGACGTTGAAATTCTAATTTTATTCTGAGCTGTCACTAATCTTGTCTGAATCTCAAGTCGGGATTCTACCTGTTGATCTCGGTTTTTTAAATTTGTTTTTATCGTGAGAGTCAACTGTGTTAATGTTTGCCCCTGTATTAAAAAAATATACCTTACTTTATGAAATTATTTTCATGCCTTTTCAAGTATTGTCATAGGTTCAGTGCGTTCGGTTACTCTCTTAAATAATTTTTTGTTTCTTTCCGTCCCAATATACCTGCCGAGTTACTTTGCAAAATATTTCTATTTTGCCATCAAATCCAGAATCATACCACCCTTAGCTAGTCTCCCACCTAATAACCCTAAGTGAGGATGATTTTTTCCCTCAATCCCGGCCGCTAAACTACCCGAAAATTTTTTTTTTTCATTTTCAGAATTTACGAGACAGATGTATCCACTCATAAGAATTAATTAAATCCGAAACTACCATCGCCGTCCTTGGAAACTAATGGTGTGTAGTCACGTATGGGTGAGGAGCGAGCATATTCGTCAGTAGGAGGATCGGGGAGGAGTTGACGGGTGTGGGAGGGGAGGCAGTGTGGGGGAGGGGCAGGAAGAGGGGGCTCGGCCGAGGAATGGGGAAGTGGTACGTAATGGGTGTGGGCGGCAGGCGGGGGAGGGGAGGGCCCAGGTGTCAGGGCCCCCGTTCTGCTCCGCGAAGCTATTAAGACATCCACCGCCAACACTTGACCGCGTCTTGAAGGAACGAGAAGAGAAGAAGCGGAGAAATGTTCAGGGCTCTCGCCCCCTCTTTTTTGTTAAAGAGTCCTGCCCGATGGGACGCGCGACAGTGAGACGAGCGGTGGCTCCGAATCTCCGAGCTTGCCCTTTAAGTGTGGCGCGTTGGAAACATCTGCGCTCTCGTGTTTTGAATTAGTGTCCCGGCGGCATTTGTGAGTCCTTGTACTGCCAGTGGTTCAAGAATCTCCCCGGAAGTTTTCCCTGCGCTATTCCGCACAACAGGTACGTGTCGTTTGGCGTTTTATCAGCGTCGTGTTACGTTTTAATAACTCTCGGGATGCGCATGATTCTGAGTCAGCCGTACATGTTGAGAATATTTCGACTCTATTTTGTGGATTTAGGTATTGGTGATTTATCGAATCCACTGTTTGTCGAGGTAGATGAAATTTTTTTGTAAAAATGTGACGCCATATATGACTGATCCATGGCCACTTTATTTGACTTCTGGAGTTCTTATTTAAAATTTATAGATGAAAGAATTTATGTGTAAATTGTGTTGAAATTTTATTTCGTGAATAGTGACTTTTTCTTTATTCCAAATGATTAATTAGGATTTTAATCATTGAGGACCTAAAGCAATGGCCCCGTACTAATTACCAACAGTTTTTACGGGGCAATATTTCTTCGCAACCAGAAGCAGTTCGCGAAATCAATTCTGCGAGTTGGTGTTAACTTCGCGTTGCTTACTCCTTCTGCATATCTAATTTTAAAAATTCATTAATGGCTGGCGGCCTCGAGCATCTGACTGAAATGTTATGGCCAGTTGAAAATTTTGAGTTGAAAGTTTTTCTATTACAATCCAACCTTGTCGGACGTATTGGAAGTTCTTACATTAAGTTGCATGTTTGAATAATTCCCATTCTTAGCAGATTATTCAGCCAAATATTTCAGTTGTCTTCACTAGACTATATATCTTTCGTTTCCTAACTCATATATTGCAGAAAGCGTGAAATTCTGTACCGAAGGATCTATCAGCGGTGTGACTCCACGATACTCCTCCCGCAACGGACGCGAAAGGTTAAGAGAATTGCAAAAGCCCCCGTGCCAACTTTCCTCTCGCTTAAAATTCGTGCGGGTCACAACAGCGGCCATGGAAAGTCAAAGGGGCGGCCTGAGGTGGCAGGATAAACTTGTGCTGTTGAGAAATCTGCATGTTTCGCGCTTATAAAAAAATGAACGCATTTTGTTTTTAGAGATGAATTTGTGATGAGAGCCCTAAAGAAGTCCAGTGTTGGCTGTTTACCTTGTCGTTTGTTGTCGCTGTGCACGAGGTGCGTCGGTCTGAAATTCTTGGAAGTAAGTGAGGATCGCTGTGGGTGATTAGATGTGTCCTTCTGCCCCGGAGGGGCGGTGGGGATTCCCCACTGCGCAGTCCCGAAAGTGAGAATGCGAACGTCGCCGAAAATCAATTCGTATTCGGGATGCGATGTTCAAACTCTTCTGACCCTCATCCCGTTGTCGCTGTCACTGAACGATACTGGTGAAGTTTTATACAAGTCTTTTTGAACAATACTAGCGATTGAAATGAATTTTTTTCCTGTTAAAATTAATGCGTCGTTGGCATGTGAACAAGTGATTATTTTGACTTTCTATGGGGTGAACATGCGAAAAAATCGCCAGCCGTTTTTCTAAGTCAATTTTGACCAAGCTTTAATCATCTAGAAGAATGGAATGATTGTCAAAGACCGAAGTAGTTACTTTTGACTGGGGGAGTAATTCGAATTTTCAAAGTAAATAAAGAAGTGATTGAACAAGTAGACGATTTTGTGTATCTTAGCCGAGTGTTCGCGAAATACGGAAGGACGGATCAAGATATTTCAAGGCAGCCAAATGCCGATGGGAAAGTCTTGGTTAGTGTGTGGAGGATATCTATGAGTAAGTGTTTTTCTAGAGAAGCAAAAATCGCAGTGTATGAAAGTGTTCTTCACCCGACGTTATTAAATGGTAGTGATACGTGGGTTTTCCAGGATAAGTATGAGAGTAGGCTAAATACAGTGAGGATGTGGTTCCTGAGAGGTGTTTGCTCGAAAAGTTGGATGAATAGGGTGAGAAATGAGTGAATGATGAAAGAATATGGTTCGGGTACTTCAGTAATGGACATATAAGAAAGGAGTTTACTTTCTAGGTCTGGCCATGTCGAGAGAATGGATGAGCATTGAAAAATGAAACAAGTATGTGATAGCAGAGGGAAGCATGAATAGAAGAGGTAGACCACGAGAATCATGGATGAATGTGGTAGAAGAGACTCTAAAGAGTAGGAATATTAGGAATCTCAATAATAGAAGAGCCTGGATGAAGCAGTGCATGAGTGCCAAGGAAGACAATGTGGTTTGTAAGAACAGGGCACTACGGAAGAAATTATTATTAGGGAGCTAATTTTCTAGGACCAATGGTAGTGATAAAATTCGTCGGCTTGCCTTGTCCGGAAGGGAATGGCGTGATGGGTATGCACATGTATGTTAATCATCTATAATTAAATCCTAAGATTGTTGTATTTCAGTCATCAATTCTTCCCTATCTGTGACTGTTGTATTTCAACGATTAATTCTCTCCTATCTCTGGTTAATTCGTTTAAGGTGCGGTAGTTTCTCCTCGCCACGTCCTTTTGTATTTGGCTCAAGAAATTATTCCCCCCCGTCTCTATCGTAGAAACTTGACAGCTACTTTGCCTTGCATTGTGCCTCTAAACGAATCCATCGTTACTGGAAATCCTTCGGGTTTTCCTTTTACTTGTGCAGCCTTTGTTTTACTTCCATCCTCTTTCTCATCCTCTTTCGATATTCTTCCCAGTTTCTCATTTCACGTGTCAATTAGAATCTCAATATCCGCCTATAACGCCAGCGTATATCTTAGCAATGTGGTGAACTGGTTTTTGTTTTCTTCGTTACTTTTCGCAGGTAATTTAATCAAGGGACACTGTTATGTACTTTTACTGGGGATATCTCATCAGGAATATTAAAGATACGTACTTTCCATACTTTTAATTTCTGGAGTTAATTTGATAATCATGGTCATATTTGTTACTTCTAGTAAAAAATATGACCATTATTGTTAACCATTGATAACAAACTTATGATTACGTAATATGCAATTATTTACGTAGAAATTGATCAAATTTTGTTTATTTAATCGTCATTCATTCTATCCTTTCGGAATAAGTTCGACATTTTAAAAGGAATTGTGTGTGATATAATAGCAATCTAAGGAGCTGGAAAAGCGTGGGCTCGTAGGATCTCTCGCCATATGCCCGTTCAGAGCTGAGAGCATGGAGTCTCTCCTCAAGTTGTCTCGTGCCTTTTGAATTAATGGAGATGGTGAACTAGCCGAGTGCATCTACTGCTCATATATTCTAGGCAGTAGGAGGGATAGTTGAGATGAGGAGGAGTCGAGCGGGCAAGGGCGCGAAAGAGTGGCACGTGGGTGATTCCCAAATACGGCTCAATCGATGGCGACGCGGAACAATAACTCACGAGATAGAACCACCTGGTCCCTATCTCATTAAACGGAACCATGTTGAAGCTGAAACTTGATTTCCCCTGTTTCCGGACTGTCGCCGTACACGCATTATAGATCAAAATAAATTTCCTTGACTTCGTCGAGTCATTTTCAAGGCGATGCCCTGATGTCATTGTGGAGCGATTCCCTGGACAGATGCATTCAGTGAAATGTCGATTGGCCAGAAACTTATCGGACATCTATAGGAAATTTATTTTAACCTCTGGAGAAGACTAAAATAATAGTTTGATTTATATTCAATACAAGTTCTCTGTTAATTCATTGATAAGTATATTTCGCCCGCCATTATCACTATGGCCTTTTTAACTAGAGAGACGTCCTTGCAAAGAGCGTGTTTTGAATAGTTTTCGCAAGATTTACAATAATTTAATATCGGAATCCTTAATAATCAATCATAGTATTTACAATAATGAATCACAGAAATGGCAATTTTCCACTAGATAGGGTTTAATGCATGGTATTAAACCTTATCTAGTGGATTTCTGTGATTCATTATGCTGAACTTCCACCGTATCACGCCTTATGCTTCTCTTTTTGGATGGTATTTACACTATGTGCAGTTCAGGGAAATATCATTGTCCAAATTTCTAGTGCATACGCTTGCAAAGGAATAGATTAGCTATTCCAACTTGAAATAGGTAACCTATCAGCATATTTAGGGATCTTGCTCACGTTGTCGATGGGGAAACTACTTCTGCCTCCTCTGAATTCTCGATATGTTGAAATTTGAGCGTAGTTTTTGAATATCAAGGCATTGTTTGAAAAAGCCGTAAATATGTATATTCAGGATATTCTGACGTTTTTACGTATTTATTTATATTTAATTATGATTGTTAAGATGTTTTTAGTATAAACAATGTTAGTAAAATATTTCCCATTGATGAGATAAAACAATTATCCCATCTTTCCTCCTTCCAGAGGGCTTTATAGATGAAAGATAAATAAATGGAAATTTTCGAAAGCAATCAATTTTAACATAGGGAAAATGCTCCAGTAATTTTTAGTTTTTGTATTCATTATGTTGTCATAAACTTGTTTGTATTAAATTAGGTAATGTATTATTTGAGTAACAAATCAATTCGATATAAATGCCAATAGAATAAAAGCCAATGATGAAGTAGTCTTTCTTCCCAAGAGAGGCCATGAAAATTAAAAGTATAGCGATTGCTGGCTCCTGAAACTGCTCCAATGTCTTGTAATATGGTTTAAGGATCGTCTTTTTTGAGCTCGTATTATTTCACTTTGATCACTTTAACTAATTTCCGGACTAAGTTTGATTCTAACAATGGCTTAAGTAGTACTTGTAAGTAACACGTGAGATGTTTTTCTTTCCGGTTCCATCGCAATTGGGCCCGTGGTTTATCTCATTCTTTTATCATTAACCATTATATTTTCTTCGCAGAGCCACCATATAACTAGCTCTTTGAAGCTTGAAGATTGAATTCCTGAAATTTACAAATGAGTATTCGTTTGTACTTATGATCGTTATCAATTCACTTTCGAGCATTAATATACATATTCCAGAACAGTGAAGTTGTCCTCAAGAGGGTTTTTTATTTAACAGATATAGCGCATAGACCAATATTTATAAGTCACCTTCTGATCAACTGCGCCCTTAAATGTCCTAGGGAATATTACGATGCTTGGTGAGAAAGAAAAAATATGAAACAATGCTGTATATAATACTTAAACCATTTAACCATCACTAGAAATCAAAAGATAAGCCTTAAAGAGGAAATTAAAATATTCAATTAATTGCATTTCAGTCCATTATATTCGGTACGTAACATTACTCGCAGCGTTAAAGAAACTAGGTTTTGTTAAACGTATAATAGGAAGGCCCTCGGATGAGAAAGTCAAAGAGAGATGCAACTTTGCTCTGCTTAGGCCACACCTCGAATACGCCGCGAGCATTTTGGACCCTGGTCAAATAGATTTAACCAAAAACATTAATAAAATACCAAGGAAAGCAGCGCGTTTCGTTAAAAACTGCTACGAGCGTACACATAGTGCCTCCCAACTTTTAGAGGGATTATGGTGGGAGCCCCTCGAGACTCAGAGGCTACACGCTAGTCTTAGGTCGCTTGATAAATTCAGAACTGATATTTTTCAGAGCGTCACAAAGAATATTATCATGACTTCTCACTTCATCTCTAGGTCTGACAGATGCGATAAAATAAGAGAGATACACTGCTGAACAGCTAGGTGCAAAAACTGTTCTTTCCGCGAACAATAAGCGACCACAAAATGAAAATTTAGCTCCACTAAAAACACTTCTATTATACCTATATGTCACCATTCCATCTCCAAAAACTTTTACACGGCTGGTAACCTAACACCCCCTGCCACACGCCCATACGTCGGCTCGCAGGGTATTATGTAGATTGCTCATAAGTATACTTGTGAATGGAATAAACGGAAAAAGAGAGCATTTGTCGAGAGAGATTTTTTTCGGCCACTTTCCTCATGCTGCATCGTTGTAATGACTTATTTCTTTCCGCTCTGAATGCTGCGGTGATATGATGCCTTAAAGAATTTGTACGTGTGCTATCATTGAAATATTTCATCAACATACTTCTGTTTATCAGATATGGTTGATAAATTAATGGATATGAAATAAATTAATTAACTTAAAGTTTTACTGCACTTTGAACTGTAAACTTTTTTTATTCGGAAGATGAAGATTCTAGAGCATATCAATCTTTAAAATTATGGGAAATAAGGCCAAAGTAGCCACCGATCTGTCGTACCCTTGCGCGCTTACGCTCTCGGCTGTATGCTAGAACGAAGTTAAAAAGGAGAATAATTCAGAGGTTTACGTTGATTCTTGATTATTCTTGATAGAAGTTATTTAGTATGTTTGTTCAGCCAATCAATTTTTAACGTGGCTCATCGGAGAAGCAAATATACCCCGATTTCTTTATCACGAAGAAATGTATTTTACCGTGTTTTTTACCACTGTTTTCGGCTTGTAATTTTCTCTTACCGAATGTGCCACTTTTTTCAATTTACCTCAGGGTTTTATCGATATATGTTCTAGTGAATGAACCCTTTTTCGCTGCTAATCGCGTTGATTTTTCGAAAGTAGAGTTATTCTCTCTCTTATTATTTATTATCTGATGTGAATTTTGATAAATAACGTGTCAAGGAAAATGAAGGAATGGAATTGCTATTTTGAGTAACATACCAGTCTGTTATCATTGATATGTATATTATAACGACGAAGTTTAATGTCTGGTCTTTGAATGTGTCTCATGAATTTATTTAGGTCGTAAAATGCATCTTACTTTAATTCTAAATTTAATATATAAATTAATTTACTCTATAATTTCTATAAATTTAGCATTTTTATTTTACCTCAAAATTTTGTTTAAAATTAAGAAAATTGTGCTTAAGTGATCGTAGACTTTCGTTGCGGACATTCCTCGTGAAGTGAATAATTTTCCTTGAGCGAACCCGCTTCATACTTCCATGCTACATTTTTGTATCGCTTCAAATCCTCCTCCCACCTCCTCTGTCTGCTCTTTCCTCTCCTCTTTCGCAACTGCCCACACAGCGGGTGAAAGCTGCGGGGGCCATCCGCTCGAGACCGCGAGTGCGTTGAAGAGAGGCCGGCTCCTCTATCTGGAGGGTTTTGTCCTCATAGTGGGGAGTATTCTCCGTCTCCTCTTCGTCGTCTCAAAACTCTGCTCTCACCGGTCCGAGTCTTCCTCCGCCGCTCATCCGCTCGCGGTGAGAACACGCTAAGGTATAAATTAATCCGCCGGGCTCCCCGAGAGCCTTCGAGAGCGTCCTCGGTGCACCCATGGGCCCTCTCGTCTCGTTTTGTTGTCGCGCGTGCGGATTCTGCCAGCGCCGAAGCCAAGCCCACACCTCGTCCCTCCCCGCAAAGCCGCCCGGGATTTCTTCAAGTTGGGAAACGACCAGTGCGACGGGTCGCATCGATTGCCCTTTCGGTGATAACTATGCATGAAGTGGGAACTGGCAGTCATTTCCACCCCATTCACCCTCTCGTGAACTCCGCTTCCGTGCTTCCCCAGGCGCACCTCCTCCGTTGATTCCTCTCGACTTTTGACTGTTCAGCGAGATAAATGCCCGTTTACGTATCCCACCGCATTCTCATTGATTTTTTTTACAACTGGAGAGATATTTATCTGAGTTATTTTATTTTTTTATAATTTGCTCCCGCCTTTTGGAGAAACTATTACTGAAAATGTAATTTATTTATTTCAGTCTCTTGTAAGCTAAATCTTCATATTTAGGAGAGCTCATTAATTTGATCTACGTATTTTAAATGTGCTGAATTCTGGGATTTACCTAAATTAGAATATTGTGTTTACAATTGGAGTATGTTTTTAGCATCTTTAAGTAATATTTTATGTTAGCCCTCAGCTATCAGCTCAACTGCTAATTTTCATGTGTTGTATTTGAGCATCAAATATAACCACTAAGTTTGCGAAATGATATCCCAAGTATGCTGCAATCAGAAATTGTAACTTCTGATCGAGTTAGAAACGAGTTAACTTTTTCAGCTCACATAATCTTCTAATTTAATTGTATCTTATAGCTCTGGGCGCTTTTGATTTGTCGTTGTGGAATTAATTTGTTTGGTGTACAAGCTTCTTTGGCTGTATCGCACCGCTTTACTTAATTCCTTCATTCTCGGATATATGTAACATTTATAGCAGATTTGAGATTGTAACCTGCTATTTTAGGTTTTCCAGGCCGTTGCGTAACGCACCCAGCTTCTGCGTCATCATTTTAGCACGTGATCGTCGACATGGTTAAATTGTCTCATTGCTGGTTAGCGGTGACAGCCTTAAATGAGAGATTATACGTGAAATCTAAAAACTTCGTTACAACTATAATTACAGCTCTAACTTTTATGTTGAACTCTTGGACACCTTGATTTTATCGATGCATTTGTACTATGAATATTTCTTTGAGAAACTTCGGTGCGGCCATTTCCGGATCAAAATCTTATATTTCAACAGAGAAGAGGTGGAGGAGACCTAGTTTTCCTCAGTTCTCTTAGTATTGGCGCCCTGCATGGATTAGGCAACTGACGAAATTGTATGTACATATGTACATAAGATCATTGGCCTCATCATCAGTTATCTTATCGCTTCGAAACAAATTCATGATTCACACGAGGAGCGAACGTATACAATGCTGTTTCGCTTCGCCCCGAGTTTCGATTTTTCGCCACCGACCATGTAACCGTCTGCTATCTGCCTCCCGTATCTCTCGTCCTCTCTCCGTCTTCCTTTTCCCCTTTTCCAGGAAAATGGCAGAGCCTGCAATTGCCTCTTTGCTGGAGGGCTTCCAAGAGCCGGAATACAAAGTTACTATTCACGTTCTGAATTTCTGCGATTGAGAGTTCTCTTCGTGAAATATGACTACCGTAAAAACTTTTCCTCCCGACTGTATATTGTGCTCGCCTAATATTAATTCGACGGCTTTTTGCCCCTCAGACGCTGGGGGCTCTCTCCACTCCCTTTCTTATTTCCTATACGCCTGCACACCCTTTCACCTCCCGCCGAACCACAACTCCTCTTCCGCCCCCTAATATTCTCTATAACAGTTAGGAAACGTCTGCAACTGACATTCGCGGGAGCGGGAGCTTGTCTGCGACGGACACTTGTCACCAAAAGTGAAAGGCCCTGTTTGCGAATAGATTGATATTATTTTTCATCGGAAACGTAACGAACAAGAATAACAAATAAGCTGTCGACGGTATATGGCGTAATTGATTTTGCCTGCTCGCGAATTAGTAATCCACAATCCTGCATCAAAGGTAAATAGGCTTGACAGTTCTAATTAGAAAGGATCGCAACAAAACCTCGTTAAAATATCTTCCGTGTTTTATTTGTGAATCTTGCAAACTTTCATCTCCACAAGTTTACGTGTCCTGAAAATAATGGCGTATGAATTGTTAAAAAAAAGTTGTTTGGCGTTTTTTTTGCTGCGTTTGCTTTGTACACGGATTCGCTAATCATTCGATCAAATATTTATCTTCCTTTCACTATTTCCTCCGCTTGATCCTTTTTTATTACTGAAATGTATTTCTTGGGCCAAAATAGGAAATCATTTCTGTTAAAAGTCGTAGTTCGCCTAAGTTCAAGTACCTATTATTCCAAAGTCAAGGATTTTTGTGCCCTGTGCATTATGAATGTGAAACGGTGATCATAAGATTCATGTTCCTTGACTAATGTTTCGATTTTTTTAGCCTCATTGTGTTGGAGACAATTACTTTTTATGTCTATACTAGATATATAGTTTTTCTTTACTCCGTATATGTTTTACAAAAGTGTTACTGCTGATAAAAATGCACTTGCCCAGGGTAAACCCTTCCCTGAAAATTGGTGTTATTCAGCTTAATTGGTTGTAGAGCTGCCTGTATCGTTTCATTAGAAAATAATTGATGGAGGCCCATACGTGTAATTGTAGTAAAATCTTTATCTTCAGGCTGAAATTACTTATGGTCATGTCTAATTGATCTGATGCGTAATTCTCCAGAACAATGTATTAGTATTCAAATCTCATTTTAAAACTTGTTTCCGCAATTTTATTGACTCTTCTGCGGAACATTTTACCGTAGACTACAAGATTTAGGGTGATGCCGTTTAGCTTTTATTTGAATGAAATGGATTTGGACAAATGTCCCATGGCTTTAACAAATAACGGGCATTTACCGTTCGGGAGCATTCGTATCGCGCCGAGGACTTTGTGACTGGCTTAGTATTCCTTTTCCTTTTTTTTGCTTGATCGATTCACTCCGCTTGAAGCCTTTATTCGTGAAGCTCATAATGTCGTTTTTTTTCACAGGATCCTGGGGACGTTTTCTCGCCTCCTCCTCTCCTCCCGGAGGGTCGAGCCGTCGTCCGCCGCCATGGGAAAGTACTCGTCGGCGCTGTACTCCCGCCAGCCGGGTGGCGTCATGACGACTAATGGCGCCGCCAATGGCAAGTCATGCGTCAACGGCAACGGAACCCTTAAGGCAGCCATCGGGAAGAAGGGAGGCGAGAAGCACTCGCACAAAACTGCTAAGGATGGGGTGGAAGGTGAGGATCGCTTCACTTCTTGGTGCCCACCCACTGTAAATTGATTTCTTCCCTCGAATGGAAAATGTAAACTTGGAGTTGATCTCCCGAGGAGTGCCCCACTATCCTCGTAATCGGCGTTTGTGACTGGATAAAACTTTTGTCAATGTATCGACAAATATTTCGTTGCTCAATGCTCATTTCACCATTATATAGCACTAGTGTCAGATTCATGTGATTCTAATGAACTCTTTTAGTAGTTCTTAGTTTCCACATTTCTTTTTTATTCAATTCGTCGCACATTTGAATACATCTCTCCGCTTACCACGATAAAGGAATGACAATATTTATTGATATCTTTATTAAGGATAACAAAAGTCCGAGTTATTCTCGAAGACATTTTTCTGCGTAAATTGAAGCTCATTTGTTTTTTTTTGCGGATATTGATTTTTAAGGTTGTGTAATGGACTAATAAGACGATTCAGCTAACTCGCGCATATTCTACCGTTCGAAATCTAATTCTGCTACCTGTGGCTTTCTCACTCAGGCTCTTGAGATGAGACGAAATACTCGTTGGAAGTGACTCGACTAAAATTGATGCCATGTAAATACGAAACATGTGTTGAGGCGAACCGGTAAATGTACTTTAACGCCAAGGCAAGGCATTAGTCCCACTTTCAGTGACCAGGTGGCAACGGCCTGAAGCAAGGCAAATAACAAACTCCTTGAGTCTGTCGTTTCACAACCTTTTCATTTTTAGGTCACAGGATTTTATTTTATTGCTTCGGGTAATCCATACCGAGTGCTGCTATGGTTCGCGATCGACTTTGCCTTATGCTTTTGTTCTGTGGACTTTTTTTTTATTTTCCCCAACTTGGCATTTAAGGGGTTGAAGTTTTCAAGTGTTGTGAAGGATATTACATATTTGATGAAAGAGAAGAGATTGTGTAAACCAATATTAAACGCTCATTCAACATGCATGACCATCGCCATTAAATGACATTCTAAATACACCGTGGAAATTTGCGAATTGTGTGAAACACTTTTCATTTTCACTATTCGCTCTAGAAAAGCGTTGTTTTCATCGCGTGTTTAAAGCCGTTGTTATCGCATCTGTCGTCTCGACTGCATTTGCTAAAATCTATGAATAAAATGTAAGGCAACGTAAAAATATTACATTATTAGTGAGATTTCAGGCTTTCCCGGCGAATGATTGGGATGTAGAGCTCTGGGGTTTCAAACCGGGTGATGGTGGTTTGTGGCACTGAAGTTTCGAAGGCGTAGTCTGCCATCGTCCTCAGGGGAGATACATTTATCCTCGTCTTCACATTGTCTGTTTATCCAGCTAATTGTGAATCTGTTTATAGGATGGTGGGACAACTGATCTAAGGTGATGAGCTGTATTGTTCCTATAAAACTTAACTAATGTAACCCATACTAATGCAAATAAGTAAGCAGGCTCTCTTCTTATTCAGTTGCTCAGGTTCTATCGCAAATATTCCTCAGTATGAATCTCTTTGTCTTACTGAGGGACAGAAAATTGTTTTATTTTCTTCTCATTTTAGTTGTTCCATCTATTCTAATGACATTCTAAAACCTTGTGCTCGAATAAATTTTAAAACAATATCATTCATTGCGAAAATTAGAGCCTAACAGCAGCATAAAATAGTAACATGCAAAACTTTTCCACGTTATGGCTAATCTATTATTTTACAAAAAGCTTTCACAAAATGACATCAGAGGTTAACCCTTGCTGTAATTTATTAGAATGTTAAATTAACCACCGCCTCTGTCTCTCAAATATGAAATAAAATGTGATTCCTTAAATTTCAGTTTGCTTCTTTTGCATGAAATATCACTCTCTGATACGAGAAAAGGGTCTTGAGACTCATTTTCACTATGAGTTGGCTGAGTGGTTGTACTGATTTGCATTTCTGTCCGTTCCTCCGGCGGAGGGGAAAAATCTTCCTGCGGTTCTTTCCGGCTCCTTCTCACCCTCTCCATCACCTCTGTGACTTCTTTCTTCAGGAACGTGCGGGATTGGCTTGTGCGCCCCGTCGTGGTTGCAGCTCTTCGCCACGAAGCAAGCCTTCCTCGTCATCTTCTGCATCACGTGGGTCCTCCAAGGGATGTACTACACGTACTTCGTGAGCGTCATAACGACGATCGAGAAGCTCTTCCAGATCCAGTCGAAGACGACGGGAATCATATTGAGCGCGACGGAGGTGGGGCAGATCGGATCCTCACTGCTGCTCACTTACTACGGCGGCCAGGGGCACCGGCCCCGATGGATCGCCTGGGGCATGGTGCTCTTTGCCCTCTCCTCCTTCACCTGCGCCTTGCCGCACTTCATCTTCGGCGACCAGCTCCTGTACGCCAACACGGGGTACTTCCTGCCGAAAGGCGGAGTGGCGCCCGGGAGCTTCGGCGCGGGCGGCGGGCCCGGGGTCGCTCTCAGCATACAGTCCTCTTCGGGGCTGGACGCGGCCGCCGCGTGGAACTCTTCCGGCGGCGCGGCGCCCTCCTCCGCCCCGCCCTCCCCCAAAGACTTGCTCTTCCTCGCGCCCCTGGGCGGCGACCTTTGCTTGGACGAGGCCGGTTGGGGGAACTCCTCGTCTGCGGGGAGGGAGGCGGGGGGCGCGGGAGACGACAAGTGCCAAGAGGGGCAGAGGGAGAGTCGTATCCAGTCAAGGATCACGACGGTGGTGCTGGCGATGTTCTTCGTGAGCCTGCTCGGAGTGGGCATGGGGCAGACGGCCGTCAACACGCTCGGCATTCCGTACATAGACGATAACGTGGCCAGCCGAGAGTCTCCCCTCTACTTCGGTGAGTCATGCCCTTTCCATCTTCACCCTGCTCGCACTCTCTTTTCCTTCGGGTGCTTTCCAATCGCCTTGCGCGGATTCGCGAACGTCATCACGGGTGGAATCAGCGGTGCAGTGGTTCCATCCGAAGCTTGGCTTTCGGATTATCCTCCGCGTTGCGTTATTTCTTGTCATCAACAGTATCTTCAGCAAAGCTGAGGGTGTCTTCTGATGAGATGACTGGGGAAAACCCCAGCAGAGTTGTTTGGGTATGAATGGGCCAAATGTATTCATTCACTGGCAATCGAGTACCCGAATAAATACCTGGGTAACGGTACGAGTACGAGTACTTGGATGACTACTTGCGTACTCAAATGAATACTTGGGTACCGGGCATTCATTTGAGCACTCATATGAATACTTGAGGTCGAGGTGATTGAATGCCATGGCCAATGGCGCGGTACTCGGTGCTCGTCTGCGCATTCCATTTGGTTACTCGTATGCAGTGATATTCATCCAGGTATTCGGTCTTTATCGCGGCACTCAGGTACTCGCCCATTCAATTCGACTGAGTATTCACGTATTCATATGATGAGTACTCAGATTAGTTCCTGGTACCCAGGTATTCATTCAGGTACTCGTTTGCCAGTGAATGAATACATTTGGCCCATCTCTATGTTGGGAAACTGAAGTAAACAATGAACTATGCTCGGAGACAGAAACTATGAAACTCTGAGCAGAACCCGAAAAACGAGCAGCGTCACAACTTCAGACGACGTAAAACTTGAGTACGAATAGTAACGGCGATGGAGTTTGAGAAATGAACACTCGGTATTTTTGAGGAAGAGCCAGACAACTGAGCTCATATCTGCCGTTTGAGATAGGTTGTTTGACGGTAAAGGAAGGATTGCATTGGGTATGATGGAAAGTTGACAGAAGTACAGCGTTAGAATCAGTCCACTTACAACGAAAGGCACTTATATGTCCGTAGTTCTATATCCAATCCGTAGGATGAAATACCTTACTTGAAGTATCCTCCACGTAAATGAGAAGTTGGGATTAGGATTCCGAGCTCTGTCTGTACGTCAACGTAATACCCTGCGAGCCACCACGAGGGTGTGTAGCAGGGGGTGAAGATCACCAAACATGCACTATTGACATGCAACTAGGCTTAAGTCTGTAAGTCAACACAACTAACCAATTCCAAAACACAGAAGCATTGAAGTGGACTTGCATTTCAACGAAAGAGAGAAATACCAATGGCAGTTTTATAATTAAAATTCAGATGATTTAATTAATATTAATAATATTTATTTCATAATACATAATTTGAACTATACCTACTGTTTGATATTTACAGCTGCAGTCGTCATATTTTATCACCTCAAATAATCTCGTCTGCAAGCGCTCTTGATGACTCAAGTCGGACTATGGTCATGTCCTATTTCGATGAGTTCACCGCAGAGGCAGACGGGTGATTAGAGAATACCCTTGGGTTTTCGCTTCTAGGCTGCAAAAATGAAAAGAATATGATGAAATACTGCGGTGCTCGCAGTTTTGAATAGGCTCTGAATAATTCGAGGCACGCCGAGAGATAAGATCGGGAACAACACTGGGCCAGTCGCTCAAGGGAGAAATGAATCACCGGGTGGACTCTGAACCGTGTGGGCTCTTTCTTGTACTACCTTCTCTCTTCTTTTTGTGTGAGCGGTAATGACCAAGACCTTACGTGATTTCAACTAATATTCCTAGTATTTCACTCGTCTGCTTCCAGACAGTTTAAGTAAAGTACGCCTCGGAAGTTGCTGAATGTTATATTTTGAAAATATCCCTAAATTAATAAAGTTCGACAATAGTGCGAAATTCCACTGAGGAAAAATAATTCGCCTTTACGGAACTCGATCCCGGACCTCTAAATTTCTGGCCGAGTACTTTAGCCAGTGAAGCTACCTAGGGGTCCTATTTTGCTGTAGATTTACGTGGGTTTTAATGTAACATAGTATTCTAGAATGCTGGATATACGCTGCTGCGAGTAGTCCAAGGCATGGGCTAGGCTCCACAGTTGGAGAGTTCCTAGCCGAACTTAGAACACAAAAAGGTGATCGCTCGTTTTGGCAGTTATGCAAGGTGTATTGCTATTGATATTCTAACACTAAGTATGATAATGCGATGTATTTTCAAAGTAAAGGCAGCATTCCTTTCGTATGCGCCGAAATAACTGAAAATGACTTTTTGCATTTCTCTCTCGAGTTGCGAGACTGAAATTTCTTTTTCAAATTTGCCTTTATTCTGAAAAAAATGAGAATGGCATGAAGATCTTCATGTGTGATTGGGAGTAATTTTTAATTTAAAGATATTAGCGATTAATGTTGACTCTTTTCGAAAGTATTTTCAGTTCTCAGCTTTGAGATATGGATTACATCTCAGTCTTAATTGTCATACTTTTTTTGACTTCGTATTCTGAGTAGAAGCTTAATTATCTCGCAAAATAGGATTCAAAACTGGGGCATAATATAATTAATCGTTATATTTTAAAAAGTGCTTGATTATCGCAGATGAGAGAGCAGAAGCTATGAACAGCATATTTTCACTGAGTAGTACATGTTGTCATATTCTTCGTGTCATTTTTTATGATCTTCAGCCAATCGCACCCCTTATTTTGGGTGAATATGTTTAATGGAATGCTTTCTTATGATAGTTATTGGCCATCAGATCAGGAATTTCCACAAGCACTATATTTCCACTCACCTATTTCGGCTGATATCTCACGATAAGGCCATGTTTGTTATCTATCACCGAGGCATCCTCATTCTAATCTTTAGCTCTACCTTTTCATGCGTGAGGTAAATGTGGGGAAGTGCGTCAGTCATTAGGTTGACATGGTATTGTCTGGTGATTAATGACTTTTATTGTTTCCTGATGGATTTGGGGCTGATACTTTTATTTTGGGTATATCATTTTAGGTACCATTCAAGCAAGAGTTTTTCGATGGGAAATTTGGAAAAAAAGATTGAGGACGGGAGGATATAGAATAAATGCATGGGGATCAAAAGTAGTGCCGTCCCTAGGCTGGTTTGACAGGTGCTACTGCACTGGGCTCCTCGCCTATGGGGGCCCTGCGTAGGTTGACCTTTATTACTTACACTCTTTGCAGTGGGGCAAAAACCCGCGCCGTCGTTTAAAGACGTGAATGCACCCGATCCCGCTGACCTTATACTTACGTTCTTTTTGTATCTTTCACGCACCGTCTAATAAGAGTCAATTGGAATGGTCTCGTGCTTGTTGGCCCTACTCACGGAATGGGACACGGCACTCTTAAATTTTTCAATGGTAAACGTGGGGTAGAAACATTCCATGTAAAAATACCTTCATTAAGTTTCTTCTCTGGCTTCATTTGAATTTATTGGAGGTTATGAGTTTACTCTCTTCAATTTAGATCGTTTTTCCTTATGTATATTGTTTCCTTCTACTTTTAGTTCCGTTGGTTTTTGACTAATTATGCTCCCCGTAAAGAGGATAAAGGGGAAAGTACACTGGAAAAGATACCAGGTAGTAAGGGAACTAGTATTGGATAGGAAATGTAGAGGGCTGCAGTCGACCAATCTTGGGATTGAGCGACCAATGATGATGCTCCCCGTAACTCCCCTGAAAATTCATCGTTAATGGGCGAATATGGCTTCCAGAAGAGCTTTATTATATGCCTTAAAAGTAGATCTTTACCTAATTCTTGTATAGTATTAGAGATTATATGAACTTTTCCAATTCGTATTGCAAGTGTTGGAAGAGGCTTTTCAACTTTAAAATTTGTGGACGCATTGGTGATATACTATGTCTCAAGACTGCCCTATAGATCTTTCAATCATACAAAGGAAAGCTGTGGGCTTCATTAAAAATATGAGCGGTCATATACTATGAGCGGTCATATACTAGTAGTGTTTCTCACCTTTTTGAAGGATTATGTTGGAAGTCACCAGAGGCTCGGAGACTGCGCGCTAGACTTAGTTTGCTTGAGAAATTCAAAACAGGTATTTCAGGGCGACACAATGAATATCATTTTTACGCCGCACTACATCTCTAGATCGGACTGAAACGATAAAAATTAGAGAGATACATTGAAAAAAAGGTTCAAAAATTCGTTCTTGACACGTACTAAGTAACGTACTAAGTACGTAGTAAGTATAATAAAACCGGAGCTCCACTTAAAACACTCCCTTAATACACTTCACCATTTCAGCTCCTAAAACCGCTGTTTTTCACCTTTACACAGCTGGTGTCAAAACACCACTGGCCACTCGCCCATGCAGCGGCTCGCTGGTTAGTATGTAGATGTAAATCTCTGTATATAAAATGTAGTTGATAGTTGAAATTTAAATGACACAAGACAGGAATTTGCCTCAGTGAAAGCCAGTGAAGTAGATTTTGCATCACGAGCACCATTCGTACATCTTTGCAATCATATACATGTACTTTCATCGCGATAATTTTTTGTGAAAAGTTTTTATAACATTTTCAGTAATGCTAAATTTTTGACTCGCATAATAAAAATGTGGGTTCTAAATGAACGCCATCAAAATAAATTTAATTACTTTTCATCGAACTTTCGGTATTAAACAGCAAATTTCTTTAATTCGGATAATTTCCTTCTTTCTTATAAATATACGCGAAAGTTAGTGCTATGTGAATAAGTGAATGTTACTTGAAGAGGCCCCCGACTTCCTTTTGCACGGGGCCCCTCAATTCCTCAGGGCGGCCCTTATCAATACGTTCTCTTACTAATATGTCGTTTCATTTTTACTCTACTCATCCTCCTCCATCGAAAATATCTTGTTCAATGTGTGTATCATAAGGTGGATGAATGTTTTCAAGCTCATTTAGTTTGATTCAATGTGCTTGTGTGCCTTTGTTACTCTGAATGACGAGGTTACTTAAATGTGAAATCTCGTTTATTACCATCAGCTAGTAGGTTTTGACATCCTAGCTCTCATTAATCGATTCTCTCATCGGATATTTGATAAAATCGTTTTTGATTGATATTCTCGAAATAAATTTTCAAACTCATGCCAATGTTTATTCTGAATGTTGATGTGAGTTATATTTATGAAAGTTTTCGGGTGAAACCCTAGTGGTGGTGCATATTAATAACCTGCGAGTTTTGGTTGATCAACTGGCTACATTTTCAAGTTAAAATTTAATGATTTTACAATCTAAGTGTTATTTTGCGACCGAGCGAAGTACATTTTAAATAATGGGGAAACCTTCGGTCTGGAATGCGGTGGACGTGCCTCGTCGCGTGCTCCCGGTTTTCGCGTGTGGTGGAGCGTTTTCTCTAAAAATGAATGAATTCCACTGCGTAGGTCACATTTGGTGTTTCTATCATAATCCTCGACATTATGCCATATCCTCCATTATTCTCCAGTGTTCTTCATACGAATGGGAACTCGTCGCCTCGATCGTGACACGCAACCCCAGCCCTTCGTTACCGCGCCCTTCAGCGCCGGCAATAACGACTACATTGAGTGTATGCGTCATTTGTTCCCAATAAAACCTTTTTAATGAACATTTTGTCTACTGAATTGAAATATTTTTGTCATTTGTAATGAAAAACCTGGCTGAGGATTTGAAGTTTATCTGTGGTGAGGTCAGCCACAACAGTCCAGTCGTGTTTCTCTACAATGTCTCTGAAAATAAAGTCTCAATCAGGGACTACAAGTTGGAGGAATCAAGATTTTTCTCCGATGTCGTAAACTTTGATTCATTTGTAACTGTTTGGTGGTAGAATTTTTTGTAGCCTTAATGCCATTCTTTGACCAAAGGAGAGGTAGCAAAACCGTGATTCTTCTACGGCTTTGCCGTTGGCAGCTTCAAAAACTTTTTCCGGTTACTTTTACCGCCATTGGCTTAAATGATGAGCTTTTCGCGCAAAAGTCAAATAATTGCAATTTTATCATTTTTTATGCTTTGCTGTTCTTTTAATAAAGATGTTATGTTATTTAAATACTGACTATGTATGTCATGTCAGCAACATTAAAAATGTGTGACTAATTATTTTGCGTTGTTCAGAGGCATGGCAGTTTTGACAAGAAAACTCCCGAATAGTAGTATTCAGGTATTCAGTAATCAGCAATTTAACCTTGTACACCATTTTTACTTGCTGCATGGCGATAGAAATGGACATGCTTCCATATTGTCACTTGTGGGGAATCGGACGAATGATTACTAATGACTTACGTTGCATTCTCTGAACTAAACGGGCATTAAGAGGCCAATGTTGTAAGGGAAGCTTCAGAGGGCTGTATTATCCTAACAATCCCTACCACGCACCCTAGTGACGACTAGCTGATCGTTAAATTAATTAAAATCTTAGCTCGCGTAATGTAAATTAATTAAAATCTCAGTAGTTTTTAGGATTAAATGGAGTTAGGCGAATGGGAGACAAATGAATAGATTTGGATCCAGTCTCTGTAGGTTTATTTTCTTTCTTGGAAATCGTTTCTTAGCCCTAAAATGGAACTGAACGGCCTGAACGGAATCTTCCTTGTGCAATGAGCGCTTTATCACCGCAAAATATCGTCAGGGTTTACAACTCAATGTTCTACTCTCCCCAATCAGCTGACTTTCGTTTTCCTAACTACGGTGTGTTGGTGTTCATATTTAGCAAGGGCATGTTTATTCAAAGTCATTTCCGAGCATAATTATGTCCGTATACTTATCCTAAAGGGGCCATCTCAATGTTGGACCCCCTGAGCAGAATATAATGTTTTCACTCTTGAATAGGTCAGCATAACCGTCACAATTTCCATCGTGCAAGGCTTGTAATGATGCCATTTGAAGTGGTGATTAGACGTCCTTGATCTTTGAGGCTCATGATTGCCCATTGGGAGTCTCTTGTCCTCACTTCAGTTCGCTCTCCAAGTGACCTCGGGCACCATTTGCTCCGAGGGTTTACTGGCCCCTCCTCAAGTATTAAGCTGCGACCTTGCCTAATATTGCAGCTTGATAACTGGCCGACTAAAACATGAACGAAAATTAGCGGACTTTTATGCAAGAAAGAAATTTGAATTTTACCTTTAATCTTAAAAAAAACTATTTATTTGCTCATTCTATGAAACAGTGATCTTACTCTCCGACTTATGCGTCAAATGAGAATTGCAATGAGGGCGTTCATAGATGAGGGCGTTTTTGTTTAGTAATTAGGCCATCTCCTCTTTTTCTGAGCGTAGCAGTGAAACTGAAAATTATGTTCTATCATCGATTTCAATTTTGATACCCATACAAAGCAATCGCTGCTTTGACAAAGTTTGTTAGTTCAATTGTAGCTTGTGAGATTTCAATGCAATCAGTCAGTGATGGTAGGTGTGCTTAATTTACTATTGTTGGACTAAACCTTTATGTTCACTGAGACTATTAAATACCTACGTGCATAATGTAGAACTTTGGGCGCAACTTCAGTGTTATAATTTGACATAAATGATGGCATACTATGATTTTTCCTACCATTCCATTTTGGAAAAACTTTTAATTTTTTATTATTTAAACATTTAGCCATTTGAGAACTTCCAAGGCAGCTTTTCTCTAATATCAGGCATTCCTGCTTGCATGCAGTGTGATCAAGCAATTTCCATCACAACAAATTTAACCAGATGATAGGTGTGGTGGAGCTCGATATTATCTTATCACTTTGTTAATTATTTTTGAAATTAAATACTTCTATGAATAGAGAGAAAAAGCCCTGCCACCTCTTCTTTCAGTTTTTTCAATCTCTGTTTCTAGGTTTACAGAGTTGAGTCATATCATCATCATCCGAGTATCCCTATTCGGCGCCCAGAAGTAATTGAAAACACCCATATAATTATAGAAGTTTATTTGCGTCAAATATGTCATCTATGTTTTTTAGCTGATTTCACTTGCACTTTATATGTGTAATTTTTCTTGTTTTAATTTGAAGAAGTAATGAGCCCAATTGCTCTACCATTCACAGAATCGTATTCAACCTAAAAATGCTTTGGAATGAATACTTCTTTTCTATTGACCCTTTTACCTGATATATATTTCCTGATATATATTTTTTCTGCTGAAAATAAATGAAATATAATACAAAAGTAATATTATGAATTACTGTAAGTATTTTTATTGGATATTCACCATTTTACGATGACATTTTGTTCCAAGAAAATTAAAGAATTTTCCTATAGTTTTATTTTTCTTTGAGGTTAAAGTTGGAGGCCTATGAGGCTACTGAATCAGTATTGATATGGAAAGGAGAAATATGTCAGTTGCATTTATACGCATTATTTATTTCTGCTTGATAATGGCTCATGGATCGCTTTCTTCTTCATGCTAAATTACTTAATTGACAAATTTTTTGCCAGTTTTTTTACATATCCCTGAGACGTATCTGTGGCAAAATAGAAAAAAAACGAAAACAGACTGAACGTTTAACTGATGAGAACATTAACGTTCAAGGTCTATTTATTGATTTATATATTATTATCAAATTTAAAAAAACCTCCATTGTACCTATATTCATATATTCTGCCGATGGTAGTGTAGCAAAATCTAGGTAAAACTCGTCAAGTATTTTCAATGTTAACTCTTGGTGGAAAAACTTTCGTTTCCGCGGCGCGAATATCTCGCGTAAATTCTCCCCTTTGGGATGTAACAACCCGCGCCACCGTGCATCCGTTCCATTCAAGGGGAGCTTCACGAGAGAAGAGCGGTTGATCGTTCGTTCCCCGGCGGATCCACCCAGCCTCTCGCCGCCGCGGCAATACCCGTTTTGTGCCCTTATCTCCCGGATTCATCGAACCTTTCCTTCCCGGCGCTGCCGCACATCGAATCGCAAATAACTCATGTGGCCCCGGCGAAGGACGGCGTGGTGGCGTCCCCGCCGCCGCGCGTGTCGGCCGGGAGAGCGCGCGGCCGCAGGAGCCCCCCCCGTGCGTCGGCCTGCGGACTGCAACGAACAGGCGACGACGACGACCCGCGAGACGCCTTGTCGGTTCCTCCACCCGCAATACAGATGTGACGCATAAGCTGTCGGTGTTTGAGGATATGCAACAGCGTTGCACTTTACCGGTAGTGGTGGTGGTGGATGGACGACGCTCTGGCGGCGGTAGCGGCCGACGCCCCCCCATCCCCCAAACGCCCGCTCTCCCCTCCGCCGGGGATGTGAGAAGGAGGAGGATGAGGCAGCGTCGGCCGCCTCCTCCTCCTTGAGACGAATAAAGTGTCCCTCTCGATTGTCGTGGGTTCTCGTATCTTCCGCCAGAGTCCCTCGGTGCGCACTCCGCAAGGAGGCGCCTCAAATGAATATCGATTTTTCGGGACTCGGGCGACTTTCACCGCGTGTCCCTTGGCATCTTTAGATGCCCCCTCCTCCCTCTCCCCATGCGGCCCGCCAGCCGCGTCGGCCCGCCCCACTCCTCTTCCCCCACCATGTGACGTTCTCTTTCACCGCTATCCTTGTTGCACGGCGCGCTGGTCTTCTCATTATTTATCCCTTAGTGTGCATTTGGTCTTCCGAGGGCGTTGGCATTGACATTCATGTGAACGCTCCGCGGAAAAAATATCTGGGGGTGAATCCGAAAGATGTTTCAGGATAGTGTGGATGCGACGGTCTCCCGTCGGCTTTTTCTAAAAACAAAACAAACCGAAATTGCCCTCCTGTTTTCTTTCTGAAGTAGATACGGTCTATAGCATTAATCTTAGTTATAAGAAAAGAACAATGGATTGTAATGAATAGTATATGACGCCTCAAATGTTTACTTTCTATCCCTTATAATAATGTTTTCCTTTAAGGTTCCATCTTTCTTGTCTTGAACTTCCTTTTATTTTCTGCTACAGTTTTCCCGCTCTTCGCAAACGTAGAAGGGAGTTTTGCTAAATGGGACGTATTTCGTCTATTAAGCCGTTTCGTCTGCCTTTGGAAGGGAAGTGTGTGGGCTTTGTGAAAGAGAAAGGAAGGCCAAATGATTACTGCAGGGCTTAACAGCCCACTTTATCTGATCTATCAAATTACTTTGCGGTGATTCCGCAGATGAGTCTTTTCTCAGCGCCGTAAATGTTTTCTCTTAAGAGAAAGGGCATTCTCAAATATTCGTGAAATGACTTCAGATTTAACCTTACGATTCTATTTCCATTCTAGAGTACTTTAGAGTGAATATAACAGATTAATATTAATTTTCGATAATATTTTTAATGCATTAATTTATGTCCTACGTATTTCTGTTAATTTTACTCGATTTATCTTTCTTGAAGTTTTAAAGCCGTGTAGAAAACTTAATAGAAGTATCTCTACTATTAGAATCATTATCTTTAATATCACAGAGTGGCTTTCTATGAATTCAGTTGAGCCAGCAGTTAGAGATACTTTAGGAATGGATTCGCTTGAATATCGGATCCAACGATGCACAATTTCTCTTCTCTTTAATGTCCGTATGTTTTTGAATTCTGGATGCAGATGAGATTCACCGATTAATCATTCCCTTTAATTTCTCTTCACATCGATTCGCATGTCGCTCTGCGGCTGTAAGAATAATTCAAACGCACACTTATGATTCCTCTCTTATTCTTTACTTACGAATGAATATCATTGCATGCCTTACGCCTCCGTAGTTATTACGATATTCTAATGCTCTTACAGACTGCATTGTTGTCGAAATAAGATTCTTATGATTTATTGTCATTTTATTGGCGATTTTTTCCGACAAACGGAAGTAGAAAATTAATACTCTAATGTTTTTCGATGTCATTGATAGAATTTTATACCATTTGTGTGCTAGATATTTGGCATAGTAATTATTCAAGTAAAATTAATGTAACCTATCAAAAACTAGTTTTCACTGTCATAATGTTTTTACTTGTTTGGCTTGACTCGCCCGTTCGATAAACATGTAAATATGTATTACCTTCAAAACTCTTACAGTTTTCTACGTATAATACCATCCACGCTTCAATGTTTCGAATAAAGGAGTTATTATTTTTCGTATCATATCTGCAACGAGCTCATCCGACTGTGTCTTCTCATGTATGGAGGATTTTTATTTTTATGGCATAAAACAACATAACTATTTCTAAAAACCTGTACGTAATCTACATACTAAGAATTCTAAACTTTATTTCGGGCCCGCATGGTTCGTAGCGGGAGATGGGATGAGGCCTTTAAGGGTACGTATTTAGTAAGTAAAAGGGACTGAAGAAGATCAAGGAGTGATTGCATCTGTAATAGTGGCGAGAAATATATTGAGACTGAGCTGTGACCCTGAGGAAGGCGAGACTGGAGAACGCTAGATATTGTTTTCATGTTTATAGTATCCCAAAATACCACCACACACTCTCCGTAATGAGTAGCTTGTATTCTTTTGTCCATCTGTTAATTCTCCTCCGTCGCTATGCCGAGTTAGTGGAAATGCATGGTGATGCAAGTAGTAAATAGTGATGCAAGGAATTAACGAATAATTGGAAAGGCGCTGAGCTTAAGGCACATGATCGAACAGCCGTCAAATCACATTTTCCCAAAAATTATTCTTTTGCCATTAATATTTCATTTTCTCTTTCCCATTGACCCCTTAAGTATGCTCTAAACTGCTATTTTTGATATAGATGGAACAAGAACTCCATTTGTTTGTTAAATAATTAAACTATTGTGCCATTCAATACCTTTTCCTGTAATGCAAATGAATAATATATGAACAAAAATGTGTATGGAATTTTGCTACGTTAATCTATGCCAGACATATATTTTAACAATAAAAAATTCGACTAAAACAGGGTTTATTTTCGTTATTCATTTACAAGGTCAGCTGAAATGCTCTTTTGAGCCACAAATACTACATTATCTATTTCCTCAGCCCACCCTTAAAAATTAAAGTCTTTGAATCAGATACATCGGTGCACTCGCGAATAGTGAGAGTTACTGTCCTTCCAACTTCTTCACTGTAATTGCAGAACGTATGTGGTGTCGTTTCAATAATGATATGAGTAAATAAAAATAGGTATTTAGTTAACTGCTCCAGGAAATATATAATTGAAGATTATGGCTGAGTCTTTAACATGTTTCATGATAATAGTAAACGTCCTTCTCTCTTCCGAACTCTCCGAAGTATATTTCCTCTGGGATGCCAGCGTTCGAAATTGACCGTCCTAAAATTGATTGTAAAAAATCCTTCAATCCCATTATCCAATACGTGAGAGTATATCCAAAGTAATGTTTAAGTCTACGTATGGTTGTTTTTTACTTTTACTTTCCAATATTAATTAAAATGTGGCACTTATGTATTTTATGATAGGACCATTGGAGAATTATACAGAAAAGAAGAGCCAGATGAATTGGACACCCCTGAGGCACAATTGAAGGTAAAATAGAGGGAAAAGTCCCGAAACGAAGATCCAGGGGTAAGGTAAGGGATCAAATAAAGAGGAAAGTACATCGGAAGAGCTACCAGAAAGGAAGGGACCTAGCGTAAGATAGGAAAGGGTGGAGGGCGGTGGTCAATCAATCTTAGGATTGAACCTCCAATGATGGTGGCAGTGATATGATATTTTGTATATAATGTGTGACATCAATAACGGAGTTAACTTTCCGTTCTATTCATTTACTTTATACCGTTCCATGATGAATTTCAACATCACCGTTTGAAGACGGGGGTGTGAGTCTATTAGTATACTTTTACTTTGGCTTCAAGTGCATGCTTCACGAAATTTGTCGTGCATTCAGTGTATATTTTTTTCAGACTACCTTCATAATGCCCTTAAATGGTAAACCATGGTAACACAATGACAAATGAACTATGAGAGGCCCATATTAATTTATTACCACGACTGGTTCCGTAACAGAGTTACATAGAATTCAAGTGTAAATCATGCTAAAGGAAACGCAAAAATTATCCGCCAGTGAGTTGACCCTGACCTCTTACTGGGATCAGGTCGCTATTCTACTGATCCTACCTATCTCTCCTATCTCTACTGATACCTATCTCTACTGATACTGACTTATCTCTCAATATTCCTGGATGTCTGACGTGGATAAATTGTTAACAACGAATACAGGTCGGCTTTTGGTTTTTGAATTAAAAATGAATCAGTTTTATTCATGGCTTAAGGAAGTTTTTTTCCTATGCAAGTAATTTTCAGTCTAAATTGCCTTAACTATAACCAATGGAAAAGTTTTGACTAAATTTGTGTCGTAAATTAATAAAGTGACTGTTATTTAAATTTTATCATGATAAATGCCCCTATTCCCAATCAATTCCATCTAAATTAGTCAAAAATATTCGTGTTTGTGTCGCCTCTAGAAGGAACCTTTTTTATCTGTGCGCAATATGTTTCAATTTGGGTAACTATTACTCTGAATGAAAAATTTATTGCAAGATTTGCAATTTGGATTAAATTAATATCCAAATTGAGAGTTATTTTTTTCGTAAAAGTTGTGCCCAATCCATTATGCCCTACTTGAAACTTTTATGATGAGTGGATTGAAACAATTTCTGTCATTAAATGCTTACTTATATCGGGCCTTAGATCTGTGTCTGCTTGACTCTTGAACATCAGTTATATGTACACGTATGAATGCCATTTGGAGGCCTATTTCAGCCATTTTTCTGTCCTGGGGAATAAAATATTTCGAGAAAATTCTTCTAAAATAAAAATGTCAAATGTATTAATGGAATAAAGGTAAACTTTGGAAATTCAATGCTGGGAAGACAGTATGATGAGGTTTAACTGGTAAAAAGTTGAAAGTGTCGGTGAATTAATGCACTTGGGCTGGAAAATTGCGAAGGATAGTCGGATATGTGAAAGTTAAACATAAGAGCAAATACTGAAATAAATATCTTAAGTTGTAGCTTAGGCTTAAGCAAAATTGAACTTTACATAAGAGAAGCTAACAAGATATTTCGTAAAAATGTACTTTTAGTCATGACGGAAGTTAAACTTGTATACGAAAGCCAGCATAAGCAACGACTGATGCCATAATGCTCGAAGTGTACAGTACGTGAGAAGTATGCGTGTATGGCAGAAATAGGAGATATGGAGTTAAAACGAAATGATCCTTGAAAGAATGTGAATTGTTTGATCCGGTACAGTACTGGCGTGAAAGGAGCGTATTTTGTTCTCTCGTTTATTTTGAGGGAATTGAGGGATTGTCAAATTGCGAAGCAGATATAATGAGTGAATGACGGGAGAGATCATAGTAGACAGCGTTTATCTTCACCTTTTCTGAATTTACCTTATTACCCTTACCACCCACTTCTCCATAATTGCACCAGAAATCACAATCGGTCGGCTCATAACTTCTTAGAATGTGAATATGATACTCATTAGTAGTAGAGAGAACGGTGGCACATGCTCTTAATAAATGCATTGTAACAAAATTACAATTTTGCATTTTAAAATGCCCCCAGAACCTAATTTTCAATTTAGAAATTATTCATCGACACCAGTATCATGATTACATCATATACTATGGTTTTCTGTAAGTATGGAATGCCATTACGTTGCTAATGAATAATTTAGTGCGAATAGGACATGCATTTAAGGAAATGATCCACAGGCAAAAGGGAATCGGGTTGAATTAGTGACTAAGTTTCCGTCTTCCAAACCAGAAAATACTCTTTTAAACCCCGGAGGCGGCGAAAATTTCTCCGCGGAATCCGGATGTACGTCTATCTATGTTACTCCAATGGGCTAAAATACCTTAGTGTTTCTCATTCTCAAAAAAACTAACCGACTCACTGAAAGCAAAAGTGGGCATGAGTATGATTTATCAGGTGCTGTTAATGAGGCTATTATAAATGTGGTTTTCTGTCTCTGTAAAATGTTTCTCCTCCTTTTCTGTCTTGCAGCCATCACGATAGGTGTTCGGATCCTGGGACCTGCGCTGGGTTTCATGCTGGGATCACTGTGCACCCGCCTCTACACTCATCCCACGGTGGACCCGCTCATTCCACCCACGGATCCGCGGTGGGTCGGAGCCTGGTGGCTGGGTGAGTGTCTTGTGTCCCGATGGGAACGCTTTCGAAGTGGGGCTTCGTTTCTTGAGGGATGCCTGAAACCCACAGCTGCCTCACTTTATTTCTCCATTGATCAAAAAATTATTCTGGATGCCCACGAGCTAAATATTTCGGGGTTTCCAAATTCCATAAAGTTTTGAAGTCATTCTCAATGTTGCTGCAATGTATTCGGTGAACCATTTGTATGAGGTCAAAAATAAAGGAAACTGTATGACTATTAGGTTTCAGTATCGTAAAAATCGTTGTAAAATATTATATACATGATAAATGAAACGGGAAGAGTTGCGCGTTTCTTTCGTGCTTCATATTAAAATTGCATACTAACCCTTTTTCTGGAAAAAATCATCTTTCTTGATTGCTATGATTTAGGATATATTTCATTTAATATCAAATAACGTAGCTGCACATCAACTAAAACAATTTTTTTATTTTTAAAATTTTTATGCACTATCTCTTTCACTTTTTTATTTTGGGTATTTATATTTTGCGATTCATTTTTATAAAAGCCTCTCGAAAATTTTGTTATATTTGTTAATACCTTAGTTTTGAAGTTGTGTAAAATCTCTTGTGATGCTCGAGCCTAAATATCTTATGCCATACTGTGTGTGAATCCCTTCTCATGTTATGAATTTATTTCTGTATCCTCGCAGGCCTTATTCTTGTCTCAGGACTTCTTATGCTGGCGTCCCTTGCCATGTTTTCTTTTCCGAGAAAACTGACGACGTCTCACCTGGCTCCAAATCTCGCTCCGCCTCCACAAACTGCCAAGCAGAAAAATCCCAGCTTGAGAGGTAATTATATCTCCTGTTATTGAATTTATGATGATATTTTAGAGAGATTGGAATTAGAGAAGTTATTTGAGGTTGGAATCAACATTTTAATACATCAATTCATCGAATTATACGTAACAATCTTGCGAAAGCAATTAAGTCAGTTAAATTATATCTGTCGAAAATGTGATCATTGAATTCTATTTATTTTACTTGCACATATTTTTAACCTCCTTAATTATTTGTTGCATGATAGTGAGACAAGATATTGCTACTCCTCGTTATTATTATTTTGGGTTTAATTATTTTCAATGCTAGAAATGTGTACCATGTTCCAGATCTTTGGAAAAACATTAGCGTCTCCTTTGAAGTAGAAACGAGGTTCTAATGTCGGAAAAATTATGGTCATGTATTTCTGATGGAATCATCCGTATTCAATTTAGCGTATGTTTTTCAGTGTAAACCGAAAAGTCACCGATACTCTCCTACGGCTACTTAATTACTGACAGAAACTCTTTTCCTTATTATGTTATGAAGATGAAGGCAAATCAAGGTAGTTCACGCTTTGTAAATATCACTTTCACCAATGCAGAATTTATTATTTTCGTGAATTTCAATTTATATTTATGTACGGTTTTCGAATAATAATTAACAATATTGTTATTGATATCTGATACAGTGAAATTTTTTTTCTGTTTTGCCACTGATGGGTATTTTTTCTCACTACAGATTTCCCCAAGGCGGTGAAGAGACTACTGCGCAACGATATTTTAATATTCCGAACGGCAAGTAGTGTTCTTCACTTACTTCCCATCGCAGGCATTTATACATTTCTTCCCAAGTACCTCGAGAGCCAATTTCGACTCGCCGCTCACTCAGCTAACATGATATCAGGTTTGTAATGAGCCACTGTATTCCTTTATATCAGAGTCAACGATGCGTATTCGCAATTTCCGTTTGTAATCCATGTTTATTGCTTATTGTATCCCAGCATTGCGTTGCTCTTATCCATGTTTAGCATAAAGATGAAAATTGCATAATGACTTTACCGTCGCTGCCTCACTTTCTTCCAGGAATGGTCTTCGGAATGGCGAAGATAATGCGTCTCAGCTAGGTCTGTTATTTGTCAGATTATACCTTTCTAAACAGCCAACTTACCTGATCCCCTGTCATGAAAACCTCCGTTGCACGAACAACCAGGCCTGTTATTTTATTCATAAGTACATAATTTATCTGTTTGCTCCTACTTTTCTTTCCACGTATAAACTCGGTTCTTCAACTCCTTCGCGGTGTGATGATTGTTTATACTTGCAACAGTAGAGATATTAAGATAAATAGTTATTTCAGGTCAATTCAAATAAATGTATGATCGAATGATTGTAATGAAAGGCTTGTGACAAAGACATACGTGTCGATTCAGTCCATAACTTTCGAGCCTTATTGAACAAATATTTGAACAGCAATCAAAGCCACTCTTACTAGTCCAAAGTTTTCCAGCTCGAATCTTAACGCAGATATCTTCTTTTAATAATGGCTTTTGATTACGATAGTTTTTTGCTTGCAACTGAATTTAGAATAATTTTGGATTAAGGAGAAAGTTCAATGGGATATCACGTTTACAGGTATTCAAGGCTATTTCCGCCTAAATGATATGAGATCTGTTTGATCCACGCTGTAGTCTCTGATGAGGAGAGTATCTTAAAAAGAATGCCTCATTCGGGAAAAGTAAGGAACTTTCTTGTCATTTGTGATAGATAATGCGAAGTGTGGATTTTCTAATAATTTATTGAATATTTTCAGAAAACTTATTCGCTACCTGTTTTTGAACTAAGCTGTAACATTACTCATTAAAAATTGAAAATTTTTACTCAGTTACTTAAAAATTCAAATTTACCTAATTTATAATCAAATAAATGAAATAATACACGATAAAATAATTCCAAACTGTGCTAGGCAATTTATTTTTGTCGGAGCTTTAAGAAATTTGAGCAATAAAGCTATATTAGAACATTTTATTTTCCATTTTTTCATAATATTTGGTCATATGGAATCATTTATTTCATATTAGACTTGTGTCATGCAAAGGATATTGTGCTTTTGAACAGAGAGACGTTAGGATTATTACAAAAATATTCAGTGGAAAACATATGAGTTCATTAATTATTCAACAGAAAATTCTGCTTTAATATGGTAGATTTATTATGTTTTAATTTACAGTAAAAATAGCTATATGACTTCCAATTTAGGAATAATGTTCATTGAAACAACTTCACTTTAATGGACAAATCTTTACACCAAATCATATGTTATCAATATTATTCGCTAGCCATAAAGTAATGACACAGAGACTCTTCAATAAGCGACCACTTGGTAAACACGTTGCACTGTGACTTATTTTGATTATTTAAGAATTTTGACTTTATTTGAATATTCATCGCATGGCGTACGCGAAAACCACCCTCATAACTTCCCAACACGTCATTTTCAAAGCATGCGCAGCAGGACATAACGTTTGCCATATCTTTTGTATGATTGACTGAATAACCCTCCAGTTTTATTTTTGTTATCGAAAGGCTACTGCAAAATTTATATTTCAACATAAAGTCAGTGGTCAAAATTCACTTATCTTAAGCACCAAAAGTAGCAAAATTTTCACATTTCCGTTTTTTTTGCTCCATTGTGCCGTAGTTGTGGGCCACAAATTATATTCCATATTGTCTGCTTACAGCCCTTTGTCATTGCTGTTCGGAAAAATTAAGGTCCACCCTTCCTAAGAATTAGTTTAGGTGTTATTAGGCCCAAAATATGGACCACAATTCCGAAAAATAAGAAAACTGAAAGTCATCTTCAGAATATTTGTCTAGAAAATCAAAAGTTAATAGAAAACGCAGATGGTTGTCTTTGCATGACAAAATTATTGATGTATTTCAAATATGACCACTACATCGACATTTTTTTGAGCCGAAGTTCGGAGCGCATTTTGCGCTAACTTGTGATATTTGAAGTGCCATAAATTTGGCATTTTTAATCATTAAAAGATAATACGTGACAAATCAGCCTTCCTTACTATATTCTTCCTTTGGGCCAAAAATGGTGAAAATCGGAGGTGTATGAGCCGCAGCCTCGGTTGAGTTTGCATGGATTTGCGCAGTTTCAAATCTAATAGGTAGAGAAATGTGAAACAGATGAAAAATATTACAATAACTCTCTACGGTACTTACCTTCTAGGACACTTGCCTTCTAGAATATCCGCCAAATTAAGATGGCAAGCTTTCAACGCTCGCAACTTTCGATGCAGGTTGGGTAACGTGAATAAATTTCCGGTCATTTTAACGAAAAACCCACGCGAATCAGAGAATTTATTTTGTCCACAACGACGCCGGTCCAACTACATAGGTCAAATGACAGCAGTAAAGTGTAATGGACTCCTGTTTTAGTAGTTTCTTTTGACCTGTTCCATGAAAAATAATGGCCAACAAGTAGGTACGGCGGCAATTTTTTGTTATTGAAACAATTCAATTCTCTAAGTGAAATAAATGAACGAAAAAATGTTGATTAATCACGTCAGCGACCACTCATGTCATACACTTGATATTCTCTTGCCGTGATAAAATTGTATTTTCATTTATTCTTGCCATGGCAAACTTGCAGAAAGTTTGCATGAAGCCTGCTGCTGCAAAGTTGTACCTAAGATATGGGCATTTTTACAGCAGCAGACTACGGGACATGAATAGTAAAGGAGCTTAGATTTATACTGGACATAATAGGATGATCGCGTAGTTCGTGCGGCACAAACTCTCGGTAACATTTACTTAAAATTCTTTGGCTAATTGATCAAATGCTCCAGATTTGGTAAAATGACGCATTGTTTGATTCCCTTAAATTGAAGAAAATAATGTATAGCGAAGCAAAACCTTTTATTCACAAACGAAGCCCGTACGGGGCAGCAAAGGTCGACGATATTTACTAGCTTTCTTCAACTATTCACGACAAGCGCACACTGGATTATTTTGGCATAATAACGATATTCTCTCATAATTGCTGTATGAAAGAGTTAAGTAAGCCATGTCTCACTCAAGAGCAAAAACTAAGATAAATAAGATGTATTTTCAATGAAGAATGGTTTGTCCTTGCGGTTCTTCCGGAGCACTCTAAGTGATTAGTTTGTCAAATTGACGAGTATCGCGCCACGGTGCGATATTCGAGGTATTCGAATTTCGCCCCTCGGCATAATTATTCGAACTTCGAGATCACGAATAATTTCCAGTATTCGAGTAATCGCAGATGGTATTCGCCCAACTCTATTTGTAACCATTGTCGGGAATACTCGCATATTAAAATATTCGTTTGCCTCAATGCAATGAACCCTATTCAGGGAAGACGGCAATTAACAGAGCACCCCGGGGGGCTCGAACTACATATAGCAACGCGACTGATTATTCGATTTTTTTTACATTTTTTTAGTATAGAGCGTCGTGAAGTTGCCGATGGTCGTGCGCTGTTATCATTTGACGACCCGCGCACTATTGTTGATATTATTCGTGGGCGCCACAGTTTCACATATGGACAGCCCGCAAATTCTGTGATAGCGACTTTTGTGGTAGCTGTTGAAGGTCGGGCTGTGATCGGGTGCCGCTCCACAGCTGTTGCTTTCGTATTGACGAAGAGGTGGGCCCTTTGAAAAGGGCGAGGGTGTAATGCAATTTGACGCTCGTACTCGGTTGCCTTTCTCACGTAGGGAAACATCCTGCCCCTCATCACCCAGCCGTATCCTATGCTTTCATTTTGTACATTTCCAGAGGTTTGCTTCAAACTCAGCAAGTTCATATCATCGCGTTCTAACATTTGGCGCTAGAAATGGCCCGAGTGGGTATTCTGATGTGCTCTATACGTTTCAACAGAGCCTCGTTTCCATTTTATCCATGAAGCTGGAGTTTTCATTTACATTAGACCATTCATATTAATCAATAATTTCTGAGCCAAGATTTTCCCAATTTAGGGCAGTTAGGAGTGAAAAATTAATATTTGGCGGCGTTAGAATCAGCCGCTAGTCAGTTCTTGAATTGATGTCTTTTTTCTTTTTAGTGTAATCTTTTTTATATTCATGCCATTATCCTTCACTGTCGGTAGAATTCTTCACTTCTGAATGAGGAAAATTTCTCATCAAAAATTGTTATTGCTTGAAATTTAAGGAATCTGACACGCTTTGCCCTAACTAAATCAACCTACAGCAAACGCAGTCCTGTAACTCTTGACCATCTCCTTACCAGCTCTCTAACTCTCTCTTAACTCCCATCCTCCCATTCCCTACTCTCCCTTTCCGCATATCCTATGGCTGTGTTTAGTGGTGGAGGATTCGTGCATCTAGAAATCATTTTTGGCATTCTGATTGAAGGGCATTAAAGTGTCCTCGGTTTTTCGTCCATTCATAAAGATTAAGGGTCAAGTGAATCTATTTATCCATTTTAAGGGGTGGAAAAAGACTGGAGAAAAATATAAAAATCTCGTATAAGTGGTTAAAGGACGTAGATTTATGAGATAACATCTATTTTAAGTTCTAATCTACGTGAATCATATTTCGCCTCATTAAGAGAATCACCCATATTATTCTTTCGTCGGGGAATCCAGGTTTTAGCGGAAGATGCGGCAATATAAGGAAGTTGCCTACCTTCAAGGGGCATTGATCCATTTTCGCCCAAATGTTGCCAAGCTTTTGTTCTTAGTTGATAAAAAATACTTACTTTCTTCTCCCTGAATCATTTTTATTGATTTTTATATTTTAATTTGGCTCAAAAGTACTTTAAGGAGAAATTTTTGGGTGGTCATGAAGTCTCATCAGGGAATCTACTACCCTCCCCTCAGGATGATCCCTTTTTTTGCCTAAAGACTTCTTTAGATGATAGTGACATAGACTGACTTAGAGTGAAGTGTAACTGTATTAGAAGAGGTCAAAGCGACAATGTCTGGGGTAAGAACTGGAAAAGAGCCCCCTGGTTTAAGGGAAGGCATTTTGGAAATGTATTTACCTAAATTCATATTCAAATCAATAAGTCATTCTTGAAGTTCCTCCCTATTTGTCTCAACTTTTCCTTGATTTCAATCTAATATGGAACTCATGCTACAATGAGAGCAAAAGCTGATGAAATTTCCTATTCTCTAGTGTTTCTTCTTATTGCTCATGTATGCATGAAAATTAAATTTGAAGAAATTTTGTGAAAAACATTTATCAAAATTGAAAAACTTTAACTCCTCAAACTCTGCCTGAACCAAATTACAAACTCAGCCCTGAATTTATGAGAATCACATTAATTTTTGAGATTTCGTGAAAACTGTTATCTTTAATTGAGTATATTATGAAAATAATTAGAGTTCACCAGAATGAGAATTGATATTTTGATGGTGAATGTGATGGAAAAATGATGTTTGTGATTTAGACCTGATTTATTTTATTTTCAAGAAATGGTTCCCTAATACTTTCTCTCTTGTGATTGAACTTTAGGCATTGGAGGAATACTTGTCATGGGTGTGGGAATCATCATCAGTGGTGTGTTTATTCTCAAGGTGAAACCCAATGCCAGGTTCATTGCAGCATGGATTGCACTGACTGCTGTGATTTATGCCCTAGGTGAGAAACTTCATCCTCATATAAAGTGACCTTTATGGAACTATGTTATTTTTCCAGGCTATATGTTTTTTATAATACTTGCTTCACCATGATTTATAAATTGTTCTACCATCTTCAATATTGTAATTTTAAGCCTAATTAAATGGCTCACTTCTCATTCTCAGGAATGGGTGTTCTGATGCTGATCGGTTGCCCTATGGATGACTTTGCTGGATTAAAACTTGAGAGAGGGTAAGCATTGCATTTCTGGGAAATATGTGTGATTGGTAATTTGGACTTATGTTTTAATAAATTTCTTGCCATGGGTTACATAATTGGTGATAATTTTGGAAAATTTATGCCCTAAATTTTAACAATTATTTTTTGTTTGTTTTAAATTTGTTTATAATGCTGCAAGTGCTACAATTTTTATTAGGGGGTAGTTTTCCTGAATATTTGGAGTGGTCAATACTCTTTATTCTGGAGTAATGATATTTAACATAGTGTTCTGATTTGTAGTTAACATGCTTGTCAGACTGCATCTAAAATTACCTCCACACTCCATAGAATGCCTGCCATGTTTCTTAGTTCTTAGTTTTTTTGTATTGTGTTTCATTCATCCTCCTAAGAAAAATAATACTGCTAGGGCACCAATCATTGACTGAAGTATGAAGCAATTTTGTATGAAATGTACCTAGGTCTCTTCAATTTTTTATTCAATCAAGTTGTATGGAAAGCTTTTTTTATTTTAGCAAGCACAGTTTTTTAAAATTGGTGGATTTTTTGCAAAATGGCAATGGCAGTACATTGGTATTAGTTAAAAATGTATAGAAAATTAAACCATGAGCAACATGTGTAAGAAAATAGCCATGTATCAATATGCCATTGCAATCCATATGTATCAGAAAATTCTGATTTCTTTCCAAAAGCATAATTTTGATTGGTAGCATACTACATAGAGCCTAATATTTCAGCAATGTCGATGAAATCTGAAATATTTTGGATTTAACTGTAGGCATATACTCATGGGCAAATGTAAAAATTTCATGGCTTCTACTATATTCATTTCCTTACTTGTCATAATAAAAAGTGACAGTAACAAAAAATGTGACCGTAAATGATTGTAAAATTATTCCTCATGTTCTTTATTTCTTTTAATAGTATCAGTGCTCAGAGTACTAATTAGATAAAATCGAATCTGCTATGTTTACTTATGCATTTTTTTCTGTGACGGTGCAATGCCACGAAGACTTTTATTGGCTCTTTTATTTATGTGTGTGATAAATTGCTGTTGCTCTCTAATTTTGAAGATGCTTTTACAGGTCGATGGTTAAATTTGAACCGCTGTGTAACAACACCTGCAACTGTGATATGGTCCCATTCAGTCCCATCTGTGGTTATGATGGAAAGACCTACTACTCATCTTGCCATGCTGGCTGCAGGAACCGCACATTTGTGGATGGGAAATATATAGAGGTACATTAAAATTTCTTTTTTCATTTGTTTCTGCAAATCCAGTCCTACATATTTCCTTGCTATGCCTGATGGAAATCCTACAATGCTGGCATAGTTCATTGATCTGGTCCTACCTTTTATGTATAACATATAGATACAATATACAATATATGTCCAAATTTAGGGTCACAATGTTAGGCCTAATATTTGTGAGTAATGCTCCATAGTCCTAATTTCAAAATTCCTTATTTTAATTTTAGAAAAAAAAACTGTGAAAGATCTGAAAAAAATATATAGTATTCTGAGGGATCCACTACTTAACATAGAAATAGATTTTATATCCTCAACCTTGTATGTCATCAGGAGGATTTTAATGTAGTAGCTGAGTGGAATCACTTCGCTACATCCAATGGAATAAGGTCCTAAATGGTTGGCAGAGAATACAAATGCACTGTTAACTTCCTGCCTTCAAATACAAATCCCCCATCAACTGTATAAGTGTGCTTCAGAAAATATCAAGAGGATGGCTTTCGTCTTCATGCCTAATATGGAAGTAGAGGAGAAGTAAAGAAATATCATGAGAAGATTCCGAAAAGCCCCTGCAGTCAAGGGAATCCAGTCATACCGTGCAGCAATATCTACGGGTGATGGAGTCCTTATTTTAAAGACACTATATTTGCAGCAGGAGAGAATTAAGTGAAATTGAGAATAAAAACTAAAACTCATCTTCACAGAAGAAACGTCAATCAAGCAAATGGAGCCTGAACAGTGTAGAGATCTATTAGTTAAAGCATAAAACTTAAAGGATTAAGAAATTAACTAGACAAAGTTTATGTCATAAATGAATATTCCTTTATAAGTACAATTTTTCACTTAATAGTTAATTAACTAATCCAAGTTAACCTTTCCTAATATTTCAGGTTACATGCATTGCTCATGGGAACAAACTGTAAGCAGTGGTCAAAAGAAAGCATTAAAAGAGATAATTTGATTGATAATGTAAAATTCACACATTAAGCTTCAAATTTCATATAATGAGTGTACTTAAGGATATTTAAATTTTTAATATCCCTAGTGTAATGCATAGTCAAGACAAGATTAAGACAAATCATGGTGTAATTTCTTTTCATCATCGGTGATGAGATCTGTCTTCAACGGACATAATTGTCCCGTGCTTTGTTTAAAATATTTCAAAAGTTTTTATTTTTAAGGAATTGATCGATATTTTATAAAGTTATTTTGAATTACCTTAGGTACTTTACACTAAATAATGCAACAATAGATGCAAAAGCAATGCAAATGTTGAATAACTCCATCTATCAATATGGAATGGCCGTTTTGGTAAAAATTTCAACATTTTTTTCTCTCTTTAATGGAAGAACACCCTCTGAAAATATTTACATAATATGTGTAATAAAACTAGATGTGACAAGTAAAAAAATAAGCTCGAAAAAAAGAGACTTCAGCTGTTTTTTAAAGTTTCGCAAAATGCTGGAAATGGTATTCATTATTCCACTAGGCAAACGTTTCCTCAAATTTTCCTCGATATCTGAGAGGTCAAGGGTCAACTTTGGTCCGAAGTGACATGGAATGACCCAGGAATAAAGAAAAATAGGTCTTATTGTGCCAAATAATTTCCCTCCTGTATATAATGTGCTATTTTCTTCAACGATAGTATAAAAAATTATTATCTAATTAATCTTTCCTAATAATATAGCCATATAGCCACTCTGTAATTACAATATGCTACCGGCAATATGACTGCATCACATGTTTTTCTACTCATGAGAGCAACTGAAGTATGGATCAGAAAATGGTGTACTAACTTGCCCATATAATTCATCTATAGTTCTAAGAATTTTGGGTGTGCTTTTGTTGTACCATTAATTCTCTAATTTTACAATATTTCTGTAATCCTTCAATGCTGCTGGGTAAGTTATGAAGCTCGCGAATCTATTCCTGGCATACTTTTCCCCCCATTATGTGTGTCTAAGGATATGCTGGAAAGAGAGGACTAACATCATTTGTCACTAAAAGAAGTACAGTGCATAGAAAATTTGTGGCCTTAGAGGAAATATAGTTATAAATGAGGTGCATATTTCCAAGTATAGAGATGAAAAGTAGGGTGGGGGGCAATAATTGGGCAAAATGTTTGTGAACATTTGGAAATTTATTCACTAAAGTGAGTACTACTCATTCTTGTTGTTGGAAATTTGGAATTGTATATTCAAGTGACTCTATTGCCATCTTCTCTTATTAAAACATTAATGTGGCTGAATCATGACTCAATAAATATTATCCTCTATGGGTTTATTCTTGAGAAACATTCATTAAAAAGACAATCAAAGGCAAATAATAAAAATGTTGCAATATATTTTTTTTCAGTTTGTTATTTCTGATTGGTATATTGAGGTATTTCAATACAGGGGAACAAATGCCCTCGTTTTCACCACGAAATATAATATTTGTAATTGAATTGCTCATATCAGAGACATCCTTGTGTGTACGATGCCACATTCTTCCCCTTAGACGTTGGCTATTTCCCCTCTGTTTCTCCCTGAAACTGATCAAATGAAATATTTAAATGCATACATTTAATAATGTATTTTCATGATATGTGATTGAAAGCTAAGAATTGATTGTTCTTTTAAAAATTAACAGTGAAAGCTAAATTAATTTGAGGTAATGTCTGGAGTGAATCACCAGTTTTCACCAATTTTATTTCATTTTCAGTATTCTGACTGCCTTTGCATGGATCCATCATCTGCAGAAATTGGCTTGAATGGAAATCCAAGGAAACCACTGACTGCCACTCAAGGCTATTGTGATTTAGAGTGCTCCAATTTTGTGTGGTATATGCTGCTGTTCTCAGTATTTGTATTCATTCATTCCACTTCAGAAGTTGGTTCAATGCTGCTTATACTTCGATGTGTAGACCCTCAGGACAAGGCAATGGCTTTGGGTCTCATTCAGTTTGCCATAGGTCTTTTTGGTGAGTTTTTTATTATTTTCCCTGTTTTTTTTATCATGGCACTCGTGATTGTACCAAAATTATGTCCCAACTGTTAGGCATTATTTACCTTGCCATTGTAATAGGGTTGGGAGTAAAGATTGTATCATACATTGCCATGATTTTGCATTCATTTTGTGTATGCACTCTAACCTCTTCCTGCTGTTGCCAGTGATTAGAGTGATGAAGTAAGTTCCATCTGAAGTGATCTCTTTATCGTTGCCGATGTGTTTTTTGTTCATTTGGCAGAAAATGTTCCAGTAGCTGTAATATATATTGAGAAAAACCTCTATAATAATAATAATAATATAATTTATTGTTCTGCCTATTCTTAACCTTTATCTGCCATATTTGAATCCCTAGGTAGAGCCAAGCTGCCGGATTTGAATTTCAGGCTTTAAAAAAATAATGATTGTATTTTCTTAAAACAAAAAAAAATTAATTCTTCTGCACATGAAAATGGAGGTAGTCATGTTGCAAGTAGAAAATCAATTCTTTGCGGAAAAAATTCTGGTCATGAAATTGAAATTAGTCCTAATATAGGCTTTCTAATACCAGTCTTTGATTTTTCTTGAAATTTGCTCAGTACACTATCTTGGGTGCGTGACTTCAATTTGGTAACTGTGGGAATAATAGTTTATTCAGGCATTTAGAGTGGAGTTTATAAAAACCTTATTTGCTCCTTTTTATCCATAAGTTTTGTACTTTCGAAATACATATGTTTGTATTTATGTAAGTACATATTTAAATTTCTTCTTTGTTTCATTTTTAACTATATTTTTAGAATTCATCACTTTAATCTTTCATTTTCCATGCTGAGTTTCTAATTGTGTGCTCTTCCATCCCCCAGGAAATGTCCCTTGCCCAATTGTATATGGTGCTGTGGTAGACTCTGCATGTGTGGTATGGGAGATGGCATGCGGAAAACAAGGGGCCTGTTGGCTGTACGATGTGGACATCTTCAGGATGTTTTACCATGGCAAGTATCTAATAAAATTTTTGCTCCATTTTAGTTTTTGTAACTACTACCTCTTTCAAATGCCAGCTGTATTGTGAAACAGCAGAGTCAAAAACATTTTGGTATGTTGCAACCTAATGCAAGGTGCCAACAACTCTGTAAAATTCAGTCTGTTTCGTAGACCTCAAGGAATATAAGAGTCAGAATCTTTGGATTACAATATATATGCGTATTTTTGTCTGAGATTGTAGTTGGAGGTGATGGAAATAGTGGTTTCCTACCTTAGGAAGTTGAAACGAATTGAGTTAATAGATTCCAAAAACACTATATAAACATGTGTACCACATGCACCTTTTCCCCCGAATCCATGATAAAAAAATAGGCTGCACAACTTACACGAGTGCCTTATTCTCTGCCCTTCCCAGAAAGTCCTATGGCAGTTGGATCCCTTGAAGCTCTCTCAGCATGAGTCATTTGGGGGAGTGTATTGTTCCCCTTCTTGCCGTTGAAGGTCATCACAATCTACCCCCAACTCAGTGCTCTATGAAGCAACCTATCATCAGTACATCATGTTCACTTTGTGTTTGTGCTATTTTTATTATTTTTCAGATTTTGATGTAGATATTTTGATATTTTTGATCATGTTTACCTGGTGTAGACACAAAGTATGGTGTGTGTAATGTTAGGCATTCCATAATAATTTCCTCACTATCGCTAAGTAGCTGTTTGCTAATTAGCTATTGCTAATCCAATTTGTGAAAGCTTTGTTAGATTTGAAAGAGCAACCATGGATATATTCACTGCATGTGTCAAAATGTATGCTACCTATAGGAACAGGATAAGACTAGTGGATTGAGATTAAGGATGCTGGAGGGGGGTTTAGGCACTCATTATCAGTGCTCAGTGCACCAGTCTGCATTCACTCACTAGCTAAATCAAAGAGAGGTCAGGTTTGTCGTATTGGAAAGAAAATCTACTTCTTCCATCACTTTATCATGGAAGAAAAAATGTGAAAAAGGTGTTATAAGGAGCCCAATAGTGAATATATTAACCTCAGATCTATATCTTGCCTAAGAGAAATGCTGCTTAGTAAAGACATGGTATCGCAAATTGCAGGTTTCAGTATTAGCCAATAGTACTATGCTCCCTAAATCCTCCCTCTAGGAGAATGAAGAATTTTTTTATGTCAACTCTTATTAAAAGAATCTGCATCTTATAAAAAGAATCTGCCTCAAAAGGATATAAGGGTGATTTTGGATTTTTCACATTTTTTGCCCTGGAATCTTTTGTGAAATGAGGCTCGAACATTGAATTATGTAAATTAAATGCAGAATTTTCTAGGACTATATATTAGCCCCTGTAATCATAGTTGTCAAACCCAAAATTCTTATAATGCGTTTTATAGTTGGTACATCATTCAGATGAATTCAGTTATAATTTTAAGTATGAAGTGTACTGAATACAATATGATGAACAGAGATATGTAGCCTTGATGGAAAAATTAGTTTGTCAGATTGCATGGCTATTAATTTATTCATTGTGCCATCCACCTTATCAAGTTTTAAATTATTGACTTATTTAACCTTTGGAGACCAATAGCCTTGCCAAAAGCCTGGGTGTTTCCAATGGGTAAATTTCATAATGTTCCTGGATTTCACTGAAGTATCAGAGTCTGATTTGCCCCTTTGAGGACAAATCTCCACCTAATGCCTCCTATGTGGTGGATTCTGTGGAGTATGTCAAATCTCAATCCTTTCTTCCCAAGGAATTCAAGGGATGATATGGTGCATTATATGCTATACCTGATACTATTACTATCAGGGACATTGAGAGCATGGTCCCTTTTAGTGGCCCCAGGGGAGTTCACGAGGTGGGGTCTCTCCCCTAGGGAGTGTGCCATACTGGAACAGTCCTTTGTGAGAGGGTGCATTCCAGGTTATTTTTTTATTTGGTCTATAATTGGTCGTACAAGTAGCTATGCAAATATGTGTTCCACCCACACAAAGCCCTGCAAGCACAGATAAGTCTGCTGAACCACCATGAATGAACCAACAACCAAGTGAATAACCTTGATGAAAATCTGAAGCATCGAATCAAGAACAGAGTTTAAAAAAGTTGAGTGAGGACAATCATAATGTCATGACTCACAATAAATTCCATTACAGTCACTCAATAAATTGAGTAGAATATCTTCGACCAGCATATATCTTACATGCATAAGGTAAACAGAGTGCAATATCAAAGGAATGCAGGAGCTTTGAATCTTCCCTTTCCTTGAACAATGCCCACTTGCTATTGGCCATGTATATGCCATTATGGGCCGCAAGCTGACCAGCTACAGAATGTTGAACATAGCCAGCCAGGGAGTGTGACATCATGGTTAATTCACACAGGTTTTCTACAGTTAAATGCTAAATTGAGATAGCTCAGGGGTCATGAGGACTCTGAAAATTGCACTGGGTTAATTGTATCATTGTGGACAATAAATGTGCCCAGTATGATCTGGATCATGTGAACTTTGTGAATGTTCCTTGTGAGTAAGTTTAGATCTCAGATAATAATAGTAATAATGCAATGGAGTGAGAATAAGCAATACATAGTATGTGTGATAGGGTACCTGTTGGGACAATGGAGCCAAAGTCTGATCCTTATTAAAAATTTTAAATATTTTGGTAAGTATATTGTTTACAGTTTCAAATGTCTGAATTCGCTTGATATGCAGTATAGTGCCAACATGTACACATGTTTAGAAAAATGTGCACTATATTTTTATTGATCCAGGAAAATTCAAGAACTTTTTTAGTTTAGAATACATACTGTTCATAGACAAAAAGAAGTCTGAGATGAACCACTCTTGAAAACATTGTTTATTTATCCACCTGTAAAATCCAGAAATTCTAAATTTATTTTCACAATAATCAATCAGCATTTCTTCTGATGTATGAGAGTTAAATGGCATAACTATTTTGCCTCTTGGAAACAACTTGTAAATGCATTGTATGTAGATTCTTCAACTGCAAATTTTATGTCATGCCATCTAACAAGGTAATTATTTTAAAGAAAATGCTTTTGTGAATCTGTTAATTTATTTGGATATCATATGATCAAAATGGAAATGATGAGGAAGCCCCAACAAAAAATTAATGAGATTTTGTTGTTTCCTTTCAGGCACTACAGGGGTAATTCTTCTCTGTGCCTTTTTTGTCGATCTCGTAGTGTGGTACAAAGCTGGGAGCATCACATTTGCAGATGAGAATGTGCCTACTCCACATGAAGAAGAGGAACTTAGTCCAATAGCTGCTGTAGAAGGTGCGCATGAGGTGCTGCAAAAGAAAGCTCCATCAGACTCCTGTGTGTGATAATGAATGGTTGTTGTGGCCTTTGGAGGTCAGGAAAAGATCTAAAATTCACCCAGAGTGTAAGTGCTGGGGTCTAGAATAAATCAGAGTGTTGACAGCCAGTCTTAAAGATTGTAAAGGTGTTGAAAGTGGTTGTGCCGGTTGGCTTGTCATCTGCTTCCTAAGATAAGCTGTCGGAGTGCTCCTATCATCACATCAGCCAAAGAACTCAAACCATTCCTTGCATATTTGAGTGGTGCACATATGTTTTGTTCTCAAGGATCATCCTATCCCATGGTGCTGTGCCATAAAGTACCACTCAAGGTACACATAAACTGGAAAACTAATTTTGAGCTCAAGGGTGAATTTTACAGACAGTTTGATATTTCGTAACAATTTTGGTGTAGGAGAGTTCATAAATCAGTGATATGTGTCAAAAGTGTACATATTGGCATAATGCTGAATCATGCCAAGCCCAAGAACTGCATCTCTTTGAATTGCATTGGACAGAGAAAGTCTATTCCCTGAATTTCTACTGGAAATCAGGCAGAGAACAATGATGTCCCCCGTACCCATGTCTTCTCAAGTTGTTTTTAAAGTATATTTATATAGTCTTCTGGCTGTGCATTTGATGATTTCAAATGGAAGATACACCAGCAAAAATTGACTAAAGGATAGTGAACAAGGTGTTTATCATGCCAAACCATTCATGTCTGTCCCTGAAACTCTGAATCATGCAGTGCAGCATGGTAATTCTCATTTCATACCACTCTCTTACCTCTGCAACATGCCCATAAAATGAAACTAGTATTTATCAGAATTGTATCCATTAGAGAGTTAATGTGATATCTCAAAATTTGGAAGCCATGTTTATTTTAAGGGTATCTACAAGGTTTTGACATGAGGGGTAATGGCTCCAGCTCCTAGCTGTATATGAAATGAGTGTTGTGTGAAAATTCTACTGCTTAATTTTCATATATATTCCTCTATTGGCACATGACTTCTGGAAGGTATTTTCTCTTTTGTTATGAAGGCAGTAAGGAAATTCAAAAATCCACATTACTTCTAAAACTCTACCGACAAACCGTGGCAATCAGCATAAAATTTTCTCTACATTAATATTAATTCAGTTCTAATGGGAAATGTACATCCAAATTGCAGTGGGGCCTCTATTTACTAGATGAGGACAAATCCGCTTATTTTTTAGTACATTAAGAAAGATATTCCATTAAAGGACAATGTTTTTTATATTGAAATTCTTTGTCTCGGGGAAGGGGGCAAGAGGGGGGCAAGTAGTGGGGGATGAATGAAGCCATTTCCCTGTAATTAGGGAAATGGTACGCTATGTCAAAATTGTACAGTTGTATTTAATTTGTTTACTGCAAGTCCTCATATCAGTGATGTCATTTCATTATTTTCTCCTAATTTTTTTTGAAAACATGGATTTGTGCAATGAGCCAATGATCTATGTATAATGTCCCCTTAATGTTTACTGTTTAGATTGACCTTAGTAGGGGTTTCACTGTATCTGCATTCAGCCCATGCAGCAACTTGCTTCCATGCTTAGTTAGTAAGAGCAAATATGACTGATGTTCCCTCAGGTTATATCAATATATTTTCCATACAGAGGTATTAATTCAATGATGTTTCTGTATCACTTATTGAAGAAGTAGTTAAACCAAGCCTTTCTATTGTGGTAAAACTCAGTAATTGTTTTGGAGTGTCTCCATAAATTTCTGCTATGATATTTTTGGAAGCAAAATTTTAAAGTAACTTTTCCTCAGTTGAACATAAAATTTATTGACAATGGCTGATATAAAATCAAACATTTGATGTGTATTAAAACACTGTAGGATTGATTTTAGTAGCTGTGCCAGGAGTACAAATTGCTCCAGTTAGTTAATGAACATATAATGTTTAAAATATCTATTGGAAAATGTAGTTGACATTGAATAACTAAGAAAAAAGCTTTTATTTTGAAATTAGCTCAGAAGCATGTAATTCTACATTATTTGTACGAATTGATATAAAGCTTTTATGATAATTTTCATTACCTTTTCACATCAATTCCATTTAAAGGAGATTATAAAAATATCTGATCTTTTTGTCGGCATAATGTTCATGCAGTAAGCATATGTTTTTATCACAACTCATTGAGGTTTTTAGTATCCATGAGTGAAACTACTGAATGAGATTGCTGTGAAAGGGAAGCATTCAATTGTATTAAATTTATCACCAGCATGTCTGAGAAAACACGATTAGGGAATATTTTATGGGTATATGGGAATATTGATTAAAGTTCTTTATCATAAAATAGGAATTCAGACTTGGGTAAGAGACTTTGTTTGGACTAAATAAATGAACTATTGAGGCCATTGCTGGTAGCAACACTTGGGGATAACTAATTTATAACGTAAAGAAATCTTTTTTTCGACCAGCACTCCTCTGATGCCTCAAATATTTGCTTAATACTCAGTCAGTGCCATAACATCACTCATTTAAGTCTTTTGGACTGTCAGGTACTCTAATTTTTAAGTACTTTTTTTCTCACAGAATAATCTCACATTTTAGCTCAATATAAATGAGAAAATACCTCTGTCATTCTCCAGGCCAATGTAATTTGCATAGCTGCTCTTGGAACAAAAGATTACGGGTTAGAAATATTGTGGGCATGGACATTAGTTTTACATGATATCACAGCCATCTTTCATTTTTTCATGAGCATCATTTTCTTAGCTTTAAGGTACCTCAATGAGGATGCAAAACCTAAATATTTGGCATCCTTATTTTGGTAAATTTTACATTTATGAAGATACCAGTGTAAAAATGTTTGTAGTTGTCCATATTGTAAATAGTTAACAGTATCATCATCTGAATAGGTCATCTACACAAGCCATTGAAGAACCAAATATTAATTATTTTTACAGCCATATTTTTATTTGGGCAATATCTAGCAATTTTAAAAATGTTTTATTTGTGTATAAAAATACAGCTATATCAAAATTGATGAATAAGAAAATAAATTTAGAAAATGAGCTAAAATTGCTATAGCAGAAGATTTCTTAATCACTGTTCATGTAAGAAAAGAAGCACTGCCCTTCATTCACAGTGGCTATGAAACTTCTAAATCAAGGAATTCTGCTTCAGGATGGTAACTCTCCAATCTGAATCTGTCTTTCGTTTAATAGGTATGAATTTTTACCTTAAATTTTTTGCCAAAATCATGTGTGATCCCCATTTTCATAAAGAATGTCATCATAGGATGTTATACAAATAACCTTATATACTTCATGGTAGCAGTATTTATGACTGTCATTGGACTACAAAGGCATGCTTTCAAATAGGAAATTACATAATAGCAGGCATAAGTTGTGAAAATAAGATCAAGGTTGTATTGCCCTTGGTCTTAAAATTTTTAAGTTATTCCTGCAAAAATTAAGAACAACTGTGATGGAATATCTTTTTTTTATTCAAATAAGCAATAGTTTATTCAGATGAACTGTAAAGCTATTCTGTGGTAAGAATAACCTAAAGAATGGTAAATAATGCCCTTGCTTAGTAAATTTTAACATTGCTATTTTTCTAGTTGATAACATTCTAAGTATTATATACTTTTTATCAACCGCCCTATTCTTTTAAAAAATGAGTGTAATATATGAATTTTTTTAAATGATACCTTCTCTCTAAGTGAAGATATCTCATGTCCCTCTTTGCTCAACAAAAGATTAAGAGGGCCTAACATATGTCTAGTGCAGTTCCTATTTTGTAACCTTAATGCAGCCATGCATTTAATGCTACTTCTCTCATTAATCGTTCATTTCCTCATGTTGCATGTGTATTACATCCATCTCATACTTCACAAATCAAAGCATATTCAATGGTATAAAAATATTGTGGAGAACAAAAATATGGTATGGCTTTTGTCTAAACATTTCCTGTGGGTACTTTAAAATCCTTACGTAAAGGTTTTTGATGTGTAAGCATTTTTTTTTAAATTTTGAAAAAGAGCCATCTCCTTGAACTTTGGTTGAATTTGCCTTTTTTAGAGACACTCTCAATTCCTCGCAATTGTGAACAGTGGTTTGAAGTTTTCTTGAAAGCATTATGGAGTAATATATGTTTAATATATTTTAGTGTCAAATACAAAGAAAATGTAACGGCTTAAGACTACATTTCTTAAACTTATACGTGAAATTTATACATATATAAATTTATGAGGAATTATATTTATACATTGACAAAGACTGTCATTAGGCATGCTTATAGGACACTAGCAACAGAGTTGTTATTAATAGAGACAGAAGTAACTAGTCTCATCCACTTAGTGGAGTACAATGAATTATAATCAGCCTTTAGAGCTAATGCAGTGATTAAATATAACATATATTTTTACAATGAATTTGTAGATAAAATTGTAAATACAAACCAAATATATTAATTAAAATCTGACAGTGCTTTACAGCATAAACAAGCCATATCAACTCAGCTGGAGGAGATTTACTTGTACATGAAATTATAAAGTGGCCTAAATGTTCTTTATTACAATGGTTAGTACATTGTAGAGGGAAATATTTTACCTTATTTTTAATGATACCATAATCTGAAATGAACTATCAGTAATAGAGATATTTGTAAGAAAAAAAATCTTTATTTCCTTATGTATTTGGGCATTATGAATTGAAATTTACATTTACGTATATTAAGACAAAAGTATAAGATTTTTATCTATTTTTAAATTGCCAATTTCAACTGGATAATTATTATAGCAGCCTCTGAAAGTATTCACCCAATTTGCTGTTTCCTTTGTGCTTTAATTATTGCTCTTCGGGTCTGCTCCAATATTACCAAAAATATGTCAGGAGTGTGCTGAGAAATTAATGAATATAGCCACTATATTTGAATGAAATGATTACTTATAGATGTCTGCAGGTATATACAAAGTTGTGCCCAATGCATTAAACCACAACGGACTTGCAATTTTCTAAGAGGATGAGACAGGTAAAATGATTGATCATGTTAGCATTCGTGTGAATATTTGTGGCAGTCCATAACATGGGTTGATGGTAGTCTGAAAAGCTACTCCTGGTTTTAATACTATCACTAGAGGGAATAGAGTTTGGGCTCATGATGTCCTCAATGTACAACCAGCTATACGTAAGTGCTATTATGCATTATAGTTCATAATCCAACTTCTCTTATTCCAACTTGCTTTCTCTCTGCAGCCAGATGTTTCATTCCTAAAGCACTCATTCAGTAAAATTTAGCATGTATATTTGTATTATGTTAAAGAAAGGAAACCAAGCAGTGTAATTCATTAATGCATATTATTTTCAGCAGCTGCCATCTTTGATTCATATTATTTACATACTGTCTGTGAGATGCAATTATATGTCAAGCGCACAAAATGTGATACATAATTGAAAATCACGTAGAGTGAATGAAATATATGAAACTAGTTGGCTATAGCTTCTCTTTTTTCAGTGTGTTCTATCTTGGTCACAAATTGTTATTGAGAATATGTGATTGGCTGTCTTGCATAATTTTCAGGGATTGATTTTATGTTATTCAAAACCAATGATTTAAAGCCTCTAAATTTTTTTTACAATGGAATGTCCTTACATTTGTGATTTAACTGCACAACAAAAGGGGAAAGAAAAATATTTCTGTACGCATGATAGGTTTTTGGGCACTATTTTTCAAGAAATCTTTCTCCAAGTCACAATTATTTTAGTGGATTTGTGAAGTTGGAACTTTTTTCGAGCATCCATATTAATTGCAAGTCTATTGTGCATATATGTTTTCTTAGCATCATTTGTTTCAACATTGTGTGGACTGATTCATGAACATTTTGTACATTAATTAGTAAACATTTTTCATACCATTCCTCCACTTTGTCTGTATGAAATTATTAATATTTTAAAACATAAAAATATCTATGTTTTCTCAAATAATTTAACTTTTGAAGACTGAAATGAAAGTTGCATTTGTAAAAATATTGAAAGAGTCAGTTGATTTTTATCTTTGTAAATGTCCTGTTTTTAAATAAAATCTGTATTGATGTTTTGCATATTGTATGTATTTTGTATTGGCACATCCCTTGGCTGGCTGGGATGTCCCTTATGGTTAATCAAAATTTTATCCTTGAACCCAGGGAGTCTGGCGTGAACAGATTTATTTTGGCTGAAGGATTCTTCTACTGGCCCCTATTCCTGGAAACCTTAATATTCCTTTATTTTGATATTTTTTCTGTTCAGTTTGAGTCCGTAAATTCAAAGTCACTCATCACATCGATAATCTTATCCTTAATTTCTTCTTTAAGTTTCCTCCAAAACGTTTTCCTCAACAGCCCCTCTCCATAGCAGTCTTCATGGCAGGAGGAAGAATTTTCTCTTCCACATGCCATAATGACGAAATGAAAGGACAAGAAAACCGGCTTTGGGAATTCCTTCCCTTTTCACAATAGCATGCTTCTTGTGATTGATTTTGAGACTTGATGGTGTGAATACAGTTAAGTCTCTGAATAGTGAAACTCTCTATGGTGAAATTTCAATGCATTAAAATGAAAATGGTACAATAAAGGCTTTAACACAAAAAAAATATTCAGTCTAGGGAAACAGAAATATTTAATAGAGTGAGAAAAACTTAGTCTACCTGACTTCAGATTATGTATATTACAGCGAAACATAAACTTTGACTTTTCATGAGTTTTGAAAATGATGGAATTCATATTTCTTTTGTTGATAGAATTGTCTTTCGACTCATGAAAGGAAATTAGTTAATTTTAGACTCCTACGCTTATAATATTGGCACAAAAATCCATGTAGTTCTTAATTGTTAACTCAGTCTGAACTTTAACTGTCTCCATAGTTATTTATTGCTTTCAGGATTTATGCTTGAATTGGTATTAATAAAAATGTTGATTATGGCTGGCCCATCAGTTAAAAGGCACCCATTTCTGCCCATATATCCTTTGTCAAAAGTGTGAGAGGGATAGAAGGTATTTTGAGCATGAAGTAAGAAAATAACTCAGCAATTACAAAGCTAAATTAACAATTGTTGTCATCATCAGAGAAATTATTGCTTTTTTTGTACTTAGTTTTGTGTAAGTACCATGACATAGATACATGTCATCTGTACCTGAGGTATGAACTTCATGGTTCTATGTAAAGGTATGCATATATGTCATCCCATCTGAGCATAATTAGGTATAGCCAGAATTTAAGTTGGAGAAGGCAGGAAACCCACCCTATTCTAAAACCCTTTGGAAATCTTGACCCAGTATACAGGTTGATCAACTTGAAGTAAGATCTAAATATTGCCATGCTACTGTGGAATGTGTTGCCATATTTAAAGGATTCCAAAACCTATTGTGTATGAAAAAAGTTAACTTCCCCTGCTTACATTATATTTCTACTTTTGATTTTTGGGGCATCTGCCCTCCCAAATTTTGGCTACGCCCATGAATCGAAGGGTTTTAATGAGCCCAGGGTCCTTACCTGGAACGTCTGATTTGGAACTACTCTCTGGGTTGTCATCTATCCAACCCATACCCCCAGTAGCAGAGTTGGTCACCACAATGTTCCAGCGACGTAACAAAGGTCTTCCTAAGATTATGGTCACAATGGTCTGTCGCAGGAACATTGCAGGCACGTCACATTTTGACTGTCAACTAGTGACGGACCTGCAACCAAATGTTAAATTTGGTTGGTCTGATATTTTATAGTCCCAAATCATTATTATTTCCTGTCTCAAATGTTGTAAATGCTTGAAATTATTTTTGGAGTTGCATTTCTCAAGCGCGTTCACAATGGCTAATATTATCACTGATTGTGAGTTCGTGTCTCATATATTCTCTAGGGGCCTGATCTGTCAATTCAACTTTTTATCAGTTTGAAGTAAAGGGAGATTGTTTCGTGATGCTCAATCTTCTCTAATACTATGTACCTAGGTAATTTAATTTTATGATATGGAATATGTATTCTGTGTCATGTTTAGTGGCCCTTTTATCCGGATTAATTGTCTGTGCCAACTCCCTGCGTGAATGTTTGTCATTTGTTTCCCTCTCTGTAACACCGAATGGAAAAGACAGGAATATGGAATGAAGATAAACCTAGGAAAGACAAAGGTGATGCCAGTAAACTGTGAAAATTATACGAGTGTGAAAATAAATGAAGGTGTAATAGAAAAAGTGAAAAGCTACCGGTACCTAGGAACGATGGTGACAGACGACTGGAGAAGTATTGCAGAAATAAAAGCAAGGATAACAATGGCAAAAGAGGCCTGCAGCCAGAAGAAAAACTTGCTATGCAATAAAAGCCTGGATCTGGAGCTGATAAAGAGACTAGCTAAGTGTTATTCATGGAGCGTTTTCATGTATGGATGTGAAGCGTGGACATTAGGTGAGAGGGAAAGGAATAGAATAGAAGCTTATAAAATGTGGGTGTGGAGAAGGATGGGGAAAGTAAGATGGGTAGATAAGATGAGAAATGAAGAGGTTTTGAGCAAAGTAAAAGAAGGAAGATCGCTCCTAAAGGAAATAAGAAAAAGGAAAGGAAACTGGTTGGGCCATGTGATGAGAGGGAAAAGTATAATAACTGTGGCACTTAAGGGTTCAATTAAGGGAAAGAAAAAGAGAGGAAGGAGAAGAATTAAATTAGTGGATCAGGTGAAGAGCATCAGCTATGATGAAGCAAAGATGGAAGCTCGGGACAGAAGCGGATGGAGACAGCAGTGGTGTACGGGACCTTCCAGCAGGCAGAACACCAGATGATGATGATCTTTAGCGCAACTGAATAAGGTAGATTTCAAGCTGCCTATTAAAATTTGTGTTAATATTAAATACAACCTCCTCCCCTGCCATCCTTATAGTTACTCTTTCCCCTCTAAGAATACATAATGTGGAAGTAAACAATCTTATCCATATATCCAATCAGAAAAATGTAAAGAATATACAGTTAGATTAAACAGAGGAAAATGGTGAATGTCATAAAAATAGGGGAATGGTGGGGATACCTCTCCATCCATTTTGCGTGGGGTGCCAGAAACCCTAGACACACCACTGGCTATTAATTGTGTCTATCGACCTAAGGTAAAATAAAACTCCAAGTAAACTTAAAAGTGATGTCATAATAGGATATTACAGATCCCTTTTGTTATTTACATCTTCATAAACTATTAAATGAGGACCTAAAGGTTCCAATTTGTGATTTCGACGAAAAACCGGAGGGCATGTCATGTTTATCAATTTCGAATAAAGCGGTTCAATCGGGTTCGACCGATCGAATGGTGGGGATAAATGTTTCGATAAATCGATCCAGTCGACCAGAGCACGACCACGCGATTCGTTATTCAGCTCATGCCGTCCAATTCAGCGAAGGAAGTTTAAACGGTTTAAACTGGGGCGTGATCGTTTGTTTCTGTTCCGAAAGAGACTGTAATGCCTCCCCTAAATTATTCTCATCGCTTACTTAAGAATATTCACATCGATCTACCACTGCCTGAACGACCTGGGGAAACATTCTTAATCGGCGGAGATTACAGATATTACCATTATGGTTGTGACGGATTTGATGATAGGGTGGGTGTAAAATATTTTTGGAATGAAGGGCAGTGTTACCAGTGAAGTGATCTCATTTTTGAAACAATTATATGATAATTTTTATGTAATAATTTCACTGAACAGGGCTGGGGATGTGGCTACAGAACTCTGCAATTGATAAGTTCTTGGATTGCTACCCAGCTACCTGATAGGTCAACTAGTGAGGTTCCCAGTATATCATCAATACAAGAGCTGCTAGTTTCCATGGAGGACAAGCCTTCATCATTCATTGGCTCCAGAGAGTGGATAGGGACTTATGAAGTGAGAGTCGACTGCTAATCTGACGTAGTAATATTCACCTAACATCTATTAATTTATCCTTTAGTAGTTAGAAATGTGTAGTAGTTATTTTGCTTTGTATTGTGTTATAAATCTAAACCAGCAGTAAAAACAAGCTGTAGTTTATTGTGTTACTTTGATTTAATTATCAGTATTGATTTTGGAAGCTCTGCATTAAGGCTTTCAAAAACGTCAGAAGTCATCAATTTTCAGTTGTTAACATCCAGTGAAGTTAGTTAAAACTTGTGACCGTGAGTTTATGAATTTTTCCTTCTACAGCTAGTTTTGAGACTAATTTCAGAGTATATGTTTCGTACAACATGAATGATTCTCCAGTGTCTATCCTCTGTGTGTCCAATTGTACCTGGCAAATGGTATTTAACAGAACTACTACACATCTTCCTTTCCCTTCTGGTGTTTCATAAAGCATTGTGATTGAATCCCATACATTTTCCTGATACTTTGATGAATTAAACTGTTACACCCTTTTGCACTTCTTTTGGGTTCTCTATGCAGACGACTACAAAATCTTTATTGAAGATATTGCAGTCGTCTGCATGGATGTATCATGTAGTCAACATTCCACATCCGGTCTTCTCTCTCGTGGAGCCTTGTATTTTATTTTCTTTTCAGGTGTGTTTGGTGATTGAAAAACTTTTTGATGTGCCCTCCAAAATACTACACGTTAAGCGAGATGATAAGCTCACTCAGGTTCTGCTTGATATAAAAAAACACTTTGAACATTATAAATCACCTATTATGATTGGAGGAGATATGGACTGCTCCTCCAAAGGTGTTGTTGGCATTCATTGCGACTCAGAAGATTCCAGTAGTCCAGCATATTTATTAATAGTGGTAAGAGAGTTTTAATTTTGTTCATGACAGGTGTATCCATTTTTCAGACTAAACATAATAGTTGCAGGTTTTGGAATGGCTGTGTCCCAATGAGCTAATTTATTTTTTAATTCAGTCAACAAATGATCTTTTGACTTTAATTTTTTATGTAATCTGATCCTATTATTCATCCTCTCTTGAATTAACACTAAAATGGCTGAGGTGATCAAAGTTTTCTTGCTTTTAGTGCTAATCTACTTGACTGAGGTAATGATTGTTGTTTCTCCCTGAGATTTTGTGACTTTTCTCCATTCAATATTCACATATGTGTGTCATAATGAGAAAGGCCTCCTCCTTCTCCTTTCTCAAAAACTGTAGGGTTCATATTAGATCCTCTCAAGAATAATTATATGGAATTAATTGTCCTCTCTTCTTTTTGAGTCAGATGAGTTTAACTGAGAGCTAAAATAATCTATTATGAGCTATTATATGTAATTCTATTATGCTTCTACTTGTCACTGAACCCTGCTCAGCACTCTCACCTTTCCTCTCTCCCCCATACTGGTCCCTGTTCTCTTGCATGGTATATTGCATGACATGTAATATTCATAATTTGCCTGATGTATTCAATTCTTGGCCTTCCTCAGAAATGTTTCCTTTCATTTCTCCTTTCCTTATTGTTTTCAATTGACTATTGTGACAGAATATACAGAGGGGACTTTCCTGATCTACTCCATGTAAATTTTGTAATGCAGAATGCGTGCAGTGACTCCATGCAAGTGAAAGACGGTGGTGATTCAAATAAGTCTTGGGATCATAAGATGTTCCATTCCTTACAGGTGGGAAATACTGATGCAATTGCTTTATTTATATATACATCTTATTCCCTGAGCACTTATTTTTCTTATGTTTTTTACCTTATAATGAAGTAAATTTGTGATGTGCCCTTTAATCACAGTTAACGTGATAGTTAGTGATGTTTATAGTTCATGAAATGAATTGTCTTCATTGCTTTTTGTTAATGTTACAACTTGTAACACATATATTAGAATACCACAGCCCATAATAGAAGAATTGACTGGGGTTAAAAAGTACAGTGAGGAATATAAGAGTACCGTAAATTTCCGTGTATAACACACATTTTTGCGTGAAAATTGGTCAAAAAAGTAGGGTGCTTATTATACATAGTTACAAACCTATCGCGTTTTTATTCAGGCTGTAGATCACATTTGAAGTAATCTCAACATACTTATAGGTATTCAAATTTATTATTTTTAATAAAAAAATACAATGAATCAATTTAATTTATTTATTAAAACGAAAATTTACACGCAGTCCCTCTTGTCTTTAACACTGTTAGCCCTGAATCCTTCGAATTCAAAATCACTATCCCCGCTTGATTCGAACAGTTGGCGCGAAGCACTGACATCACGCTCGCTGGCAGCATACACTGCATCGCCAAGGACATCGTATTTGTCCTCCTCATTGTCCACTAAGCATTTTTCATGCCTAAGCAAATCTTCATCGGACCCATCTATTGCGTTCGTGAGGCAGCATTTTTTAAAACCTTAGAACCAACATACGACGTCTACAAACCGCATCTTTGAACCACACTCTTCACTGTCAATCTTTGGTTGATTTCCATCCATTTAGCAATTTTATTTGCCCGTACGAGCATATTCTGTGGCCATATAATATTCTTAGGGAGAGTTGCTCTCTTAATGTTACACAGAAATGTAACATCTTCAAATAATAGAGTAACGTATTTTCCGCTAGTAGATTGGACAGGAACGGACATAAAGGGAGACGAATAGAATAAAGACATGGGTATTTTTTTAGCGACAGTGTAGCAATTCTATCATTTATTGATAACATTTCTGTTGACACGCATGGAAGTTTTGGAGGGGAAGAACCTGCTACAAATAGGTCGTCATACTGAGAAACCAAAGGGGTATGTAAGAGCAAGGGCCATCCATAGGCAGCATTACCGCTTGCGCAGTGATCTCGGGCGCTGGACGGCGCGGTGGACAATGGCGTAGAATGCAGTTCTCTAAAAGCCGACTGCATGTTATACATGGTGATAAGTAAATTCTTACATTGTGCTCACCTTAAAGTGGGTGTGTATTATAATCGGAAAATTACAGTACACTTTCTGCAAGGGAAAAACTGTTTGTGGTATGAGAGGTTTTTTTTAGATTCTGTCAAGAATTAGGAAAAAAAGCGTTTTGGTGCCAACAGAGAACCAAGTGATATGGAAAATATGTAGAAGAGCTGCATGATTGTGAACACACTTATACAGAAAATTATTGCTTGGTAGAGTATAACCTCAATCCAGTATTAGAAAAGGAGAAAGCAATGAGGGAAATAAAGGTGAGAAAAGCCATAGGAAAAGGTATCCCTTTATAGTTTTTGAAGAGGTTAAGAAAAAAGCATTGGCAAAGAATTATCATACTGTTCTCTTATTGGTGAGGTGCTGTTAAAAAACTTAAATTCTTGATGATAGGCCTGCAGAATGGACTCGCACCACTCTCATGTATCTGTTTTCTTATTTGAATCTTTCCCAGTCTTGCAACATGGCCAAACCAACAATGCTAATTCCTTCCATATAATTATTGTTCTCGAGCATCCATCCCACTTCACTTTCTATCATCACCCACTCATTCCTAATGCTATCCCTTCTGCTCATACCATAAAAATTTCTCAGATACCCTTATCCTATTTGCATTTTGCTTAATCTTATGCTTATCCTGATATACTCTGGTTTTACGACCTTATCATATTGTACTACCACCTTCCCTCTGGTATTCGCACCCCTTCTAATCTCTCGATTTATCCCTCTGCCTTTTGCAAACATTTGGCAAAGGTAAACAAAATTGTCCTCTGGCTAATTATTATCCTTTACCCTTATGATTTTATCTTTCTTCCCATTTCTTAATGAAACATAATAGTTTAGTCTTCAATGATTTCTCCATGGAATCTCTTGTTACTTAATATAAGTCATCTAGGATATCCTGTAATCTATGAGGCCTCTCAAACAACAACAAAGCATCATAAACATACAAAATACCTAGTGCCTTTACATCCCCAAAAACTACACTAACTGTACCAAGTGTCCTTTCCAAGTAACGGGTGCAAGTTGCAACTTGCTCGGCTTATCCCTGTCGCTAATAGGTATTCCTTTGCTTCTGTTTGCATGGCATTCAGGTGTTGTGAGAATGGAGCTGGCAAGAGAGTGTTTTCGCACAATGATTATTTATAACTTTAAAAGTTGTAAATGAATATGAAAGCCTTGATGGTTTGCAAAAGGCCTTGAGGGACATTGCTCCTTCTCGTGCGACAATTTTTTTGGTGGTTTCAAGAATTTAGAAGAGGTCAAAATTCGTTGAAAGACGAGGAGAGGAGTGGGCGTCCGGCGACTGTAGTGACTGAGGAAAACATTGCTGTTGAGGAAAAATTGGTTCGTGAAAACAATCGTATGTCATTTAAGAACATTGAAGCATCACTACAGGTTTCATTGCCGGTAGTTTCCAAAATCCTGCATGAAAATCTTCGAGTCAGGAAAGTTTCATCTCGATGGGTGCCTCACACTTTGACAGAGGCACAAAAGTGCATTCGCGTTGAATGGTGCGAAGAAATGTTGAAAAGATTTGACAGACCAAACTCCAGGTGCGTTTCTGAAATAGTTACTGATGACGAAACATGGATTCTCTGTTCGAACCTGAGAATAAGCACCAATCAACTGTCTGGATTTTTCACCATGAACATCCACCAACAAAAGTGAAGTGGCCTCAAAGCATCAGAAAGAAAATGGTTGCAACTTTCTTATCCAAAAGGGGTCATGTCGCAACTCTTCCCCTGGAAGATCAAAGAACTGTTACTGCTCTGTGGTACACATCAGTATGTCTACTGTAACGTCTGACGTTTATATTTTATATAAGTTTGTTTTGTAGTTTAATTGTGTTTTCGTTTATGTGTTTGTCATGAGGTGGTTGATAAAGGAGATTGTTGACTCATAGAGCGGAGAGCAAGAAGTGTATTCGAGAGCTTCTGAAGTAAATAAAGGTATTTGAGAGAAAAGTGTTCCTGTTTTGACGCTACTCTACCAAAAGTTTTCGGAAAGCTTCAAGAACAGAGGCCGAAGACAGGACTGTGGGGAATCGTCCTGCAACATGACAATGCGTCTGTGCACACGGCCAACCTTACAATTCAGTTCCTGGAGCCCACAGAGGTTAAACTAATGACTCACCCACCTTACAGTCCTGACCTGGCCTCACGTGATTATTTACTGTTCCCTATAGTCAAAAATCGCATGTGTGGAAGGAGGTTTTCCAGCCCTGAAGAAGCGGTTAAAGCCTAGAAAAGTTACTTTCACCACTCAAGGAAAATGAGTGGAAAAACTGTTTTGAGATGTGGTTTACGAGAATGCAAAATTGTATAGAATGTCATGGCAAGTATTTTGAGAAAATATAGTTATCACAATTATATCAAGTTTCTTATTTTTTGTGTATCTCAAAACTTTCGTAGCAACCCTCGTATGACGCAACCCCACTTTCTGCTCCCTCTGTAACTTCTTCAATTTTTCATACTCTCTCCACTACACTTCCTTTGATTTGGGTGAAGTGATGAATTTTTTTTGTTTATGGTATTGTTGTTTTGGAGTAGTTGTAAAAATTCTTTGCGTCTTAAACATTTGTGGTGTGGCTGTGATATACTGAGGGAACAAATGGTTGTCTTATATCTACATATAAGGAGGCACTTTGAAACTCTAAAATTAGTGAGATATGGGAGCTAGCTAGGGCAAAAGAGTTTTTCTTTATGGAGTGAGATAAGGAGATGGCTAGTTGGAACTAACTGGCTAATACATAGTTTGGTTGCCGAAAGAGACTAGATTGCTTTTGTCCGCTGTACCTGTGATTTCAGGTTGCATTGGTGGCAGGATTGTATGCCATGAAGCTTGTTTTCACGACTGTAGGTTTTCTAAAATTCTTGCTTTCCACAGCCTATGGAACTTATCACCCTGGGTTACCAACTGCCTTTGATTTAAATTATGAAGACTGGTGGAGGTGGTGGAGGGTGAGGTTGAGGAGAAGATCTCAAAGAGAATGACCTAAATGAAATCTGAGAGATGTAAAACAGTTGTCAGTTTTGGAATGAATGTAGAAATATCAGAAAATATTGACAAGATATCTTTAAGGGAAGAAACAAAAAGATGGTCATAGTGATAATTTCAATGATTATATCCGTATATCTACCCTCTTAAGAGATAGTGAAATAATCAAAAATACTAATTATGTACCAAGGAATGTCACCAGTGTTCTCCTCAATTCACTGATTAGTGAAGTAACTGAGAATATTTGTTGCCTAACTGTTGTTGAACTTTGGATAATTCCACTCTGGTGTCAAGCCAAGTGCACTCTTGCACCAAGTTTTACTTCAGCTCTTGAATGTGGTCCAAGGCCAAATAATGGAAATATCCTATCATACTCTTGCATGTTGTGGAGTCTTAGTATCAATGGCAAGCACAGTGATGGAGGCTAGCCCAAGAAAATACTATTTTAACATACACCACACTTAATCTGTGGCATACGCCCTTATCTAAGAAACATACCTTAGTTTTTCTTAAGAAAATGGTGAAAAAATGTCCGCACTAAGAAATTGTTTTGGGAGTGGGAGAGGTTGGAATGAGCAATCACAATTAATGACTCTCATGGGAAACACGTACGTTTCTTTCTGCGCAGGATGCAGTTTATTAACTCCGCTGGGTGCCCATTTGAGGTCCAAGGGACTGGCGCAGATGAGTGGCCCTGCCGAAAATTTTTATACTATTTGTATTTTTTACACCATAAGAAACTCAACCTCCTTTACCTGAGCATTGCTTCCTTTCATTATGGTTGGCAATGGTCCACCCTAGGAGCTCAATATGGAACTGGGAATCTAGTTGAAAGGACATGACTGATATCCTCATGCATAAAGTACACCCTATTTTAAAGCTTATTCCTTGGAAAAAACTTGCATGTGGCATGCACTTAAATATTGTACTTATCTCCTCAAACTTGGTATTCACTTCCTGCCAACATTACTTTTCTCTCAAATGATTTCTCTTACTATCATTGAAATGGTGCTCTTTTTGTCAACTGTCCCTCTAGGGCTCAACAGCTTTTGCCAATTCAGAAAATGTGAAGCAGATACAAGTTTTACTTGGGTGGAACTCTAATTTGTTTTATGATTTTAGTACATAAATGCATTTCAATAGATTCAATGTATTCCTTATGTTATTGAAACCCAAAGCCCTTCGTTAGTCATTTCAATGGTATGTATGATTTAACACTTTCCCGGCGAATAACATTAGTGTACATTTCAATGGTGTTGAAAAGTATATTTTTTTAGGAGTAACTTGTAAACCAACATCTACTCTGTAATAAAAATATTTTAAATTGAATATACGTGGATGCCTATTACTTGGTATTTTTATGGAACTAAGAAGTGTTTCAACTCATGGTCCATCGTTGATTGGTTTCCAGGTGTACCTTTGGAACTGGCAAATGTATCAATTCTTATTTCTTCTAAGCTTAGAAATATGCTACAGTGTCACCTTGATCTTTACTTGAAATATATAGCTATTATAATATCCTTTTATCCTAATTCTGTAGCATTTTATTTACCCACAATTAAACTTCACTTGTGTTTATGTGGAAAAACATAAAATATTCTTCTTAAGAGCAATGGAAATTATTAAGTTTGGCCTCTCTTGGATGATTTCTCTTTGTTCATTTCTTTCCAGGATCCTCACTTTTCTGGTGTGGCAAAAAATGCTGAAGAGTTGCAAGGTAAAGGATGGGTGAAATGGGTGTCCTCTGAAGATTTCATGGATTCATCTTTCTATAATGTGTGCCTACCTCAAATGAAATTGATGGCTGAGCAAGGTGATGCCTAAACAGGCTTTTTGTTTCTGTGACCTAAGTAATTTGTTAGCAATTGACTTTAAAATAGAGAGGAGTCAGTGCCTTGTATAAAAACATTTATTGAATAAAGCTCAAGAGCTCACATCATTCAGCGACATAAATAGGTGTGATGGAACAAGGAATGCATAATACATCAAAAAGCGACATAAAACAAACATACAAGTCAGCCAGGCAGAGGCATTCACTTGGGATCACATGTGAATACTCTGCAGAAATTCTAAACAATATTATGTCTTCGCTTTGTTCTGAATAGGAAGGAAAAGCTTGAATTCAGCAGGAAGTTCATCTTCAGAATACAGTCTGTCTGAAAAATACACTCGTCTTATACGGCAGTTGGCGTGTATTTGCACTCTCAGTGTCTCAACATAATTTGTCCCATAGGCACGGCGGGTAAAATCGGATAGATTGAACTGCACCTGAAAATGAAAAAAGTCCAAAAAATCAAATTACCAACATTACCACAAGATGAAGCTAATTGACGAGTTTCTTATGAGAACTAAAAGAAGAGAATAATTTCTAGTGTTGTAGTGGAAGTTTTCACATTAAATTTGCTAGTTAGCATTATGCAAATAGCATTAGACAGTTGAAACTAATAACTATTGCTGAAATTAATAATTAATTGCGGTACCTATTCTCATATGAAGAACTACTATGCATAAAGACATTATAGGGTATTCAGTTGGATTAGAAGACCTTGAGGTGCACATGCAGCTTAACCCTTTCGCACCGAAGCCTCTCGAAGAGAAATTCCTACCCTGCCGTCCCTTCCCAAAGGGACTTCCATCCCTTCCCTCAGCACCCATGCTCGACCCACCGTCTCATTAACAGACCCTTTCACAGCATGTGATTGTGGTTAACTTATGGCATTTAAGTGTTTTTTTAAACAATCACTCGTTGCAAACTAGATAGTATAGATATCTGAAAAGAATTCTTTTTGTTTTCGCGATAAATTTAAAATTTTGAACGAATTTCCAGCGGTAATATAAACGATTTTAGGATATTTATCTATTTAAATAATGTGATAAGGAAATTTTCTGAAATTCCTCAAGTCATCAAAATAAAAACTGTGAAAGAATACATTGGGTGTGTCAATAGTTTAAGATGAATTTCCAATAAGTAGAAGCCAGCTCTAATCACTTTAATTTAATCGTTAGGATAAAATTATCGAGAAAACATGTTGGAATCTGGCGATCCAACGAAAAAAAAGACGTTAGTATTAAAGCTAGAATTTCTCTTAAAAGTTGCCAATGCTTATCCAAATACAAGAAGTTCATTGAAATGTTCAAAAGTTTGGAATATTCATCATATATGTATTTAGAAAAACTACTACCCAACAAAATGAACAACAATGGACATAAGGTGAGGGAATGGTCACTAATGGGCTTGTGGGTCGAGTGGAATTGCCCAGGAAAATGTCTTGCCTCCTGCTGAGTTGGAATGCGAAAGGGTGAGAGAATACCCTTCCTGAATACCTTGGGGGTGGTCACTTTCCCACCCCTCGCGACCCCATACCTGACGATCGGCGCGAAAGGGTTAAAGAGGCAGACAACTGTATTCCTTCAAAGGACTGGAAAACTCATGCACTGTCACAAGGGTACATAAAGACATAGGCAAGTAATAAAACAATAGAAGTGCCTGTATGGGGGTGAAAAATGTCTAAATAGTCTATGTGGACATTTATATGACTTGTGAATTCACTTCCATGACCAAGCACTCCCTCTTCACAGTATGATAACAAATGAAATTCAACATTAAAATACCAAAGCACATCGGAAACTGTACGGGTCTCATTGTATATTATTACAAGCGACAGCTCAGACTTAAATTGTCACTGTATTTCTTCAATGTAAAGGTAAATACTAAAATTTCCTTCCCGCCTAAGTACACTCTTATACACCAGCTAATAAGTTTTGCTTCCTGCCATATCAATTCCACCACTTAAGTCCATTACACTAGTCACTTTACCTGATTCCAGCCGTCGTCCAGTCGCATGGGCATTGTACAAATGAAAGGCTTTACCCTGGTAGTTGATTGATAATTGCTTGCTCTGAATCTCCGCCGCACATTCTTGTCGTCCAAAACCTGCGAGTCAAGTGAAACACATAACAGTTTAAGTTATCAAATTACCAAATCCTTGCGCACAGTCTATGATAACGAACAAGTTATCTACCTGGACTTCAAAGGTGAAATACTTCTTCAAATTCTTTATTATCATAACCAAAAATGGCAACTTAATGCCCAACGTCTTTTTAGGGTCCGCTGGACAGGTAATATACGTAGTACTAACGTTTGTGCCGACTATTTCTAACACTAATGATTGAATATCGTTATCTGTAATTCGTTTGATATGTCCATTTCTAACTTTTTTGTCCCATATCTGAAGAGGCTTGCTGCCTATGCTGTACAATATTGACAAGAATCCACTCTGAAAAGTATTTTTGAACATTATCACCACAATAAAGTCTCTTCACAGGTAATCCTCGTCACACGGACAGCTTTTGTGAATAAGAGTCACGCTAAAACTTCTGCTTTTAACAGCTAATCACTGCGACATTATTTCTTACAGTATAATTTACACTTTTCTTCAAGTTTAACGTATGAAAGTACTGATTTATTAGCATTCATACAGAAATGTCTCTTAAACTACCCGGAAATTTTTAAGGACCCCACTCCGGCTTATAACGAAAATAAACAGCGGAAGACAAATGCATCTCGAAATTAATTACGACTTGGCGTTGTTTCTGGCGGGAGATGTGATTTCCATGGAATTCACGTTGCTTATGAATTAAGTTTAATTAGCGCATTGTGGTGCCTATATTAAAGTTCTCTTCCAATATCGAGGGTTAACTATATCAGTGTGGAGTTTAATTTGAAATAAGAATTTTATCTGGGAAAACATTTTGTGAACATGTTTAAAAATACGTATCAAAAAGGATTTCTTTCCATATTTTACAGCATCGGTTTGAATCCGTTGATTATGTGGCAAAAAACTGTTAAGTTTTTCCTAATAATCCTTATGTGTTATGTGGGCGCTGATAATGAATTTTAGAGTGATTCTCTTCTTTATAAATAGGTTCGTAATGGACACATAAAGCGTGTTTCAGATGAAGATGCGAAATCGTTAGCTTTGGAGCTCAGAGGAGTGAACGTGGCAACGACATATATATCGTGCCCCATAGACCCAAAGGCCACTCTTGGCATAAGGTTGCCATTTTTAATAATGATAATAAAGAATTTGAAAAAATATTTCACTTTTGAAATACAGGTAAACTTTTGTTTTTAAGCAACATTACATGTTTATGCTTATAAAGTGAATGAGTCTCTCGTTCTTATGTATGGAATAATCTGTCTCTGATTTTTAATATAAAGATTCTAGATGACAAGAATATGCGAAGACGCTTCCGATTTAGTAACTATCAGTCCTCCACGAGGGTAAATCCATTCACCTGCTCCATGCCATTAGGATTGAATTCTTCCTGGAATATGGTAAATATAATCATTCTATGTTTATCCATATAATATTCTTATGATGAATATTTTTATTTGTCTGTGAATTGTTGATGCCATATTGTCATCATGCATGTATTATGAAGCTTAAGTCTGATAAGATTGGTTTTTAGTATTAGCCATGGAGGATAATGAATATATTATGTATTTTTGTCCCAAATGCAAATATCCAATTACCCATAAGGTGAAGTGTTTCATAAATAAATCTCTCTTATTGCTTTAGCCAATGCCTGTTTAGTGTGAAAAAGATGTGCCAGGTGTGTGAAATAAAGATAATCTGGTGCTAATGACTGTGCATCTTGTTTCAATAAAGATTTGGACATTGAAACAGAAGTCAATATGTTTTGTAATGTAATACAGTAGTTTTTGTGTTGTAATGCTAAAATATGGGGCTATCGCTGGTATAGAGGATGGAAACAAAACAGGCCTATCAACTGACCCAGAATAAGAGTCCAACAATAAGGAGAAACCTTCAACCTAAGTCGTCATCTCCTTCATCGCAGGGCCAATGGAACCAATTGGCAGAACGGTGAAAAAATACCACAAGGTGATCTGGTTCTCTACCACAAAAAAAGTCTGTAATATTACGCTGAACCCAAAACAGCAGATTCCCAGAACCATAAAGGAGGAAGTTTACAAAATAAAACTGTACTTGTGGGAAATTGTATGTGGGCCAGACTGGGAGAGCTATTGCATGTAGACCATAAGGCAACAGAAAAGTTCCACCTCTTGCGATTGCCAAGTACGCTTGCCTCAAATCTGGCAACTCCATTGGCTTCCAAGAGATTGAAGTCTAGAACAAGGAAAAATGATACTTCCCATGATTAAGCTGGGATGCTATCAAAATTACAAAATTTCCCTATAACTTCAACAGAGAAGATGACCACAACCTGGAAAAGACCTGGAAGTGAGTTCTGATGCATGTCAGAGGGAGCATAAAGCAAAATGGAGAAAAGAAACAAAGTAATGTCGCTGAAATCCAAGACGAAGAAATGGAGCAACGACTGGGGAAGTCTTCGAGAGAACCTAGTTGTAATGGTTTCACAAAGGCAAAAAAATATCAAAGATATTAATTACTCCAGTGTTATTGGGCATTTGGGTCATAGTAGCAATATGGGAGAGCCCATACCTGCCATATTCTTTATTGGTAGCTCTCCCTTCAATTTGCCTTGTTCTGCTCCATTAGACTTCATTTCAAATATCTTTTTGAGTCTGATGTCAATCAGGGGTGAATGCTCTTGAAATATGGCTTATAGAGGGATGATGTGAAATGAGTGGGCAGATTGTGGTCTCTGAAAACTTCAGTTCTGTCAAGCCTCAGTTGTTTTCACTTAGTGCTCCTGTGTGCTGCATTGCTAAACGTTATTAGTACCCTTTGCTCCACCCATAGAAATGGGTAAATTTTACCTTAATTTTCTTTTGAGGAAAATTATGGTAATTTTTCAAATTTTCCTGTAATTTTTAATTTTCTACAATTGATAACTAATAGGGGATTTAATAGAAAAGCCAATAGCAATAAGAGGGAGTTAACAGTGTTTAAACCTTTACTATAGCTACAATGTCATACTAGAAATAAAGAATTTTTTAAAATATGGCAGCCCACATGCCATTCGGCATTCTTTTGTTTGGTATGAGAAATTTTCGTTCAAACCCTTAAAAATGATAGCCCCACCATTATTCCTCAAGTAAAAACATTCCGCAAATAAGTTGTACGTGACTTTATTTATAATTTTTATCATCATCCTATAATAGCCCATCTCTAATCTCTATTGGCTACCCTTACCTGTGCCTTCTGGTTCATTTAAAGATTCCATATCCCTCCAGTTGACCCTTAATTACTTCAGCACTTCTATACATTTTGCCCAGTCCACCCTATCAAATGCCTTCTTGAAATCCACAAAGCAAGCAAAAATATCTTTCCCATATTCTAGGTTTCTTTCTACTAGCATCCTCATCACTTCTATTGTTTCCTGTGTTCCCGTCCCTCTCCTATATCCAAATTGGTTGACATTGAGGTATCCATTAGCCTTACTCTCCTGCCTTCTATCTATAATTCTAAGGATTACTTTGGCCACCTAGGATATTAAATGTATTGTCCTATGGTGTTCTTTTTCAGAATCAGAAATAACATGTCTTCATGAAGCCCTTCTGGCCACATTCCATCCTCTTAAACCTGGTGAATCAGCACAATAGGTTTCCCCCTTCTGTTCTGACTCATACTCTTTAGAAACTTAGAAGGTATGTTATCCATTCCCACTTCCTTATACCTTTTCATGTCTCATAGTGCTCTTTCGATTCCACTATCAATGATACCAGATCCGATGCCATCTGTGTCTAGTCATCTTCTGCTCCTTTTATCTATTTGTCCTTATTTCCTTACCATAGAGCCCTTCCATGCATTCCTTTCACCTTTCTTGGATCTCTTTTAGCTATAAGATCAACTTTCCTGACTTGTCTCTCATTGCCACAATTCCCTTTCCAACCCATTGCTTTACTTTCCTATGCAGAGCATCTGATTATCCCTCTTTTTGAAATTTTTTTTAAGAAATCCATCTGCCCTCTTCACCATGATCTTTTGCTTACTTTGGTGCCTGCGGTTGAATTCCGTGTAATTCCCCTTGGTGAGCTCTGAGTTACCTCTTCAATTGGGATCTTCCATTCCATATCTTAAACCTATCCGTCTCTCAGCTTCTTCCTAGTGTACCTGCGTCAAGATTGATGCCTGGACCATATATTCATGATTACTAGATTATTTCTTTGGCAAGACTCCACATCTATATTGCTCTGATCATTTCTCCTTCCTAGCCCATAATTGCCTACCTCCTACCCATCTCTCCCTTCATCCACCACCACATTCCAATCCTCCATTACTATCAACTGGTTGCTCCTACTTGATCCTTCAATTATTTCCTCCATCTAATCGTATATCCCATCTACTTTTCCTCTCTATGATTCAAAGTAAGCATAGAGGCCTCAATTTAGCTAAGTGCATTGGATCTCTCCAACTCCAATATATATCACTATATAGTACTCACTCCAATAGTTTCCTTTATCTTTACATCTTACTTCACTTAGACCCATGATGTCTACACCCACCCTCACAATTTTTTCTTTATATTCTGAAACTTGCCTGCCCTTAGGATAATCCTGACATTCCACATACCCATTCTGATTGTCGCATTCCTCTTCTTCAACCTCTTTTCCTCTGCTTCAGGTTTTGCCTCTACTTTCATGCAAGGATTTCATGTGATGATGACCACATTCCCTTGGTCCCTCTGCAGTTGGGCATGACATCCAGCCCACTGGGCTGAGTCTTGTAGTCACTAGGATTCATTTTCATTATAGTTCTGTCCATAGATTCATGGATTTTAATCGAGCTGGTATTCCATTGCCTTCTCAATACCGTTTTTTCATTACACCGTCTTTTGAGAGGCTGCCCACTATCTGACTATCTAGTGCGGACTATCATTTGTCTGTCTCCTAACCTTTGACCTATCTGGCACAGTTGGCTTTACCAGGAGCAATGCTTCCTCTAGTTCCACTCTAGGGGTCATTGGAGCACACAAGTCTTTCCACCACACCAACGTTGTAGTCCTTGGGAAGAAAATCAATGCAGTATTCGTGGGAAATTTAAGCCACTTCATCCTACGTATTGTGGATGCCTTCCCTCATAGTTTTTCTCATTGAGCCTGTGCCTGTGTGAGCCTCAGGATGTTTGATTGAAGTATATGCTTCCATTGAGGAAAAATGATTATTCACCTTGACCAGGACTAGTGAGTATTGCTCAGGCTGAAACCTTAGTACCTGTTCTCTAATATCTGTTTCTTTGACTCATGCTTGGCCTTTGCTTTGGCCATTTACCTTGATCAACCTTTTTTTTGGAATTGGCTTGCTACATCATGTTTAATAGGACTATTTTGTGATGAGCATGTGAAATATTTTTATTATTTCAAAGGTTTCTTGACCCCAAGTGATTTTTATGTCATTGGCTTCAAATTTTTAGTGTAATTAGGTCTGTGTAAGAGTTTAATTTTTCATTTAGAATATTACTTTTAAAAATCTGAACTAATGGAAAATGAATATGCATTAGAGTAGGTATTAAGGTGCTATTCTTCTCTTTATTATACAAAAATGTTGCAGGTACAGTTTAACCTTGCTGATTTCACTCGTCGTGCCTATGGCTCAAACTATATTGAAACAACGCGTGTTCAGATTCATGCAAATTGTAGAATTCGTCGCATCTATTTCTCTGACCGCTTGTACACTGAAGATGAGCTTCCAGCTGAGTTCAAATTATTTGTTCCACTTGCAAATGGAAAACCATCCAAAAGAAAATTTTGAGTAACATTGCCGATGAAGACTAGAATAATTGAGCCATTATAATGTGTTTAAAAAAAATAACAATACATTCAATAAAAATTCTTTGACAGATTTTAATGTTGATCTCATGCTTTTATTTTATTCAGTAAATCTAAGGCAAACACATGAGAAATAAATATCTAATTTTTATGTAGATACACTTAGTGATCCGTCAGTTACTCTGCACTAGACAAAATTTTCCAGCTCTCTAGATACGCGGCTGTAGGACATGAGGCTTTTTTGCTTAGAAATGCTGCAAATATGTATTTAGGGGACAGTTCCTGGTAATATGCCTTTCTTTTAAATGTTTTGATGGTAAAGTCATTTTTACTTTCACTGTCTGCCACTTGCTGGCAGGGAAATAGGACTGAGAAGAATCGGATGGAAGATCACTCCTTCATAATTTGAGCCAAGTCCAGTGGTGCTTGACTCTGTAATCAAAAAGTAACCGGTGTTTCCATCATGGCATGTCATGCCCTGAACAATTATTTTCAAGGGTTGTTCTTCAAGTCAATGATTTGAGGGACCATAAAGCTGTATTAAGTCACTATTCAACTTTATCTGTCCACCTTGTACCCTCAAGTACAAGCAGTAGCTTGCATGTTTCTGAGCGGCACTGAGAATATCATCATAATGTCTCACTACATCTCTAGGTCTGACAGAAGCGATAAAATAAGAGAGATACGTTGCTGAACAGATAGGTACAAAAACTTGTTCTTTCCACACACAACAAGCAACCACAATAAAACCTGAGCTCCACTGAATACACTCCCATAATAAACGTCACCATTTCACCTCCTCATACCATACTGCTTTACACAGCTGCCATCGTAACACCCCCTGCTACAGGCCCATATGGTGGCTCGCAGGGTAGTATGTAGATGTACACGCAATTGGGTCAATTAGACCCAAGCACATTTCAAATAATTGTAACTTTGTCAATTGTAATCAATGAATCTTTTGCTTCCATGTAGCTGACTTTAAATTTGTTTTTTATATACCAAGTAATTTTCCCAGCTTTCGGGTTATTACTTCTTGTGCAATTTCTGACAGATTTATCTATCTGGGTCTTTCAGACCTGTAGTGATTCTACCCATATTTTATTTGAATTTTTCTTATTTGCATTTTTATTCAATTAATTGGTATTTGTTCCATTGTTGTGTTATTTTCCTGGATTTTGGTTCCCCAGGAAAAATCAATTAAAATATTCACTAAAAAGTCTGAAAATCCGTGTATGCAATTGTGCACTAAATTAGTCGAACGCTTGTCTGCATCCAAAGTACAGCGGGTTCGTCAACTCCTTAGTGAGGAAGAACTTGGAGACCGCAAGCCTTCACAATTTCTCCGTCATCTACACTCTCTCAGTGGAACATCTAACCTGTAAGACAATATCCTGCGTCAACTGTGGCTTCGTTGATTACCATCCAACGTGCAGGCGATTCTCACAGCACAAGCAGAACTTTCCTTGGACAAATTATCAGAGGTTGCTGACACAATTGTAGAGGTATCTTCAACTGCATCTCCTCTTGCAGTCCTGCTGCCACTGCTAAAAATGGTAACATAGAATATGCATTACTCAATGCAATAAAGAGTTTATGGAGAAAATTTGATAATTTTACCGCATTTCACAACCGTCGATCTCGTTCGCATAGTCATGGCCGTCAGTAAACCCGAGATAAATCAAACTCTCAAGAGATACAAACTTCTAGAGGAGATGATCGCGTACCCAGTACCACTGGTACCACGCTGAATTTCAAAACAAGGCAAAAAGTGTGTACCACCTTGTAATTAGCAGGAAAACGAGAAGGGCAGTTCTTAATGGTGGCGAATGACTGCCTTGGCCCTGATAGCCGCCTTTTTGTTGCGGATCAGACGACAAAACTACAATTCCTGATTGACACTGGATCTGACATTTCTTGTTATCCACGATACTGTCTGCGAGACAAACGAGTTGCAACTGATTTTGAGCTTAGCACTACGAACAACTCCAAAATCAAGACATGGTTTTCTCCCAAAAACTCTTAATCTGGGACTTTGTCGTAATTTCTTGTGGAGATTCATCATTACTGATGTAAGCGTACCGATACTCGGTTCAGATTTTCTTGCACATTACCACCTGCTGCCAGATTGTCGATTGAAATGTTTAATTGATGTCAGCACTGGCATTGCAACAAATGCCCTCATTCGAAAGGCCTCGCAGTGCAGCGTAAGGGCCATCACAGAAATATCTGATTCATTCTCTTCCCTGCTTAAGGAGTTTCCAGATCACTCGACCACCTGGATTACCACAGGTCGTAAAACATGACACAGTTCATCATATCAGAATGACTAATGGCCCGCCGATTTCTTGTCGTCCACGCCATTTAGCTCCTGAGAAATTAAACATCGCTAAGAAAGAATTTTCAGGGATGCTCAAAGCTGAAACCATTCACCCTTCCGAGAGCTCTTGGTCTTCAGCATTACATTTAGCCCCAAAAGGGAAAAATGGTCTGGGTCTCGCTAATGCGACTCTTCTTGTTCACCCTTGCATAGGTGTGCCTCCTGGTTTATTTACTGATGCATCCAACCTTTCAATCGGCGCCTGTCTTCAACAGTTCGTTTGTAACTCTTGGGGACCACTTGCTTTCTTTTCCAAGAAGATGTCTCCACGAGAAAGTGCTTGGCCTGCTTACCATAAAGAACTTCTTGCTATCTACGAAGCTGTTCATTATTTCCACCATTTTTTAGAGGGTCAACCCTTCAGCATCTTCACTGACCACAAGCCATTGATTTATGCATTCAAGCAGCGTCGTGACAAGCTTCTACCTGTTCAAATCAACCAGCTTTCATTCATCTCAGAGTTCACAATGGATATACAATCCATCAGTGGATCTCCAAACGTTGTTGCCAACACGTTGTCACGTATCGAGGCAATCTCCACTCCATTGGATTATCAAGCTCTGGCCAGATCTCAAAACGAAGATGATGAGATCCAGAAACATCTTCAAGAAGAATCTTCTCTTCGACTTGAAAAAGTTCTCATCCCTGGAACTAAAACTTCTGTATACTACGATCTTTCTACAGGAAAGGCAAGACCATACGTCATGCTACCATTCCGGTGACTCGTATTCAATCAACTGCACAACTTGAGCCATTCTGGTATTAAAGCTACTGCCAGACTCATCAGCGATCGATTCGTTTGGCCTTTAATGAGGAAGGATTGTCGACATTGGACCCTAGCTTGTTTGTCTTGCCAACGTTCAAAAGTAACTCGCTACGTTAAATCACCTGTTGGGAATTTCCATATGCCTACATGGCATTTTGCAAATGTACACATTGACCTCATTGGACCACTTCCGCCATCACAATCTTTTCGATATTGTTTAACAATTATTGACTGTTTCACTCGATGGCCTGAAGTTTACCCACTGGTGTCTATCACTGCAGAATCTGTTATCCAAGCATTCTTAACTTGCTGGATTTTGCATTTGGGATGTCCTCAAGACTTGACATCAGATAGTGGAACTCAATTCAGGTTATACATTTTCAAGGCATTCACAAAACAATTTGGTATAACTCACCATTTCGCAACAAGTTGGCATCCCGAAGCAAACGGACTGATTGAGCGAGTACATCGGCAACTAAAAGCTGCTATTATGGCTCATGCAAGCGTCAATTGGATTGAATCAATTCCTCTTATTTTACTTGGAATTCGATCTTCATTCAAGGAAGATATTGCCACTACCTCTGCTGAGTTGGTCTACGGAGAACCACTGCGCTTCCCCAGCGAAGTGATTTGTTCACCTTCAGTAGACGAGTCCGAAGAATATCCGGCTATCTTATCAAATTTAATGGAATGCATGTCTAAATTACGACCTGTGCCTGCATCCAGGCATGCCCAGCCAGGGTCGTTTGTTTTCATAGATCTTACAAACTGTAGTCATGCATTTCTATGGCATGGTCAAGCTCTCAAATCATTACAACAACCATATGATGGCCCATACAAAATACTTTCTCGAACCGGAAAAACTATAACACGCAATATCAATGGTAATTCAATACTAGTCTCTATTGATCGTGTCAAACCAGCTTATATATTAGCAAATCAAGAGTCAACAGCAAATTTACCATCATCAACACTAATGCCTGAACCTGTTCCTGACTCTATTTCTGCTCCAGCTCCTGCTCCTGAGCGCAGAACTCATACCGGCAGAAGAGTGCGGTTTAGAAACATTTTAGATTTGTGAATATTTATATGTCTATTTTTTTTATTCCGCAGGGGGGTGGTGTAGTGATTCTACACACATTTTATTTGAATTTTTCTTATTTGCATTTTTATTCAATTAATTTGTATTTTTTCCATTGTTATGTTATTTTCCTAGATTTTGGTTCCCAAGGAAAAATCAATAAATACATTCACCAAATAGGCTAACAACATATTTTTTGTGTTCTAAAGAATAATTTAATCGTGTGGTTGGAATAAGCCTATACCATCCACAGACCCATCTGTAGTACTTGTAACACTTTATTGTATTTCTTGTTTATTTTGGTCTCATTTTAGCCATAATTATTGCCAGGAAATATTTGCATAAATGGAATTTTTAATTATTTGTCGTATATATAGCATAATTTATTTATAACAATCATTTTATAGTATTATTATTATTTCAGCCTACATTTGATGAATATTTCAGTAACTTATTCCATTTTGCAATCATGTTTGTGGGAATGAATCATTCAAATGATATATTGACAATATATAATTTCTAGTATATATGCATAACCTCTGCTTAGTATTCTTAGTTTGGAAGATGAGAAATCTCACTTGTTGTACCAAATGTCATGGGATATAAATTGGCCTTGGTCATTGCCATTTTATTGTGTAAATGTGCGATCTAATTATGAGAATAATGGCAAAAGGACTTACTTTTAAGATCTCCCAAAATAAATTTAGTATTACCATTGCTACACCATGAAAAACCTTGACATTATTGCATTAAGTGTAGGTTGTTGTTAGAAACAGAATGGGGAAACACCTTGAGATTGCAAATAGTTATGCAAAATGCTGCACAATTTTATCGCTACTGAATCACTCAAATATTTTATTTTCATTCTTGAATAATCCAGATATGTCAAGAAAATATTGAAATGCAATGGCTTGTTGTCAAGTGTCACAATATGAAAACACTAAGCATTCAGAAGGGAAGTGTCTGGTAGTTTTCAATTTGACCCTCAAGGAAGGAAATAGTTAAAAATCATCTAAGAGGCCCATCAACTCACTCTGTTTTCATTCAAATTCCATTGTAACCACATGTGCACATTATAATAAGACTTTAGAGAAACTTTGCTGACTTTGCATCCAAAAAGTTTTATGGTTTGGAGTGCAAATTGATTGGTGCACGAAAATTTCCGCACTATCATGTGAACTCCAACATATTGTTAATTGTTTTTTCCAAAAAAAAAAGAGAATCAACCTGTTTGTAGTAAATACAAATAGATAATACAATACAAATTTATTTGCCCAAAGATCAGGATACAATTAATGCACACTAGCTGACCCGTGCGAATATTTCGCACAGCATGCAGCTTCTTCCTGTTTCTTCCTTCTTTCTTCCTGTTTACCTACCTGTCGAATATTTCGCACAGTATGCAGCTTCTTCCTATTTCTTCCTTCTTTCTTCCTGTTTACCTACCTGTTGAATATTTCATACAGTATGCAGCGTCTTCCTGTTCTTCTACCTGTTTCTTCCCATGGACAATTATGCTATTTTTGTTTGTGTTAAAGAAACATAACGTAAACAGTCACACGGATTGCATGTAGAATGTAAACAATCTAACTAAACGATGTGTTAATAGATGGGGCCTCCTACAGTCTTTTAAGCACGTAACCATTGGCAACATATTAGTTGATTATATTATCAACAGATGGCACTGTATCATTTTTAACATAAACTTTAATTTTAAATTTAAACCAGTTGTCTATTTTTCGTCAATAGTGGGGAACATAAGCTTTGAAACGATGTTCGAATCATTAATTTTAATGAAGAATTGTGGGAGTTATGGCATTGCAACAAAAACACCTTTAAGAAATAATATATATGATGATATAAGGCATGTCATTTTAGGTACATACCATAAAAACTTGATGTGCATATCACAATTATCTCCATACTATAGAGTCCTATTAAATTAAATATTTTATAACCAATAATAGATTTTCTTTAGTCCCCAGTTTACTATATTATATTACCCTTTATTCAAATACTCTTGCACAGAATTATACATTTTCTGTTGCAAGTACTATTTTAATTTGGATTTGAAACAGCCCATACTTTTTATGTATTTTAACTCCGAGGGCAAATTATTAAATAATTTAATACCCATTTCTTTAGGGGCAATTTTTAGCAACTTAGTTCTGACAGTTTGGTAGTGAGTGTCATTTCCACTTCTTGTATGGTGATCGTGAAAGTCACAGTTCCGGGCAAAACTATGTAGATTAGCTTTTACATAGATAATTAGGTTCATTATGTATATGCAAGGAAGAGGAAGTAGGTTCAGGTTTGTAAAAATTGGTCTCGATGGTGAGGAATGCAGTTTTCCAGCTATTATTCTTACTGCTCTCTTTTGGATCTTAAAGATGTTTAGTGATAAATGTGAAGAGCCCCAAAATCAGATGCTATAGTTAATATGCGAATAAAATTCGCCAAAATAAAGATTTATCAAAACTGTTTTGCTTGTTGAATACCATAGCTGTCTTAGAAGGTAGCACGTTGTAGATAAGTAAATTTATTACATAAGTGTTGGATATGTTCTTCCCATGAGATGTTTGAGCTTAGTTGGACACCTTAGAACTTCACTGAAGAGACCTGTTTAATGGATTTACCATTAACTGTTACTAACATACTTTCATCTTTCTTTTTATGTGAAAAATAGACCATTTTACTTTTGTGCATATTAAGATTTAATAGATTATCACAGCACCATATACTAATAAATTCATTTGCTAATTTAGAACTTTTTACAAGGCAATCCTGTGAGCTTGATGATATTACTACATTGGTATCATCAGCCTGTATAATTGGCGTCATTCCTGGAATTCCAGAGTTGATTTGGAAGATCATTAACGTAAACAAGAAAGAGAAAGGGGCCCAGAATGGATGCCTGAGGAACCCCTAAGGAGCTATAACACACATTTGATGTAAACTTTATCCCATCAACACTAAGAGTTACTACTTGAGAACGTTTTGACAAATAAGATTTAAACCAGTCTAGGCATACACCTCTGATTCCAATTCTTTCTAGTTTAGCAAGGAGCCTATTATGGTTGACATGATCAAATGCCTTTGACAAATCAAAAAACAATCCTAAGGTCTGCTGTTTATTGTTAATAAAACTAAGTATCATATCCAGAGCATCATATATTGCCGACACAGTAGATTTCCCTTTCCTGAAACCATGCTGGGAAGTGGAGATTATACCACACTTTTCAACATTTGCCAAAATTCTTGCATAAATGATCTTCTCAAAAATTTTAGAAAAAGTATTTTGAATTGAAATAGGCATATAATTGCTTAGATCATCAGAACTACCACTGTTTTTATAGATTGGAACAATTTTTGACTTTTTTAATAATGAAGGGAAAACACCTCGATTCATTGATTCATTTATAAGGTATAACAGGGGTTGCTTTATATGCTCAAAGCAATAAAAAATGACTATTCCTGGGATTTCATCTGGTCCGGCACTACCTTTATTACAAAGTTGAGAAATAATAATGTTGAGTTCTGACTCTGTACAGGAGTTTGCAAAGAAAGAGGAAGGAGTATTGAAATTGAGTAATCCTGTATTAGAGGAAGTTGTTCTTTGGGTAGTTGTAAAGTAATTATTAAAATGATTAGCTACTGAGCTATAGCTTGTAATGTCACCTTTAACTTTAGGGAGAATAGGGTGTGATATTTTACCTTTTGAGTTTTTTATTATTTCCCAGGCAGCTTTAGATTTATTGCTAGCAGTTAGCATTATCCTATCATTATATGTTCTTTTAGAAGTGATTAATAATTTTCTGTAATGCTTCTTGAGCACCTGGTATTTCCCATGTTGTGCATCATCAAAAAGATTTTGCCTCAATGAGGCAAATAGGTTTTTCAGAAGAACTGAATAATAGCATATCTCATCAGTGACCCATGTGTTGCCTCTTGTTTTTTTATGTACCCTTGTTTGTTGAAGGGGAAAGCACAAGTCAAAACAGTATTTAAACATTCTATAGAAACTAGGAAAAGCTTTGTGTACAGTTTTAGCTCTAAAAACATCAGCCCATTTCTCTATTTGGTTCATATTAGGTTCATAGAACATAGTATCTGAATATTTGGGCACGAAAAATTCCTCATGTAATGAGTTTTAGCCTTGGGTGGGGAATTCACAGTAATGGAGGATAAGATGAGTAAGTGAAATGGGATGGGGAAATATATGACATTAGTTTTTACATTACATAAATGGACATTAGTGATACAGTAGTCTAAAAGACTTTGAGATGTGTGAGTCACTCTTGTAGGTTGAAGATTAGTTACATTCATATTATAAGAAAGAATAAGGCCAATTTACTCCTTTTTTGCATGAGATTCTTTGAGAAAGTTACAGCTAAAATCACCCGTTAAAATTACATTTGGATCGTAATATAAATTATGAATTGAATCCAGTAGTCTGGACAATTTATGAAGGAAAACATTAAAATCTGCTGATGGCGGTCGGTATAATGATACAATCATAAAAGAAGTATCATTCAGGCTGTTGTTAGCTATGCAAGATTCAAAAAGTTTTTCCTTGTTTAGAGGGCAACAGCTGAAATTAATAGAATTGACGTTCAATCTTTCTGAGATAAAAATTAAGATACCACCATTTTTATGCACCGTTCTACAATAATAATCAGCAATTGTGAACCCCATCAAAAAAATCTAGTTTTCACTCTTTTTGAACTCCATTGAATCTCATTTTTCCTCCATTAAATCTGATTTTCAACTATTTTTGAACTCATTTTCAACTCTTTGATTTCATTTTCACTCTTTTTCAACTCAATTGAATCTCATTTTGACTTTTTCAACTCAATTGAATCTCATTTTCCCTCTATTAAATCTGATTTTCAACTATTTTTGAACTCATTTTCACTCATTTGAATCTCTCTTGAAACTATTCTTAAACTCATTTTCAACGATGTTAGAAACACATTTTCGACTGATTTAAACTGATTTTCCCATGTTTCAAATTGCAAAGGAATTGCAAATGAGTGGAGAAAATGAGATGAAAATTAGATTTTAAACTGTTGCAAAAGAGATATTTTTCCACTGGGTATTTAAGGAGTGTGTATAGGTACATACTCCTTAGATACCCTGTGGAAAACTGAACAACTTACCCTGAATCATGAAAATATCTAATTAGAAATAGGCTTCATGCTTTACCAATGTCATATCATCTTTCAAATAGACTATATATTAATCATTTGAATCACCTCTAACGGGACATAGAGCAAGCTATTTGAATTACATGGTATACATCCATACATTCTGTTGATCTTTAGATCGAATTTGCTTTTGATTACAACTAAGACCATGATTGCAACTACCAAACCATAATATAGGAATGCAATGGACTCTCAAAGGATTATATTTCTTTTACTATTGTATATGCTCATCAAAGTCTTGTTGATGCTTGTTGATGATTTTCATGGCCCTGTCATTATATGCTTCAGTCTTCTTTCCTCTTCAAGCGTGAACTCATTTTCAAGTTTTGGAATTTTTATGCCAGCACAAAACATTCTTTGCATGCGAACACCGGCCAATGCATATGGTTGAAGGATCACCATTGTTTCTATCTCTTTTCTAAACTGCATGCAGTACTTTCTCTTGGAAGCTGCATACCGATGACCATAATTTATCTCTCTGAAAGTTTAACAAATTATGAGATAAATCATTTACCCAGAATATTTCTTTAAAAAAAATGAAGTGATTAAAATAAAATAGGTTCCATTGTTCCTGAAAATAGAGCTGCAAATTGAAGTATAGGGTTGTGATGCAGATAGACTCTAAAGGTGATGCTAAAGAAAAAAAATAACTGTGAGTACTAGTAATAATGCCTGCGTAAACTAAAAGCAAAGAAGAGAACAAATGTGATGATATAAAGGTGTGATGTAATTTGCTTGTTCATGATGTGATATTGAAAAATGGAGATGAAAGAGCATTTAGTATGATTGAAAGTATCTCTGCAGAAGTAATAAAAAAAATTTGAGAGAATTAAATGTTCCAAACCTGGCCGCCATATCTGTGGTTTGGGCTAACTTCCTCAGGTATCATATCTCTGGAAGGACCCGTAGATACAGTTACCTGGTTTGTACCTTACATTCATATGGTCAAGGAAAAGGGGGAGTAGGTGATGCACTCCACAAGTAGTAGCTGGGTGATAAGTCATTAGACCTCTACATATTCTAGTCCCTTTTATCCATTAATGCAGAAGGATGGGGAAGAGAAAGGAGCCAAGGGTTTGCCATTGATGGTTTTTTAAAGTGAATTAATAGTAGTCATTCACTCAACAAATATGAATGAAATATTTGTTTCCCTACTTCCATTCAAATAATTTGCTGGAACATTGATTTTCCCTGCTATTTTCTGATAAATTTTGCTCCAGACTCTGTAGTCGTTGATTAAAGGAAATACTGACTCTGACTAGTATTCTTAGCCTCAAAATAACCATGGTAAACATTTGGAAAGTGGTTTGTGTGATATGGGGCAAGAAGACTCTGCTAATGAGGAGTCGAAGGAGGATCCTCACAGGAAAGGGACCTTTAAAAAAAATCGGTCAACAGTTGAACCCCGTTTAGATATTTCCTACCATCAATTTTTGGTAAAGGGCCCCTAAGGAGCCTGCCTGATATGTTCAATAGTATTAGAGTATGTTTCCTCCACTTTCCCATGATACATACTTATACATTATTTCTAATGGTGTAATTCATTTGAGTGAATGTATTGATTGTCACTTACTTGGAAGGATGTTAAGAGGAAGGTTGTTCTGATGATTGAGTGATGCTGTCATGAAAAAGATTGATATTTTCTATGCTCTCATCAAGGAAAAAAGTATTTTTATATAGTGCTATTGGGGAATTACTCCTAATGAATTGAGAAAAGCTGTTGTGTACTTCCAACTATAGAGTCATCTTTTGTATGTACACACAAAACTGTAAAAGTAAGGTATGATTTTGATAGCAAGGAGAAATCATGTATGAGTCAAGGGGATCATACTGTTCTGTTGCCTCTCCTGTTAGCCTCTACATACATAAAAGATTGTCCAAAAACAGGGTGTTGACCATTATTTTATTGTTGATGTTTTTGCCTAAACTATATTGAGGAAACATCTCAACCATTTTAACATGTTGAAAATATTAGATTTAATGTTACATGGGGTTTACCCTTAAAATCCCATATCATGTAAAATTAAGGAAAGGAAAGCCATTCATCTTTTGAAAGGAAAGTGTAAGGAATTCACTCAAAGGAATGAAATGCAATTAAAACATCAAAAGGAGTATTATTAATTAGCAAGAAAAATTATGGAGACAAAATATAAGTGAGATGTAAAGTAGTGGGAGAAGTAGCATTATAGTTTTAGCAGAAAGGAACTTTTTGCCACAGATAATGTGGGTTCGTACATGAGGAAGATCTTGATGTGGACCTTGTAGAAGTTTGGCATTGCAGAGCCTTGCAGATAATGGCCTACACCTGCAAGGAACTAATGTTTCGCAGTATGTTCCTGCTGGAGGATGTAATAAATATTCCATGAATTCAACGGGCTAAAATTTTGCCTAAACAAGAAAACAAATGAGATGCCAGCTCCATGGAAAGAGGAGGAGGTGATGAGGTACGATACACATTGCAGCATGAAATGAAGCATGTTAGAAAATCCAGTTCATACATCTGGGGGGTCACTCTGCAGTTGCAATAACTTATGGTCAAAACCTGTTTTTTCAGTGAACTGCAGTTTGTGAGCTAGAATGGATCATTTGGCAGATTATACACACCGTGGGAAGTTATTAAAATGAGTTTACAACGAGAAAAGTGAAGGAGGGTGAGTGTTATCTATAGTCATGCTCTGTTACCGACCAATCTAAGGATCAAACCCAAATATTTGCGCGTTAATCACGCAATACTCACAAGGGAAACTGTAATCTTTTTTTTCCATCTATATCGTTAATAGAGTTTATCGAGTGAATGCTATTCATTGGGAGTTCCAGCTCCGTTGAGTGGCTGAATGGACTGGACTGTATTGATAGTATCGCCACCACTGCACTTGAAATTTCGTGTGGAGGGTCGAGGCGTTTCCATGGAGATTTTCTTTTCTGTTGTTTATTGTGCGTAACCAACGTAACTCAAAGCGTACTCCGTGGAGGAACCCGCATAATGTATATTATTCCAGGCCAAAACTAGTCGGTGGCTGTCGTATTAATAGGGCTATCTCTAGAGCTGTGCTGAAGCCCGTAGACTTCGTGGAATATCAGATGAATTTTACTCTTCAATTTAAAATTTGCGGTGAAGCTTTATTTAATGCCGAAATTATAGCTTAAGATATCCCACATCGGAAGCCTCACGGCGCGCGCGCGGGAGTTTCCCTGAGAACGAATTTCTTCGCCGATGTGCGTGAAATTTATGAATTTGTGCTGTTATGACAACATTTTGCTACTCTTCGTGTGCTTAACGCTTATTTTGAATTTATCGCATGAAATAGATTTTCTCTCTATCATTAAAATATTAAAATAAGAAAACGCCTTGGCGGTGCCTGTAACTTCGCGGAAAGGCTTGAAGAAAAGGTCTAGGAGAGAATGCTGGGCATCAAATGCCGTGAATAATCTTCGCTGAAGGGTTTTACGGAGTATGCGAGCCCTGATAAATCCTTAAACTTAAATTAAATACTTATTAAATTAAATTATATTAAATTAAAAATTAAATAATAAAACAAATAAACTTAAAATAAAAATTTAAAATATCCCTGGTAACGTCCCATCCCACAGACGAAGTGTACACTGGAAGTGTTCTAGTAGTGAAGACGCAGTGTATTTTTCTACGATTTAATTATGGTCAACTAGTTCCAACGCAACGGTACATGATAATAACGCCGTTGATTTCCATTGGATTTCCGCATAATTAACCCTGAATAGATCGAATATACTTGTGCTCTCTAAACAGAACCGAACTAGAGAGCGAGATTTAAAAGATTTTCACCACTTCCGGGATACGAACCCGAATCCTCATGAAGAATGACCAGAATTATAGTTTGCCGTCACACTTCACTATTTTGAGGAGGAAACGACAGCGCTGGCCTTATTTCTGCCGTCGGCGATAGGCACACCACGTTGCTGCCATTGAGTGTACCGTGGTGCTCTGCTGGATAGAATGATAATAATTATTTTAAGGTCCATTCCGATTATCTCCGATGCCACACGACGCAAGTAGAGGAATTAAGGTTACCCAAGACGTGGGCAGAACTTTTCGCTTGACGGAAATTCATCTCATCGACAGTAAGGATGTCTCATCGATGTAACAATTATGTCGCCGCTACGGAGATTTTCTATGAGCAAAATTAATGCTGTTTCACTCATTTCGTGCCATGTCTTAAGAAAAAACAATAAAAAGAAAGGAAAACAAGTAAAACTTAGGGTAAATCTCCGCTTGCGTCACACACCCTTCAAAAATTTTTTTCGATGACGAACGTAGTTCCTACGTCGTCCCTTTGTATCTTAGCGACGTGAAACAATAATCGTAGTTAGCTCATTTCCAGCCATACATATCTAATTAAATACGATGAAACAAGTACTCGAAGGAGCTGGTAACATATTTCGGAAAAATTATTAGCAGGGAATGACTCAATGCCCTCGATGTCATGCCCACAACTTCTTGGTTGCAGTGTAATTTCGCTACGTTAAAAATTGTTAGATAGTTGTTAGAGATAAGCTCATTGCCAGCAATGCCTTTTGAAATACGATGAAGGATATGATAACGAGTTGATGATTAGAGCGCAGAACTGTTTGCATCAATGAAGTACCAATTATGTAAAAGAAATACAAGACGATTTATTTGCTTCATTACTCCGTCCCGCTATATAAGGCGAAGTAAGATTTCATGAACTACCCTCATCCCTTCTCAATCTTACTTAAGTAATTAAAGCTTTTGGAAGCATGCGTATAGGTAAACTTTTCGATGAACGTTTCCCTGAACATACATTATAGGCAGTTCTGAGAATGAGAGCGTGCCGAGGAACTGAACTATGGAGGGGCAGCTCATATTCTTTCACCGGGGAGGGAGGTTGTGATTCTCTATACGTTTGAAGGTTTTATTTTTAGTGTTGCATATTACTGATGCTCACGGCGCAAAATATAAGGTTAGATTTTTGCTCTCTTACAAGAGGGAATAAATAGCCGAATCCCCAGTTGGCACGCCTGTATTTATGATTTAGGTGAGTTCTGAGCCATCAGCCGCTGTTTTAGTTCGCAGTACTTATAATCGTAATGTCGATATTTATTTTTCTCTAATCCTTTTTTCGATGGAAATACGCCACTTTTGCGACGCTAAAACTATGATCTTCGTCGAATAAGTGACGTCGTACCCCCTCACCCCTATTCAAGAGGCAAGGTACTAAAGCAGAGCCCAATCTCCCCCTGATGTGTGTGCAGCAAAAGCTGATTACCGTAAAAAAATTCTTTGCTCCCTAAGTCGCTGTCTGTTCTCTATCTCACTATCGATTCTGATATAATTTACGCCAATTCTTAAAATGAGTGGCATGCATTATGTCACTGGCTAATAATGCTATCATATATGAAAATTTCAAATCCCACGATTCCACAGCCGCATTCAACGGAAATAGTAAGCAGCTATCGTCGAGGCATGGTAAAAGTGAATTATTACGTGTGTACACATGTACTAAATACCGTAAGCCGGGGTGAAGCCTGTACAATTTTTGAGGATTTTTCTCAATTTTCTGTGTATTTCAATGAAAGTTATGCTGATCTAACTCAATCTATTAACTAATCGTTTCACGTTTGAATATTAACAATCAAACCGCCACAAGCTCAAGAAAAAAGAGTTTACATAGTACCGCCTTCACCCTGCGAAGTGGGGTGAACATGGATCACCAACGTTTTTCATTCAAAAATCGTTGACATTGGCTTCTATTTCAACTTCATCCCATTGGTTTCATGCTCGGACTCCTCTAACGAACTGTGTAAATGCCTTACCAACCCCATGCGCTGATTAGATTTTCCATTGCAAAGCGTGTTGGCGAATCCTCAAAACCATTGCCATCTTCATCTTGTGTCTTTCAAGACAACAACAACAACTTGGCTGTGGCACATGCTTGTGCCACAGCGTCCAACCATTGCTATTATGAATGCTGTGGAGATAATTTGGATTGTTGAGTTGATTTTCTCGAGTATTTCACCGGTCCATCGTCATGGGGGTAAGTTCATGTATTTGATGTTACGTAGTTGGCTTATATTCCGACTACAACAACCAGATGACTCCTGATTGGTCGGAGGGAGAACTTTGGACTTTACGACGGAAAGGAGGAGTATTATTTCTTTCATTCTCAATGTTTTTAATCGGGTTCCAAGAAATGCTGTGGTTGAAACCAATGTCTCCATTGAATTTATTCCTTATTAGCCGGATCCCAACGGCCTCCTTCGCTAGCCTGTCACAGTAACCGTTGGAACGGCGAATTAGCTTGGCGCTATCCCATTTGATCCTGTGGTCCATATTAATATTGAGCTCAGCTACAGCAGACTTTTCGGGTTGTCCTAGGACTCAAGTGCCTCTGGTGTTCCTGAAGGCTGGTGGCATTAGTTCTGCCAGTCTTCACGGAGACTCGATATCTGATAGACTCCCGGAGTCATTAAGCCTACAGGGTCCTTCACTTTCACGAGTTTTTCTTTATGTGTTTTATTGGTTTATGTGTGGTGTGGATGTTATATCTCTGCAGAATTCTAGAAATTTTTCCAGAAACCTTCGACATGTACGACAGAGTGACCCTGGCGATCGGTTTAGGTTTTTCCTCGTCTGTTTCAAACTCGCGAGAATTGAAAGTTCTTTATATAGCCGACGAGATGCGCCGTTCGTTATATCCATTTAAACGGAATGTGTTTCTTAAATGCCTTAACTCGTTAAGAAGACTCATGATATCGGCTATGGCCTTGGCACGATGTACTAAAGTGGACAGAATAGCTGCTAACTGGGTGGGGTGATGATGACTGCGCCCATTCACATAGAGGATCTGTGTGCGTAGGCTTGAGGTAGACCGTATGTCCTAGCCTACCACTATTCTTCCGATGGACGAGGATATTGAGTAGGGGAATCTGGCAGTTTTTCTCCATCTCCATTATGACCTGAATATTCATATTCTGGTTGTTTATATGACTCAAAAACTGTTTTAAAGCCTAAGATCCATGAGGCCAAGTGAAAAAGGTATCATCTACAGATCGTAAAAAATACCTCGGGCGTAGAGGAGCCGAGGAGAGTTTTTTCACCTCAAAATCTCCCATGAAAAAAATTTTAATGGCTAGAGACACAAGGGAACTCATTGCTACTCCATCAGTCTGCACGTAGAATTCGCCATCTTATTTAAAATAGGTGATCGTCAATGCGTGATGGAACTATTTCACCGTGTCGCTGCTGAAAATATTATTCACGCGAGTAAAGAGTGACACCGCATCTAAGCATATAGTATGTCCGTATCTTTTACTCGAGTATCAGCTGGAGTTTTTACAACCTCGGCTGTGTTTTGGACATGACATTCACTAAGACCAACTGTTAGAGAGTTCGCAACATATTCTTATATAGTTCGCCAAATTATAGGTGGGCGAGTCGATAGAACTCACTCTAGGTCTGAGCACTTCTTTTTTTCGAATTTTACGAAACCCATACATCTATGAAGGAGCTGAAGCTTCAGGCTGTGGATTTCTCGCAGCTTCAGATGGTAAACCAGACTTCTTGATAAAGGAAATTGTTTTCCTTGTTACGGCTTCTTTGGGATCTCGAGGCAATTTCCGGTAAACTCCGTCTTGTAAAATATCGTGTATTTTTCTACGATGTATTTCATTATTCAAGAGAACGGAGGCGTTTGCTTAGTCTGCTATTAAGACAATTACCTCCATGTTAACATGAAGGGTCCGGATGGCAAAAAGCTTATCCGAGAAAAGGCTTGCTTAGGCTTTGACGGTACAGCCCCTCCCAAGACAAAGGAAACCTCGGCTCTCACTTCCTCGGCCAGGTCTCCAGGGAGTGTACGAACGGTCTGTTTAATTCCGCCCGCAAAGTTTTAGTGCTGTATAGCTCTAGATGCAGGAGAAAAGTTACATCCTTTGGGCAAGGCCGTAAAATTTGCCTAATATAATCTTTCATCCGTTAAATAAATCACAACACATTTGCGATCCAATAGAAGGAAGACAGTCTTGGGTTTAGGCATACGATCGAACTTCCTCTTCTGTTTTTCCGCTTCCCCAATTAATAGAATTTCTCCCATATCAGCTGTAGATAGATCAACGAATTCCTAATCCATTTGAGAGAGAGAAGATGCGAGTCGAAGATGGAGCCCCCACAACCTCCTCGCGTTGCAATCCAATAATCTCCATTTTTAATGCATTCGTTCTCGTACAATTGCCAAGCTGGTCCTCCTCAGAATATGATATGCTGCTAGTGATTTTATAAACGACCTCACTATAGCAAATGTAGAAATGGTTTCTTCATCACAACATCTCAAAAAGTAAGCAAGAGAACTGAGCACTCTTGCCTTTTCCTTCCGCAGTTTTTCCAAGTGGCAGGTGCTGCGGTGTACCTCTTCCCCCTTGAGGTCAGTGAAAAAAGACTAAATGATTTCCCGGCGAATGCTTTGAGTAAATTCTTCCCGAGTATTCCACCGGGTTAAATATTGAACAGAGCCGACGTTTCAATTTCGTTTTCAAAAGTCCATCGTCATCATTCATCGTTGGTCGTTCAATCCTTAGATTGGTTGACTGCTGCCCTCCACCCTTCCCTATCTAATGCTAGTCCCCTTACCTCCTGGTATATCTTCACATGTATATACTTACTCTTCATTTGGTCCATAAACTTATTCCTCGGACTTTCTCTGGGGACTTTTCCCTCCATAATACGTTCAATGATGTTCTTCATAAACCCTTTGTGTCTATCGTCATCTGGGTGAGTAAATGTCGTTGAGGTTACGCACGTTAGGTTTATATTCTCATCACTACAATCTGGCGACTCCTGATTGGTAAGAAGGATAAATTTGGACTGAACGACCGAAAGGAAAAGTATTCTTTCTTTTATCTCACCTGTGAGACGTGTGGTTTCTAAGATAATTGTGTCCGAAAATGACCAGTTTGCGATCTTTACGTGACGTTGCCGAACTCGAAATCGCCGCAGTCAGCAATATTTTGCCCAAACTTAATATGCTAAACCACCATATTTTATCTCAGAAATGGAAATATATTAAGACCCTTTTTGGATCTAATCCAATTGCGGATATGCTGTTCCGCAGATTTCTATAACCTAATTTAATAATTATTCCTACCCCTAAGACAATGAAATAAAACCACTTATAAATCGACGTAAGTGATTTTAGTCTTGAAAATGTTTTTCTCTCGTTTGGTCATCTGTCACCATCTTGAAATCATGACGAAATACAAAGAAAGCAGTTTCGTGACACAGGCATATTTTATCAGACTTTTAACTATGTCACAAGAACGAAATAGGACCAGAGGAAGAAAAAGGAAAGACTTGTTTTCGAAGTTCCGCAGAAAATTCGTTATTTACTGAGGGATACTTAGGCACTCTGAATGTCGTCTGTGCATTCATTCTGAGAAAAAATAATGCGTTCCGTGAGAGCGGGAAGCATTAAATTTGTGTTGCAATATTCTCTCATTTTCCTTTTCTAAAAATATAGTGAGTAGAAGGCATTTTTATAGGTGGTCGAAAAGCCCTGTTTTTGGATGCAATAAGCTTTTGAATTTATCATTTTGCAAGACGCTCCGAAGATACCTGCAATTTCAATAAATATGTCATTTTGGATAAGTGCAATGCATATATGTACCTGACCGAGGAAGTAGTTGTGCCTGGGAAATAATGTTCTCCTTGCTTGGATATTTATAAAGTCTTACATCCACGTTTTCAGTCTTATCTTCCTTGAGAGATGAAATTTCGTTTTATTGTTTGAATTTCCTCTTACGCTCGTCGACATTATTTTTTCTAAGTTTCCCGATGACTATTCTTATATGTCCTATAGCATATCTTTCCTGCCACCAGTCGCTATTCTGATCCCTATCTGGTTTCTATTACTTATAGCTTTTGATCCACTTATACTTAGAGGTTAAAACTTTGCCCCGGTAACTCTTCTTGGTCTTTCTTTTCTCTAATACCCGTATATCTTTCTTACAAATACATTGTTCTGAAAGGCACAATGTATCCGAATTTGACTAAACAATATATTCTTAAAGTATTTTTATTTATTAACAAGTTTATTTTTACGAATCAATGTCCTGCGACACTTTCTTTTCTGACATGTAATCATTAAATTTTGGTCTCATTATTCATAAACCATTTATCAATAACCATGGATCATTATTCGCGTCAATGCGGAGACATCCCTTGACTCCTTACTAGGTTGCTCTTCTATTTATCTTTTCAAATTTTAACTAGGTCAATTTTCCAGACAGTTCCAAATGGCGCCGATTACCATATCATTCGCATGTCTCACTGTTGCCTGTGAACTCTGTGAAAGCAAGAGTGTAGGTGCCGGAGAGATCATGGAGAACAATCCAACACGTCATGCCATTTGTTTTTGCTGGCTTGCCATAGGTAGCCGATATTTGTTATATGGAGGCTATCTTCTAAATACCAATGACTGCACCTATCCATTTCAATACTTGAGTCTCAAAAAATTAATTGATTGACTAGTGATTTTATTAGAACATTTGTCATTCGTGATATGTATTTCACCTTTTATTGCTGATCATTCCTCCCCATGAATTTTTTTCTCTTCGTCCATGATTTGTTTCTCCCCAATCTTTTCCTTCTTAAACATGAATGTCACATACTCTCTTCTTGTTTCTCCGTTCATTGTCCCTTTCATTTTAATGTACCAATCGTCGAATGATGATTACTCTATTCATGTATTTCTGACGAGAGAAGATGTTGATGTAAATCTTATAACAATTGACAAAGCAGACAGCCTATGCTGTAAGTTTTTAGTCATATCCACGAGTCGAGAGTGTGACTTGCGATTATAGCGAACTAATATTGATAACTTTAATATTTCAAGAGGCTATTTTATTTTTCTATCATTTTTCTCTGCATGGATTCCTTGAAAATGTCTACTTTAAGTAAATTTTGCTTCCTCGACGCTTAGTAAAATAATAATAAGATGTTATTTCAATCATACTTCAATTGCCTCTCTCTGCAATTTGCGGTAAATCAGCTGAATCGCGATTCTTTGATTTGACTTTAAAATTGTTTTCTATAGTGACCTTCTTCAGAATTCGATTGTCTGGAAATGGAGATGTGCAGCCAACATAGCATGCCTTAAGTTTCCCCTTGAGACAAAATTGATTTTGGAGAAACTTGATTTGGCATGAGAAATAAAAAAATTTTGATGAATTCAATTACAAACTAAATCGCCCATTTCGTATTCGGGCCATTTTAGTCCTGCCCGGCGGTGGATGTGAGTTGAGATGGAACCAGTTTTTGCTGTCTTTTATTTTCGGATGGATTTTAGTTTCTCAGAATCCCATTTTAGCGAATCCGATTTGGATAGACGTAATTTTTTTACTTGGAAAATATATCCTCTGAATAATTAAAAATGATTGCTCAAAATTTTGCCTCAGAGTTGTTAATGGTCGGAATGAAAACGAATAATGCATTTAAAACGTCGCATGAATTTTTTTAAATTGCAATATTATCATGGGGCTCACTATCAGGCCCTCAATATGTGCATGTGTCTAGGGGACTCGTCATCTGTGAGCTTCATGTAATCTAAATGCATTACTTGTCCTGTGAAAAACTACGAGATATCAAGCAGGGATTTAATAGTATGGTACATGATTTATGTACCGAATCATCCCTGCATCCAAATTTTTAAATCACGGCTATATGTTATTCATTTCAATCTGCTCCGCTCCATTCGTTGAAAACAACTAGACGGTTGGTCAAGTATGGGCATTTTATTTCCACTTGATAACTCCAAAATGTGGGACGAATAGTATCTATTCAGCTGCTACAGTACATTTAAATTTAAGTCAATTTCAATTAATTGATTTGGCTCTGGAGTCCCATGCTCAGAACTAAGTAGTTATTGATAGTGCTGGTGGTATATTTTTATGTATTTCAACTGGGTGAGTTTCGTCTCAGTTAAAGATATGCAATCAGAACTAGGGTTTTAAAATTTGATGTAGCCCTATTTTCAACGCATCTTCGGCTGAAATGACCACTAATTTTCGATCAAATAGGAATATAAGTAATGTCTGTAATGGTTGGCTGTAAACTGAGGTTGGATATAACCTGTAATTTTGTGGCATCGCGCTCTTGTTGTTACGGAAAAGGATAGTTCTGATTCCTCTAAAATATGGAACAAAAATTTCCCAACTTTTTTTATTACGGTTTATTTAGTAATTGTTCTGAGTTTTCTGTGTAGCTTGATACCAGCAAAATGGAAGGATTCATTATATTCAGTGATTTCTTTCCCCAGTTACCCTCAACAGGTTTCCTCTACTGATATTTTTAAATAATGAAAAATCCTGTGTGAGTGGAATCGAGTTGGTGTGACAGCTAGAGTACTGTATTTACATCCCGGGACACCGACTTCGATTACTGGCGATGGCGGAGATTTCGCTGTCGATTCTTACTCCAAGTTTCTTTGTAGTGAGCGCTTCAAGCTTGTACTTCCTCCGTCGCATGGGACGTTTAACTGTGGTCCCTTATGTGCCTGTCATCAAGAGTGGGATATTGCTGATAGTGGGTTTTTTTCATTCCCTAAATTATTCTACGCTTACCAACCTTCCCACCTGTCTTTGATGGCGTAAATGATCTCATTTGTCGGTCACATCCTCCTAACCTCAAGCACACCTCCTTTTATGAGCCTGAAACTGACTTAGGAGTCAGCATTTAATTAGTATAATCAAGATAATGACCATTAGTTTTTTAGTTCGGTTAAGTTTAGATAATATCATTATTGCTGAAGTAAGATGGATGACTATTTATTTATTTATTTAATGAAGTCCAAAAACAGCACAAGGCCAATTACAAAGGACTTGTAATGAGCAACAAAAACATCCAATAAATAGCAAACAAAACAGACAACAATGAACAAAACAATATTCAATAGTAATATCAAGTAACAAACATGGAAATGAAGTGTTCATGGGATGGAGAGAGGAGAAGAGAGAAAATTAGGATGGAGATGGTGCACGATAGATGAGGGATGAAAAAAAGAATCCAACTTGGGAACACATTTTCAAAATGTGCTCCCAAGTTTGATTCTTTTTTTCATCCCTCATCTATCGTGCACCATCTCCATCCTGAGTTTCTTTCTACTCCTCTCTCCAGCCCATGAGTATATCAGGAAATACCGTAAAAATGAAAGAGAATGCCAAACAGAGCATAGGAAGGTAATAAAAACAGTGTATGCCATGTGACGGGAAAAACAATGGAGCGCGGTTAGTAGAAAAGCCTCGGGTATCAAACCTGTGGAGACACCCTAAAACATGATTCCTTGGTGGAACTTCGCCAGATAATAAATTGTGTTTTATCCAGCAAAACGCAGAATTTACTAGTGTACCATTCCATTTTTTCTACGTTCTTTTGCTATCGTATTTGTAATTCTTAAAAACATGGGAATTAAATCTGTGCATCATAAAAATTGATTACTCTTATTTATAATAGCAATTACCTTTTGAACTTCAATCGATTCGGTCTAAAATAGGTTCCATCTTACCAAACTTTTCCCTTAAACTATTTCCTAAAAATTATTTATTAAATTTAATAAAAATTAAAAAAAATTAAAAATCTCTCATTATTTTAATTGATATTTTTTTACCTTAGCAATACCTAGAATTATAGATAGCAATACCTTAGAATTAGTTCATGTAGTACACTGGGTTCAAAACATTTATTGTTTGGCTGGAAATTTGAAGGGATTTTTGGAGAAGTAATTCTATTATATATTGGCTCAATTAATTCTCTTATAAGTCTTCTTGTCCCTGAAAAAGAGAATGCCCGCGAAGATCTTAACTGCCGAATTTTTCTAGGATCCCGCGCTTAGAAATTATTTAAGATGAGAAGGTCAAAAGAGATGCTACCACACGAAAGATAAGTAATGTTTTCTTAAAGCAAGTGTCAATCTTCGATACAATTACTTCATCGACCGTAGAAAAATGGTCGGAATGTTTTGTGAGTAATGATGAAACGGTTCCATGAATCCTAGGTACACTTTCTGTTTTAAATGGTAGTCGTAATCAAGGCTGCTTGAAGAGGAATCATTACCGGTAGTCGAACCATGATCGCAATCGCGTAATGCCATCACATTTTTTGAGTTCCTCCAGTGCTTTGAGTCAACGCTTCGGAGCGTGCTTTTGATTAATCTTCGACCCCATCTCTTTAAAGATAAAGTGGACTTGTAGCAGAAATCGTCCGTTTGATTAATAGGTAATCCGTCCTCTGTTGCTGTGTGGAAGATTGCGGAACGGCCTGCTGATAAAGGCTAGGCGCGGCTCTGAGTTTGATGGCGTGAGTATAAGGCTAACCTCTGCCCTAATTTTAAAAAAATACTTCTCTTCCGAGTTTCCCCCGCCAAGAAACACTGCAAAGACCTGGAGTGTGTTGCGTGTTGCGACAACCGTGTTGGAAGTTGAATACGTTGGACATGGAAAGTTTGGGGAAGGGTTTGGAGGCGAGGGTTTTTGATGAGTTCCGTGCCAGTCACGCGCAGGCCGACCGCTCTCTTGAACTTCTGCGGAACTGCAAGTGGAGGGGTTGGGAGGTTGTTGTGGGCTAGCGTTGGAGGGATCAGAGGGTTATTGTGGCGTACCAGGCGCCGATTGGAACCAAATCAATCGTTTCGTTTTTCCCCACTTCTCCATTGTTCATTTTTCACATACATCTATTCGCACGTTACGTAGGGGCGGTCGGGTAGGCAATGACTTCACTCTCGAGTATTGAAAATGCGAATTTGCGGTAAATTATGTACACTGTAAATTCTAAAGCTATTTATTTTCGTAGAATTTTTTCAATTATATGAAGTTAAATAGAAGAAATAAGGTGGTAGGTGAAAGAGAATATGGCACAGAGTTAATTTTTCTTAAATTTCTCCAAAATTTGTTAATATTGAAACATCCAGACATTCCCCGTTTACTATTTGCTTACGATGACCCAAACTGAAAATAAAATTTATAACTACACCTGTACGGTGTATTTTCTTCGAATTGAACATACCCTTCAAAAGCAAGGAAAAGTTAAGTCAGAACGAGGGAAGGGATCCAGGGCAACTGAAAAATGTCCCTATCAATCAGCTTTTCTGGCCGTGAAAAGTCTCTCCGAAGGCCTAAAACTTTGGAAGTAAATCAGAAAGACGACGGGAATCGTTGACAGGGGGAAGAGTGGAGAAAGCCACCATTTTGGCTGTCCCACTGTCACCGCAAAGGCAACTTCCAATCTTGTCTCACGCTAACCTGTGTCGAGTTCCGTCCAAGAACCCCGTTTGTTCCTACGCTAAACTTTTGTTTGAAATTTGCTCGTACTTAGCAAAAAAAGATTCATTTCCAATGTTACATTTTTAGAGTATGTAACAATTATTTGTTTAGAAAAAACACAGCAAATAGCAGTAGTCGATCGCGAGGAAAGGGTAGGTAATGAGACGAAGGGTCACCTGAGTTGTCGAGGGGAGACTGGACTCCCGCTGAGCCGGGTCTTGAGGGGTAACAGCAAACCTGGGTTTATTGCTTCGGCGGCAGTCACTTCCCTTCACCCCACGTCAACATAGCGCGCCACATTCTTTCTTTTGATTAGAAAATCCTCGTTGCATATAGTCGACATTCGTTCTTCCGCGTGAAAATTCCTCCTCGTCTATAAGCGGCATTCGGCACGGAAGGGTTATGCACCAAAATCAACTTTCGGCAATTTTTTCCTCAGAATAAAAAAGTCCCTCATCAGCTGTACCATCAATTCATCTTTTACAGAAATTCTTTGTCGTTAAGTTTCTCATTGGACCTTCTTCTGCATAGTAACTTTTATAAATAATGAGCTATCTGTCTGTGTACCAGAGTCAATCATCAATCAACGTAGTTCATTCCACTTTTCTTCGGCATATGTAAGATTTTATTCCTTTCCACGCCATCAGGCTTCTGGAAGTCCTTGGAGGCAGTAAACTATTGAAGCTCGTTTCATCCATTTACGCTCCATTATTATGATTCGTCTGAGATAAAGAATATCTTACCATGCCTTATTTTCTAAGCCATTGATATTCTGTAGAATTCTCCCCACTTTGCTCCCCGTTACGAGGGAAATGCTTCCTGTCGTCACCGTGGGAGATTATTTGCCAAAATAATTGACCAAAACTGTTCATAATATTTCAAATTTCTCATAAATGGTTGTGTAAGTTTTTTTAGGGCCATTGCTATTTCCTTTCTAACTATAGCCTCCTATCATTATTTTAGAGCTTTGTCTATGAAATGCTTCTTAAATTACTGAAGTATTTCAGTTTTCTGCAGTTTGACTATATCTGTTGTTCCAACCATAAAATTCAACCATGAATAACTACCAATTTCAATCAACCATTCATCGTTGACCGTTCTTCGATAATTTTCTTTTAGAATTGCCATCTAAGCGTTCTTTTCTCTGGCTGACATGTAGGAGATGTTAAAAAATAGAGCAAGAATACGAAACGTGGAATTCAAGAATTTGCACGAAAGTGATGTAACATTGCGTTTGACTTTGGGAAATATATATGAACTATTGACTTTTAATGACGATAGATATTATTTGTGTAATCCAAGTGCTGAAATTGTACCAAAAGTACTTTACTTATAGCAACACCTTATTTTTCGTTCCTTACTTTAATTCATTATGCTACTATGATTAAATATCCTACTCACGGATGGAATGGACCTCCTTCTAATTTCGTTGAAGTCATTCACTGTCGCGATGGAGTTTGTTCCTATAGAAGGTTATCTTCACCAATTTCTTTTATTTCATCCTTTCATGGATTTTCTTTTCGATCAACCTATTCCATTTGGTATCATTTGATAACATTTTACCCTCTGATGTTTACTCTATCTCTTTTTTCAGGGGTTAGCCCATAATTTGTGATCTATGTTCTACTTTCGCAAGTGTCTACCGCTCTACAACTTTCATATTATTTTATGGCATCTGACGCTTTACTCCATAGCAACTTCCTTGTATCGTTCCGATATTTTTTACGATCCTATTATCAAAACAGTGTTATTATGACCAAGGGGATGACTTTCTCGTTTTGGTTTATATTTTTCTGCCGAATATTACTTTTTCCCATCTTTTCTTTAAGAAACCAAGACTACCTATCATAGCTTTTCAAAGGCAAATATATCACAATTGATAAATTTATAATAGCTGAGCTTGATTCATAAGACTCTAAAATCTCTCAATTGATAAATTTGTAATAGCTTAGTTTGGTTTATAGATATATGCGACGGAATATAGTAGTCAATTTGGTACTTTCTCATGTCGTCTGGAATCTCTCTTGCTGTATTTTTAAAGCGACGTGCTTGTCATAGCTAGCCATTGCTCGTGTTATTACGCTTCCATTATTCTTACTATACTGGAGATTCTAGTCGTTTTCTTCTGCTGAATTTCAGTCTCATAGGATTTTGTTTCCATTACATGTCCTTAACGCGTAGCCATGCCGTACTCCAGGCCTCTCTATTCTTTTTTCCCTGTCGCTCCTACAAGGAACAAGGAGCATACGGTCTACATGAGGTGCCGCCAGCGAGCTCTGTTGGCAGCCAAAGCCATTACCTCCCTCCAGATGCACCCCGCCTCTTCAGCCTCCCCTTCAATGGTGCGTCTCCATGGTCTCCTTATCATTTTTGGTCGGCCTCTCCTACGTTGACCCTTGGGGTTCCAATTCAAAGCCTCACTCTCAACAGCATTTTGGTGTTTCCGAAGTGTGTGGCCGATACGTCTCGACTTGCGCCTTTTCATTTGTATTTTTGAATTTTAATCTTATCTCCATTAGCTCTTTGCAGAAGATCCTCAGTAGATATTGTTTCTTCCCAATACATGTTCAGAATTTTTCTGAGGCATCTGTAAACGAAAACTTAGGAAATGGTTTTTGTGAATTCCCAGGTTTCTCTACCACAGAGTAGCACCGAGGTGACGTGACTGCAAAAAATTCTCAACTTTGTACTTGTTCCTATTTCTCTTGATGTCCACACCGGATAAAACTGAATGAATATGGCATTGATCTCACTTATCTTTGGCGTTACATCATTTTCCGCATAGCCAGATCTTGTAACTTCACTACCCTGTCACTACCCGGTGGTCTGTAATATGCGCACACATAGATTGTTTTTGCTTTAGGATTTTGAATGGAGCACCATACGCTTTCTACCTGGTCGTCGGAAAATGACTCCCTCCTACTAATATAACAATCCTTCACTGCAATAAAAACTCCTCCCCCGGTCCTTTCCACTCTATCTTTTCTATAAACTGTGAAATTTTTTGGGAATACTTCATTATCTGCGATTTCGTTACACAACCAACTTTCCGTCCCTATAATTAAGTCTGCGTCAGTAGTTTCAATTAGATGGTAGAAGTCAGCTACTTTATTCCTTAAGCTACGGCAATTTACTACCACGACAGAAAAGGATTTATCAGTGAGCGTATTCCCGGAATGTGTATTCTCATTACAACTCGCTTTCTTAGGTATATTCAAAGTTACATTACTGCTATTTTTTGAAACTGGCCTCTTACTGTTCTCTTTTGACTTAACACTTTCTTGGATATTTTTTCTATTAAATATTGTTCGCGATGGTACCTGATTCGACCCATTAGCTGACCTACTCTCTGCCCTACCCTCTATCCTAAAAAAGGTCTACAGTGATCGAGTATGCTACTCGCTACACAGCTAGCTGCCTCGGCCGTGTAATGGACACCAGAACGGTTCAGAGGGGTCCGACACGATCGGATTGCCGGCCGAAGGTCGACGAAGGAGGCTCCAATGTCCGTGCAGAAGCGACGCAACCTCTGGTTTATGCCCTCCACTCGGCTCCAAACCAGGGGTCCACGATCGATCCTCGGGACAAGAGTACAAATTGCAAGCGTCATGTCAACCCCTTCGTCGCGACTTACCCGCTTCACTTCGGAGTCCAGTTCCCTGAAGGAACGCAGGATCTCCTCGGATCCACGGTCCATGGCGTCGTTAACGCCGACATGGGCCACAATCTGCAGACTTGAGCACTTCGTGCCCCGGACCGCCGCACCAACCGCCTGCGTCACCTGCGGAACACCGCCACTTGGAATGCACCATGACGTTACACGGTGGCTTATACCCTCATGGCCTGCCCTTTCCCGCAAAGGGACCATAACACGGCGGACGTTACTACTACCTATCACTACAATCCCCCCCTTCCCACTCTGACGACTCTTCCTAGGTGCCGGTCTCGGAGTAGGAGTAGGCACGTCAGGCACCTCGGAATTTCCATCCGAAAGCAACTGGTACCTGTTCGAAACGGGAATGGGAGGTGCCAAAGCATCTCCTGAACCACGCTTCAGAGTGACCTTACCTCCACTCCTCCGAGACACGACCCTCCAGACCTCCTGTTTACGGAGTTGTACTGCCCCTTCATCGGAAGACGGACCTTCAGGCAAACTCTCGATCGTCCAGCCACTGTTAGCAATCGAGCGAACTCGTGCAGCCCGTAGGGCGCGGCGAACTTTCGAAGAGCGACCCAAATTTCCATCCACCTTCGGGACGCATACCACTCTTTCAACCTTAGACTGGAGTTCCCGCAGGATTCTCTCCAACTCGGCGATGCGGGCTCGGAGAACCGCACACTCGCCGGCGTTTTTGATCATCCCAACAGGTGACCTATTCGAAGACATCCTAGCACTACTCGCAATGAACTCCCAAGGAAAAAAGCTTAACTACAAAAAGATGGCTATACTCAAAAGAACTGAGCGATCCTAAGCTCTGTCACAATGGGCAAAGTAACAACAATACTTCTACGAAATAACTTTAACACAGACCTCACACCTGGCAAAGAGCTAACTAAAATACGAGATAAATAAGAACACAAACTCTCTAGCACAAAAGGTAACTGACTTTCACTTTTAGGACGCTAAAGATAGGGGAGGAAGGACAGGTGATGTCACGCAAGTGAGCTATGAGGGGTTGAAGCACTGACGAAGCACGCGAGAAAGATCTGTGTTTTTGGATTCAACCTAACTAAATGATATTATATTAAATAAGTGCAAAAGTAGTAATTAAAGAGGCTTTAACTGGCTATATGTATAAATTAGAATATCAGTCGATGGTTTTACAAACGGTCTTAGGTAAAGGTTTTTTAATAACGTTATATATACTATATAAAAAAGGGAGATGGAGAGTAAACTATTTAACGACTAGAAAAAAAAAACTATCAATCAACAAGAAAAGAAATGTAGTTAACTATTCAGTATCAGTAGACTAGACGTAAAACTAAAAGTTCAAAACAAAAGTTCTAAACTACTAAAGTTAAAACAACTTCACAACTAAAATAAACAAAGAGTTTTCAATAACGATGATAAAAAGAATATTATAGACTCAGTAATAAAATATATGTACTTAAGTAAGAGTTAGGTTATAATAAGTTCTATTCTAATAAGATTCTTTTACTACCCGAACACCAGAATCATAAGCTAACGATATGCAATAACAATTTACGTACAATAGTATGAAAATATACGTGAGGATAAACAACAGAGATAACAAACTACAAAATGAAGATATGATAATAATTTGGCTTCTACTTATCACTACCAGCAAGCACTCTCGACAGACACACTCAGCGCACGAACCGGGATAACACGGCAGTGAAGAGATTCACTCACACACACAACTCACTCTTAACTAACACTAACAGAAGACCTACTATATAACGACCGAATAAGTGAAAAACGATACGATACGTGAATAACTTGGAATATATAACTAGGAGAAATAGAATTCACTACGGCTAATATATATATCACTACACTAAGGTTGCAAGGTAAGGCACTAAGGTAAGGGACACGTACAGTTTTATCACTGGGGGGAAAGACAAAGACCTTTGTGAGTCACTCCTGTATACATTCACATCTCACTCACTACATCAATTAGTCACTGCTCCAACTAGAGGGAAAAATACACTTGATCTTTTAGCGACAAATATTCCACACATGGTTGTAAACATAGGTACGGATAAGGGAATAAGCGACCACAAGATAGTTAAAGCTCATTTTTCCGTGAGCATGATCAAGAAACATAATCCACAAAGAAAAATCTACTTATATAATAAGGCTGACTACGAAGGTATGAAACGAGAGTTACAAAAGTCATTTACTAATTTTCAAAAAATAAGTATCAACAGTAATACTGAGGTTTTGTGGAATACTTTCCTCAACGTTACACGATCAGTAGTTAGCAAATACATACCAAGTAAATGGAAAAGAGCCAATGCAGAGCCTAGGTGGTATAACGCGGAGGTTAGAAAAACATTAAAGCACCAAAGAACATGTCATGCTAGGTTAAAAAGGGCAAAAATTAACAAATCCTCTGAAGAACTATACACAGTCACCGAAAATTACAAAATATCTAAACTCTTAGCAAAAAAAGCGTGCCGAAGGGCGTTAGCTGATTTCAAAAGTAAATTACTGGGAGAACAATTGAACGATAATCCCAAGGCATTTTGGTCGTATGTTAGGGACACTCAAGGAAATAAATCAACAGTACACACGCTTAAGAATATCAAAGGGGAAAAGATAACCAACAGTCTACAAAAAGCCAATTCGTTAAACTCATTCTTCAAAAGCATTTTCAGTACTTATACACCACATCTTTTCGATCCGCAGCCAGTTCGTTCCCAAACATGTATGCCTGAAATTATTATAAATTGTCGCGGCATAGAACAGCAGCTAAAAAATATTAACCCCAACAAATCCCCCGGTCCAGATCAAATACCTGCTCGCGTATATAAAACAATGGCATCAGACATAGCGCCTTACTTAGAATTAATATTTACCAAATCTTTAGTAGATCATGTAGTGCCTAAGGACTGGAGAGTAGCAAATGTCACACCTATATTCAAAAGCGGCGACAGGGAAGACCCTAGTAACTATAGGCCTATTTCTCTCACATCCATTTCCTGTAAGGTATTTGAACACATAATCGTAAACTCCATTATGAGTCATTTAGATAGGGAGGAATTGTTAATAAATAACCAACACGGATTTCGAAAGGGTAGATCTTGCGAAACCCAATTGGCCCTCTTCGTTCATGACATCTTGCTCTCGGGTGAAAATAATGTCCAAGTTGACGCGATATTCCTCGATTTTAGGAAAGCTTTTGATAAGGTACCTCACGTTAAGTTGCTCTCAAAACTAGAAGCATATGGAATAGATAAAAACATTATTAGTTGGATTAATCAATTCTTACATGGGCGGGAACAAAGGGTTGTCATAGACGGTATCATGTCAAACACAGTTAGCGTTACATCGGGTGTTCCTCAGGGAAGTGTAATTGGTCCACTTTTATTTCTCTTGTACATTAATGATATTAGTAACGTCGTTAAAAGTAAGCTTAGACTCTTCGCAGACGACGCGGTTGTGTATAGGGATATTTACAATTCCGAAGATAGCGACTCGTTAACAATCGACCTACTTGCTATTCATGCTTGGTGCGAAAAGTGGCAGATGGAACTAAACATAAAAAAGTGCGTAGCAGTCAGCTTTTGGAAAAAGAAAAATTGGCCATTTAGGGCATACAGAATTGAAAATACAGAAATTATTCACGCCGAGTCTGTTAAGTACTTAGGAGTCACAATTAGTCACGACCTATCTTGGGGAAAACATATTAGGGAAATATGCGGTCAAGCATATAGGAAGCTAGGCTTTATCAAGAGAGTACTCGGAAAATGTGATGAGAAAGTGAAAGAACGTTGTTATTTTTCAATCGTTAGGCCTCATCTGGAATATGCTGTTAGTGTATGGGATCCATACGAAACGGGCTTGATATCAGAGTTAGATCGCGTACAGCGAAGAGGAGCTAGGTTTGTGAAACGATGCTACGATAAGTTGGCTAGTGTGTCTGGACTGTTAGAAGAATTAGGATGGGAATCGCTATCACAGCGTAGATTAAATTATAGGCTTAACCTCCTAAATAAATTTCAGGAAAATCATTTTACTGACGACGTAAAAAACATACTATTAACCCCTTCGTACTACGGCAGATTAGATCGCGCCAATAAAATTAGAGAGCTAGATTGTAGAACCGATAGGTATAAAATGTCATTTTTTCCGCGTACCATTCGGGACCATAACAGCTGTGATCGTCGTCATGAATAGTTCGAGTATTGACAATAGGCAGGCAGTTAATCTTTCTCATTATATTCTCCTCTTTCTTATTTATGCATGATGTAAATAATGATGATCTTATTTATGCATGATATTTTGAATCTGTAGTAGTAGTCTTTGTATCCCTTGCATGTTAGAACGATTGGAGATACAATGTTTCTTGGGTATTAGATTTGTAATTGGCGCTTTGCATGTGTGGTACGCGGGTTTTTAATGTAATGTCGGTGTTCTACCATATCATTCATGCATGCCTGGTGCGAAAGCACCCCCTGCCACACACCCTTTGGGTGGCTTGCAGGGTATGTCGTAGATGTAGATGTAGATGTACCCAGGGAGGTATAGCAGTCTACATCTTCTAACTCCTTTCCACTAATTTAAAACTTTATGTCGTGCCTGGTGTTGATTCTCATAAATTTTGATTTATTAACATTTATTTTGAGATCAACCTCATCCCCATAGTGCTCCAAGTCTTGCAAATTTTGAGCAATATTATAATGACTTTCAGATGGTAGACAAATATCGTCTGCAAAGTCCAGATCTTGAAGTCTCTTCAGGAGCCCTCAATTAATTCCTCTCTTGCGCCCGCTGTCACCTTTCTCATAACTTTTTAATTACATAATTTAATTTAATAGTTCATAATTTTATTCATAGCTTTTTTTATTTTATTTCATAATTCATCATTTAATTCATAGCTTTCAACAAGAGTGATGGAGATAGGACACACCCCTGCCTTACACCAGTTGCAAAAGTTACAGGATCGCTCAGATTTCCACTATCTAAAACTCAACAAGTGTACTCATTTTGTAACTCTTCGCGCATCGAAACGATCATCTTTGGGGTTCCAAATCCTCTCTTTCTGTCCATTTCCACCTTTCTCTCCCCTTCACCGAATAGAAGGCTTTCTTGAAGTCAACCAACACCAAGTATACACCAATTTTGGACTCAGTGCTTTCCTCCTATACTGAGTGTGTTAATTTGATTCTCACATGATCGATTACCTCTAAAGCTTGCCTGCTCCTTCCTCAGTTTGCCCTTCCCTTAAATTCGGTTGAAGATAACCCTAGAGAAGACTTCACTTGCAATGGACTGTAGAGCTATTCCTCTCCAATTTTCGCATTTCGAAAGATCACTCCCTTTTTTTTGACAGCTTGAGTAGTACTCCAGTTTTCCAGTCCTCTCACACTTTACCTTTAGACCAAATGTTTTTGAAAAGAGGATGAGACAACTCAAAAGTGAGCGTTGGGTTTGCTTTCAAAATTTCGGGATTTATGTTATCAGTGCCGGGTGCTTTCCAGCTTGTTGTCTCCTTTTGGGCTCCCTTAATCTCTTCTCGTGTGGGAGGAGCCCTACAAATATTTTCTGTCTTCATAGTAGGTCATATGCTTGCATGCAAAGCGGCATAGGTATGCACTACGATGCTGATGAGTCTAGCTTTTTCTTTACTATGCCTCCTCTACTCTGAAAAGCTCTTCACCACCATTGCAAAGAGTTCTTCATTTGGACTTTCGTGGTGTAATTAGCTTTCATAGAACCTTCCTATTTTCTAACCTGAATTTATACTTAATTCTCACCATCTCATGTCACTTGCCTATCTCTTAAGTGTATCCGATGATAACTGAAGCTGCTCTGTTATTTACCAATTATATTGCTCATCATAAGCGGAGTCCTCTCATCAAGTGGTTAATAACACTTAACGCGGCTATACTTGGGCACTTAGTGTACTTTTAGCTCACCTAATAATTTATAACTTTCTGCAACTCATGTTTAACTCTTCAAATATTCATCCTTTATTTTTATAGATACTTAATAGATAACATTTAAGTTAAGTTTAGGGATGTTCATGTAGATATTATTAAGCATTTTGATCTGTCTGTTTCCCTCACTTTGTCCGCTTTCTTGTTTACTTTTCCCTTAGCGGATATATTTGTTTGGTGTATTAACAGTATTATAAACTAAAACAAAAATATCTCCCTTTATCGCTTCTCTCTTCTTAATAGTTGAAACACCCTTTGGGCTGCTTTTGGGGCTGGTGCCCGAACATCAAATATAAAGGCTATCCACCTAAGTGTAATTATTTAAAAATTCAACTTTTTCTGAATGCAATAGCTCAAGGAGTTATTTTTAGAAGTTACATTGCGAGTAAAGTGTTAGGTAAAAGCAGTGTGATATTTAGAAACATTTGTTTCAAGGAAACAGAGTAAAAGAATGAACAATTCGTATATACTTAAGCTACTTGCGAGTAAGTTTTTATAAGTCGATGAAACTTCTTCCATAGTTCTCACACATGAGGGATTGGCGGGAGAACGAGTGACTTTCGAGTGCTCATCATCTAATTATTTTCCAAAATGCAGAGGGATAGCAAACGTCTACGCCTACGCGGTACCCTGCTTTCTGTAGCCCCCGCAAGGGTGAGTAGCAGGGGCTGTTTCGACTCGACTTAATATAAGATTCATCATGACACCTCTATACAAATATAGGTGCTAATCACTGCACTCAGACTACTTCTGATATTAAGCTTTCTTCTTTAGGGTCCTAAATACAACTCCCGCATTCTAGGAGTGTTTTTTTAATTATTCTACCAGTGAAGGTAGGTTTTGATGAAAGTCAGAGTATATTCTCCCAGTTTCCTACACATTATGGGGCCTATCTTACTCTAGTATTTCCTTTTTCGCCTCAGCATACGGTCTACCCTTCTTAATCTTGTCCATGAAACCTATTCTATTTCTTCCCCTTCCCCACTTGCTTAATATCCTTCATTCTATAACAGTATTGAGCAACCCATCTTCCCTTATTACATCCTCCATCCACCTACACTCTCTATCCCGGATTTCATTCAGAAGTTTCCTTTCCTTGCCCACCATACTAAGCACTTTTTCATTCGTCTTCCTTTCCGATCACTGCGCCTTCTCCATTCTTCAAACCCAAATTTCAATTGCCTGCAGCCTTTTCTCGTCCTCCTTTCCAACGGCCACGTTTCAGCTCCATACAACGCTACGCTCCATATCAAGCACTTCACCAGCCTCTTCTTTGTGTTCTTTCCCAAAGGCTCCGTCATCAGCTCCTACTTATAACTAAATGCCTTTTTAGCTAACGGTATTCTACTCCTTATGCCTTTGCTACTATGCCCAGTTTTATAGCGTACTGCCTAAGTAATTAAAATTATCTACTTGCTCGAGTTTCGCCCTCCAAATTTATTGACCAGCCTCGCTTTCTTTGTCCTAGATAATTTCATCACTTTCGTCTTCTTATGGTTTATCTTAATTCCGAATTTCCCGCACTGAATTTTTAAAGCATCTTTTAAAGCTTTTTGTCCCTTCGAAGATCTACTAACCAACGCCTGAACGTCCGCGAACCTCACTGACTTAATCAGCTGCCCTTCAACTTTGATTCCCAGATCGGGTTCTTCCCACACCTGTTTTACCATTTCCTCAGCATAAATGTTAAAAAGCCAAGGCGACAAGGGGCCCTTTGCGCCTTATATCTACATCTACGTGATACCCTGCGAGCCACCACGAGGGTGTGTGGCAGGGGGTGAAGATCACCAAACATGCACTATTGACATGCAAGTAGGATATTTAAGGGATATATGCTAGATAATAGGGTCACATGGAGCTAGATGGTTAGTATCTACATAATAAGGAGGGGATTATTGGTTGTTATTACATGCATCATGCTCTACAGACTACTCTAACTATATTCTAACTATATATGAGGTTCGGACTTTTCTTCTATCTCTCCTATCTATTCCCATTTTCCCGATTATCTTCGTTAGTTTATTCCAATTTACGATATCATAAGCCTTTTCGAAATCCACAAAGCAAGTAAAAACATCCTGGCTATATTCTTTGTTTCCTCCTATGAGTTTTCTCATCGCCGCAATAACGACTCGAGTTGACCTTCCCTTCCGGAACCCGAACTGGTCATCGCCCAAATAGTAATTGGCCGTACTCTCCTTAATTGATTATTCTAAGCAAAACTTCAATCAGACTGATTGTTCTATTATCCTCGTATTCCAATGCTTTCTTCTTCTTCGGGATTGGAGACAGGACTTATCACAAAGTCCTCTGGCCATACTCCTTCCTCGTAGATCCTACAAATAAGTTCGAAAAAGCTTACCTACCTTTATTTCCTGTATTCATTAGCTACTCTGCAGGTATGTTATCCACTCCTACAGCTTTTCTTGCCTTCATCTCTTTCCATTTTTTCTCTCTTTCACTGTCGAGTCTTATTGGCTCAAGGTTATCTTCATCTAGTGTTCCCTCACCCTCTATATCTAAATTTATTGGTCTACTCTCACTGTCATATAGCTCCTCCACGTACTCTCTCCACCTATCTTGAATATCCTCTTGCTCGATTAATATCCTACCTCTTCTGTTCTTAATCTTCGGTACCCTTTGCTCTCTCTTACCTCCCCATTGCAATTTTACCTTAGCGTATAACGTACCCACTTACCCTTCTTTCTGCAGTTTTTCCATTTCCTCGTTTGCCTTTTCCACCAATTTTCCTTCTCCCGATGTATTATTCGCCGGAGTTGATTATTTAGCTCCTTGTATTTCGCCTTACCTAGGTCGGTGTTGACGTTTTTCCACTTTCTTCTCTCCTCCACTTTCTTAGTCATATCTTCCGTATCCCACTGCTTCTTTACCCTCCTAGTTTCCACTGATCCTTTTGTTTTCCCCGCCGACCATAATATGCCTGTTTTTATATTCTCCCATTTTTCCTCGATTTTTCCTATTTCCTTTGCTCTTCCTATGTTCCCTTCCACTAGCTCTTGGTACTCACTGCTTTTTTCCCCTTTCAAATCTTCCATTTTTTACCTCTATATTCTCCTACTTTCATTTAGCTTTTTGAATCTACATTTAAATTCATCACAATTAAATTATGATCCGAGTCTGCATCAGCCCCCGGCAAACTCTGTGACTTCTTCACACTGTTCCTGAATCTTTGCATAACCATGATGTAATCAAATTGATATCTCCCCAGTACTTCCGGCATTTTCTATTTGTAACTCCACCGAATATGGTGTTTAAGCCAAGTATTTGTTTTTTAACTTATTATTAATTAACTATGTAACTATAAATTAATTTCTCCTACAAAATTCAACTCTTCTCACCGCTATAAATTATCTTTCCTAATCCATACCCTCCCTCTTCATACCAATCTCTCTCTTATGCGTTCCTACTGCGCCCGTTTCTATTAGATTTTTCTTTCCCGGGACTTCTTTGATTAACTCCGCCATCTGTTCATACACCCCATCCACCTCTTTCTCCCTCTGATTGCTTGAGGGCATGAATACCTGGACTAATACGAAATTTGTCGATCGTGCTTTTCTACCACTAGTATACTGTTGCTCACCTGCACAATATTTACTACCCTCCTCCCAATTTTGCGTTCAATACTATGGCTACCCCACGTTGACTCTCAATCCCACCACTATAGATTTCCCTGTAACTATCACTCCAACAGTCCCCGGTGTCTTTCCGTCTCTTTTGGCACAGCCCCAAGGCATCTATGCTCCCTCTATTCATTTCCTGTTAATTATTTTCCAGCTTCCCAGCCCTCATCATTGTCCTAACGTTCCAAATCCTGTTTTTTATCGAAACTTCCCTCCTCCTCTTCTTTTTCTTCTTCTTATATTCCGAGATCCTTTTATCCTGTGATGACTGTTGTGCACGGATTTCGTGAGATGACGACCTCGGGGGCCTTGCCTCCCCCGCTGTGGGTCCGACACCAGCCCCAGTGGGCGGCGTCCAGTAGTTGCCAGGATTCATTTCTCTTTCAATAACTTACATTTGTTGGGGTAGTTGATAGTTTAGAGGGACTCCCACTCCCACTTCCCAACAGTATTTTTCACGTCACACTATCTCGGGACTACCTTTCGTCTGGCTCCTACCCTTCAACCTACATGGCATGGGTGGCCCTACCGGGAACAATGTAAATTGCTCCCTCGAGTCAAGCTCTTGGGGTCATTGGAACACGCGAGCCCTTCCACCACTTACTGGTGAAAAATAAGAGGACCCCTCTTTCTTGTCAAAATGAGAACTCATCGTGCCACTTTTTCATTGCTTTCCCATAGTATTATTTTAATAAATCCTTACTTTCATTTAGCTTGATCATAAAATTTCCGAATATCTCCACTACTTGGTAGATCCTGTGTCATTGTGACGTCTAAATATTTAACGGACTTGACGCTGTTTCAGTTTTGTTAATTTTATAAGATCGTTCCGAAGTACTATTCCTTCTTCGAATATTTAATGCCAAACGTTTCTGTAGGTTTAAGTTCTGTCAATTTTCCCATCAGGCATGCATTGCTTCTATCCACATATCCTTTGTTCACAAGGTCATATTTTCCAGTATCCAATTGTCTTTGTATATCATTCTACATTAGCATCTTGGATTCTATTAAGACCCGTTGGTCACGCTTCTTAATGAACTGATTAATCCCGCGCATGACATTGCTATGCACATCATAGGGTTCTAACTTCTCCAGCGATTTGCTGTGGGGTACCTTGTTAATTTCTTTTTTTAAATCAACGAATATGGAGTAAGTTTGAGCATACACTACATTTTCAACTAAGACTAAATGTCGTGAACATAGCCAAGTGAATCTCGCAAGACCTACCCTTTGGAATCGTTACTGTCTATCAACAGTTTGTCCATACCTGAACTCCCCGTGATCGAAGTGACGAATATATCTTCTTGTATCTCTTCAAGAACGATGCGAGAAAGATTATATAAGGGTAAAATATTTGCTACTCTCCATTCCTTTGGGACAATGTGATCTGCTACGAATTTTGTATCTTTTGTTCCTATTTAAGGTACTTTTTCTGATGACGGAGTTAAATATATGCTGGGGTAAATTGGGTCGGGGACGCGAAGTTTTAGAGTTAATGCGTTTTAGTTGACATTTATGCTTGAGGCTTTTGCAGCACTGTAGTTCAGGTAATTCCATTGCTTCCGGGTTTCACTGCGTTGCGTTATCTTGATGATGACGTTTCGCCCAAAACATCGCGATAGATAACGCAATGTAGCGAAACCCGGAAGCAAAGGAATTACCTGCGCATATTAGTTGATTTTATATACCATGACGAATAATTATAAGTTTAGGCATGTATTGTTGGAAATGATCTGGTCAAGATTCGGATATATCCTAAAGTGTGTTGTAAAAACGCTTTAGAAAAGTGAGTTTAACATATGATATTGGCTTTTTCTAAGCCTCGGTTAATTTTCCGTTTGTTATTTGTACTGTTAAGTGTTTGTACTGTTAATTTTATTCTTTGAAATTCCCTCATATAGGGCCAATGTGCTTAACATTATCGTTAAAATATTCGCCAAAAATTTTACTATTGAAATAAGCAAGCGTCCTTCAACATGATTTATTCGCTAATATTTAAGATCGTTGGTAATTTTGCGGAATCTCATTTCGTCCGCCAGCTGATAGGTGTGTGCATTTTTCAATCTAGCTTTACATATTCACTGTCATTTTAATGACTTTCGTTCTTCTGGGGGCTCTGAGTTTACCCTTTTGTATGTAATCACTATGAATATGCTATCGGCTGAGTGGGTAACTTTAAGAAAAGCTTGCAATGAACTCTCATTAAATTGGTTTGAGCTATCCTTCTCAGAAATTACTTCATCTTTTGCCGGCTTCTCGTAATGTGTAGTGTTGTCGTTACAAGTTTTCTTGTGCCCAATCTCAACCAATTTCAGATTATTATTTAAAGCTGACCTTTTTATCATTATTTCTGATTATAGAGTTTTCCTGTAAAGTTTATTTGCGAATGATTTTTGCGCTAAGGATTTTAACAGACCGATAGTTGAGTTGCTTCCTAGGCTACCGTTCTGGCTAAACAATCGGGAGTATGCTCATGTCGACCGCTCCTAGCCGCAAAGTAGTATCTCAAAAAATCATTCCATTCAGGCGTATCTTGAATTCCTAGTCCACAAAATCGTATGTGTAAAATTTGAGCCATGTAATCGTATCTGAAATTTCGTCCATAAAATCGTATGTCAGAATACCAGTCCACAAAGCCGTATCTCGAAAAATCAGTCCAGATAGCAGCATCTCGGCCAATAATTTAATTTTCGTTTTGGGAACTCGATTTCCATTCATTTTTAAAAAAATTATATTATAATTTTATTAATTATATTATATATTTTAATATATTATAATTTTAAAAAAATGAATGAAAATCGAGTTCCCAAAACGAAAATTAAATTATTGGCCGAGATACTGCTATCTGCACTGATTTTTCGAGATACGACTTTGTGGACTGGTATTCTGACATACGATTTTATGGACGAAATTTCAGATACGATTATACGGCTCAAATTTTACACATACGATTTTATGGACTAGGAATTCAAGATACGCCTGAATGGAATGATTTTTTGAGATACTACTTTGCGGCTAGGAGCGGTCGATGTATCCTTCGCGCTCCCTCCTGTTATGCCTAGTGCATATAAAGAGCGTCTGAGCGATTAAGTGGCACCTGACGCGAATCCAGCTCCGACCTAATGTCCAAGAACTCAGTTCCCTCGCTCTCACAGACTTCACGGAAGCCTTCGGCTCATGAAATTCACTCGGCACTGAAGTATCGGACTCAGACCCATCACAGGATTCGAGCTGCATATGTCTTAAATGGACACTATTCCCTCAGCAAACGGTGGAACCCAGAGCCTAGGTCCCTCACGAAGTCCAAAATCTCATCTGATCTCACATTCACCGCGTTATTGATCCCAATATTGGCAATTACATCCATCTTTTCATCGCCTACGTCACCTGGGGAACCGCTCCTCCCGATCTACAAAGGTTGCTCAAAAAGTGATGCCCTATTTTTTGAAAACTCCCTAATAACATAAATCAGTGCGTTGAAACAGTCGTCGAGAGACTAATCTCCATTGGTCGCAACTCTTTGTCAGGTTATCACGACGCTACCGAGTATTACATGTAAGTGGTCCGACCAATTTTGTGGACTATGTAGAGGTCAGACTGCAAGAGGAGGCTCGAAAATATTAGTCTGGCACAAACTTAAGACGTGAAAGTATGTAAATTGCTTCGTAATTTATCTTATTTTCTAATCCATTTTGAATAATGACACTAAGTACTTTTCCACCCTACTACTTTGGACGACGAAGAGCTGATTAGAAAGTGAAAACATGGCTGCGTAAACAGAGCGAGGACTGGTGCCGACAGGGCATACACGCCCAAGTGAATCGCTGCAGGAAGGTAATAGAACTCGAAGGAGATTATGTGGAAAATAGTGAGTAGATAAAACTTCATGCTTTCATATGTTTTAATTTACATTTTTTAGATTAATAGTTGTTGAGAAAGGAGGCAAATGTGAGGCATGCTTTTTGGGCAAACTTCGTACACCAGATGATCCGTACATCTCCTTATGTCGGAGTATCTTATAATTTGTTTAAGTACCGGGCGCGCAATCTAGCATCTGGCTGTGCGATCACTGCCCTTCCTCACGCGTGCCATCGCGTGAGCGTAATTTTTCAATTACGCTCACTAGAGCGATTATTATGTCACCATTCTTGAAATTTTGTGAGGCTGTTTTCAATTGTTAGTTTTAATCGATGGAGTGCGTTTTAGGGCGTTAACTGTGAACATCGGGCTGATAGAGCGATTTACATTTCCATTGATTATAACGACGACGCAAAAAAAGGAACCGTGATCCCACCCTTGGGTTTGAACCCCTGATATGGTGTGTAATTTTTTTGCCGTGAATTCTACATGAGTGAGTAAAAAATAAAGCGTTTGATTACCCTTTAAGTTTCGAGCGTAACCCTGTGCTGACTGCAGACAGATCTAGATGCTTTAGATATCATGGAGAAGAAACTGGTTCCCATTTCTCGAATGTGACAGAAGATTAAATCGTGTGTCTATGTAAGGTGATTTAAATCTATTTTTTGTGATTAAATAACTTTGGGTTATTTTGATAGTCTTCGTGGAAAAGATACTGAGTCACTGAACGTAAATTTTACTGAGGAGCATTGATAAAGTTCCGCTGTTTCCTCCAAATTCATGTTAATGGTAATTGAACAGTTTCTTGACCACATACATAATATTAATTCCCGTCTAAAAATTATTCAAAATATATTTGTTGTTTCTAGGTCCATCTCACGATTTAGTTACAAATAATCTTAGTGTTCGTCCAAAATTCGATTGGAAAATTGCGTAGGGGAGCGGGTCGGTGACTACTAGTAGTAGAGTTCTGGTTTTCCATTACTAGAGCAGGAAATTTTAAATTCCACCCTTGTCAGGGATTTCCAGCGGAATCTTGATCTCAACTTTTTAGCTCTGTGGGAAGATCTTTATAGTACCTACCCTGTCCGTCACATAGAATGTTGAACTGCTGACCGTTTGGATTCTTTAGGGTTAGGCTGATTCCGATAACGAGTTACTCCACCCGCCCTCAATTTGCAAATAATTCTTCTCTTGCCAACCTACCCACTTGTACTGAATAGTGCAAACAATCTGAGTTATGGATCGCCACGTTTAATAATCAACCAATCGACTTACCCACTTTTCCCCTTCGGCCATCGAATCGCTGCGTTGGGAAAATGAGTGGGGTTTAAAATCAGTGAAGCACATTGTTTTGAAATATTACAACGAAATTAAAACTACAACACCACCTTCTAGTGATTTTTTTGGGTAACATATTGGCATTCTAGAGGCCAAAATCTCTCTCTACCTCAAGACATGGTGAAGAGATGGCTAATCCTTCATCCTTCCCGCCAAATGCGGCACCGCTAGATGAGAACAATCCTTTAATTCGAGAAGATTTAAGACAAGTCAAAGTGTAATAAATTAATGAGGGTGCGTTCAGTCCTGGAGTTTTGACAAATATTCGCGGCCAAACTTGTGTCTGGCTATCGGCCAAGAAATGTAAAATTAGATACGTATGGACGCTTTAACTACTTTTTTGTGGCTGTTTTTTTTTTGACGTGAACCATTCTACAGTTACCCCTAATTTTTCAATCTCTTTGGATCCGTATATTCTTGCTATTACGCTTAATCTCGCGCAGAATACCTCTGGGTGACCTGATGGGCATAAGCAATGATGCGTCCAATTACAAAATGCCTAAATAAAACCCTCTCTCCATTCCGCCGTCTGCATGCAAGAAGGAGACGAATTTGGTACCAACCTTTCGTGCAGAATGGTGGGCTAAGGCCAATGGAGTGTTAGCATGATTTTTCCTTAGATCAATTTCTGTAACTGCATGATGAGCAGAACACGAAAATATGTGTTACAATTTCATCGAGGCGTCATTTGCTTTATTATGACTACTTAAGGAACCACTGTCAAAGCCTACGGTGCTATCCGCGCGTTCTACTTAACGCTGGCATTAATTAGGACTATTCCAATTAAAGTTGGTTCGATTTCGTCGAATTAACTACTGGTATCACATCCCAGGGTGTGCAGCATTATCACAGGAATTTCCATAGGTCACCTTATAAAAAACTAAATCCATTATTGTTAAGGTGGCACTGGCCTCGGTTATTTATTCCAGATTTTCAAAAAAATACTTGAATATCGCATGTTTGCAGTTCTTTTTATACACTGAGATAGAAATAAAATAAGGTTTACCGGATAGTTTTACAGTGATTCAGGGTTGAAACTGGAAATTTTAACGCGGGCTATTATGGAGATGGATCAGATTACTGCAAAAAAATCGTCGATCTGAACGAGAAATTGTATATAAGGTACATAGTCAGAGCGAGATAGTTCCCTAGTCATAATAGAGACCATATTCGAAGAATACGTTTTGATTTCAGTAGATGTAGGAAGCATAAATTTAATATTGCATTATTGATAGTGCAGTTAAATACATTTATACGACTGTAATTCTAAATAATTTATTAAAAATATCTATTCAAGTCTCTAGCTCGACTCATTTTTTTCATGCGGTACGTTGAAAACTCATTGACAAAGAGAGGTTTCTTTGTGATTTAAAAAAATCGCTGCAGTGACAATATGATTTATTTTAAAAAATAATAGATAAAACATGTAAACGATACACTGTTCATTTTTTGACGAGATCTAGGTGTTATAAAGTCCTCATTTTTTAAATAAGGTCGCTCTAGAGTGCATACACGTATCACTTCCTAAGTAAAAGGTCTTAATTTTTAGTCAAAAATCTAGGAAAGTAGCTCGGTATGGGGCTGATATTTTTGTACCTTTGGAAGGGTGAGATATTTTTCTTTAAAATTGAGCCCAAATTCAGTGATTCCTAAGTGAAATAATACTTCACTTAACCTACATTAAGCTATTAATTTAAACTGTTTCTGAGAAGCGTTAAGTCCTGGTAAATGGAAATAAAAAGGAATCTGACCACCTATTTATTAAATTGTTCAGCGAATGGCTGTCGTAATTGAATTCAAATGCGGTAGTTCCAAGCAAATGGCTCTGCAGTCGACTCCTATGGCTGGACAGATGCGGTCATTTACAATATATTCGTGTAATAATTGGAATACTTTGCACCTTAATTTTGGTCATCAATAGGTGATCCATTTCATCAGTGAAAGCAGGATTTTAAGACTGAATAGATAAAAATGTGTAACTTAGTATTTGTCTTGATTCACACGGTCAAGCCAGAGCTACCTTAAGTAAAGATCTATGCATCGATAGCAGTTCCGGCCTTAACCTCCGCTACCACCAGTCCTACTGTGCATCTGTAAATGACCATTCCCACTGGGCTTACCGCTTTGAATCGTAGTTACGTTTGGATTCGGGTAAATCATGTCACGGGCCCTATCTCCGTTCCTTTTCTATCTTCGGTATTTTAGCGATTTTCTTTTTAATGCTGCGGCATTACCATTCATCATGGATCACAGGCATATATAGTTATCATAATCCTCATTCAATCCTTAACACGATAGAAATGTTTTTTTTTTCGAGGAGAAAAATGTTATGCTAACACCCCGTTGAGAGAGAAAATAGTTAGTTTGGGGAAAGCCTTGCGGGATAGATCGAAGGATATCTTTAAAACCATTAAAATTTCAATTACAATACCACAGTTCAACCTTATTGAACCGAATAAATGATGTATCACATCTGTGCCTTTCTCAGTTTTTCTTTTCACGTCTTTCTTAATGGCGAATCTATTAATTGGAGCGGAGATTTAAGAGGATAACTCACCCGAATTTGAATTAGGTTTAAATATTGCCTTAATACGTGATGTTTTGCTGTTCGTCTGAGGATGTTGTGTGCATTGAATGAATTCCTAATACGATAAGCTAGAATCATTTCGAACTCTTGATAAGCGGTGTAAGACCAATCTCTCTCGAGTGGAATTAGGAATCGTTGCCATTAGGAGTTTCATAGTAACTTTTTTCACTCCACTGTGTAAGATCAGGGTGAAATAGATGAATGAGATTAAGAGAGTAAGCAAGTTTTTTTCTGTTTATACTAGAGACCACTTACGGCAAGTATTCTGCTGAATATCAAATTTAAATATTTCCGTTTCTTTATATTGCCCAGCTGCTCTGATTTTTCATGTCATTCTCCATGCCGTTCTTTGAGACCAGCTGAATTAATTGTCAGTGCATTCTTAGTCTTCCCTCCACAAGCATAAACAGTTACAAGATGCTTTATAGTCATGCCCCTCTTATTCATGCACCAAATTAAATTTTACGTCTCGTAAGCTCAACTATTGCCGTCTTGAAAGTTAAATTGATGAACCAACGAGAGATTTAAAAAAAAAGTTATTTGCTCTTCCTCTATCAATACCATAGTGAGCCTGTCAATGTAGAGAAAGCGGGTATGGTATTTCTCTACTCAAATTAATGACATACGGCATATTGCCATTTGTGACATAGGGTGATAGGTCTACAGTTTTTTGCCTCCGTCAAAAGAGGCTACATCCTAAACGTCAATCATCGATCCAGCTTAAGAATGGTTCGATAAAATTATTTTTCATCTCCAATCAATTGCCTCCTAAAATCTCTCTCGATTAGTGAAAGCGATCCTTCTCACAAGAGTCTTCCGAAACAATGTCATTTTTCGAATAGCTGTCTCAATTCTATTAAAAAATTGCATTTATAACTAACGGTGTGCTGAAAAGTAGGGAATAACTTTTCCTCCGATACCCTGCCCAATATTTGCGTGACTTTCGCAGCGAAACCCTCCATGAGTGGGTATTCATTTCATTATATAATTCGTAATTTAACATTTTTTAATCATTTTCATGCTATTTTCCAACAATATTAAGTCAGTGGTTATTAGTACTTGAGATTGAGCGTGATTCGTAACCGTGCTATCCCTGTACTGATAAGGATGCTATGAAGCTTTTGTTCTCTCGCACAGTCCATCAATTCAAAAACGCAGTAAGTTTAATTTATATATTTCTCTTTTGTGAATGAATAATTATTAATGGCATACTTTTTACATTTTAGCAGAGTAGTATTTTCCATCTGTGATGGCTACTAAGTATGCAGGCATCTCTATACTCAGTATGATATCAAGGATACTTATGAACTCTTTCCCATACTTATTACTTTCTAAACGAAATTTCATTGATGAAAGATTTTTAGCGCACTAATTAAGACAATTAATAATTGCTTCATCCATTATACGGCCTTTTTTCTGCTTTGCCTGAAATCTTTTGATCCTATGGTTGTCAGTACCGATTGCTCTATTAATATTTTATGTTAATTAACCAAATAACGGTCTCTTTTCTTTTTAGTTCGTGATTTCAAGTCGATAGGTCATGCACATGTACTCTTCTTATTTGCTTAAGACGAATTCAGCTTCATAAATGTATGCATGAAAGTACAATAATTTGCGCTTGTGAAAAATGATAGTGTATGAACCTGCACAACCTCATCAATTGCACCCGTTACGCTCCGTCTGTCTGTGTTTACAAATATAGGATCTGGAAATTAAAGGAAGTTCAAGTCCGTGATTCTGATCGTGAAAATTTATAATAAGCTTTGGCAACATACGATAGGGAGGGAAATAAACAAACCATATATGGGTTTGCCAAGAAGTTGAATTTCAAATATTACAATTATCTTCATCATGAACTTCATGGTGTTGAATGTTCATAAATGTCAGCCGAATCAAATGTGACGTAACGTAATAATTTAGTCATCAATTCATGAAATATGATTCCTATATATATAATGGAGTTTTCATTCTTAATATTGTTACTCAAGTACTAATGCATGGATTTAGAATGCCAGCTAGAAATTTTCCTTCAAGAGTTTGCCCAATGCATACAAATTCGGAATAACCTATTAAAGTTTATTTATATTTTAAATGGTCCTACTGTTAATTTTAATGTCCTTTCCAATATCTTATTATTTTAACACACTTCAAGCCATCCTTATTAGTGGCAAATTGCTTGTGATCTTTTAAAAGAACTTGGAAATGATGCGGATTCTGAATGTAGAATTATTGAATGCTCGAATTCAAGTTCTCTCTCATCAAGATTTAACCTGAGTTTTGACTCTACATATCGGCATAACAAGTGGAAATCGCGGCAATTTGCCGGGCGATGGCACATTTCGAAGAATTGACGCATGTAAGTATGCGACACGATTTTGCCCTCACAGAGAACGGCGCTGGGTACTTAAAAGCAAAAATATATTCAGTGCACTTTATTCTGGGAGTTTTAGTATTATCACTCTTAATTATGCGGAATGCATCCTATTATGATTTGAATAGCATTTAAACTGCAAATTAGTCATTGAAACTACGCGCTCAATTTTAGTCGCTATTCAGATGTTATATTGTGTAATCGATAGCTTCGTTGACACCCGCTATCCTTTCGCTACGCTACTCGAGTAAGCTGGCTCCGCTGCCTTCTCATTCCACCCAATCCCGTTCATTCTGTTCAGCTTCAGTCTGATGCTAGGGGTGAAAGGGGAAGGTTGTGTGATGGTGACGGACATGGTCGCTACATAGTACTTAGCTAAAATGCCAGTGGCTTGTTGCTTACAAATTGCTGAAATTGAATCCAGAATACATCGTTGACCTTCTGAAGTTTGATCAATACAATTACATACAATGGCAGAGATGAAAACAATCGCTACGAACGGAGATATCGCCTACCGATGTCGTCAAAATGGGATAATTCAGCCTCTTTTAACAGGTAAATCAACTTTTCTCTCAAGTCTTGAGTTATTACTTACGGTACCTTTGCCTAGTTTTCAAATTCACTGCTTTACCTCTCGTTATTTACGGTGCGCACAGCGCTTTTCTATTCGACATTCACAAGGTCGTTGATGAACCCGGCATGGGAAATTAGTAAAACTGAGTCTTCGTGACTATTTCTCTTTCGAATCGCCATGGAGCTACAAGGTACACGTATATGCACATATACGTGTGTTAATAGCTTTAATGATGATTTTTCTCTATTTTTTTGACACATTGTTGGCCAAGTTCTGTCAAAGTAAACTTATATAACATATTATTTTGATGCCCTAATACTTGTCCCACTGCTTTGACACAGCTGACTTAGACTTGAGCCGACAATTTGGCGCACTGTAGACTGTGATTTTTATAACCTGTTCAAGTTCTTTACAACCTTGATAATCTACTGCCTAGTAAGATTGCTTGTGGTTTTAGAAACTTTTTCCGTTCCACAATTGCAGATTTGTATCAAATTACCATGGCGTATGCATATTGGAAATCTGGGAAGATAAATGATGTTGCCGTGTTCGACCTTTTCTTCAGAAAAAATCCGTTTCAAGGAGAATTCACTATATTTGCGGGCCTCGAGGAATGCTTGAAGTTCTTACAGAAGTTTCATTACTCTGATAGTGGTGAGTTGCTGGTGATATTATGGTGCAAATTAAATGCAATGATGGTGACTTTATTTCGAAAATTTCAGCGGACATAACGATTACGATTCTTTTCAGATATTGAATATTTAAAGCAAACACTACCTCCTACTATCGAGCAAGAGTTTTTTGAATTCCTTAGGCAGTTAACTGCCAAGGAAATCACCGTATATGCTATTGAAGAAGGATCCGTTGTATTTCCAAGGTGAGAATTGTCTAACTGGTTTATTTTTCAAAGGTGCATGTTCAATTGCCTAATGTTTAGGACTTCTTCAAAGTATAAGTATGTTGCCATTATTGTCAGTGGATTGTGATTTTTAATCTAGAAAATAAACGAATGTAGGTTCTAGCAAAACTTTCACCCAATGACTTGTTCGTTAGTTAGTATGAAATAGGAAAAAAAACATAAATGTCATTTTTAGAAAATTTGACACAAACTTTCTTGCTTTTATGTGAGCATATGAAATGTCTCTTGTGTAAATTTTTGCTTGGTAATCACTGTGTTATGTCACCATCGTAATCTATTACGTAAGTAGGTATACTGATTTGTACCTTGGATTAGATTTGTGGAGAATGAACAAATCTTATTTTCCTTTCGCTACACCTTTGCATAAATGTGGATTGTTTGTATTGCCTGAGTTCAGTGTAATTTCTACTGATAGTTATTGTAGTAATTCTTATTTTCAATTCCTTGATTATTTGCAGAGTACCATTGCTCAGGGTTGATGGACCATTAATCATAGTGCAGTTGATTGAGACGACTCTGTTGACTCTTGTCAACTATGCTAGGTAAGTTGTCATTATGTAAGTTTTCACTGATAAGTGTCCCCAGCGTCTGTTTTTCCTGTCAGTTGAGCTATCAAATTTTTCATAGCACACTTAGGCGTATGCACCCCATTTGGCTTCCCTTAGGCCCTGTTTATTTGGAGAAAACACCTCTTGAACTAATTCAAAGAACTGTGGAACTGACCATGTTGTAACTTTAATGGTGTCATCCACTGATGGTCACACACTCTTGGACTATCTAGCTTAACCTGCTCTTATTTTGAGGATATGAGATCATCTTAGGAATAGATGACAGTGCAATGGAAAGAACTGCCCCCTAATTTGTTGCTAATTATTGAATTTCTTCCTCTGTGATCTAACTGATTTCTAGTTAAAAACTGCTGTGTATTTGAATTCCCTAATATTTATTGATATATTTTTTGGGACGGCATATATTTTATATTATTTTTAATTCTCTTATACCTGTATTTACCTCAGAGTAATTTTTCTGACCTTCAACTTACTCTTTAGCTTGATGGCCACTAATGCTGCACGTTATCGTATGGCTGCTGGAAAGAATATAAAATTACTGGAATTTGGACTACGCAGAGCACAAGGGCCGGATGGAGGTCTTTCAGCCTCCAAATACTGCTATGTTGGTATGTGCTAATATTCTTATCATAATGAGATCTGCCTCCTGATGTTTTAGGTATCACCATTATTAGCTTATATTAATGAACTTCCAAAATTATAAAGATGGAGTTAATTTACCTTGTCAACACGATGTAGGTTTGACTTGTTCATTTTCTGTGTGTGCCAATTTGATTGGCACTGTTGAAAAATTTAGTTCAATGAGTGTGCTCATGTTTGTAGTGTTATTTTTTTTAGCATGAGGACATTATGAATAGTATACCCTATGCTACTCGAGGTGTTCTGGGAGGTGAATAATGTGTGAAGGGGCTTGCCTTGGAGAGAAAAATATAAATATATTCACATAGCTACTTATATATCCATTTATCTGCTCGTTCCTAACTAGCACTAACCAACATTAGTGTGTTTAGTCCTCCAAGTGAAGTCTAAAGTGTGCCCCCTTTTCAGTGTTAACTGATGAGGTGATTTGTTCAAATTTTTCTTAATCGTTATCTTGTGTCATTGCAGTTGTTTGCTCAAGTGTTTATGTAAATATTCTATCAGTACCCCCCTATGATACACAAATATAAATGAGCATCATTTGCATTCCCATGTTGTTCATTGGAAAGTGTTCAATATTGAATGTATTTCAGAGGGATTGATTAGGAGGAGTGTCCATTGGTCTCCAGGATTGTCCATTGATCAATTTTTTTTGCTCTCCTCTGTTCAAGTATATATTTACCTAGAATGCCTTGCATCTTCAGACCATTTAATCCCCATTCCTGCTGTTGCCATTGAATGTCATTAATGTCTATAGCAGATTGACTGAGTGGGACTGCTTTAGATATAGCCTAATCTTACTCGGAGCTTATATTCATGATTAGGTTTGGTACCACTCAGATGTATCTAGCACAACTTATTGACATTCTTTGGGCAAAAATCGTCCAAGCACCCTAATGAATGATGACATCCTTTGACTTAAAACTCACTAATCATAATGCTACAAAATGTCTCCTCATCCTGTTAATTAAAAATGTCAAATTAGCAAATTAATCGTGTCAATACATACATATCTAATTTTGTGCATGACAAAATATTGAGACTAGTTTTCCCACAAACGTCGATATCTTGTAAGTAAGGGTTAGTTTTCAGCCATCAAAATATTATTTTAGCAGCTGCAGCCATTATTTACTGATAAATACTGATAGACCATTTTGGCACCCCCAACTTACTTTCCAGCCTCTGGTGTAGCAGTGCATCTGGCAATTGCCCTGTACCTCATGGTACCTTTGCAGGTGCCTTTTTTATTCCTGTCACCCGGGAGCAACTAGCGATATTAACTCACAATGCTTGTGGTGAGCCAGTTAGCTGTCAAAGTTTGCTTCACTGCATTTGCTTTACTGTCATTGAGTATGAATATGCTGTGCCTGTTAATTCTTGTTTACCATTCGCTTAAATGGTCTCTCCTGCCATTTAACAAGTCTGTGTTCTTAATTCAAAGTCTTATTTTATTTTCTGCCTGGCCAAATTTGTAATGGTATTTTGATTAAATAGGGATTTAGTGTTAGGATCATCACGTTTATGTCGAATATAGTTGGTTAATTATGAATCTTCAGCTCACTCAATCCATAGAACATTCTTGTTCTTCATTGTTTCGCTCACCTGGCCGCAGAAAAGTTTGTTGGTTCTATTGCTATGTTCAATGTAGTGAGAAAAATCGTTTCAGAGGTAATCTAAGGTTTTCTTCTCGTCCATTGCTTGTAAAAATATGGACTTTGCCGGTTCTTTTCATTCAGTTCGGTCATTTTCTTATAGGATTTAATTTTGATGAATATTTGAAAAGAAAATACTAGAACAGCTTAAAATCTTAATTATCCGTATGGAGTAGAAATGTATGTAATGATGGGAACCATACGTTTTTCGCGTATTGTAGTTGAAGCGAACTCTCTTACCCTGGCTAATGAGGGGAAGAGGACTCGTGGATAATCGGAAAAACCACTTAAGAATTTTTCAAAAACTAGTTGTCCTCCATTTAAATGAGCACTTTATCATATTTGACATTTTTGTAGTTCCTTTTGTCGTCTGCTAATCGTCGGGGAAATTTTAGCCCGAAATCGCCGCTGCATACCAAGAGGCCGCGTATGTGCGTACCCTGGGGTACCTCTTCGTGCTCACGCGTTGAGTTTCACTCTGTCGACTCGTATTAGTTTTTATCTCCTGGCCTTGGCAGATACTGAAGCGCGGGTAATTAGCCTTCAGTCTAGAAACAAAAGCGTCTTTGTGCCACTTCATGTGGAAGAGGGGTCAGCGAACCTTCGTTTCCCTACCAAAGATGTCTGTCGCTGGACCTATGACTCATCATTCGCCTCGCTCATCGCCGCTCCCCCGAGTGCTCCGGGTCTGTCCCTCTTGACCTTGACCGATTACTACGCGGCGCATATATCCCCTTACGGTCGTGTGCTGGAAACGTGGACGTGGTCTCGTTCCTTGGTGATGAGGACTTCCATCAAACTTCTGTTACCTGTAAATGATAAAACTGCTGTCAGTTTTATGTTCCTTTACGGACTTTCCCCATACTTTCCCTATCAAGTAGTTGCTGCGTTCATCGCCGAGGAAGGCCTGTCGTAGACAAATCTTAGTTATCTAATCGTGAAGGTCGCGCCAAATGAAAACTTATGAGGCTCTACGCATATTTCCATTTTAGTAATAACATCTGTTTTACCAACGAGAGCCTACTCTCGAAAAACAATTTGTCATCGTCTCAGTTATGTGGAAATGCTTCTCTCTGGTTTTATAATCTCTTAAGTTAATCATTTTCTCAGTATGGAAACCGATTCTAATAAATTTTGCAATCGATAACGCCCTCGCCAACTAACCGACCGTCTGATGTGATGTATGAAACCTCAACTCGATCCAGTTAACGTTAAGACTGCGTCATCTTGAGGTTAACGTTAACCAGGGCTACATTTCTAACGTGGTGAACGAAAGCCATGTCTTTAGTTACGTTGACTTAAGCAGTGTTTTATGCAATGAATGTTGGTGATAACTCACTCCCACACACCCTTGAACCTATATGTTACCCTGCAAGCCCCCTCAAAGGTGTGTTGCAGGAGGTTGTATATTTTGTCGCTAGGGGATTGGCAGGGGGTATTATGTAGATGAGTTGTTTATGGTTGGATATGAAGTCCGAAATATTTTTTTTTGACATTCAATATATAGGAATGATGCCGAATGCCCAGTGCTCGTTGTTACATTATTCAGTAGACCGGCGAGTTAATTCTTTTCATTATTATGAACAACTTTTTGTCGTGACATTTCTGATTGTTACTGTCTTATTTCAAAAATTTCCAGAGTAGTCGTTCATTCTAAGTTGTGCTAACATTTAATATTTTGCGTGGCTAGGAGTAAGGAAATTTTTATGGGCCCATTTTGGCCTAATTCACTTAGATCCATTTTTGATAGATCCATCTGGTGTTTTAAGAATATATGCACCCCAAGCGCTTCATTGTATCTGCGAACTAATTATATAACTGGGAGATAAATTTCGCTGTTTTGTACAGATAATTGATTTGGGTTTTCTGGTCACATGCAGTGCGTATCAATGTGAATCGCTCAGTTATGAATCGACGTATTTAGATTTATTTCGCGGATTCTTGTCCTGTCTATGTACATTGTGTCATCGCATCCCCGCTATTTCAATTTTAATACAAAATTAGTTGTGAATTGCGCATTAATGTGTTACATGACTCATCTGTTCACGCGCCTTTAACAGTCAAAGTGCGTATGTTACTTGTGATAAGGGAGACTGGTCGGTGTTTTTGATTTTAGTGTGGAGGATATTGTTTTAATAACAGTTTTAATTAATTATTCATGGTTAAACCTTATGAAAAGGAGCCAGCTTCGCAATTTTATTAGATTTTATCATAATTAATGAAAAAACCAATAGTTATACTTGCCCAAGGCTTATTACCTTATTATTGTAATATATTGATTACAGATGACACAGGGATGGAAACTCCTTCGATTCAAGAATTTTCTTTCATCTACTTGTACGAAGTACCGTCCAAGGCATTTCTGGGGTGTGTAGTACGGGGCGATTACATACCAGGCTGCAGCACTCGTCCCAACCGAAACCGCCACCTCGCACATACCCCCTACCGTTAAGTGCAGTCAAAAAAGCCGTCAGGAGGACAGTGCGCGCCACCAGAAACAAGGATAGTGCTATGAAGACGAGCAAATGCGCCTTGGGTACGCAGAAAATTTGCTCAGATGTAGACAGCGATACATATTTTTTTCGGTTGAATCAGTCATTTTCCTTTGAATGTAAGTTTACCATTTATGGCATAACCTCATGGAAAATCTACATTATAATCGTGTCACAATTGAAAATTGTACAGCTTGACTTCGAATGGATACGAAATCACTCGCAGGAGTAGAGTTCCTTTCAGTGGGTTTGTTGTGACCGTATTCTAGGGGAACTTCTCACTTAAATTACTTAGATATTTGGGAAAGTTAACTCATGTTTGCATTTTGATAGTCAATTTTTTGACATAAGAGTACCCAACCCCATAACTTGCACTTCCGCATTCAGATATGCCCTCGGGGCCGCCCTTAGAGGATAAATCACTTTTTTCATGATAGTGATATTTATTCAGGTTACTAGGCAGGGAAAAGGACGACGTATGTATTTGGACGGATGGATCTAGGGTGGTGTCGACCCATGTCCTGGACTTGCTCTGTCTGCTGCAGAAAATTGTTTTGATTAAAGCGTATTATTTTTAAGCCTGGTCGCCGTAGTTTTACTAGCTTTTAAGGCATTGCTAATATTTTTCTTTTTATACGGCATCGTGTTCTGGAAGGATACAGCGAAAAATACGTCCAGTGGTGCGGTCGATATATAACTGGTAAGGTCATTTCTAGGACATTTCCGAGATAGCTGAGAAATGCTTCCCGCCTATTACCGATGCTATTATTTCCTTCTTAGTTCTGCGCAACTTGTTGCTGTGGTCTTACATCCGAATTCAGCTGGAGTGGTCAGTACTTTTTCTATCCGACCCAACCAGTTTTTGGATCATGCATAAGTTGCGTTTTAAGTTTTTTTTATTGCTCTAAGCTCTAATAAGGGATGATCTCCTCTGCTCTTCATTGCTTCTTTATTACTTATCGCATGTTTCTTATCGCCTTCTTAAACCCGACGCGACAACCTCTCCGAGACGACTTTTCCTGGTGCGACACCTAAACCTACCCTGATGATAGATTGTTTCTTTTATATTTACCTTGACTTCTAGCGTCAATGAATAATAAAGCTTTAAATTTATAAAATTAGCTTTAAGTAAAAGTATATAGTCCAGGAATGCGAACTTATGTATTTCTATCCCTGCTATTGCTTTCACAGTCCTTGACGAGAGCCTCCTATGCTTTACATCTTTATCATTAACGCATTGTAACTCGCAATTTATTGTTTGTATAGAGGCTTGAAGTGTCTGTCGAAATTTGCTGTAGCGCTTAACACGTTTCCTCTCACTTTCCAGCCAATTAAGGCAAAACAATTACGCGATCGTGAGCCTAATGAAGATTCGTGATCCCGTCTCTGCACGGTATCCCTCGATTAAATAAAAAATTGAACGATAAATCGGAGATGTCGAGGCCATCACAGATTTATGAAATCGACCGTAGTCCGGTGGCTCCAAGAGTTGGCATGCAAGACGGTCATATACTTCATCATTATTCATCAGCTAACGGTGTCGGGTTTTAGGTTAATCCTTTTGTGACCTACAGGAAAGCTTTTAATCTTTGTGCCGGTCACCCTTGTTGTAAGTGACATATTTTTGTGCTGTTCTCGTTATGAAGGGCACATTTCTTCACCTCATTTTGCCCCTAATGACCATTACTATTTCGTGCTCGACTCGGCGTTGCTTTTTTGTGGCAAAGTGAAATGGGTTTCACGCTTGATGGTATAAATGCTTCTTAATCCTCGGATCTTTCACCTAAATAAGACTGTCGAAATAATGAATATGTGAGTACTGCTAAAACTTGTTAGTGTTCGGCTCGTAGACCTGTAATGTGGACTCCGCCCATTGTGCTCTGAGCCATTCTTCCGTGCTCACGAGCAATCCAGACATAGCATCGTGCTCCCTTTGCTTCGGAGAAAATGGCTTTATCTCTCCGGAATTCGTTTCGTTTGTGGCTACGCGTCACGGCTGGCATGATTTCCGAAAGTTAAAATTCGCTTGTTATCGTATCCGGACATCCTCCGCATTTCATGTTAGAAATATCATTCTCGACGATCATTAATTCATTTTACTGTGGAAATTTGTAATTTTAATGAACTTTTAATTTGTTTGGTCTTTGTGCAGTAAAGAGTAGCGCGGACGGTGTCGGGTTTTAGGTTAATCCTTTTGTGAACTACAGGAAGGCGTTTCACCTTCGTGCCGGTCACCGTTGTAGCAAGTGCCATATTTTTGTGATGTTCTCGTTTGTTCTGTTCTCGTGAATAGATACAGGGGCCTGAATGACTATGGCAATATTCCGCGCTGACTTTGAGACACCAACGTCGGAGCCGAATGGAAAATTTCTACGTCGCTGTTTAAGTAATCATGTAAGGATTAGGAGCTTTCTGGGATTTATTTAGTTTCAATATTTTCCCCCCAATTATTAAGTATTAAACAGTTTATCTCGTATTGATTTACGATGTGTCCATGAAGTTTCCACCTCCCATTGCAGATGAACATCCAGGAGTATTTATTATCTGTATCATTAAAGAAATGGTAGTTCAACTATTATAAAAATTATTTGAGAGTATTTTATTATAAATATTATTTAACGGTACCACGACATTTGTATTTTCGTTATTTTACGATAGCCTTCCTTGGGCCTTGATAACACAACCTCCTCTTTCTCACGGACATCTAATTTTTCACTTGTAATCCTTCATTCTCTGCCGTTCTCTCGGTCTATCTTCTTCCGAGCATTACTTTCTTTCCCCTCGTGGTTTCACCTTTAAAATATTTCTGTTGAGCAGTTATAAATTTTCTATGTAGGTATTATTTGTGTACATCCTGTTTTTCTAAATCGTGATGTACCTTTTTTGCCTATGGCGCTTGTTTTGTGGATATATTTTCACTGAAATAAATTTTGAAGTTCATCCTGTTGTTTCACGTCCTTTAAGTTTTATTACTTCGTGTGTGTCGTGGGGATCAAGTTTGACGCGTGAAAGAAAGTTTGACGAATGTGTCCTTCACTTATGGTCAACGCCCACTGCCAACAAATATTTGACAGATATTTTCCGTTTACACGTCAATTGGTACTGAAACTTAATCCGCAAGTTTGGATGTCAAGTAGTGGAGGTTAATGATTCTGATCGTGCGATATTTGGTTGATACTTGATGTTTTGATGCGAAGGCATTTCTGTGGGTCTAGAATTCCCTCTGCTGCCATTTAGTAACCAGATGCATTGTTTGAGTTTTGGTGTTTTTTGTCTTATTTTCCTTTTCATTTTTATTATTGTGGAATAAATTATCATTCCTAATGTTCAGCCGAAATTCGTCGAATTGCCATGTCTTGAGTATCTCCTTGTTTGTATCTTCTGAAGCATATTTTAGTTTCTAAGCTATTTTCTATGTATTATTTGTGTATTCCTCGTGCATTGTCAATTTCCTTTTTGAGAGAAAGTGCTGTAAGGGACTCTTCGGATTTTCACTCTTGATTAAATTACGCAAAGAACATTCGCGCGCCTGTTTTATTTGGCGCCGATGTTGTTTAGGTGAGTCATTCCTTGTGTTGAGTGACTTCATTTTTCACGCCCACTCAAACATGAAGAATGGAGCGATATGTCACCGGCGTTTTAAAGCAGCCAGTGTGTAAATCCAGCTGGACTGAGAGTTAGGGGTTCCACAATTTCCTCCCTTTCTGTATACTTGCTCAATTTGTGCGAATGCTGGGAAAGTAGGCCGACTTGGTGAACCAGCTGTTTTGGCTCGGTTAAAGCATAAGTATATTTGTTAATTTAGGGGTTTCAGAATCCTGTACTGTAAAAAACTTAGGAGCTTTGACTATGGCCATTAATTAGTCGTGGATATTTTGAGGGAGCCGAGAAAAATATCTGGGGAGTCAAGGCCGTTCACCTTGGGTTAGGTCCACTGTTCTCGTTGCATTAAAACGCTGATCCTCCCTCTTTTCATTTCTTTTTGGGCCTGTCTCCAGTGATTAGTGGATGTGCACTGTAGCAGAGAGTCCGTGGTCTCACGTTTGAATCAGATTTAACCTCATCCACTCCTCGGAGCAATGTCCAGTTGAGTAATGCGTACGGGTTGTCTTTCTTGGATGGATGGACATGAGCCGAGCGTTATTTTAAGTTCCCATCAGTTACAATGCATGAGGCATATTTTAGGGAGTGGGGATACCTTTGTAGCATATTATGTTGCACGTAAAATGATATTTTTCCCGTAATATCACTTCTCCCTAAACCTCTGTCGCCATGCCGCGCCTACGTCATTCACTCCATTTATCTCTTTCTGACATCCCTCTCTTTACTCGCCCCACCAGCAAATAGAAGCGCGTCACCTGACTCGGAGATCCAAAATGTATATTCTAAGGATTGAATCCTAGGGTAGTGCATTAATGAAAATTTCTTGTCTACCCCTACTTTTGGAATAAAAACACCGATAAAATTTCTAAACTCCATTTTAGACCCACCTTTCAGTGATGAAATGTAATTTTGATTGTGGGCTACCATTTCATAAGTCTTTTTTACTTCTTTATATTTCTACGTACTATTGATTATTAACTAAATTAAGCTGTTTTTATATTTAATGGAAGTGTTTTTCTCACCATTGATTGGCTGATGAGACCAATAAGTTCGCCTACAGTTTGTAGCTTTTAAATCGTTAAATTTTCCCCTTACGTTAAAGAAACAGAATTATTTCTACCCGTAGCTATTCTTCCATTTATCGCTGCAGTTTCTGGAGTTGAGTTGAATTGGTTTTTCTTTCAATGCCAACGTTTCGCCGATTTTTTTGGAATTTATAGGGTTTTGAATTTAGCAAACTTCAAGCATTAATCAAAGAAAATATCAACTCTATGAGCTGGTATTTGCTCTGGTTAATGTTTTAAGTGTGCTAATTTTTAAGCCCTTATGATGTAAACAAATTTGGCAAACGTCGGCATGAAGCTATAAAACTATTGACCGCATCTCGTCAACTTCATAGATATGATAGTGATAAGAATAATGATTTTGGCCTGCATTGAATGTGGCAAGTTTCGAATTATAAGTCCACACTGAATTTTCAGTCAGTTCACCCGCTCTACAGAGTCGGCCAATGTTAAATAAGAATTATCTTTTTTGCTTGAAAACTTTCGTTGATGTGAAGTGGTTAAACTGTCCGTTGCATCTGTGAGCGACATGCCGCGAATAATTATACGCTTGGTTTAATTTGTCTCAACCTTAGGTATGTGCACACCCCAGGTTTAGCGTATGTATTTACATTGAGCTGCGAGCCAGCTTCATTAGTCCTCACAGTTTATCTGCAGCTTCATACAGTGTGTATAAAATATCATGCCCTTGCCTCTTATTTGACATTGATTCGCGCTCAAGGTTTCATTCCTTCTGTGTTATTGTGGTTTCTCTCCTACGTGCGTGCAACACTCATTTCGTCCTATGTCGCAAATAAAATTTCATTCCCTAGTCAGGGAAAAATACGGTTGAAAGATGGTGACTCCCTGAGCAATGAAAAATGAGATATTCTTTGCATACCATGTATCTCTGGCGTTCAAAAACATAAGCTGCTGTCCGTGAAAAGTTGGGCCACGCTAGGCTTAGCTAAATCATTCAAAAATAAAAGTAAGACCTTTAAGACCGTAATTTAGTTGTAAAAACGTCTGAGGCAAATGTGAAGTGAAAAAAATACCAGCTCATGTAATAGTACTTCGGAACACCGCTGAAGCATTCGTGATTCCAAGTACTCGCTAACGAGGAACGTCGTATCTACTATAGCTAGTTGTTTTTAAATAGGTCATTTATGTCTCTTAAAACTATTTTCTGTCCCAATACGATTTATGGCCCTAAACATTTCAGGTGGTGTGCTTCTATTTTTCTCGGAACGCTGCGCAGGCCTTACTATTTACTAGACACGTATTTATGCGGATGGAAAGTGGACAAAATAATCTATCCAAGGAGTTGTGATATCTTTTTTAATGCCTAAAATGCCTGCAAGTTATTTATTATCGTTTCCTACCTCTGGTTCTCCGCTTGGTCGTCGTCACAGTTTATCAGCAGCCGGAGGACGCTAAGGTCGTTGTTGAAGGTCGTGCGTGGTAAAGATTTTAGGAGAGCTCATTTTCTGAATGCCAAGATGGCCAACTTCCCTAAATCGATATTGAATGCGAAGTATCGTCCCTCTGCCCAGTGTTGGGCACTTGGCGTCCGTGGTTTGGGGTTCATATATGTTATTATTCCTTGGTGGTTGGTACAAATAAGTTTAGTGCAATCTTTGACATCTTTATCATGATCTTGGTTGGCTTTGAAATCCCATGAGGCCAGCATAAATGTGTGTTTTCCGGCGTAGTGTCCTCCTTTGTCCCCTCGTACTTTCTTTTCCCCTCGCGTCCTCTGGAAAATCTTTTCCTGTCCTCCTCCTTGGTTAGCGTGTATTTTTTTCTTTAAAGTCAGTATTAAGCGCCACGCTTTCGATTTCCTCCTATCTGGATTTCACCGTTTTTACTGTCCGATTTCCTGGCCGCGGACTTTCACGGTGGTCAATCGGTCTCCAGCGTGGCATCGATTTTATGACCCTCCAATTTGCGATAATTTGTGTTTTCAGGGAAAAGTTTCCGTGTACGAAGCTGATCTTCCTATAAAACTCATAGGTGACCTTTTATATTTGCCTTAACGTATTTTCTCTCATCTTCATTTTTCCCCTCTACCTCATTTTTGTCTTAAGTCTTTGCAGAGTGTCTTAAATTTTGCTGTTTTTTTTTTTCAATTTTCTTGACCTACGTAGTGTACTAAATGTATCGTTTCAGTGCTCTTTCCCATTAAACCACCTATAATTTGCTTGCCTGAGGACTATCACTATCGGATATTCGTAATTTCCTTCTATCGCATGTTGATGTGCCCCATATTGACTGATAGCTCATAGCATGACAGGTTGCATTGCTTTATTGTCTGCCGTCATTTTCCGGCTCCTTTAGCCTTGCTCCCTCAATTTATATTTGTCTCACCGACGTATGTATTAAATGGATGGACGATAGCAGATTATCCTATGAACTTTCCCTCGGCCGTACGCTCCTGGAACGACTGGCGCGATTACTTTCAATAATCCTACTTAAAAGTACCCATACATTTTCTACCGCTACTCTTTATTTTGCCGTTTGCTTTACGCATGTGTGTGAACCGAGACGTGTGTATTTTTATCCTTAATCTTAAAACTATATTTCAATTGTACGGAATTTTATTTATTAGCTTTCTTTCTTCGGTATTTAAAATACGCAAGCCGGCCTCCTGCATCTATTTTTGTTGTTTTTTATTGTTGTACCTCAGCTGCTTTTATCCTAGTCGATTTCTCTTGGATGCTTATAATACCTGGCTGGCCTTGTACCTTCACCACTCTGGCCCTCTTCGTATTTTTTAACGTTACTGAACCGCATTCAGTTCTATTTATACTTTCGTCTCACCTCGGACTATGGGACTTTTTTTGTCCATGACATTTACTTCGCCTGTCATAGCAAGTTATTTGGTAACCTTTCACTGATCTTCACTGTATAACAATGTTCTTTTCACTATTTTCCCTTCCATGGCTTGGATTTTTGGCTTGTGATTTTGATTCCTTTATTCCCTCTTTGCACCCTTATCGACTTGACTGGATAAAGTATTGACACGTATAATAATTATTTTCTTTGAGTGCGATCGTAAAAATAATAATGGTAATGTCGTGCCTTCCGAGTGACTGAATCCGAATTGCGTGGTTTGGTTACGTTGACAAGTTTGCGTCAATGTACGTGATTGTGAGGATTTGTAAATTGTTCGTTCGAAGCGCTATTGTTTTCTCCTCTCAAATGCTTATCCATTTCCTCGAATAATTTCTCGGATTCCTTCGATTTTAGTTTTATTACCCATATTAAACACTTTATATTTATGACTACCCTGAAGGTATTTTCTACCAAGAATAAAAAATATTTTACACTACCCATTTTCTTTGTCTCCTGCGTGGGTTGATTGCGGTGAATACGTAATTTCCTTCATTCCCCATTGTTAGTTTTTTTTGCCTTTAATAAATTTGACTACTGTACAATAAATGTGCGTCACAATCAGTGTTGGTGAATTTAATGACCTTTTTGGATTGTCATCCGCTCGAGGGCATGTCATCAGTTTCAACTTTAGTAGGGAATCACCGTGAATGACTTTACCAACTTTCCATATCCTCTCCACTAGAGCTTGTAATCTGACATTAGCATTCAATGAGCCAAACATATTAACCTTGTCGCATCCTTTTTAAGCTTTTTCTACTGATTTAGCCAAGAATTAGTTTGACTATGCCGTCAAAAGTAATTTTACTTCATTTTCTTGTTGTTTTGAGTAACAACGAAAAGGAATCGCGCTAAATTTTAAGGATATGAATTTGCGAAATTGTGAATACCATTTGCGTAGAGATATTTCACAATGGTGGATTTATAACTGCCATTTGATGATTAGCTATTGCATGGATTAATGTTTTATGCGATGTAATACCATGCATATGTTGACGATTTCCTAATTGATACAGGAAATGGGCGTGTGAAGGATTAAAGAGTGGCCTTTTATGAAAAAATTAGTTGACTATCGTAGGAAATTAACTCCTTAAACGACTTGTGAGCAGGTTCAAGATATATTTACGTATTGGAATGATTGCGTTGTAATTACCCCAAATTAATTTGATGTTTGGTACTTTGAATGGTTCCAGGTCGAACTTCATGGAAATTAGTTATGACGAATTAAAACTCCATTGTATATTTCCTCCAATACTTTTTAAGGTACGGCTAGTTCCAATGTATGGGCGTCATTGGCATTTGATGATGATGCCATTGCATTGAAACTAGTCGTACCTTGATAAATGTTGGTGGACATTACATTTAGTTTTTAATTCAGTAAATATATAAGCCTTCATAACTATTTAATAAGTAAAATTGTTCATAAACACTAGTCATGATTATATTAACTTTGGGAATTTTCAATGAGAGGCAGTATCTGAAACTCCAAACTGTAGCATCTGGCTGCTTGGGATTGTGTTGGCGAAATTTTGACGCCGTGGTTATTAGTCGCGCCCCTTTATTGCTTCGTTATTTGCAGATGATAACGCCCAGCAGAACACCGACCATTTTGGAATAGATTGTGAGGTGGAGACGAAAATATACAGGTATTATTCCAGGAGATAAGAATTCGCCATCACACTAACAAACGATGCGATGTTTTTTCCTTTGTGTGTGTCGAAAGTATTTTTTTAAATATTAGCGTGATACACGTTGGTGGAAATAATTCAGGATTGTTGTTTCCAGTTTTATAAGAATGTATCGTATTTATATGGTTTCGTCCATTGACACCGTGCAACAATTTCATCCTTGTCTTTTTGGCGATATATTAAACGTTAGGTAAGACTTTTCCTTCTTTCGTGGACATAATAATGAAGCTTTTTTTCATAGTTGCCTTGTAAGGTCTAATGGATTCATCTCGGCCGGAAAACCTGCTTAAGAATCTCAGCGGGTGAAAACCTTATCCGGAAAATTCATAATGGGTCTCTCTAAGAACGACTGAACGTACTCGAGCGCTCGTGGAATCACATTCGCCTTCCCATGTGGAGAAAACTGTTTTTCTTTGAGTAAATAAAAATGAAGAAGGCACATTTAGCATATAGAGATGTTTTGCATTTCTTTCAGAAATATTAAGCAGTTGTTTTATCACGGATGGATTTTAGTGCGAAATTTCTCAGAGCAAAAATGTCGTCTTGCCCGGGTTTCTAACCCGGCTCTCCCGATACCGCGTCGCTTGCATTAGGCAGCTAACCTGTCAAAATGCTTTAAAGCACACAAATATTCACCAGTGTGAATTTTTGTGTGCTTTAAAGGAACAAGATCCTCCAGACTAAAGTAAAAGTGTGCTTCTTCCAAGGGATGTTAAAGAAGGAAATCTTCTTTGATTTTCGCCAAGTTTTGGGAGAAGATGGCTAATATTTTGCTGGAATGAAATAACTTATTGGAAATCAATTGCTCAAATGAAAACGGATTCCCACTCAAGAGGTCTAAATGGTATAAATATGCTCAAGAGAAAGGAAAAAAGGATAATTTGTAAGATAATACTCGGGAAAGAAGAGGTTACGCGAGTTTTTTTACGGTAATAAGGTTCATGCTTTAAAATGGCATATAAAGTGAGAGGAAAGTCAAATTAAATTGCTGTCTTTTACAAATGAAGGGTTGCTGTGCTTCAATCATTGGGTATTTTTGGTACACACGGCAAGTAATTGAAGGCAGTAGGGACGGCTACTATCGGTCTTCCATGTCTTTGAGTGACTTTTTTCTTCTATAAGTGGAGAAACTCTTCATTTTGCTAAATTTCTGAATGACAGTGTGCCATTGGAACTTGAAAAACGTTAACGTTTCTGTGTTGTGCCATCGTATAGTGTGAGATAGTCTAATCTGGCCTCGCCGGAATCATTTCAATCATACGACCGTCATACTTTGTTATTTTTGCTCTTGTGAGTTTCTTCCGGTGGTGAATCTTTATTGGACCGTTATCACAGGTTAGTCTTGAAATTAAAACCATACGCTTTTATTATATCATTAGATCATACTGGGAGAGGTTTCCATATGCATAATGTACATGTTGAATAAACAGAAATTCTAGCTTCATGTTAGAATTTCTGTCTTTTAGGAATGAGCTATAGAAATGATGAAGCTGTGGCTCTATGTTGAAAGTGTAATGCTAAATCATATTCCCCGTTGTATCAGCTGCCGATATTGCGTCTATAGTTCTTGCTGGAGTAGTCTTTAGACACAACTGCATATCCTTTTATCTGTATCTAAAATCTGCATATTATTGCAGGCATTGTATTCTAGTTTAGTAATGCCAACTACCCTAGAGGAGAATGTTTGCGTAAGAGTAACTTACTAAATTACTTCCCCTCATATTTTGACGGAGTAATAATTTGAACACTATGATAGCGTCTCGGAGATCGGCCTCTGTATGTCATTACATTATTTTGGAGCTGACGTGTCGGGAAAATCTTTCCCTGATGATGTTAAATTCCCATTGGAATTATTTCAGCCGAAATATTTTCGTTTTTACTTAAGCGTTTTGACTTTGAACGTTTCAGTTTATGAATGTTTGGAAGAACTACAGATTGTATTCCAACCGCCACGCTTTTGAAAGATAAGTCTTGACTCTTAATTTGGCAAAGTACTATTTTCCCCCCTGGTTTTCGTCGCTTATCTCTGCAGGAGTCGTCCGTGAGGTTTTTTATAGGCACCCTACTTATTTGTGCGGGAGAGGTTTTTTTATTTTTCATAAAAAAGTAACTTTTCTGAATAATTTCCCGAAGTCTCAGCTAGAAAAGATGCGTTGTGTTGTCTTTGCACTTTTAGGCGCTCAATATGTCTAAGCGATTTTTGACCTTTTTCGAAGGGTTTCCCTAGTGAAATACCTCTTGATTCATTCAGTGCTCCGAAGGTTCAATGAGGTATTACCGTAATTTGGAGCTACTTTGTGGCAGTTTTGTGTGTTTCTGTAATTTTTTTCAGATGAGTATATGAATATAAAAAAAAAAATATTTCGTTTTTGGTCAGAGTCATCACTCATCTTTTAACTACCGATGAGTCTTTTAACTAATATGGGCGTATTATATTCCACTAAATCCTAAACCCTAAATTCCATTAAATTCCACTAAAAACTGTCACAAAGTCACCCTTGCTTGTTGTACAACTTTTTGACTCAGATTTTCCTCTATTATTGTGTATACTTTGGTAAGTGTCACAAATTTGAAGTCATTGTGGTTACTTTAGGACTCTGAAGGACAAAAGAAAACAAATGTTCTATAATTTATGAAGAATTTGGATTTCGTTCCTCTCTTTGCTTAGGAGCACGCTGCTCATTATTCATTTGTCATCCTGCACACTATGAATTTGTCTTTGTATTAAATTTCGTACTTTTTTTTAGTACATATCCAGTGTTTGCCTGATCGATCCATATAATTCACTGAATAATATTGTTCACCATTTTTGGTGATCATTCTTGACTAATATTTTCCTAAAATCTACGAAAATATAGAACTGTATTTTTAAAAATTTTCTTCCGTGATCAACAGAATGACGTTGACCTCTGATTTAGTCTCTTGATTACCAACTGTTATCTGATGCTACGTACAAGGCAGACGCTGCTTCATTTTCTCGTAAAGAATCAGGTGTTCGTATCGTATGACCAGCGTTCTTTTTTGTCCTTATTGTGCTAGATAGTTTGTTTAGTTGCAATATGGAGGTGATACAATCTTTCATTCATTTTTTCTGGGTATTCTGAACTCTAAAATTAAAAATTAGCCCTGTACGATATCAATAGGATGACTTATGCTGTCACAAATTTGTACTTTTTTACTTCTGCAAGTCACCCATTTTGTTGGAAAAAAAACAGCCAAATTAATGCGTACATAGTACTCCTTTCCCTGAATAATAAATTATGCATTCAAAGAAGTTCACTTAGATGTTCAAAGCTACTCTGTATTTCACTCACTTGCACTAAGTTTCAACACTTAACTGAAAATCACTCGGCGCGCATAACCTGAAATTACTGAGTAGGTCTGAGTAGGTCCCTGTGCATGCATTTCCAAGAGTCACGAGCAAATGGCGGAAGCTTCTGGAGGCTCACTTGACGAAATATTTTCTCATCCTTTCATCATCCACTTAAGAAATCCCGGAACATCTAAAATTGTGTTGTGGGACATGTTTGCCACAAGGTTGTAACCAGTGTCCCAAAGTAGCTCCGGTTAACGAAACCATATGTTCATTGTCTGCCAGTAGTCATAGACTTGTGTAAAACTTATTAAAAAGTATATTAATTTACTTTCTGCCCGTGATTGTGACATTTCTGTTTGAGGCTGTATTATTTATAAGCAAGCTATGACTCGGCCGGTGGCAGTGTGTATTCCAGAGAATAATATTATATATAATAACGATGTTATTATAAAGTTTAATATATTCCCTAAATTGCAAGTCTTCATCTACATCTACATCTACATACTATCCCGTGAGTCGTCGCTTGGGCGTGTGGCAGGGGGTGGTAGGTCACCAGCTGTGTAAAGATGTAAAAGTTTTGGAGGTGAAATGGTAACATGTCCTATGAGAGTGTATTTGGAGGAGCTCAGTTTTTATTGTGGTCACTTATTGTGCGCGGAAAGAACGAGTTTTCGAACCTATCTGTTCGGCCGAGTATGTTTCTTATTTCATCGCATCTGTCAGACCTAGAAATGTAGTGAGGCGTCATGATAATATTCTATATGTCGCTCTGAAAAATATCAGTTCTGAATTTATCAAGCAGCCTAAGCCTAGCGTGCAGCCTACGAGTCTCTAGGGGCTCCCACCTTAATCCCTCTAAAAGTTGTGAAACACTATGTGTTCGTTCGTAGCAGTTTTTAACGAAGCGTGCTGCTTTTCTTTGTATTTTGTTAATTTTTTTGGTTAACTCTTTATGACCAGGGTCCCAAATGCTCGCGTGTATTCGAAGTCAATGGAATCTTCTGCCGAAGGAGGTGGCGTCGGCATCGTAGCTTAACATCGAATCGCCGCGGAAGACCTCCGTATCGAATGTTCTTCCCACCTTTTAATCTATTTTGCCTGTCATTTCGCTAGCCAATGTTTTCTCATTTTTTGCCTCATAATTTATAACATAATTGCTAAATGAAAATTCTATCTGGTCCTCGAATATCAAATATCGGATATATGAATGAGTGAGGGCAATTTGTGGTTGCCCTTAATAACAATATTCAAATAAGAGAAGGACAAGAACGCTGCTAATCTTCCGTCTTCATATTGATCAATCCATGCAACCCACGAAACCATGCAATCCATTGCATGGTTTCGGCACGTCATGCCTTGATGATGATATCACACAAAAGCCGTGGTCGGTTGATCAGTTTGTTTGGATTTGTACCCGTTTTTCTCTTTGTGTGTCAGTTTAATTATCCCTACTATATAAGTTGTTAGTTCTTTTTTCAGTTAATTTTTTTCTTTCGTTTAATATAGACTTCAAATCTTTAGTAAGCACCTTGGGTCCGGGCAATGGAATCAACTAATCCAGGTTGTTGTCTGTTTCCGCCCTGTCGTGTAGTTTCAAAGTCATGTGACACGTCGTAAAGCACATGACTAGAGCTCTATTTCCCGCGCAAAAGCTTCTTAAGGGATTAGGGTGTTTTCATTTCTCCACCAAATACTTCAATGTTGCATCGAGCCGAAGTAGGAGAGGGAAAAGACGCCGCATTGAAACGATTGCCGCATAGTACCATGAAATAAATAAAGAAATAGGAGTGACTCGTGTCTGCATCTATGAATTGTGCGGAAAAACATAGCTTAGGGAAATGAGTGAGTTAAAAATGGGTTTTTATGTCAAAAGGTTGCAATGGATTTAAAAAAGCAATCATTCTCTTCATTTATTATATGTTCAGACGGAAAAGAAACTACTAAATTGGCGTAGTAATGCACCATTGGTAGGAATGACGAATTCCAGTAAATAGAGTCACAAATGAATCAAAACTGAAGGAGAAAATCTTGAAAGCATAAATATTCCCAAATTTTCTTAATTTTTCTTGCGTTATTACAAGTAAAAACTTTGCACCTGGTAAAAAGACAGTTATAACGATTCCTAATTATGCTTAATTGATTATAATAAAGAACTCCGGTTAGATGGCACCTAGAGCGTTTGCAGTGGAAAAGTAACTTCGAAGTCAACCAAAAATAACATATTTACTCAATTTTGTACGCCCATTTCCAACTGAAACTTATAACTTGGCACAGTGATATGCCGAAGCACCTATCACCAAGTACCTACCATAACAGTTACGAGTTGTGGGGAGGTAGTGCGCTTCATGCAATAAAATCGTGAAAATGTATGGCGAATGAAAAACATGGTGAAAATTCCAATATTTCCCCTTCTTCTTTATGCATCGTGTGTAGGTAGAAGAACTTGAAGCGAGAAAACTGTGGGGGTTAAAAAAAATCGATTGGCGGACAATGTCGGAAATTTGTCAACGATAAATTTAGTATCCGATTTGAAATAAATCCGACCCGCCGTTTAGAAGATAGAATGGAAATGCTGACGAATTCGTAATTTCTATAGTTTCAGGTGTAAATCCGTGGAAATGGTGGAAATCAATTAAGCAACAAAACTCTACTTTTCCTTATTTTATAGATTATGCTAAATAATGTTAGATATTGATGAGTTTTAAGAGAAAAACACATGATACCTTGACAAATTTTAAGCTATCCGGGACTAGCGACGGAGTTTCACTTTTATGGAGTCACCCGCAATGCACAAATGTGCGAATTTCCACAGAGAAAAAAATCCACAGGGAAAGAGGACGCCTCGGTAGCTTAACTGGCTAAAGCACTCGGCCGGAAATCGAGGGATCCGGGTTCGAATCCCGGTCAAGGCGGATGATTTTTTCTCTGTGGAAATTCGCACATGATACCTTATTAAGGTGAAACCAATCGCGTAAAAAATATGCGGGAAAGTAAAGCGTTCTGATATTACGACGTAAGGACGAGCTCGGATTCAGCCTTCTACAAATATTCCCTTTAAGAAAATCGGGAGATAAATGTAGCCGAAGATACGGTTAAGTGGAGATGATAGTTGCTTGTTTAAGATGGCTTTATTTTCAAATTCCTTAGTTGAATACGTATCGCTCTCGGTTTCGCGCTGATACTCGGTGGAGCGATAGTGTTGGAAAATTAATCTCCCGGAAGCCATACTTCGACCATTATTGCATTAATTTGTTTTTTTTTTTGGAATTTTTAAAAAATCTTGGCATGCAGCAGAGTTCCGCGACTTGCCGGTTAAGAAATATTAGTTTAGCGAAATCTTTCGTCTTGCCAAAAAGATCGCGTTTGGGTCGCGAGCTTTCTTCTGGGTATTTCCTAAGTTTAAGGACTCGTCATTGGGATTAACTGGTTTTTGTAAGATGATATTCCGTCTGTCGTAGCTTTCTCTGACCGCATTAGCCTATACCATATTAATACCTCACCGTTCGTCGCCGGTAGATGATGCCCTCCTACGAGAAGTATGATAAAATCTAATCTCTCATGAAGCAATGCCACTTATAAGGAGACTTCACGTGATGGATGTTAAGGATGCAGACGAAGCAAACTTTTTCTGAAGATTGAGAATAAATCTCGGAAAAGTGTAGAGGATTTCTCTCCCGCGCCCGGGTTTCTTGGCCTCTGTTCGTGAGAAAATTGAAAATGATTGAGGTGCCAATGGTGTGATTGTGAGGTTTTTGTAGAGCTTAATACGGAGCGATGTCTTGATAGAAGCGATTCGTAGGGGGGGGAAGATATTTCATTCCTGTACACGAAAATTATAGGGTAATGAATAAACTGTACATTTTCCCTTTCCTGTCGAGAAACCTTTAAAGAAAATTAGTGAAGCTAAATAATTGCAGATTTATTGACTAGCCCGTAACGTGTCTGCAATTGCGAGATGATTGTATTACTTACACGACCCTAAAATAAAGGCGAATGGTTTTCAATATCATCTCGATCTGACATATCTCTTGTTTTAAGTACAAGCTCTGTCTTCCCGAAGAGTATTCTAGGATTTCAAAATTAGAAAATGACAGACCTATAACATATCTTCTGCCTTTGAAGTCTCTCTCCCGGCAAAGCAATCGCGTAACTGGCTACAATATTCTCCCTAAAGTGTAAGTAGAAAATCCAGGTAATAGTTTAAAAACAAAGAGCGCTGTAGTTACTATGGTACACGTTCTGGATGAGGAATCTCACGCTGTTTCCGATAAAAATATTGCGTCAGAGGGTCTCGAACTCATATTGCCAACTATCAGGGTGCAGGAGACAGCGCCTTAATGCCCGCGGCCTCGGCGGCTGTTGTTAAAGATAAGGCGATGTAAAGTATTATCACCAGAAAAATTTTTTAAAGACAATTTTCTCACTAATCCGGGTCTAAGGGAGAGGAAGCCGTGACACTCTTCCCTCATGTTTTTTCCGTTTCAGAAAAAGTTTGTTTCGTCTGCATCCTTAATATCCATAACGCGATGTATCCTTGTTAGAGGAACTTTGTGGCGCGGTTATTTGACCCTGGTTCACCTAATTGTGATGGATTGGGTTACTTTGTCGGCTGCTGCTGAAGTAGACGTTCATGGTTGCTCCCTCCTTTTTAACACCTATTAATGTCAACTTACGGGTTTCCCAAATGGATGAAATAGGTGCCATTTAACTAAGCACCTAATTTGTATTTTCCTAGCCCCGCATTTTTTTAATTTTCTTTATCTTCTATCCTGAGGGAATCCTCAGGATAGAAGATAAAGAAAATAAAAAAAACCACCACACCAACGCAAGCTCTTTTTGTCTCAATATTTATACATAAATGGTTAGGGACTTTCATGATGTATATTGGGCCCTCGCATTCATTGGCTACAGTTTATACCAGCCTTACTATCCCCCGTTGTTGCTGTACACATATGCCATCTAACTATGAAAATTAAAACTTCCTGGCTCCATAGTTCTCTTCACGAACGTTCGATATCGATAGTTACTACTAATCACTACTAGTAGTTACCTAATTTGACATTTCGAAAAATTAGTTCAATACTTTTAAACTGGTCTGTTCTGTTCCCGTAAGCTTCATTATGACGGCTGACGTCCACAGCGGTATGTGACTGCGCAGCCCCCCTCTTTGGCGTTGGGCCCAGCGGTAAGTACCGCGAAATGTGCGAGAAAAAGTGAGAAATGGAGAGTGAGGGACGTCGCACTTTCCACCGTTGTATCGAACTGGGGTCTGAGGGAGCGACAGGAAGGGCGGAAGGCGCGCAAATTGTGTCCGATGAGCTTGACACGTACACGTGTTAAACATGCGCTTGTAAATGTATGCGATATATCATCATTAACTTCTCAGCAGTATAAAGTAGATTGGAAGTCGTAGAAAAGTGGCTTGGTCGAAGATTGAAGTGCCAATGGGTAGTGAGAATCGCCAGTGGATAAATTTCATGAAGATCTGGGGGAAAGGGTGCACAATGCAAACTGAAAATTATCAGACAGAGACTTGTTGGACATATTCTTAAACTTCTCTTGGCATATGTATGAAAAGAAATGGGAAGAATTGCTAAAATATAGACCATGAATGGCATACGCGAAGAATATTGAGGGATGCCTGGATAAGGAATACTGGAGCAGCAAAGCTAGTCCAAGTTATCCGTGAAAAGAATGGATAGCTGCTGTTAATCAATCTTCGGATTGATGACTAATGATGATACTATTGGGAGTGGAAGCATCATTAATGGACTGTGCAAATTAAAATAATCGTTCTTATTCGAAGCGTGGTGATGCAATGGGGAAAGTGACGTGATTTTTTAAAGTGTTTTTACACAGTGCAATAAGTGCGCACAGTACATAAGGGGACAGAGAGGAACGGAGCGTAGTGAAATATTTGCGTAGAGCCATCAATTACGGATAGAGAGATGTGTTTTTCCCTCATACGCTTTTGTTAATTGGCAAAATCCATTTATAGTGGTCTGAAGTGCGAAATTGATATCCGAAATTGGTAACTCTCCTGTGTAGCACCTGATGATAACACCTTGAATCGTAGAGCTGCTATTTGTACCAATGGAAAGTAGGAAACATCGGTCTGTGCTGCTTCTTTGTGCCAAGGAATACTTTGCATAAGGGAAAAACTCAATTCAATTATATCGTGTATTCGTTCTGATTAGATTCTGTGATGTTTACAAATTTTGGAGTGAAGAGTGATTACAATTAAGGAAATGGAAATATCTGAAGACTCTGAAATTCTATATTTATTATAAAATTACCTTGACGAATAATGAAAAGCCGAGCGCTAGTTTTTCTAAGATGCAAGTCAAATCTGTTCTCTTTGAGGATAGCTTCTTTAAAGCGGTCTGTGCCCAAAAATCACTTATTTGTCTTATTTGATGCTTGAAGTTCGGACTATTTCGCTTGCCGTCAATGCTGTCTGTAGCTTCGAGAGACGGGTTTTGGTCCTGGGGAGTCCTGTAGTCCCTACTCTCCCGGAGAGAACATTGCGGGGGAATACATCCCCCCGTTATAACTTCGGGATTTGCAGGGGTGCACTTAATGTTTTTGGTAAATGTTTTTTATAAGGAAACTAGCCCTTTCATGAACCTTCGTTATTTATTCTGCGTTCACCTCCGAGAGGGAGTCTTTTGTGGAAGCATGCACCTATTTCAAGTTTTCGGGTGACTGACTCTTCACCCTTAAGATTAAAGTTTATTCATAAAGATATTATCAGCACATCATCAGCTGTCATCGATCCGAAGATTTGTTTTCTGAGTTTCTCTATTGCATTCTATCTTCAGATAATCATTCCATCCCCTTAATATTCCTGTTTTGGCATCCCTCAACTTAATGTATACCATCCTTGGTAATTTTTTCCATGCCTTGGTTCATTCCTTATTGTTTTCAGCTGTATTCATTTCTGAGGATTTGTCCGATAAGTTTGCCTCCTCTACTTCGAACTTTGCTTCCCGCTTTTTCGTCGGATGTGTTCCGTAGTGATGCTCTATCTTCTAAATTCTGACATTCTTAGATGTCTTCGCATTCACATTCCTTCCAATCTTTATTTAAACTGATTACTTCCTTCCTTGTGTTTGTCCTGACAGCTAATTAGACGTCAATTTAAAAAAATCTTACATTCTACTAAATGTCACTCCGCGAAATATTCAGCTATTCTTGTATAATATCCACTGTGCCTTCCTTCGTCGTAAAATGGCGACCATGCTCTGCCTGTTATTAGATCACTCGTGCGCCTTAACCTCTTAGGTTTAGCTTTCACTCATTGCTTGTATCGGATGAATAGATTGACGGTGACGTTTATAGCAGTCGTTACGCAATTTTATGGTTACGCTCAAATGCTCAAGGCCATTCAGAATACGATGCTAGGCTGAAGTCCATACGACAGATGGACCATGCTCTGACTCGGGAAAAGTCGTGTTTGGTCGAGTATTTGGAGAGTGCATATACGAACGAGCAGTCCTCTCTCTCGCTTGGCCCCCGGAAGAATCTCCCGAAACTCACAGGATTTTACTTCAGAGTAATGGCCACCCAACTCTTCTGGGATTTTATCCGAATGTAATAAGTCAGCTCACTCTATTGTATACACGTCAATTAGAGCCACGTATATCTCAAATTGGCAGTCTATTTTGTCTACGCGAAAGTGTACACATAAATAATAGTTTTATATTTAGAGCGCCAGAACTCTGCACAGGAACGTATGACTGGACAATATGCCAAGAATGGTGCAAAAAATACGATGCGTTCCGCAGCCAGGTCTATCATATCTCACTTGCTCAATATGGGAATGGTAATGCGGGGCAATATTTTTCCTCGCAAACTACGCTTTTTTCTCACCACACGGAGCGAAATCCTGAAAATTGTGCGCAACTATGGTATGAGCGCTAAAAGTTAAGTTATTATAGAATGCTAACTTTTGCCAAATTTAGATTGTCGGCAAAGTAAATGTTCATTCATTGCCGATCAAGCTGAAGAAAACTTTTCGTCGCGAAATAAAGAGCGCCTTCAGCGTATTTTTCCGATTGCATTTTAGGAATGGCCTCTGAGGAATGTGGACGCACGAAGTTTTTAGGGCGCCGAGGTCACGCTTTCCAGCCGCGCTTTTCTTATCGTCGTCGACGCTATTTTGGTCAATTTTCATCCCTTTTGTTCAATTCAACAGGTGGGGAGGAGTTGTTGCTCGGCATTGGCGCTGTCGCCGCGCCGCGTCGGCTCCCGAGCCCACCACGTCCCCACGACTCGCTCGAGACGAACACTTCGCTCCGTCACTGACCAGCCTCTTCGACGAAAGGAATCTCTTTTTCCCCGCAATAGTCTTGTCGCGATGACGTAACGCTATATCTCGCGACGGCGGCGCGCCCCCTTTAGCTTCGCTCGATTTCACTCCCTCTCACTTCGCGTTAAATATGCTCTCGGCGATCCGTTGGGGATTTGATCTTTTCCGTCGCTCGCAACCGGCCGTGTTTTGTCAGTTGTGTAATTGGTAATTAAAAGATGCGGGAGAGTGCGACCGTTACATGGTTATAATTGTTCAACTGTGTTCCCCCTGTTAGGGTAGGTTTGAATTGATGGTTTCTGCCCTCTTCCTCAATATTTAACGTTGCTGGCTTCTTTTTATTCCTCTCATCATTTCAGCCCATTTCCTTCTCCTGTATCCATTCAAAACTCTTTCACACCGGGTTGAACAGATTGGTGCAAAAGTTGTTTCTTTCCGTACAAATAAATGACCGCAAGAGGAATAGCGATGCACAAAGATCAGACGTATTCCACTTCATCGCCTCCTTTCCTTCATTTACCTCACATCTGTATATCCACTGTGCCAGTCGTACCTAAATGTAATGAGACCGGAACTATAAATAAGCTAACCAATATGAACTATGTTTTACCAAACATGTTGTACAAAGGCAAAGGTAGTCGGCAGAACATGAATTCCTATCGTCCCATCTCCTTACTTAATCAATTTGGCAAAATTTTTGAGATAGTGTTTTATTCACGTCTCGTAACTTATTTGGAATCCTTTAATTTATTAACCACTGCCCAACATGGCTTCAGGAAATCAAGGTCCACTACTACTGCAACTTACCAGGCTGTGAATAAAATATTAGATGACCTTGACAATAGACTGGAATCGCTACTTCTTTCATTTGATTTTTCTAAAGCCTTCGACTGTGTCAGCCATAGTCTACTACTGCAGAAGCTTGATATGTTTGGGATTAGAGGAGCATCTTATAATTGGATTGAGTCTTATCTGAGTGATAGGCAACAAAGTGTTGTCCTTACAAGGGATGGAGCCAATTTTGTGTCCCCCGCAAAAAAAGTTGTCACAGGTGTTCCCCAAGGTTCCGTTTTGGGACCAGTACTGTTCCTTTTATATATAAATGACCTCCCAGATATGTTTAAATTTGTACCAGGAGTACTTCCTATATTGTATGCTGATGGCACCAATGTCTTAGTGTCTGCCACTTCAATGGAAAACCTGGCCCTAAGATCTAATGATGTAGCATGTGTCTTACAAGAGTGGTGCAATCAAAATTCTCTCCTTCTCAATGTGGAGAAATCTAATTTAATTTACTTTCATAACAAGAATAAACATCAATCACCCATCTCCATCAAGATTGATGGTAAACCTATTCCATAAAATCTTAGTTCTTCTTTCCTGGGTGTAACTCTTGACAATCAAGTATCTTGGGAAGGACAAATTCAGAGACTTCGCAGTAAATTGAGCTCTGTCTGTTTTTTGATTATGTCCATCAGAAAAACTGTTGATATTGATGTACTACTATCAATTTATTATGGTGAATTCTACTCGCAGGTCATGTTTAGTATCCTCTTCTGGGGTCCTACACCCAATTCTAAAATAATATTTAAAATTCAAGAGAGGATATTGCGGCTTTTAGGTAAAGCACCTGTTTATGCCCCATGTCGCCCTCTCTTTCGCAAATTTAGTATTTTACCTCTCCCATGTTTTTATATGTATACTGCAATTGTTTGTACAAAAAAGAATATTTCTAGCTATGCAACCAATGACGATTATCATTGTTATTATACAAGGAGCGCTACCCTCTCCACCAAACATGTATAAGAACGAAAAACTCAGGTTATGCCCCTTGGCATATGGGCCTATTTTTATTTAATAAGCTGCCACCTGAAGTTAAGAGGGTAAAGACTATGCCCCTCTTCAAACGTAAGCTTCGGGAGTTTCTTTTGAAAAACTTATTTTATTCTGTGGAGGAATTTCTACATTTGTAACATTTTTCATTGTACTGTATTTTGTACCTCACTTGACGTGTCCTATATTTGTAGCATCAAATCTTTGGACAAATAAAAAATTATTATTATTATTATTACCAGTTAGGGTAGGCAATGGTGGATAATTTTTTTGAGCTTTTTCATCTTAAACATCTCTATATTGCAGAATTTCCCTTTTTAAGCCTGAACTCTTTCTTCTTAAAATCGTCCTTAAGACTTATCCTTTTCCTCTCTCTTTCCCATCTTCCTTGCAATCCACCTTTAGTTATGGTTTTCAACACCATCTCGATCTGATATATTTCTTGTTTTAAATACCTTTTGTTTCCTCTTTCAAATTTCATGGCAACAACCTTCTTTTTACCCTCTCATGACATGAATAATTTTTTAAGCTTAATTGTATACCCTTGACAATCTTCTCTTATGTATTGAACGTTTGTTGCTACCTAGTCATCCTCTCTCAAAAAGGTCCATGTTTTACTTTCATAAATGATCAAAGCCATTAAAAAATTCTTCTATACTCTCAACATCTTTTCTTAAATTATCTATTGTCAGTTCTCTCAGCTCTTGTGGAATGCCTCTTATGCTGTTACAAATCTGTCTTTATCTTTGTCATCTTTAACCGATCGTATGTTATGGATTGAGTAAATATGTATGGTATTTTGAATATGAGTTTCTGAATCTTTTTTATTAGAAAATTGATATCATACTGGTTTAGTTTCTGGTTTAAATGTCTGAACCATATATTTCATACAACTTCATTGTGTACAATGGTACTTTTGCAGATGCTCTTCGGAGCAGTGTACAACTTCATGAGCAAAAATGATAAATCAAAATAGAAAAGCTTTTAACCAGCTCTCTAGTATCTGTTGTTGAAGGTAACAATATTTGTCAACCTTAAGAAGATGAAGTGTTGATTCAATTTTTTCTTTGACTTTAAAGGAAACAATTACGTAAAATATGAAGCATGAAATGCTGAAATTCTTCATGATAATTGAATAAAATTTCAAAATTTTCCAATGAAAGAGATATTAATTGCTACATTGGGTTAAAATTACTCCAATGAATTTATGTTTCTTAAAATTGACTTATTTTCAACTTCAGTCTCTCTTGACAGTATTTCTTAGTTACATACAGAGAATAACTCACCTTTACTTATATCCACATCATGAGTTGCATCCCTATAGCTAGTACAAAATAAGCCAGTCAAATATGGCATTTATGAGTTTGTTATTGGAGTCAAAGGTGTGGTCTGGGGCATTCTGGTGCTTTTGGCTCTTTGCCATTCTCATCAATTAATTTTTTAAATCAATTCAAATTATAGACATCTAATATTTCAATCCATATTTGCATTACAGGTGGCTTTGATGGAACTAGCAATGTTTTGGCTGGAAAATTATTTAACATCCCAGTCCGTGGTACTCATGCACATTCCTACATCACATCATTTTCTGATTTTGGTGAACTTCAGACCAGAGTAAGTAAACTTGTTTCTTATTCTGCAACAAATGCTGTTAATTTTCATAGCAGTTTTGAAATCACAGGACTGATAAATTTTTTGATGAGTCATGCTGTTGGTCAAAAACTGTTTAGCTTTCTGATAGAAATGATTATGACCTGCCACTGCAGGAATTGATTATTTTAATAGTTTTCATAAATCAGTTTGTGTACATCTCATATGATTAATATTCAACCCAAACCTTACAGAATAGCCTTGGACTCTAATGGTAAAACTATTTTGTATCATCAATGATATCCTGAGGTAAGGGGAGAACTTAATTAATCTGATTAGGCAATATTCATATTGTACCTTACTATATAATGGTATGTCTAAATCAGTGATTTTGAGGGTTTTAAAATAATTATATTTTGTCTTAGAATTCTTGCTCTTAAAATAAATGTGGCTTAATAATTGGAGAAAGAAATGCCACTGGAATTCTCTCCTATGTATTGGTAGTACGTGCTTTAATGTTTATTTCAGGGTAATCCAATGATTCCACATTGTCATATTCTATTTCATTTCCCTGAACAATTGTTTAAGTAGAGTGATAGGATTGAAGTGAAAATCATAACCCTAATGGAATGAAATGCGATCTTTACTATCTTTGTGGTATTCCATTACAGATATTTATTAACTTGAAAAATGAAATTGATGTAAAATAACCTGATGATAATGCTTAGGCATTGATACCCTGGTCATGGAGGAGTGTGTTTTTAATTCTGTGGTTTGTAAAAGTTTCCTCAGTTAATAAATAATCTTAATCTTTTTGAGACCGATGACCATATAGTAAGACAATGGCATTAGGCTACTTTGAGCCACAGTTCAAATTAAAAGTTCTTTTACTCTTGGGCCAAAAAGAGTTTTATTGTATTGTCTTGTTTAACAGATTCTTCGTGACAGACGGACAAACCAAGATCGAGATTTAGTGGCCTTAAGTACGGAATGGCGTCATCGTCTGTCAGAACTTCTGCACATCATGCCGGAAGAAGCATCTGATGGGGAACTTGCTGCTCTTGTTTCATTTGCAATTGCTTTTCCTGAAGGCTTCGTGGCTCTCGTCGACACGTACGATGTTCAGAGGTATCCTCCTAGATATAAGCACCTTCCCACCCTTCTCCTTGCCCAATCCTATCTTGTCTGACTATCCCTGCAAATATGATTTTCACACCTAACCTTTGGAAAAACACTGTCTTAATGCAGTTGGATATTTCATCCCAGTTATTTTGAACCACATCTAACGGCATATTTTGCACTGACATCATCAGTTTAAATGTGAAATGTATGGCACTTGCTTTTCAATCAAAATACTAGAAAAGCATGAGAGCATACCTATATTAGGAGTGATTCATTTAGGGCCATCATTTAACTGTTAGTATGGCTTTATCATCATTCCTTTTTTGTTGCTATTCTGATGCTGAAATCCTTTTGGACAGGACCAATAACAAATCCATTAAGCACATGCCTCAGGCCCGGAGTCACATGGGGCTCGGGCCGAGGCCATTCAGGCTGCATTTAAACCGGTAAGTTTGGGTATGTTTTTTGCCATACCTCATGTTGCATGATCAGTTTCGTTACCTTGCTGATGAGCTTAAGTGACCATCAACTAATGCTGCGGGTGAAGTTTGTTGGGAGAGAAAGGATGAATGGTGTGAATGACAATTAACTCTACCAATGGAGAATGGAATATACATAAATTTTGTTCAGCTTAACTCGGAAGGAATTATTGGATGTTACTAAATTTCCTTTTGATTGTAGCCCATGTTGGCTCTCAGGTAGTCAATTTGTCCTTTGTTATTATTGCCTTCACTAAAACTTATGTTGAATATTTGTCAGATTATGTCACTAAATAAATCGTGGAAATGAAATTGTGCTATGGAATTCCGATTTGAAGTATGATTATAAGTAATGAATAATGTACAAAATTGTTGTACATTTTAATAAGTATGTTACAAAACCTCATTCTTGTATCTTTCGTTAATTGAATGATACCTTACTGAGGAAAATAATAAGCATTGGTCCCTAACCTGTTGTATGAAAACCTTCTAGAGTGCTTTGTGGTAGAGGAATATGCAAAAGAAGTTGATTGATGGAAAGTTTATCCGAATTCTGCTCTTTTCCTCAACTAATTTTTATCAATTTTGGTACCATTGGGGTGCTGGGGGTATGAAAGTCAGGATGGATTAGGAACCAGTGGGTAAAGTTTACTTTGGTTGTGATAATTTAAATAGTTAAATGCTTTAATATAAAAATCAGAACAATTATAACAAATTTAATGCAGCTTCGATGTATAATGCTCCATAGGAGTTAGAAAATTATTATAAATGCATTTTAATATCTGTGCTGAAGATTTATGGCTTTTGTTAGTGGTTACAAAATCCTTAGCAAAAGTAATAATAATCGTTGCGCCTTTTCCAGTATTTTTTCTTGTTTGAAAATTGTAAAATATTTTATGCCAATTTTTATATGACTAATGTGCTCCTACTGATGCTATTAGTTCACTGTTAGATGATTTTAAGCTCCCTTTCCCTCTTGATGAATTGGGTTTTAAATAAATATTTAAGAAAATTATTTTCCCTCCTCAACCTTTTCCACAATACGGAAGTAATTACATAAGATTGGTGTATTGCTACCATATCCATCACATTTGGAGAAGTGTGATGTTTGTGAATAATATATGTAATTTTTTCTATCCCATGATGTTGAAAGTTGGTGTTTTATGAGTTAGTGTTTTCCCCTTTGCTTTTCTTGTCTTGTGGCTGTGCTCACCTGCGCACCATTCATAGCAACAGATTACTCAATTTTTAACGGACTTCAATATTTCTGTTTACCTTTGTTGCTGTTTTATTAACTCGAGAGGTTGGGATATGATAGTGCTGACCATCATTTCTTGTGCTTTTACTCTGTCATTGACAAATCAAATACCATGCATATTAGCTTTAATATTGTGATATTTTTTTCTCCAATGCAAAACTTTGAAAATCACATTCTCATTATATTCGAGTTCTTGCGAGTAGATTAAGAAACAGAGTTGTGCATGAATTGCTCATATTTGGAAATGATTCATGGTATCTATTCTAATTTAACGCGGCTCACATTTTATGATGCAACTTTGTAGAAATACGGTGGAAGAGAATCCTAAACAGAAGATGAAAACATAATTAACCTTTTAAAGCCAGGATTTTTATTAATAAAACTTTGAGTCCTGCTGCTCAGAATTTTTCTGGCATTTAAACTAACCTGACTATTGATCTGTAAAGTTCCAGTTTGGCGAACAGTATCCATTTTTTTGTTAGGCTGAAATTCCTCATTTGGCAGATAAAGTATAATGGTCTTTTTTATAAATTCTTCTTTAGTCTCTCACCATTATGAGCGTGCATCAAATTTCAACTACATATTTGATATCAGATTACAACTTCTTTGTTGTGTAGTGTAAAGCCTGAATTTAATACATTTTGGGTGAAATATTTAAAAAATAATTTATTGATTTATTCAAGTTTATAGATAATTATCTAAATGCCTCAAATCTTCAAGAATTTTGCTGGGCACTATTTTATCCTGACCTTGTCAATCCGAGGGTCAGAGGTCACTGTCGAATCTTCAAGTTTTGTGGATGCTTCTGACCCTCTAATTATATCCTTTAAAAAACTATGAAGTCTGTTAAGTGTAATCAGTTTATATTTTATTTTTGATGCTGTATTTACCTTTTACCTGATTATTTGTGTAATTTTTTTAGGCAATATCAAGCACTACCCTCTGTCCACTGTGATAGTGCAGTTAGCCGGGGGTCTGGCCTCCACACAAACAGTGACCAGCTTCCACAACGGCTAGCGAGACCAATGAGGTTAGAACCTCCTTGCTGGATGTATGTGCAAGCTGGTTAACTTTTGGCTAGTGAGCGTCTCCTGTACTATCATGATGGATGGACTTTAGTGCTCTTCATCTTTTATGAAAAATATTTCAAATGATTCCTGGACATTCTCTAGTTGCTATTAATTTTTTTGATCATCTGTGATATGTTGTCTTGAGTAGTGGCTGTAGTCCCTAGTTAGTATTGTTTTTGGGATGTTTTTCCTTCTGTTAGGCTGTTAAAGATATTTCCAAAAGGTTGGTGTGACCAATCATGTTGCTTCACTTGACCCTAAAATTTTACCCTTACTATTCCTTTCTGCCCTCTCTCTCTTTCTCTCCAAACCAGCAATTGAATGGGAATGAAATATAGGGAAGGTAATGATATTATTGCTTGTTCCTGCAGTCGAATGATTCTTAATTTTTATTTACATTGCATGTTGTAAATTGCTAGAAAAGTAATCATTTTGGTTGTATATGCTGCTGAATGCCCTGGATAAGATTTTTAAAAGACATAACAAAATGAATAAGGCTGGTCAGACTTATCATTGAGTTCCAAATTATCAAAGCTGGAGTATGTACCATTTTGAGTTATTATGTAGTGATAAATGAGTAGCCATTATTCTACTTTGTGTCTGTAGTAATGAATATTTCTTAGAATTGCTGATCTTTTTCCAAAAGTATGTTATCTTTCATTTTTTTTATTACTATATATGCTTATTTTGAAGCAAGGATTTTACATATTTTGAGGATGTAAACATCATTTTATTGCACTCAAGCTGGCAAATGCAATTTTTTATTTTGAATATTCACCATGAAGCTGGCTTTTTTTTTGTTTTTTGAGTGTACTTAATGCACTACGTTCCTTGTCCTTTGAAGTATCAAGTTTTATAAAATATTGCTGTATATGGATCTAACATGGCAAACTCTCAATATCTGATTATTAGATATCTACTTACATTTGCTTATGTTCTTCAACACATACCTATTACGTTGCTTTTAGAGAGATTATACTGTCCTACATAATAGGGGTAGTACCTTGTCAGTTTTTAATGAATTCTGCTAGGAAATGGGAGAGTAAGAATGTAAAATGTCACTCTCAGCATGAAGTATTCCATGGTGTTTAGTGCTTGCTTATGATGTGGGAATGGGGGATGATTGTGGGGTTGAGAGTGGAAAGAGAGGAAATTAAGAGGAGAAGAGTGGGAGGAGGAAGTGGAGAGGTGGGGGAGAGAGGATGAGGAAGGTGGAGTGAGGAGGATGTATAACAGCAACCTCTCTCTCAAGCGCTCCATTTCCATAGCTTCACTGACTTGTTAGACTTTATGCCTTTTGGATTGTCTTGTGAAGGATTTACTTCTGCTCAGGGTGCTTCTAAAGTTAGTTTCATGTTTGGTGATATTCCTTACGAGGAATCTCTTTGCTAATTGTGTGCACACTAGGGATGTATCATCTTAATGCTCAAGGGATTTGACTGAAACTTTGCTGGTGCATATTCTTCAATTCCACATTCACACTTATTCATATTACAGGGTACAGAATCATTCCATGTCAAATATCCAATAAAATTGAGGTGGTTGCTTTATCATTTAAAAAAAAGTCAATTTTGTACATTCACACCCACATGTATTCGTTGCTAAATGCGATAAAATGTTATCCCTCCTTGCTTTCTTATGTCAGACATTTTTCCAATATGGTGCATGCAAATTTTTTATCATCTTGCCGTTTATTCCATCCTTAATATTTCAAGAGCTAGAAACGATAGGGGATATGTACTGGAAACATACTACTTAAAATGTAAGGGAAAGGATTTCCTTTATTTTTTCTTTTTACATTCCTTCACTGCCAAAATAGAGCTTGAAATCAACATTTATTCCCTCAAAAAACTGATTTTCGACTCAAGAAAACTGTTAGAAGAAACGGTCTCAGAAGTGACTTGTTTTTATACTTGAAGTATGCGAATAGAAGAATTATCTTAATTATTGCTATATGAGTGGAGCTAACCCTTTCTTTTCTAGAAGCTAACAAAAATATATTTATGCTCAAAAATCTATCAAATTAAGACTTCATTTTCTCCATTTGGGAAGCTATTAAAAACTTGTGACTAAAAGTGTACAAAGGTGTTTAAAAGTACTACAAAAATAAAAATATTGATGTGTGTGATACTACTCATAAGAGAAATAACGTTGTTGTGAACTAGATTCAAAATCTAAGATCCAAAATTCACATATGCCTACTTGGTAAAATGACTGGTGGAAGAAAACACGGAGGGCTATATCTTTTAAATCATTGCATGTAGCAACCAATCCATGTGAGAATGTGTGTGCAGAAAATAGATTTTTTCAGTAATGGTCTAGCAACTAATTAAAATCAAGAGATTATTTGACATGAAACGACCCCACAGGAAATTCACATTTGAGGAAACAGGATTCAGCTATGCTGAAGCTGCCTGGAAATATAAGTTTTTCCTTGGTAGTTACATCCATGCTGTAAATATTTCTTAGGTAGCAAAAACAGATACAGATTCAACTGTGAAAAAAATGGTTTCAACATCATAAATCAAATTGTATGCTGTCATGCTCAAGACTAAAAAACTGTCTCTTCTAATTTCACTGTTCTGCAAAAAAAAAGTTCAAAAAATGCTCGGCTACAATTTAGGGTGTTTCTGGCTAATTTTGGGTCGCTGAATCCGAAAATGACCTCCGTTTTTTTCTATCACCCTCCATTTTTACGAGCAACCCCTAAATTGGGGAAACAACCTCGTATCTAAACTTATCGCTTTTCAAGGGACTTTTACTAATGTTATCTGCTTCTGATTTAAAAAAATGACGTTTTGAGATTTTTACTTGGAAAAAATCACTGAATTGTTTTCTTACTTCACAAGCACGTAATCTATAAACAAATTTAATTTTTGTATCCAGATTTTTGAGGCAGCTCTTTATACCACCTCCTATACCCCCCCTTCCCCTCATATATTTTATGTAATATTAATCCTTTACAAAAGGGGGGGGTGAACAGTGAATTCATTTCTTAAAAACTTTTCTATTAGCTACCATATCATATGCAATAAAAAGCGAATAAAAATGGTTATTTCAATGATTTTTTAAGGTTTTTTTCGATTTTCACCCCCTAAATATTTTCAACCCCAGTCAAGTTTGTCTCTTTCATGACCCTGATAGCCTCAAAACGTCATTTTTTTTTAATCAGAAGCAGATAACATTAATAAAGTCCCTTGAAAAGTGATAAGTTTAGATACGGGGTTGGTTTCCCCAATTTAGGGGTTGCTCGTAAAAATGGAGGGTGATAGAAAAAAACAGAGGTCATTTTCGGATTCAGCGACCCAAAATTAGCCAGAAACACCCTAAATTGTAGCCGAGCATTTTTTGAACTTTTTTTTTGCAGAACAGTGTTTTTAATCTTTATTGTATTGGATATGAAGTTTGAAAAAATATATTTTCAAATGAATGTACCACAAAATACTAGGGGAAGGGTTTTGGGAATTAAATAATACATACATGCAAAGTTTCTGATGATTCCTTTTCTATGTATTTGATAAATATTATGTGGAAGTTATTGATCTTTTTAATGTTATCAAATGCATGATAAGAGTATGATAGTGCTTGATGGAAATCATTGGGAAAATGACTATGAAATGCTTGAGGCCTGGTTTCACAAACAATGTATAAATAAACACAAATCCTTCCAGTGGATCTCTAAAAGAATCATAATTATTGGTTAATGAAATGATCAACAACCAAGAGAATGTTACTGAAACCAGTCTATGTTCAATTATATTGCTTGGGGCCATGAAGTGAATAATTCATTTTTTATTAATTGATTAAGCCAATCCTTACCGCTGACCAAACTCTTGTATAGGTTGGGTAAAATGAGTAATGGTTGGCTATGTTTTGTACTTTTTACTGCTTACTGATATAATCAGTGTGTTTTTTATATTAAACATACTTCACTGCATTATATTCATCAAAACTGTTATCAGAAATCATCATAATGGACTTGAATGGCTGCCTAAAGTGAGGGAGGAGAAAATGGGGCAATTTGCCCTAGGTCTCCACTTAAAGGTTCCCCATGAGGGACCTCCAAAAAAAACTTTTTTGGGAAGGAGGGAGAAGGGAATAGTGGGTCGGGAGGGGCTCAAAGAGAACATTGTCCCAGGCCCCCAAATGTTTGTGGGTGGCCATGGGAATTTGATGTGAAATCTCAGGTCTCCTGCTGTTTATGGCTGTGTCAAAAATATTATTAATATTTTATTCATAACTGCAAATCATTTATTGTGGGTATTTTCATGGCCAATTGCTTTAAAATGCATTTCTAATCTATTGTAAACTGTCACTGTATATCTTCAGGTAGAAGTCAAGAAATTTCTAGCTTTTTCTTGGCAGATGTAAACCTCCCCTTTGTCTTATGGTCAAGCCAATCTGGTCAAGAAAATTTCTTGGAAGTAAATGACATTAAATTTGTTGGACGAGTATTATGAATGAGATTGTAATGAAAACTTTTTCCACTTATCCTGACATCTTGCATTTCTGGGTCTGTTCTTCCCTCTACAATACACACAAGTGTTTGAAGTATCACGAATGGTTGAATTAATGCTATTTTATGTGTTTTACTTTCTATGATTGGTAGAATAGAAATGCTTTCTTTAGGCTACTCTTGCCAAACTTGTGCGCTCCAATGGTAACCTAGCTAACATGGGTCTTAGTTAATGTCAATTACTACCAACTTACCACTGTCCGTGTTGGGAGGAGTTCTGAAGAATTAATTCTCTCTCTTAACATTCTTAACTTTCTCTCTTAACTTTCATTCTGAGGAATTTCATTTCTTTTCTTCCTCATTGAACTCTGCTATCTTTATTTTCATTTTAAGATGTAAGGCTATCTGATTGAATTTAAAACCAACCTTGGGAGTTAATATTTTATTTTATAATTACACCCCACATTGCGAGTATGTATCACATTACTTCCTGTCATCGACCGTTGCTTTGTCTTCAGCACTTCCAAATGTTCGAAAGCAAAAGCTATGAATGGTGTAGGAAAATAATACACATTCATGTCTTAAATCATGGTTTTGATGTATCTGTCTCATCATGAAACAAAGTGGACTGTTACATTCTGTAAGACAGTAAAAATATACTCTGCTATTATGCCTCAGATAAAGAAAATTAATTTCATGAGATTTGATTTTTCAATGTTGGTCATGCTTTCTACCAATTATTTTACTTGAACCTCGAGTGGCTTGCTTCATTAATTGTGATTGTAGGAGAAAAAGTTTTTTTTTACTTCAACTCACATAGGTGAGTGTACAGTCAGCAGATGTCAGTTAATATTTTCAACTGAAAAGAAGACACCAATGTATACTTGACTTCTACGTGAAAATATCCTGTACATTGTACCTCAGATAACATGTAGTATCTAATACTAATGCCCTTTGCCGTTTATTATTTCAATATAAGTTTTTTATGGGCTCTAAGGAGTTAAACTTATAGTTGGTGTTATTGTTTTGCATGACTGTGAAGTCTATATTTTATTAAGTTTTGCTTTGCTGAAAAATTGTGGCTTTAAAACTTGCAATTTGTATGATTAAGTTGTATTTCAATTTATTTTTATCTATTGTATCATCCTTGTAAATTCCTTAAAAAACCATTGTTGACTATGAATTTGGGTGACTTAGTATTTTTCTCTGCTCTCAAATTTGTTATTAATTACTGTCATACTGTTCTCTTGTTAACTTTCATCTTGTTTCAAATTCATGAAAGAGCATCCTGAGTTACATCTGTTTATTAATACTTTTTATATTTTTGCATGCTGTTCACATACTTTTTCACAAATTTGTTGTAAAATATATATATCCACTGATGGTGAGTGTCCTTTGTACTTGTCACTCCCATTTCCTGGACAGTAAATAATTATTTAATATGATACCAATCATGAATTAAGCCCAGTAGACCCTCATTAATCCAGATGCCTGCTTAATTCGGACATCTCTGGTAGTCTTCTAACTGGTCTTGTGATGGCATTGTTATGGCTTCATTAAAAATAATTTCCTGAAACAAATGATTTAAACTCAGCCTATTAGATTTTCCTATTTATGTGTATATATGTATGTAAAAGTCAACAAACACTGGCAAGGGGAACAAATGCCATGTGTGGGAGCAAAATTTGAGTAGGGTGTTGTTGGAAGTGTGAATTTAAATTGCACGCACCAGGGGTATCAGAGTGTTCCTTTTCTGAATTATTCTGATAATGTGGACTTCTTATAATCTGGACCTCCCCTTTTTAGTCTGAAGATGAGGGTCTAATATTCTTATGTATGTTTTTATCCATTTGATTTTGTGAGCAATTGTTTTAACATTTTAAGGGAATTATTTTTTATTTTACCTGAAAAGTTTTTAGCCTTATAGTTTAGTCTTAAATGGTAATAACATCACAATGTCAAATACGTATCTATTTATTAGTAATAATTTCAACTTTAATGGGTTTCTTCTTATATTTGGAGTAACCTATTTGTACAGTGGGAACTAATTTGATGCATATTTCTGTTATGCAATGCTCCTTTTAAATATTTCCCAATTAGGAGTAGGTCTGTCTGTTTGGAAATATAATGACGAGGGACTGGCAGAGTTTTCTTTTTCTATCCATTAGTGAAAGTCGTTGAATTAATCATAACCAAGATTGTACTAAATCAAGTTTCTCATTTATGCCTTGTCATGAATATTTATGTAGTGGTCTTTTTTGTTTTCTTCACTTCCTAGTGATCACTTTCCTTTTTTATGCAATAAAAGATAAATTGCTCATATTCGATTTCATTCAAGCATTAACCCTAATTTATAATTTCCTAATTATAAATTTTTCCTAATTTCCTAATTAATATTAAAAATTTCCCAATTTAAAAAAATCATGTTATTAGATTCTATTTCACTTTATTGTAGGAATTTGTTGTGACATTCTAAAAAACTGGTATAGTTGTATTGCTTCATTCTTGAAGGGCATTTTTGGCTGAAAATTATTATTTAATTTATTAATTGACTACCGGAGATTAAAGAATTTTTATGTGGCCTTGTTTTTTGACTGACTACTTATTCATGATTGGTTTCCTCCCATTATGGCATTATATTATGAATACATCTTCCCCATGTTTGTTGGTAACTGGGTGCACTGCATTGGCTATTACTTTTTTGTGATTAGAGTTTATGTACACAATGTACATTATGGGTTATGGTATTGTATAACTTTCAACAGTTGCTTTGAAATTTAATTAGAGGTTAACAGTGTCTATAAGAGTCAATGGCATGAAATTATGAGGTAAAAAATCATTTCAGTATTCTAATGTTATTTTCTTTTCTGTTTTTTTTTTCCTGTCCTTAACTCTTCCTTCTGTTTTCCATGACTTCTAAATGGTTTTCAAACTATTCCTGCATGTACAAATGTTTTATTCCCAATATGATGTTGGCCAAATTTTTCCTTTGCAATTCCTTCCTATCCTTGATTACAATCCCTTAAACCCAAATCTACGTTATCCTTGCTTCCAATTTAATTTGCTTCACCTGCAAACATCATTCTCTACTGTTGTATTTCTGCTGTGCTTACCTCACCCTGTGTGGATGTTCCCTCTGTCCCTTGACCTTGTAGGAGTGGCCTCCTGAACTTCTGCTCAGTGGCATTAGCCCTGAACAATCTTGGGTACCGTGCTATTGGGATTCGAATTGACAGTGGAGATCTGGCATACCTATCCAACAAAGCACGGGAGGTGTTCCGGACTATTGCTGACAAGTGAGTGCCTTTTCATAGTATGTTTTGTCTGGGATTTTACCAATTACTGATAGAATAGTCGTAATTACCTGGATTTCATTTTTGGATACTCCTTATAGGTAATGAACTTATTTCTTCCTGAGTGATAACGTTTATTGTACTTGATATCTCAACCAGGGAACAAAAATTCAAATTCATATACTAACACAGAAATAGCTTTTTTGAATTGCTGTGAAGGCAGCTGGAAGTCACTGCTACCTTTAATGAAGAGGAGTGGCTTACTATCCTGCCCTTTGAGTATTAAATATAGTGTGCTGTCATCACCATCTCCAATGGACCAAGGTGAAAGGTCCTGAGTCCACCCAAAAATCAGAAGGGGGTGTCATGGGCCCTTCCATTGCCTACAAAAATGACTACATTGGCAACATCACTCAACTACTACATGGCATGTGTTGATTTTTCTACAGTGACCTTTTGTCATTTATCCAGGGAAACTGTGATTTTAATGTCTTACAAGTGTCACTGATCATCTTTAAGCACCCCTGTTGTAAGGACACAGCTGTGTGATATGTTATCATTTTCAAAATTTTTATATTCCCCAATTTTCAAATTTTTTATGCCCTTCATTTTTCAAGTTTTTCATGTCCCCTGTTAAATGTGACCTTAAAGTTTAGTGGTAGCACATTTATTTTGTTGTCATAGGTTGATGGTTATTTTGTTGTAATTTCTGTGACATGCATAATGGCAAAAAGCATAAATAATAAGAAGTCACTTGACAACCAATGGGGATTGTTGGGTTGTTCTTAAGAGAATGAAGGGGACCGCTTCTAGGAAGCTACATATATTAGTATGCTGCATCCCAATCAGGGAGGATTAAATAAAATTTTCTTTTCCAAGTCATCATATTATGCACAAGCTTAAGAAGTAGGGCCAATACCTTAACGATGCTCACAACTGTCCTAAGGATTGTTATAATTTCAATTTTAATCATTGGATTTAACCCTTAAGGTTGACTGAAGATTGCATGCATACCCAGCTTTCATTTTTACTTCTCTTGAGCCTCTTTACACCATTAGGCTTTAGCTTCCGAGATTTTTGTCGGGGGGTTTCTTTCCTGCTGTAAATTATGAGAGCCACTCATTGTGAAGTTTGGTCATCCCAAGGTAGCAGCTCCTGAAATTAACAACAAAAAAGAAACCTTTGGGCCTCATTCTGAAATGTTATATGATTTTATTAGGCTGTCAAATGGCTTGCATATTGTCATATCTTTTATGCTGATAAAGAAGCATTACTCGTTGGTTGTGATCAAATATGCTTTTTGGTAATATGTAGTAATTATTAGTGCGGCAGCATCATATTATGAGAGTTATTTATCTATAAAATAATTACCATACTTCTTAATGGAAAAGAAATTTATTGCTCTCTGGAAATTATGAAGGTATTTATTGGGAAATTAGGTTGCCATCTGCCTAGTCAAATTATGAAGATGTTCAGTCAGCAGAATGAGGCTTGTAAAAGATTATTGTCCTTTTGACAGGGAGCCTGTGACCTGACTGTTAAGGGATACCCATGCTGTCCAACCTGCTTCTAAGGACAGCTGCCCACTTTTTAAAGTAAACTATTTACTTTACCCTATAGCTACTGTGTATCTTAATAAAATCACATGGCTCGTTACAGTTTTAGGTCATAGATAGTACATAATCCTCTAGGTGCATTAACCATAGCCTTTGTTAACTTAAATGATGACTGATCATTCAGAAAAATCCTCAGCTTCCCTCTGTTAATGAGATAAAAATAGTACAAAAATTTACTTTCAATTTTTGTATTAAAACATTTTATAACTATTGTTCTATTTGTGATAGTTGAAATGAATAAAAGGATCCTTACCCAGCTTGTAAAATTTGATTGATCCTACGATATAGTGTTAGAACATCAATGTGGCTTCTTTGTCAAATGTCTTTCAGGATATTCCTTAAACTAGTGTAAAAATGTGGGGGTGAGTTAAATACATACGTACATCATATGCACGCTGAACATTCAATAGGGGACAGACTTGAATTAGTTTAAAGTATAGTTGTATTTGTTTGTCATTAGGTGGATCCATCTGGGTTTTTTGGTTACTATTTCATTTTATGATTTTCAATTTAATTTAATTCATTAATGGTGATTTAATATTTTTTAAATTCACCTTAAATATTTTGTATAGTGACCTTCTCTTTTTTCAATTCTCACTCTGCCATTACCACCCTGTTATCATTTCCTAACTTCAAATGGCTGTTTCTCATAATTTGTGCTGCAGTTTTAGACATGTTCTGGATATGAGAACCCTCTGGTCTCTGCTTATTATCATTATCTGCTGATCATTAATATCTTCACTATTTTTCCTGTCTGCATTCCTTCCTTTGGTCTTGTCTTGCATTTTTCACTCTGGCTCTTTTCCATGAAGGATTACATAGCTACTGCCCTCAAAACCATTCTGTATTTTCTCTCTCGTTATTTTAACACATCTGAAATTTTTTCTTAATTTTCTTATCTTTCATCTCTTATTAGTACCATAGTTTCCTTAACAGAAGCTGATCCTCAAAATTTTCTGTCAATTTTACCTGCCCAGGTGGCGAGAGGGTCAAGTCTTTGCCTGCTAATGCTGGTGTCAAAGGTTCAAAGCTCACCTAGATTGTTTTTTCTTTGCCCATCTTGACCCACCCAGAGCATGGAATTGTGTCGAGTTTTGTTGTCTGGACCCTATCCAGCCTCATAACATGCCCAACATGGCTTATGACCAAAACTATGTGGACCATTAATCTTTAGACCATTATAATCATTCAGAATAGCATAAAATATATTAGTGTTGTGCATATTCTGAGACAATACTCCAAAAATACTCTCAATTGAATTGTAGCTCAGCCCTGTGTTTAAAAAAATTAAATTGTGATTACTTAAGAAAAAGTTTAGTAACTACATATTTGTCAAAAATTACTAGTAGAAATGCTGGTATGTAATGAGCTTGAAGGATTGCATCAGAATCTAAAGAATTGATTTCATGGCATCATTTGATTTCAGTGGGGGTATAATTGGACCTAATTTATGGTTTTAGCACTCAGCTTACAATAGTCCTAATAGGGTTGTAGGTATGGCAGTGGGCCACCTCAAAATTTTGTTTGCCCTATCTAGTTAACTAAAGCAATCCTGTTCATGATGAGCATCTTCTTTTTATGATAATTTTATACTTGAATTGTCATCGAACTTGTTTTTTTTTAAACACCTTCATTGTACTTCAGCTTAAAAGTTATGCTATATTTTGATGAATGCATTCTTATATTTGTGCATTCATTTGAATTATGGACCATAACTACATCTCTTTCAGGTATGACATTCCTTGGTTTGCTGACATGATGATCATGGCATCCAATGACATCAATGAGGAAACCATTCTTAGTCTCAATGAACAAGAGCATAAAATTGATTGCTTTGGGATTGGAACCCATTTAGGTAAGAGAGTTGCCTAACTTTTTGTGTTCAGTTTTTTTGTCTGGAAGGTGTGAAATTTTGGTTCTTTTTTGGACCAAAAATTTTTTTTGATAAGGGACAGTCTGAATAAGAAATTAAATGCTCCCATGTTCTGTATTTCAAGTAAATTAATTTTTAGTCTATTTGAATGTAATTACTGGGTTTAAATGGTTGAATGGATGTTATTTGTCATTAAAAAATATAGTGAAATTACCCCGAACATGGGGGTTACTTTCTGCAAGTATGCCGCATTACGTTACTGTTCTAAGGTGGCAAAAATTCTCCTTTGCGACATTTTTCATAAATATGATGCGTTAGCTTTTATTTACTTATGTAATGATAGTTTTCTGCTTAAATAATCATGGAAGCATTCAAAAGTTGGCACAATTGTATATACTTTTAAAAATGCATCAGACATCTTTCACCAATGATTTCACCTATGACAGGAATGAACAGGAGCTCTAGGAAATTAAATGATCTTCATATAAATAATAATGGAAAAATAAAACTCCAAAAATACTTGTCAACTTTCAGTGATGTTATATCTGTTAATTTTCAATTATGTTATAGCCAACAACCAGCACATGAGCTCTCATATGCTATTGGCTGAGTAGATACAGGTGTTAAGTTCACAATCACTGAAATGTTATGTGCTTGCATTTACTTATTGGTAATTTCTGTTTGAGTCTTCTTCCTTTTGTGTACTATTTATTGGATTTCTAGGAAGGTATAACAAAACCTACCCAAATAAAACAATACTGACTTGTCCATTTTGACGTTTGTATCTTGACTTAGGGTGCAAGCTAGTCAGAAGAATTTTATAATTGGCAGGTTATTTGTACTTTTCCACTACCAAAGGAGTTCTGCAAAAGTCAAAATAACTGCAGACATAACTATAACACATCCAGCCAGAATTCCAGAATTCTTTCAGTTGATTGATGAAATTCCAATGATGTTTTCTAAATATTTTGTCTGCTTCTAAAAAATTACCAGGAGCCATTTATTTCAAATTTTCGGATCTAAATCACCATTTTCACTTTCATCACTTGAAGACTGCATTCAAACCAAATTCATCCATGGTCAGGTCCTCTTCATAAGACAGTGGTATTACTACTTGTACCTCACTTATATCCATGACTTGAAATCCCTCACCGCCAATTTTCCTAGCTATATTAATGATTTTCCTGAAGTCCTTGGTCTTATTAAGAAACCTGAGAAATTGCAAGCAAAGTCAGGTGGAAGCTTTATCCAGCATAGTTACACAGTTTCAGTTGTCACTTCATCCCTGCTCTTTTTTGATTATTTTTCATGGAATTTGAAATTTTAAATGTCAAATTTTTTACATCAATATCTCATGGAAAGGAATGGATTCATCTCCAACCTGGAAAGGATGTTGGTAAATCTTGTGTGTGAGTAGTAAGGCATAAAACTGCTGCTAATCTGCAATTATCCTGCAAAAGTTTGGCCTTTCTACTTTCTTCCTTGGAATATCTGCTGTACTTTCAACTGGTCTTCCTCAACACATTTTTAGAAATGAAGGAGGAAAGCACCCACTTTGATAGATGAGAAAAACTAGCCAACAATGATGATCCATGAGTTTACTGTCATAGAAAAATACTTCTCTGTGATATATTCATTGGCTGGGGAAGATTGTACTTGCTTTGTGCTTCTTGAACAATACCACGTCAAATTATGTATGTATCACTAGTTGCTTACCTTCCAGCTTACATTTCGCCAATCTATATCCTTGAATAAGAGGGAAGATGTTGACAATGTGATCCCTTACTGGAATAGGGAGAAAGGTATAAAGATGAGAACCCCTTCTTGAGATAGGAGGGAGAGTAAGAGGAAAGTATCTGGGGAAAGCCTGTACCGACTTGGTATTTCTCAAATAAGAGCAGGTCAACTCAAGGAGCATCTTGGCATATGCTGGCAGATGCTGATTGTTGGACATGTATCTCATCAATGAAAGAGATTCATCCCTGGCTACCTCTGCTGTGATTTTAAAAAATTGTCATGGAGTAGTGAGATCTTAGAGCATAAATATGCTTTGTATGATTATCCATCCAGATTGGTATACCAAATCTTGTAATCATTGTTCCGCAAAACAATCAGTGTACCACCAAATCTTAAGAGAAAATGCATGCAGCAGCTGAAAATCGTGAAGTACTAACACAGATTTTGATGAAGACCTGACTTCAGTGCAGATAAAGAAATTTCATTGAAAATAAGGAGTGGGTGTAAGATACAACTTATTTCCGTGCTGGTGGTTGGGGGTCAATTCTTGCTCTGTGGTGCAGCAAAATGATGGGCTAAGATTTATGCATCATTTGTATCAGGTTTAGATCATTCAGAAAAAAGGCAGATATGGTCTATGAAAATCACATAGAATTGAAGCATCATAAAGCATTTGGCAATTTTTGATGTCAATTGTCAAGCAGCAGGAATTAGAATCTGCTTTGTGGGGAGCTGCATTTGGAGAAATTTCTCTGTATTTGTTTTGAGGCTATATATGGTATGTTGAGACTGACTTTAGAATGCACAATGTAGCATTATAAATATGGATGAAAGACTTGTTCAAGTTACTTTTCCTCATAAGGCAAAGCAAATCTTGCTAATGACTGTCATGAATAAACTTTAAACAAAATGAGTTGCTGTGAATCAATGTTTATAATTTATAGTGATTAAAATTTATATTTACTTGAATTTAATCCTTTTTATCATATTCCTTATATTGCTGTGGTTTCTTGTGCTCTAAGATGAAGCCAAATGTAGCTTGTAGTATTGTCATTGAAAAAGTTCATGGCACAGTCTTGGGAGGCTAGATGGTGAGGTAGAAGTAGAGGATCCTCCAAAAATATTGAAAATTCCTAAAGTAGAAAAGCTTAATTCGCAGATGTGATGTGAATGTGCAGTTAAGTTTTTAGTCTCATGCATCATATGTTGTGAAATGAGGCAGCTGGTAGTTTTTATATGATTTGTCAGCCAGTCATGTGTGTAGAGAAGATTTCTATCTTATGAGGGAATTATTCATTGCAGTCACGTCTCTATATAGTGCAATTGATGGGATCCCAATTTTTTCATTTAACAACATTGAATTTTCCTATAAAGTATACAATGCACTGCTATCCTTTTGATACCATCTCTTGTATGGCCCTTAAATGTATTGGGCCGTAACACTGATGTCCTTGTCTAATATAAATTGATGAATGCAGAAAATGTTACTTTTAGGGCTTATATATGGTAAAGCTCTGTGAGTTTTTGACACTGCTCCTGAGTCTTTGCCTAACCACGATGTAATCAATTTGATATCTTCCAATGTCTCCCAGCATTTTCCATGTGTTACTCTGCCTAAGATGGTGTTTAAACCAAGTGTTTGTTTCTATGGATTTATTTATCCTACAAAATTCTACTATCTTCTCACCACAATCACATCTCGTTCCTAATCCATACCCTCCCACTTCATACCTCTCTCTCCCATACCCCACTACTGCATTCTTCCGTCCATTACTATCAGGTTTTTCTTGCCCTAGACTTCTCTGATTATCTCCTCTATTGTTTCATACACCCCATCCTCCCTAAGCTACATCATCAAGGGGGAAAATTAATCAGTTGGTCAAAACTTTTACAACTTCTTAAATATTGTGTAATTCATCTACAATGCTGCTGTGTTATGGATTGCATAAAGTGTTCTTGGAGGTAATTAACTGCTGTTCCAATGTCACAGTGAATAAAGATGAATTAGGTAATAGAAAATTTTCTACATTCTTTTTCACTGAGGGTATATTTACTGATATGAGTAATATTTGTGCATTATTGCCTATTTCTTTCCGTTATTCACACGCCATTAACCATGAGAGACTCGTGATATTCTTTTCCTTCTCTAATTTATCTCAGAACCTCACACACTTGACAATGATGCTTTCCTTGAACTTTTAGGGCTTATATATGGTAATATGCAGAAAGAAAAAATGATTAGTGAACCCTACCATTTTGGAAAACTGAGAAAAAATTTGGAGCTCATATTTTGTTATTTGAAAATATTTCAAAGTTTGGGTACAAAAAGTGATTATGTATACCTTATTGAAACTTTATCATCATGCTTCACCATATTGAAATTTGTTTGGATATAAGCCTATATTGATGCACAAGACCATCTTGCTCATTTCATTGTAAAGAAAATTACCTTCATCTGGTAACAGTGTTATTTGATTTTGAGTTGTTGTTATTTTAATTTCAGTTACATGTCAGCGTCAACCTGCTCTTGGATGTGTTTACAAAATGGTGGAAATAAATAACATGCCTAGAATAAAACTCAGTCAAGATGTTGGTAAAGTTACAATGCCTGGAAAGAAAACAGCTTTTCGGTTGTATGGTGCGGATGGTAAGTTCTACTTATGCTGAGTGTAAAACAGTTTTTTGATTCACTGTATATTTTGTAGGAGGCCAAAATGAGTATTTAGCATGCTCTTTTTATATTTAAGGTACTTTTGGTTGTCTCGTTTTTTGGGCTTTGAGATTTTGGCATTAAAATCAGAAATGGTTTGGAAAAATAGTTCGTTTCTGATTGACTGCAGTCTGAAAAGTTTTCCCTCAAAATATTAATTAATTAAAATGTTCTTTACTGCCCTTTCATTATATATTGATTGTCCCAGTAATGTTGAGCATAAGTGAATGATGCATTGCTATGGTTTTTGCATATTCTCTGAAATCATTTGTTTTTTTGCACTTCCTCAACCATCATTTCCACTAGAATATGAATGATTTTAATCCATCCTTACATCTCTCAAAATAGATAATAGTTTCTCCATAAAGTAAAAGCTTCTGAAATCAGCTGTAACATTTTGTGGACAAATTCTACTTTTGTAACTATTGTCTCGAGAATAGCTGACCGTTGCATCATAATAATCTTGAAATAGATCATAATAAACAAAAAATATGCACTTTGTCATTCTGATTCATCTATTTTCCTTTCTGTTAACTTTTTAGGTCATGCTCTGATAGATTTGCTGCAGAGGTCTATTGAATCTCCCCCAGAAGTTGGGCAGAAAGTCCTCTGTAGGCATCCGTTCCAAGAATCAAAGCGAGCTTATGTCATTCCTACTCGGGTAGAACCACTCTTTAAGGTTTGTATTTGGGTTACTAACCATAGCTAAAATTCAGGTTTGAATGCTAGAGGATAGTTCCTGTTTTTGAGAGATGGTCCTAAATATGATTATGTAGTATTTATTCATTACTATAAATCAAGATTGTGTAATTATTTAGGTTATTCATACTATAAATCAAGATTGTGAAGGTGAAACTTCACATTGTGTCGTAAGCATGTGGCCCTTCACTTGCTCTCGTGGAAGATGCTGTTTCCTTTCCCTAATTTTATACATAACTGGTTGGCTTTGGTGTGATCTGAGGTTTTCAATTTACTTGTGGTTGTGTATCTAAAGAGTAAATAAGTGTGGATGAGTCAAGTGACCAATCGCTAAAAATTTGCTGCAGGCTTTTGTTGCTGCTGCCTGATTCCTTTAACCTTTCTGCTCTCATGTCATGGATGGTTTGGAAGGTTTCTGCACTATTTGTTCATTTTGGTATTAATCAGATTGATGTATGTGGAGAAGATCAGCATTGCAGGTGTATTTAGAAATAAGTGAAGAAATTATGTAACAATTGTTCTTAACAGTTTGAGACTCAAGAAAGTGCCTTGCAAAAGTTTGATATTTATTTCGTACTGAGAGGATTTTTTATTTTTGAAAGGTTCAACTTAAATTCAAGGTTAATGACACAATGGAGAACCGGTTAACTCACCCATTACAGGTTTGCATTCTCTTATGGGATATTGTGAATTCAGGCCAAAAAAAGAAATATTGAAACATGATCCCATGTATTGAGCATGCCAGGTGCTAGAGTGAGTGAATTCCTTCAGTTAAAACCCACCCTAATACTATCCAAAGCCTTAATACCACTAGACAAGCTGATGCAGGCAAAGAGGATCATGAGGGATAAAGGTGGCGTAGTGTCAGTGTACTGAAAGGATGTTGAGAAATTTCAGTTACTCAATGGAAAGGTTTCTCTCCATCAATAGGAAAGACCTGTATGTGCATGTGAATGTGTGGGAAGCCAAGATCGGAGGAGAAGCAAGGGCAACATCCTTGGAAAGTTCTAAAAGTTGCATTTTTTATGATTTAGAGTTAGCCATCTGCAATGTAAGTGTCCTGCCATTGACACATTTGGAATTATTTGGAAAGCTGAAAGGGCATTTTTCTAGGATATGTAACACTAAAAAAAGTGCCATTGGCAAATGATCACACTAATTTGGAAACTGTCAATTATGAGTACATTTTTCGTGTTTTTATCATGTGCTCAGCTGAAATAAAGATGATTTTTCTTTTTGTCAATGAATGACAAAGTTTTAGCTGCAGAATAATGCATGCCTAGCATAGAATGCCTTGTCAAACAGTTTTTATCACACCTAAGAAGTTGCTAAATATTCCCCTTATCATTTTGTTGTTCTTTTGTGCTGTGGTTCTTAACCTTAAATATATAGCCATTCATTTTAAGCAGAGTCCTACTTAATGCTAGCTCAGTAACATTAAGCCTGGTCCTTTCTAAGCATTGATAAAGAAGTATTTGTTTCTAATCATAGATTAATTTTAAAAAAGTTGAAGTTACCCCTCTAAGAGACTGAAATAGATGTTTATGTGACCAAATGTTAAAATAGGTTTTTGTTTCCTTATCCACACCAGCATACTATGTATTCTGCGAACTGCTGCGTTGGTGTGTGGCAGGGGGTTTTAGGACATCAGTCATGTAAAGGTGGTTATAGCGAGATGAAATCGTGGAGTGTATTTTGGGAGTGTTGATTGTTTGGAGTGGAGCTCAGGTTTTACTATGGTCATTTCATTTGCATCAGAAGAACAAATTCTTGTACCTATCATCACATCATTCAAAGATGGGTAAAATACACTCATGTAGTATTTAAGATACAATATACAAACTACTCTAAAGATTGTACACATTTCCAAGTGCAAAGATCAAAATTCTGGGGAAATGTATTTTGTATACAAAATTAATTTCAAAATACATTTGAAAAATACAAAAGACATACCTCGATTTATTGGAAATATTAATACCTTTGATTATTATGAAATTAAAGTTAATGTACATTCAATTATTATATATTGATCAGCACAATTATATTTGCCACATATTTACATGCTTTTAATATAGATTATTGTTGGGAAAATGTGTTTTGTATTATTTTTCATGTGTTCGTTAGCTGAAACTTCATGATGTTCAGAATACACACACTTTCAAAGGCTTCAGAGGTATTCATTAAGTCCTGTAAAATTTTTCTTTTGGTGTTTTTTGAGTTGTTGGTTATGAAACAAAATTTAAGCTTTCATTAATGGCATTTTGTGTCCTTGACTTGGACTACATATTTTGCCTCATCCCTGATCGACTATTTTCCTATCTTGATTCTATTTAAGTTAACTTTTACGTACTAATTTATTTCTAAATTTCAAACATTTCCCCTTAAAATTTTCATGTCTATTATTTTGGCAGGTCTATTGGGAAAATGGGCAGATTGTCAGAGAACTACCAGGATTAGATGAAGTCCGGCATAGAGTTCAAACATCACTAAAAACTCTGCGTCAAGACCACAAACGAAATCTGAATCCTACTCCGTATAAGGTATGTTTAATGCCTTGAATAGTTATTTCATGTAATGTGTTTGATTCATATTTTATTATCTTTCTACCCTATCCACTTAAACATGACTCCTTTATATTCCTTCAATGTCTTATCTCTTGCTCATTGTTGCTGAAATTTGAAGCCGCCTTAATTTTTTGCTTGCTGATACTTAAGTTGGAAAATTGAGTAATCATTGTAGTTGGTTACAATAAACATTAATGTTATTTTTTTATAATTTTTTTGTATTATAAGAGTGCCCATATAGACATGCTAACTTTGGACAGTTTAACTCTGGTGTTTTTCTATTTATGAACATACAATTTAGTAAAACAACAGATAAGTGCCTTTTGAATGAATTGTCATCCTTTTTGATTCTTCAAATTGCCCTTTTTAAAATTTTTTTGAGTGATGAATGATTGTGGGCAATACTTCGAATTCTTACAGACAAACTTCAGCAAGTCTTCAGATGGTAGCAATTCAAATGTGGGTTCAACCTAAATCTGTGATTTCCCTTGTGTATTTCACTCATTCATTTTAATATCATACAAAGTTTATGGGTTACAAACTAATGATTTTTGACCTCTTGCTTCTGGGGTTAGGCAGTGAAATCCTCCTATGCAACAGTAGCTCAAATTTTGATGTCTCCCTGTGTTCTTATTTTTGTTTCAAGAAATAACCTTCTGATTGGGGCTATTGATTTATTCTGATGCTTACCAAAGGGCAAGCATTTGGGTGGGGAATAGGTTCCTTGAAGGCTAAAGCGGGATATGGGAAAGCCAAGAACCTTTCGCTTTTCTAGCTGCTAGGCACTGGCCACCTTTTCCCGCACAAGTGTAATAAAAAGGATTTTAATCACTCTTCTGACCAAGGTTATGACTTATACAGTAATTTTCAAGGCCTTAAAAACCCCCATGAGTGCAAAAGATGTACCCGTTGAACCACTGCTCTATTCTCCGTTTGTATTTTTATAATGGTGAAACTAAACTACATTCATTCTCAGTTTTTTGCCAAGTGCACTTAATTGTCAATCTCTGCTAGATATTGTCGATTTCACTTTAGCAGTGTTTCCCAAACTGTGCTCTACCCAGACCTTATGGCTGTGCTAGTGATTCTCAGGATCTCTCTCTGCAGCATTTATAGAGATGACAAGGATTACAAAAATTCTATTGCTGCTTTTATTAAGCTGCTTTCTTTGTTAATATGTATACCTTATTGTTCATACTTCCATTTATGTTAGAACATTAAACTAAACACTAAATATTACTTGGGGCTTCATGAGAAACTTTTGCTTTGAAAAGGGCTCTGTTGATGAAAGTTTGGGAACTGCCGCTTAAGAGGATTCAGAATTTTCATGAAGAATTGAGGTGTTTTTGGTTTCTACTCTAGCTTATACTCTGTAGATATCCAGCATCATTGGTTCATCTTTGCATTGTTATTCTATGTATATGTGTGTGATTCATTATCATAGCCATGGCTCCAAACTGGAAATTCTGAGGTAGAAATAGAGCAGGAGGTATTTTTAGATTCCGACTCAGAAGCTGTGGAGTCTGAAACTATGTGAGAAGATGAGAGCATTGATCCTCCTGCATTGGAAGTTAAGGAACATATTGTGCTGTGCACTGTGCAAGGGGTGCTTAAATGAATGAGACTGATTCATCCATATCTTGAGATGCTGTGCTGATAGTTCAAAACTCCCAAAAGAAGAAAATTATGCCAGACTGGAAAATTTTCTGTAAGCTTGTTGAAGCTGATGCTAGGTATTATAATCCTAGTTGTATGCACTTGACTGTAGACAAAATTATTGTGCTTCTCAAAGGCCTGGTGATATTTCAAAAAAGGATTAACCTTTCGGAATAATTTATCAACTGTGTGACTAGAGTGGTTACTCTTATGTTGTGTAATTATACTTAAGGACAGACTCACTGCAATGAAGGAGATGTCAGTAATGAATGTGATAGTGAGGACACTGACTAAGAAGGTGGAAGAAGTTGGCCTTTAGCTATATTTGGATAACTTTTTCTCTTCTCCAGCCCTTTTGGATTACCTAAAGGCTAAAAAAATTTTCTGCTGTGATAGGGTAAGACAGAACTTCAGAGCCATGCCTTATGATTTAGACTGTTATATATTTGAAGTGAAGTGGGAAGATGTACAGGCACATGAGAGGAATGACTTGACAGCCATAGTGTGGAAAGATAAAAGGAAATTATTCATGTTGTTTTACACTATCCTCTGAGATTGCATTTTCCACAATAATAAGTAAGAATAAGGGCAAGCTGTGAGGCAAGCCATTGTTAAGAACTACAATGCACACATGGGCAATGTAGACTTTGGGGATAGGATGGATGGCAGCTGTTATAGAAGTTGTTGTAACTAGAAGTAGATGAAAAACTGTTCGCTCATAAATGTCACTGTCCTCAGCAGCCACTTGTAAACATCTTGAGGGGGCCAGATGACTCATCAGTAGAGGCCTGTAAGATGTGGGGTTATTTTTTAGCTAGAAGTGTTATTTTTTAGCTAGAAGTGTTATTTTTTGCAAAAGTGGTGTTATTTTACCCAGAAATCTGTGCTATTTTCACAACAAAATAGTTTGTATCAATTAAGTGCCCTCCTCCTAGTAGGCCCACATGTTGGTAATAGGTTATTGATAAGATGCCATTGATTTGAGAAAATTTAAACAATTAGTAACATGCTGAATTCACATTTTATATTTTAGTACATTTAACATAACCAACTTACATAAAGATACAAATTACAGTTAAATGTCCATATTTTCAAATGAAAAAATCGCCAGTGTGGCCAAATTTTCTTCTTTTAGGTTTGTTCTTCTATTTGTTAGCACTGTGTTATAGGAGGAAAGAAATCTCTCTGAGTTCACATTTGCACTAGGGGTCCAAATGGCTTCCAGGCACTTTAATGGAAATGATGGTTCAATCAATTTTAGTACCTGAATTGCTTTAACAATATCCACTGAACCCTGGGAATTTTGTTTCTGTAAGATTCTACGTAATTCTCCAAACCCTAACATCAAATTTTCTGTCTCAATTGACTCAAGGCCATGAAATTTTTTCAATTTTGTGACTAAGTTGGGGCTCACCTCTATTGTGAGAACTTCTTGAGGGTCAAAAACAGATGTTTTCAAATATTTTTCTACTTGGGTCTTCTACTATTAGAGAATTAAGTTTCATTGATGCCTTTAATGCCATCTGCACTAGTATCGACTTGACAGCTGCAGCTTTAGAAGTTGTTGTGCCTGGCAAGGAATTAGTAGTTTTCTCAAAAAAATACCACTCTGAATATTATCAAGACTCATTTTTAACTTTCTCAACTCTCTATGCAATGTGTGAGCATTAGGATAGCTTGAACCCTCCAGTAATTTAATCAAGTCAACCAGCTGTTTCCCATGCTCCCTTCCAAATATTGCCTGGCATTGAATAGAGTCAATAACATCATTATTTGAAGAACAAAAGTATCCTATGCCTGAATTGTGCATCACCTTCATTTCTTCAGTGTTACAGAAGTCAACAATGTGGCGAAAATAATCCGCTAAGTAAAAAACACTGAGGAACCAAGAGTTCCATCTGGTGACAATAGGGATAGGGAATAATGCACAACTCTTTTCATTTCTGTCTGCAAGAAATTTTGAATATAAGTGTTTTCTTTTTCTTGTGTGGAGGAATAAACTTTTGGTTATCAGTACTGCTCTATTAAGTTCAGTCATCTCATGGATCCATATATTTCCCACAAGATTTAATTTGTGACCCCAACATAGGGTGTGGATTAACTCCTCACTGATAATCAGTTTTAAGCCTGTTACACACTTAGTCATATATCTTCTGAATCTGTTACAACACTTTTAACATCAGAGTATTGTAGATTAAAAACCTTTAGGGACTCAAGAATTGCACTAATACATTGGGTTGCATTGGCGGATGCTAGAAAGTGGACACCACCAACATAAAGCAATGGCTGTTCATTGAAATCTTTGAATATCCTAAACAATACCACAAATACACATCTGCCAGTTTTGTCCGTGGTTTTATCACAAAAAATATCAATGGGCTTCCCTTGAACTGCTTCTTTCACTTCTTGAATTCGGTCTTTGGCCAGATCATTAACATATTTTTCTTGAAGTGTTCTAGCATGTGGTAAGTCACCAGCCCCTGAATTTAATTGTGAATAAAAAAGAAGAGGTGAATGAATTCTACCATGACTAACAAATAAATTGCATGATCAGAAGTTTTGACCAACATTCATAGGAACCTTTTATGCTATTATGCATTATGAAATGGGTACGTATAAGAAAAACAGAAAAAATATCACATAATCTGGTGCAGCTACTAATAACATAATTTAATACGAACCTTCAACATATTTATGTAACCATCTTCTTATATTTGGATTGTCCACCTTCTCAAGCGGGATGTTTGCTTTAATGAAGGCCTCTGTAGTGTCTTTCGATAATGTGTAAGAGGCATCTCTCTTCTTGGTTGTTTGAAGCAGTTTTGATATGGATGCTCGTCGTTTAGTTCCACTTCCACCGGCAGAATTTTTTTCAACATTAGCCTTATGTTTTTCACTCAAAATGTGTTTCGTGCAGCTGTCCTTCCTTTCCCACGAGACAGTTGTGTTGCAAAAACGACAAAGAATTGTTTTGTCATCAGCACAATATAATCCATGATGTCAAAATTCCACCTCACGCTGCTTTGCTGTCACCATCCACTTCGGCATTATATGTTTTGATGAATGTGATACAACTGTCACAGAAGAAAATAACTTTGCCGATGACTTCGACGACGTATGTAGCTTTGAACATGCTATACATATAATTTAGAGGATTTAGAGCTTTCTCGGGATTATTTCAATGAGAGTGGCGATGTCAGGAACTACGTAGTGGGAATTTGGCTACTTTGTACAACATTGTAGACATCTTCTTAAAAGAGAGGCGTCATTTTTATTTTAACTAGTTTGCCAATATTTTTTTAACCGAAATTTGCATTTGAAATGTGGAAATTCTCAATATTATACGAAATTCGCAATAATATACGAAATTCATGTTTTCGCGGAAAAACCTCATTCACGTTATCGCATTTGCGAGTTTTGCATGTCCCTTCTCATCAGGCTTTCAGCTGACTCTGAGAAAGCAACTTGTCAATGGCCCTCAGCCCTTCCCCTAAGTGCTCACTGAATGGAAGGCCCTGCAGTGGGGATGGGAGTCAAGTGTGGGGCTTAGAGGGAAAGGACAACAAGGGCAGCCTTAGTCTGGTATCTGGTCAGTGAAGGGTAACCACCGTAGTGTGTTCTGAAAGGGAATTATTCACCTTTACCATTACAAAGTGCAAAGTGTGTGAGGTGGATTATGGACCTTTAAAATGCTTTACCGAGTGTCACTCAAAAATATTTAGTTGCATTAAGTGGATCACAGATGTATTTTATGCAGTAATAAAATGCATATATTCTGAAAATTCATTCTACCTTCTCTGCCATAAGTAAAATAATCGATTTACTATCAAATAGTTCCCAGAAAGAAGCATTTTTAAGGCCTTTGAATTTTATCAATGCAACCAAATCTATCGCATAAATCTACCAAACCATTTGCCAACTAGTGCTTTTCAGTGATGTGAAAAGTACTGAAAAAATGTAATCTGGCTCAATTACAATTACACTCAAATTTGTAATTAATTACAATTACAAATTATTCTGAAAAAGTAATCAGTAGGATTACTATTACAATCACTTTTTATTTTGCTCCTGTAAATGACGCAACCTCGGTCAATATTTTCTCAAACAGGGAGTAATAACATGCAAACCAAAATTTCAATTATTCTTCAATGCCTAAGCATTAAAGAAAAATTAAAATATAGGATTTAGGCAGTTCAGGCATAAATATTTACTGTGAATGAGAATGTATTCTAAAATCAACATCATGCAAATAAATAGAAAACCCAATATAATGAATATATTTTAACATCAATTTTTAAATATTTGAACTTACTTTGCAAAACAATTGTATTTTAAAATTTTCATCTGATAGTTTGTTCTTTGGTGCCAAAATGTCTTGGCTCACACTATAAAGCTGCTCCAAAGGAGCACTGGATGGCTGGAAAGCGTTTGCTTTGATAAATGCTCTTTTTAGAATTGGAAGTTGGTGAAGTAACTCTATTTCTGTTGAAGTACAGAGCAAGTACTGATTTATTTCATCAGAAGCTGGGAAAACTTCCCCCCTTTTGACAATATAGTTAAAACTGCCTCTTGATGCGTTCAGTGTGCGAGGAATTCAAATTTTCACTTTCGATTACTCAAATGTAATGATTACTAAGTGTAACGATTACTCGCACAAGCTTTGAAGTAGATTACCTGTAAAAATTACTTTAAAAAAATTTATCGATTACAATTAAAAATTACCAAAAATGTAATCGTTATAAGTAATTCGATTACTTTTACTTCGTTACATCACATCACTGGTGCTTTTTATTTATCAGTAATAGTTTTTGATACATCTAAGTCATTACCTTAGAAACAGAAAAAATTTGAAGAGCCAGATTTTTATGTGGCATTTAAAGGTTGACTCTTGGACATTTAAATATGGTGGTTTAAGGTTATGGAAGTACGAAATCATATATGACTCTTGAATGTTGAAATTACTCGCATGAAAGATGAGCCATTTCAGTTACTCTCTGGTACAAATCCATCACCTTAATTGAAGTTTCCATTTGTATTGCTGATGAAGTAATCTATTTTGACATCTTTGAAATAAAAAGTTTCAGTAGCTCTGAAGTGTATTTCTACTCTTTTCACTGCTTAAATTTCTTTGTGAGTGAAATATATGTGCATTGTGCATTGTGCACAGATTAGATTAGTGCAATGGCTCCAAGAATGCATCCCTTACTCTAAACAAGACACAATCATTGCCAAATAACCAAATTCATCAAAATACATAGATGCTGTTCAGATTAGGAACTTTCTTCCTCCATTTTCAACTTAATTCCTCTCTGCTCCCTCCTTTCTCTGTCTTCATCTATTTTATCCTTGTATGAAATTGATAGTTTTCATTTAAGCACCCCTTCTCTCTTACTTATGCCTTTAATTCAAGACTGGAAGAAACCACTTTGAACTCAACATTTTTGTATTTTATTTGCCCACCATTGCTACCAACCCTTCAGTTTAATAAAATAATTTTTATTTCCTTTTGAATCCTGAGACTTTCTCATACCTCCCTTTAGTCCCTCGCTAGTTGATTTTATTGTAAGATTATAGGGTGATGTATTACTCTCAAAAGATGATAGGTTTATTAGTTGCCCTTAATTTTTTGAAATAAATGTTTTAAATATATCTAACCTTTTTCTAACAGTTTTATTACAGTAATCCATTCCTAATTTTCTCTCATTTATCAGAAAAATAAATGAGGCATATTCTTCTTTAGCCCATTTTTAGTTTAAAACTTTTGAATGTCCTTATATGTTAAACCTGTTCTTGCTTGTATCATGGCAGTAATACACTTAATGCTTGTAAGTTAAGTGCTTTGGTTGTTAACTTTCTGGATAAATTTCCTCTTGTCTTGACTAAAGGATTGTCTCACTAAGTAAGGCTGAAGATTTGATCTGGCCTCCCTGTGTACCTGTCAGCAAGTCATTGTATACATGAATTCTTAATAGTTGTTCATTTTAGGAAAATAAGCTTCATTTGTTAACTAGTGATCTGGAGATTTAGACTTTCAAAGTTCAACATGTGTTGGGTATTTAATTTGAAGCTTGAATTTGTCACTAATTTTATGAGAAAGATGAAAGAATTTAACTTTCGCCCCCATTTCATTTTCTCTCCCATGGGTTTACCCAAGAACACTGCATAAGGACAGAAAACTCCCATCTCGACTCTGTTGCCAATGGAAGCAAAAGAATTGAAGTTCCACTTTTGGCAGCAGGCCGCGCTGTTTAAGTAATTGTTCCTTAGTGTTCTTGGGTTTACCATTATGATGATTTGTATTTATAGTTTTTTATCTATCTGTAATATACCCATCATGAGGCAATATACCCTTGCCTTACATGCAATGCACACTCAGATTAATCTATAATATCTTGAAAAATTTTCAAGCCTCCCAATTTTTTTTATTATAATGTCTTATATTTTTAGAAATTGTGCAGTGGAGGCATCCATTAGGCAATATAAACTGTGTACTTTCATTTCCTTGGCTGTAAATATTATTTCACTATACCAGAAATCAAATTATCCTTTTAATAGGTTGATCCTGGACAAAGCTGCAAACTACTAGGCTAACATGGAAATATTTTTTTTGATTCTCTCAGTTTTTAAATGCTTATTAAAAGTGGTGTATTTTACTTGCTGCACCTTAGTGTTAAGCTGCTCTCTCACAGTCAATCTCATGAAATTAAATGATGGTAAACTGACTCTACTCATGAATCTGGTGAATGAGATGGGCACGGTGTAACCTTCATTATTGCTGCTCACTTCAGTTGATGATAAAGAGGCTGATTAATTAATGCTGTATTGCCTTTTTAATTGACAGGTGGCTGTTAGCGATAACCTATACAGTTTTATACATGATCTGTGGCTTCAGAATGCACCCATTGGGGAGCTCTCCTGAGGTTGAGGTGGGGTTTCTCCTCCTCTACTCATGTGGCTCTGTGCCCATCAAAGGGGTTGGATGTTGCCCTGCCGTTTGGTGCTCTGTCTGTTGAGAACTGAACAGAAACGTAGGTACCTGCTGTGGTGGTGGTGGTTGGCAGTAACGCTAATGTGACTTGAATGTTAGGAGGAATATGCAGATGACTTGAAAAAATGTTTTTGTACCTGCAAGAATACATACAATGAAAGAATCTGCTCCTTAGTTGGTTGTCATCGGTGAGATTGGTGTTTTACTTTCAGTCGAGGAGTTACTCAATTGTGAGTGCTTACACAAGTCACCATTTGCTCATATCTGCTATAATTTATGTTAAAGATCTTACAAAAGAATGCTAGCATTTGCAGCTCATGGAGCATTTTAGTCATTTGAGAATTTTTCAGCATCAACACTGGTTAACAATGGGTTCCATGTAAATGCTAATTGAGAGGACTAAGGGCATGGGTAGAGTTGTGAACATGGAACAAGTGTGTAAATGTCGCATATTTTTTTCAAAATCAATGACTTATAGCCTATTCCTCAACATTCTAAAGATAAATATTTTTAACATTGGAATACAAAACAAAATTATTATTTTATAAAATTTGTTAGCCTAATGAATATTACAATAGAAATGTTTTAGACTGCCTATAAGCCTATAAAAGCATTTTTTGCACAGTATGCATAAAAAATTATTGATTTTACATTTTGTGATGCCTGTTTTAATAATTTAATCATGTGCTAAAAGCATATAGTGTGTGCAATGGATTTTATCAGAAGGCAAGAATAAATGAGTGAGTAAATGTTAGATAAAAGGTTTTTAAAGCATATCATGGTGATTTGTATATAAATTGTCTTATAAATTTATGACCATAATGTCATGAGTTGTGGGGAAGTACAAATGTCTTTTTTTATGACATTGGCACAAATGCTATTCATATTTATTTGTTCTGTTTTATCATTCTTTCTGTACTTAATGAAATTATGTCATTGATATATGTGTACCTAATTGCAATTATGATATTAAATAGTCATCTGTGGTGCAATTGTGTCTGCTGAACCCTGTGGCTGTGAGAGACTGTATGACAGCCAACTAAGTTGGATGCATGACACTGATGCAAGTATTGTGTTGTGGAATCAACGAAGTGCCTGTTAAAAATGCTCTTAAAATCTAGATTATAGTCTGTTCACTATTTAGATAAGGCACCAGGTTAGCAGGGGCCTGTCTCCCAAAGTTTAAAGTCAGTTTAAAGGTGTTTCCATATTTTTCATTCCTAGCATTCTTACAAAATATGTTTTCACTGCACTAACACATGAATACATTTCTCAGGATATAATGAATGAAGTTTTGCATGGTGTTTAATACTTTTATCTAAGGACTTTTACATTGACTTGAAGCTTTGTGAAATGGGCACCTGATGACGTTTTTATTATTTTTTTGCTGTGCTACTTAAATGGTTTGGCACATGGATTAATGCCTTGAACTTAAAAAGGCATGCATATGGAAATTCTAAATATGCATGTGCACACATTTTGAGTATGTACATGCTCTCGTTGAATGTCTAAATGTAGGTAAACGTTACCATGTTAAACATGTAACCATATGTAAATGCATTTAATCTTGTGAAACTTAACTTTTAAAAAAGACATCTTCATTTTGTGCTGGAAGCATGTACATTATCATTGAATATATTTCAAATAATCCCCATACCTTTCAGTTGTTTAAATTTTTTTGCTTTCTGAGAACTTGTTTTATTTGTGCATTGTAGATCATGATCATGCTATATTCTTGTAAAGAATTCCTACTGTTAATAATTACGTACAGATTCACAGAATAGAAATAAAAAAGTTTTATTGTATTTATATGCATGTTATTTCAAATCAATTTAATGAAGTACGAGAGAGTTTACGTAGATGGATGATATCTGCTGTAAGTACATCGTACACTTTGATATGAAAACACTGACTTAAATGTCAGGAACAATATCACCTCAGAATGCCAATGAGGATAATGGAAACCTAAGGGCAATAAAATTGTTATGAAGGAAATCACTTTAAGCTTACAAACTAATAAGAAGGGAGCTTAATACATATCCCTATAGGATTGGCTACATTTATATGCCCAAGTTATAATTTGCAAAGTACATTAAATATGGATGTACATACTTTGATGGTTCCCATTGGATTCTACTTTGCATATAAATGACAATAACTCCTCTTTGATAATACCTTACTTGGCTGGTGTCTCCGAGAGGATATCTCAAGTCCTTAAATGTCACAACATAATGACAAGATTTAAACCTGTGCAGAAGACGGCCAGCATCCTCTGCAAGGCCAAAGACAGCCTTTCCGAAGACTCCAACGAAGGCATCTATTCCGTGCCCTGCAGCTGCATCTTCAAGTATATTGGACAGACCTGCAGAGCACTCAAATGCCGAATGCAGGAACACCTATGAGCCACCAGACAGAAGCAGTTCCACCTTTCTGCCTTTGCGGAGCATGCTTGGGGGGGGGGGGGGGCCGCAGCACAACGTCCTATTCCCAGAGGCGACCATTATCCACAAAGAAAAGAGATACTTCCCCCATCTCATCAGAGAAGTGGTGGTAATAGCAAAAACTTCAACAGAGACGACGACTACCCTTTTTCCGCTGCTTGGAAAATACTATTCCAAGAAGAACCGAAGAGGATCAATCAGAGAAGGGGACCGCAAAAAAGGCGTGAAAACCATCTTATATACCATGACGCCTCCCGAACCAGATTATCACTGGACCTGAAGAAGCCTGCAGGAGAGCCGGGGAAATATCATCCTCATCGTGAATCGATGCCGTAGAAACCCTGGAAAACAGATTCGACTTACATTCCAGGTGCTGGTTTGCCAATCAGCAAATGGGTTGCTGGCATAGTGCATAAACTACAACTGGTATTAAGTTTCATGAAAATACCACGTGCCATTGAATGACATGAAAATATTGCATAGGTGGAAGACTTCTCGGGCTGAATACATCAACCAAAATCTGTAATTCAAGTACTAGTCTTGGTAGAAAAACTGATTAAATTTCTTTCATGTAGATACCTACTTATTTATTATCATCAGATATCAGCAAGACTGTCAGCATTTGTGATGAGGCAATAACATCACCATCATCGTCTTGATTGAGGGTATATTCTGTACCATATGTCTTGCTCCTGTTGTAACAGTAGCATTGACATCTAAACAGCTGTTGATGAGAGATGTGAAGTACACAAGCGGTGTAAATGTTCCCATGAAATGAAGTATGTAATAACTCTAGAGAGTAGCTTGTGTGCAGTCACATATCCAAACACCTAGCTAATAGGATAAAGAGCATAGTTAGATAAATAGAAGAGATTTGTAATTCCTATGAATATTTGGCAATAACAACGGAGATAAGCTGCCTCTGTTCAACTACTATGAAGATCCACCATTGGTGCAGATGGTTATGGAAAATTGAATATTTGTTGCAAGCATAGAATATTTACAATTATTTGGGACTTGGGCAGAAAGATTGAAAAAATTGGATCCATGGAGTTACTGGCAAGCCTTAATTGACTCAGTAAGCCATCTGAGTGTGTGCTAAAAGGGGAAGCATTAAAGTTTGTCAATTTCAAAATTCGTGAAAAAAGTAGAGTTCAACATTTAGAACATCTCACAATTTTCCTCGGTTATTTTTACCAACCTCCTATGAAAAAATATGCTACAAATAATCAATATAGTTTTGGAAATAGATGGCTCTAAGGGTTGCCCCTTGGTAATCTGGAAATCCTAAGTGTTTCGGGTTTGATTTTTCAATATTAGTTTGATACAATTGGCCTTGTAAAAAATGTATTAAATGTGCAAAGAGGAAGTGCCATGTCACATAGGAGATAATACTAACTTAGAAATACTAATGCTCCCTTTTTGTCAGCATATACTCTCCGAGGCTATGCTTAAGAGAGGTACGTTTTCACGTGGCCATTACATAAAGATATTGACTCCAGAACAGGCGCCTTATTTATTGACTTGACCAGAAGTCAAAGTTAGGTTATTGGATAAAAAAGGAAAAGAATTTTGATTTACACTCTAGCATATACTGTACATGTTTTTCTTTCAGGTGTTCTGGATACAAATGGCATCAGAACTAAGGACAATGGGATATGCATTGTTACATGAGGGACTTACTGACAGTGATGCTTGAGATGTCTGGAGTGTGTAATGGGTTGAAAGGGAGGTTGCAAGGAGAGGGTAATAGAGAATTTTGAAAAACAAATGAGCAAAGTGGTAACTTAAACAGGTAAATCAAGAGAAGCCTAGGATTGAGCAAGCCATTAGTGGGATATTGAAAACCATTTTGGGTCGAAGCATCCTAGGGAAGTAAATGAATGAGTAAGGATAGGAATTAAGCTGAACTAAAGAGGTACACTTTGTGGATTACAGCTAGAGATGGGTAAAGTACCATAATTTTCATTTGAGGTGAATGATGGTAATTTTTTAAAATTACCATAATTTACCAGTTATTTTATTACAATTAATATCTAAGAGGATTTAATACACAAGTCAATGTTTAATGGCATTTTAACCATTGCTACATTAATTAATTACTAACAGAGAAATTTTTGAAATCAAATATTGCAGTCCACACACAATTCAGCATTCTTTTGTTTGGCATGAGAAAATTTTGCTCAAACCATTAAAACATTAGCCGTACAAATATTCCCCAAATGAGCTGTACATGCCTTTATTTATAATTAAGATTGTATTGAATATATATATGGACTTGGGTTGACATATATTTGGAATTTATCAAATGAAAAATATTAGAGACATGCGAATACTACTGAAAGTACGGTAACTTACACAGACTGCAGTATAATATGCTAAATACCATTGTGTTTTACAAAAATTACTGCTGTAATTTTCAGAATGGCCCATCTTTAATTACAGCCCTGGAATCAGAGGTCAACAACTTAAATTTTCTTTTATTGCACTAGGGGCCACGTGAAAGAGAGGAGTCTCAATGGAAAGTGCACAATTTTGATTTGCAAAGATGATGAAACATCTGATACTAGTGATTCCTACTTATGTGCATTGGATCTATAATGTACCATAGTGCCCTGTTTAGATGGCCATCATTAGATCTCAAGAAATTAGGTAAGAATCATGGATTCATCAAAAATGAAATGTTATCTCCTTCCACACACTATAATTAAACATACCTTAGCATCCTAATACAGCATTGCTGTTACACAAGTTAGCCTAATATTACTCTATCTTCCATCACATTACTCATAGACTACATTTTAGCACTGCACCTAAATTATCAAATTCACAAATAAAATATTACAAGTATTGAAATATTATTATGAACAATTTAATTAACAGCCATTTTATTTAGTTGTCTTTGAAAATGATTATTTTTCAAAATTTAATAAGCAGGATTAATAAGAAACTCCAACATACACATAAATAAAACTCAATAACTTAAGCATGCTCTTGTCAAGTGTTTTATTCGAGTTTTAAAGCTTTTATAATAAAACCAATAATGACAAAATTCTTAAGAAACAATGATACCCATAAAAAATAACCATAAAATAATTACAAAACATGGAGTGGAACAAAGTTAAGAAAATGCACTGATTATAATTAGCAAGAAACATCAATTTTTGATTTAATAAAATTCCTAATACTGGATACCTTTTCCCTGCTGCATTAAGAAGCACTTTAACATCAAGAGAAATCATTCATTCTTACCATGACGTTAGAGAA